>OY856414.1:597475803-598218303 GCA_963693085.1 Alisma plantago-aquatica | reverse complement strand
TGGACAAAAAAGGAACGAATATAATCTCAATTCAGCAATATTTACTAAAGAATGATCATTAAAGATAGATTATCTAAAATATATGCCCAATTATTACCTCTATTGATAAGAAAATGATTAGATAATAAGTCAAGAATAAGAGACATTGGTAATGGCATTGAGAATAATATTACCATGTAAAAGGTCATTATAAAGTTGAAGGAATAGATAATAGCACTTAAGATGGCTTCACTGTCGACGAGGGATTTATCAAGTTCTTTCTATGTCCTTGGAGTACTAGTTTTTTGTGAAAGACCACTACAAAAATTAAATAGAATCATACTTTTGGATATAAAAATGTTGAACCTTACAATCTAAAGCCTAAAGTGTATAACTTTAAACACAATAAATTAGACATGTACTCTTTTGGGAAATACTCAAATCTAGAACAAAAACATAAATGTTTAAGTTCAAAATTATTTACATGTCTATCTTACACATACATGTATTGTACCCGTAAATGATGTGTCTTAGACATAATTTTTTGTTCTACAACTTCTTTAAGATGAATTTGTTTCATATGATCAGTAGGTATTGATTTTTTAGAGATTTTGAGATGCCAAATGATATTAGTGAAGGAAATTTTTTTTGTGGAATCCACGATCATGATAATATATTTCAAAAAATCATGTTCATAGGATGAACATTCTAAGAGTCTAATAAATAGTCTAGAAAAAATTAAATTGTCCCATACATAAATAAACATTATGAAGTAAACTAACGTCCACCTATAATCATGATTATTGGAAAGAGAATCCATTCAGAATATCTAATTTTGTTTGAACTACAATGATGATATTGGTAATGAATTTATTGAAATAATGTGATTGCATTTATCTAAAATTAAAATGTAATGACCATGCTCACAGTAATACTGTATTGTATGATCTTGGTAGTTACATTAGTCTTGTAAATGAAAATTTAGGACCACCTTATATTATATTGTAATTTTATTCTAGAATAAACTTATATGCAAGTATCTTTCATGAGTACTTCAAAATTTAATCAAGGCTACTCATAATATGATATGAATCTTCACGTCATAGTAATTACTTAATGTTTAATAGTTACGCATTGATAATTTTACCCACTCGGGTGGGGTCTACTTGTGTTTATTCTATCTGGAAGGGCTTCTAGAATAATATATTGTAATATTTATAGCTAGAGACATCATTTTCATTCACCATGAAATAGAAAACCCTTGTAAACAAATACTTGTTAACTAGTTAGGAAAATTATTAATAACTTTTAGTGACAAGTTAGTATAAGAATCACTAAATTATCCTTATTATCAAAGTAACTTTTAGAATAAGCTAATTCGATCATATATGGTACACGACATACAATGTGTACCTTCTATCCCTTCTCATCATTGGAAGATACCAACACTTCACTTTAATGCAAATTCTTCGTGAAAGTGATGATAAAGAAGAAAATATGTCAAAATTTATCACTCTTACATGTATCACGACTTCAGAGAGGGTAAACATGGAATGTTATGTCCAAGTAATTTTATTAAGGTGAATGGTATTCCATATAAAATTATTTGACTTTATATGAGGATATATTTGAACACATGTAAGTTGAGTATCCCTCATTCATGAGTTGTTAACACATCTTGTACGTGTTTGTTTGGACAATTTGTGCCAGCACAATTTAATCATACATTTTTTTTGAAGTCACAATTAATCATACATCATGTGTGCATACAGTTATCATTAATATGCCAAGTCCACAAATACCTATGTAGCAGAATGCTAGCCTCGGGTTGGGTTTTGAGAACCCTGAGCGTCGGTAATCTCATATAATAAACTCAAATGAGAATATATGAATGTATAAAGTCAGAAATGCCTTCATACAAGTGTGGGCATTGGGAAGTCAGTTCTTTCTGGATGACGACACTTATAGATCTAAAATAAAATCATAAAAGATAGAGGATGGTAGCATAAGGTTCATGGTGGTGATATGTTGAAGTGTCGCAAAAGAGAGGTTGCATCATCAACAAGTACTACAAATGTATCAAAAGAAAGAGACAAAAAATGATGATGATTTGTCATACAAGATATTGTGTAATGGCATCACCAGTTGTTTGGCCTACTTTAAAGTTACTTGAAATAACACCTGATAGAGGACAGACTCCAGTGAGGTCAACACAGGTAGGTGTATTTTTCATCTGTCCAATTAAATCACAAGATGTCAGTAGGATGTTCGGAGTGAATACTATTGGATCATGTACCGAGAAACACCATAAGAGCCTCTGTTAGGATCTGTAACCTAACACTCGAGGTGATGCCAAAAATAGTATTGTGAACTAACTCATGTCGAATCGTATATCCAGGTCATGTGTAACAACGAACAACATGATCACTGAAGATGTCAAAATCTACAATGTTACAAAGTGGGAAACATTAATCACTACAAGGAAACCATGAGTCGACGATGAAATATAGCTCGATATTCAATAGGTGATACGGACAAACCAAGCCTAACAATGGGAATAACAACTAGGAAATCTTGTACATGGTTTGGTTGAAGAGAAACGAGGATAGCTAGTTGCCAATGGGAGAGGCCACTTGTAGTGAATTGTTGGACATCAGTTCTATAGTAAGCGTATGTCAAAATAGATTGGGTCTTTGGAGTGAAAGAAGGTGTACATGATAACAGGGACCATCAAAATGACAGTGAACTTACTGATGAAGTCATGTGCAGTAACGAAAGAGGCCTCTGTAGGCACATATTCTACCTCTCATAGAATGTGGTCTTGGAGTTTCTAGGTGTGGATCTGGGAGGAAACATAAGAGATCTTGTTGACATAATTAGAATATTTGATGTCTAACCCTCTGAAGTGCACAGGAAGTGTGGCCAAGTTCCACTATAAATCGCCAAAGTCTGGTCCATCGCCACGCACAATACGTGCTAGATATTGGTAAAGCCCACAATCAAAATCATCCATTGCAAAGTTGATAGATGTTCGGGGTGCCATTAGAACAGTAAGTAACAACTTGGCATCCCAACATAAGATTGGAGAAAAATAAGCCCACATTGTGGATCTTGAAGAAAATCCAAGTGATCCATCATGGAAAGAGTTTTAGCTACCTGTTTCTTGAGAACCTCCAAGGCAAAATATGGATACGTGGAAATATGATCTCCTAAAATATTCACTCCGTGTATAGAATGAGATATGTTAGTGGGAAATATACCAAACTCTAGAGCTCGTCTAGGATCATCTGATGGACAAAAAATTTATGTTGTCTCAATAGTGATATAAAGACCAAAGCTTGTGCCTCATTCTTAGATTATAGATAGAACCTTGTAGATTCTATTTGTGTCATCAATGAGGGTGCCATCATTGAGATAGAAAGAAAGAAGGTTGATGTGACATTCATCCTTCAATTGAAAAAGAAGAGGATGGAGAGCCAGGAAAAAAAATAGTCTCAATGGATCACCTTGTTGGACCCCATCTGTATAGAGAAGAGGCTCACTTTGGTCCACATAGAGAGGAACCGGGAAACTATAACAAAATTCAGCCCAACATGCAATACTTGGACAATGAAGACGAACCTCCTAAAATATGATGGACCCATCAACCATATTGAAACCATTACTGAAGTCAACAAGGGCCATCGTAAGAGTGATAAAATGTTTTTGGTCATAGATAAGGTAAGTGATAACATGTAAAAATGCTTCAACATCCCAAGAATATCAACACAAAAATGATTATTCTTAAGATAACCGATTGCATTAGGCAAGACACCCTTCATTACAAACTTAGAAACAAGACAAAGATAAATCGTACCAACTGTGATCCATTGAATGTGGTTGTCTGGCTTGAGAAGAAGAGTCAAATGAGCACTGGAAACATAAGATGCTGGGGAGGAAGGATAATGATTGGTAAGCCAAAGGTTGACCACTGTTGACAGTGCACTATGCATAGCGTCAAGAAGGTGTTGTGTGTGGAGATTGTCATGAGAACAAGTTGTACCTTTTGTGAAAGGATAAAATGTCTCTTCAACCAAAGGATGAGAAGCAATAAAGGGCGTGCAACAAATATCTGACACATGTTCCACCATAATAGGTCGGTTTTGGGGATGTTATGCTTCAATATCTAAACAGGTAGCAGGGTTAGAGTGGGCAATGCCACTAGAAGAGAGAATTCATATGACAGAAGAAAATTGTCCATCCTTGATCTTTGTCTTGGCACGTAAAACTCTGGTTTCGATATATTGTGCACACACAAAAGGATATCAGTGGATTAAGATACGTGCAGGAAGTTCTTAGATTCCTTCAGGTCATGAATTATATATTTCTAGAGCCTTTAGGATCATAAGTTATTTGATCACAGAACAATTTCATGTTGAGCATTCTTATGCTGACTCGGAAAAGAGTAGTAGAGAACACATATAGGGAGTAGCAAAAGACGAATCCACAAGGGCTGAGCCAGGGGGCAAGAAGGGGCCATTGCCCCCCCCCCCCAAAAATAAGAAATGAATCTATATATATGTATATACATACATATTTGTAACTTCAAGTAAAAATATATTATATATCGATGCCTTATCAATCACAAATTTCGTCTGGCCTACTAGTGTGCGGCATGTCACCTTAGTTGTGCGGCCCAAGTTCGAATCACCATAGTCACAATTTTTATTCACGCTCTCCACACGTGGACAGTAATATGTATATAAATATAGGTGCTCTTATTCATTAACACAAAATGTGATAATGGCGTAGTGGTGTGCGTCCTGTATCTTGAGCTACGTTGTGTGAGTTCAAATCATAGTTGTGATGTTTTTATTGTGTTGTTCACATGTGAATGGTGCTATGTTTATCCTTAACATACAGTTTGCCCCCTCCAATACTTAAGTGCTGGCTCCGCCCCTGCAAATCCAAGCATCTATGGAATAAGGACAAGAAGCCACTTGTCATAGGACACCACGCATAGTTTCGACGAATGATAAACAACAAATAAGTGACATGTTCTTTACCGTAGAGACACCTATACGAAAGAAAGAATCAATAAGATTCATGTTGAGCTCAAGATGGTTCAGCAGAGGTGGTGGCGGTTCAATAGGATGATGGGCATCAAGGTACAAGGTAAAGGAGCCAGAAAGTCATGTTTGTTCGGGACATGCAAGACAACAATCACGCCAATTGTATCCTAACTAGGATAACGCAGTAAAGTTGTCGTATAATCATAGTTGTCAGAATCATGGTGGGAACAAATTGTGGACCAAGGTTGGGTGGCAAGGCATAAGCCACACATCTAGCGTTTGTAAAAATAGAGAGCAGAGACTAAGCTTTCCCAAACATCAATATATTTTGAATACCTTACAGATGTCACCAACGCAAGTCTGCAAGGACAAATATACAACTCAAAATGATTGACAAACTACTAAGAGCAAAGGGTTTACCGCTATATGTATGGAGTCTCTTGAAAGGACACGTAATGTGGGCAAATATGCTGGTCAATTTGACAACTGCTACAAAGAAACTTCATTGTCAAAGTTATTGTTCCTCGTGGTGAAAGGATATAGATTAGGAGGATACAACAAAGACAAATACCATTAATCATGATTAGAGAAGAATAATAACAGACATCAATCTTGAAAGGATATGGAAGAAAGACATAGAATAGAAGATCAAAGGACATGGAAAAGGAGACCAAGTTCAATCACATGGAAAAGGAGACGAAAGGACCATGGAAGAGAAGACCAAAGGACCATGGGAGAGGAGACCAAGTCAAAAGACATGGAAGAGTAGATGTAGAATTTCTTGGTGCACACATGTTGGATTGAAATCTTATCATTGGCCATTTGGTTTGAGGCCAGCAGTAAATGTAAAATTTCTTGGTGCACTCATCTTTCTTAAGAAACATAGGGAATAAGTAATATTTCAAATAATGTTGTTGCGTGTCCATGAACTACCTAATCATTTGTTTTCTTTTTAAGAGAATAATGTGAGGATGGCACTAACAGGATCTTCTTATCATCCTTGAGCAATGTGACGGCCCACCTCTATAGGAATCACTTTGATTTAGAAATCAATTTATCATACTATCTAACAGCTCAAATATGCATGGATCAAATACTTAATGCATCCAAATACGTTATTTCTCTTGTCCGTGTACTTAGACAATTGTTTCACACTCTTATGTGTAAAGTTAAAAAATGAAGGTTCTCTACAAAAAAATTGTCACGTCCTAGTTTGTCAATACATATAGGGTGTTCGTCATGTCGTCAACCTAGAAACTCGTTATCTTGATATTGTATGTTTTTTACAAATAGATCAATATCGTAGGTCAGTCATTATAACGACAACCTTAAGACAACCTGATTGAAGGATGCATAAGAGTTCAACGATGGCATATAATATTAAATTCTAATTTAGAGGCGCCATATGTATCACTGTGAAATTAGTGGACCTCCTCTATCGATCCTAACGCATACCACTCTTGGCCATTTGTAGTGCTCACTTGTTAAAAAATGACACGTCTCTGAGAATGTGTTTCCTGCGACAATAAAGATAACATTTATGTTCCATTGCACCACCCCCATGTAGCTCGTACGCTCTTTTTTTTTTAAGTCTATCGATCCTGCTTTATATTTATTCTACTATAAAAAGAGTGAGTTTAATATTGCGCTCTCTTTGATTCACTCTCTTCTCTCCTTTTTTTTAAGGAATTTTACTACTACAAATATTTACTCCTATTAACTTTTATTATCTTTAATTTTGTATTTCTCTCTCCATCACACGTAAACGGTTCATTGATTCTCTCCTTTCAAACAACCAACACAAATATCTTTTACCGTAGGAACTCTTTCACGGACGAGTCATCTCCCCGCACATTTCCAACAAATTTTATATGTCACGTGCATGTGTACGTATGCGTTCACTAGTATCTTGATAATCCGATCTTACAACATTCATAATGAGATCATGGAAGAACCTAGCCTCGCGGGTATACATGAAATCACTACTCACAGCGAGTTTGGCGGTCTCATGTGTATGCATGCGAAAAGGAAACCAAAGATAAACAAGACGATAAACTGTTCCTCAACCACGAGTTCAAGGTGATCCCTTCTTCTGACTGGGCTGGTCAGAGCCGACAGTACGTGCAGGTTACTCCATCTGAAGTGGCACGCTATCCTCAGTCCTTCCAAAAGAGCCATTGCCTCCCCTATATCCGCTGACCACTTCTCACACCTTCGACGTCCCACCGCCACTAGTAGTTGGCCCTCCACACTCCTACCCACCAGTCCAAGTCCCGTGAACAAGGAGCAGCAGTAGGACTCATCGGAGTTCAGTTTAATGAAACCGATCACCGGAGGCATCCATTTCTTCGCCTGGCTGTCAGAGTTCGTGCTATAACCGTCATGCTGAATGCAGCAGCAGGCTTTCTGGGTGTTCATTACGAAAGCTAATGATGTCTGGATGCAATTGCCCGAATTCCTTTGTACCCTCTTCAAAAATCTTGTTATTTCTGTGAGACCAGATGCCCTACAGCGCCGCTATAGCATTTGGAAATGTGTCACCATCAAGACCATCCTTCATACCCAGTCGTAGTTGTCCAGGAGAGGAGGGGTCAAAAACAATAATGGGCGCAGTAGCCGTTTTCTACTAAAATTTCTTCACCTCCTCGCAAAAGAAGAGCATGTGGACTATTGTTTCCTTTTCGGTGTGACAGAGTGGACACAGTCCGTCAACATCACAATGGTGATCCAGCAAGTGGGGGTAAACATAGCACCATTCACATGTGAACAGCACAATGTAGCTCAGGATACAGACGCACACCACTACGCCATTATCACATTTCGTGTTAATGAATAAGAACACACCTATATTTATATACATATTACTGTCCTGTCCACGTGTGGAGAGCGTGAATAAAAATTGTGACCATGGTGATTCGAACTTGGGCCGCACAACTAAGGTGACATGCTGCACACCAGTAGGCCAGACATGCTGCACACCAGTAGGCCAGATGAAATTTGTGATTGATAAGGCATCGATATATAATATATTTTTACTTGAAGTTACAAATATGTATGTATATACATATATATAGATTCATTTCTCATTTTTCTGGGGGGGGGGGGCATGGCCCCTTCTTCCTCCCCTGGCTCCGCCCTTGTGTAGTAATAAATTTCGATCTCCCAAGATGTCCCCACCAGTATGCCGACTTAGTTGAAAAAAGACTTCTATTGTCGGGCCACCAATATGGAGTATTTTAAGATATCGTGCACTAATAGGATTATCTATGAGTATGTGTCTAATCATAGCCGAAAACAATGGTATGATAGTCACTCATATAAAATTGACAAATAGATTTCTAGATGATTTTGAGGCACAATTTTCTACTAATTCTCTTAGCTTCATGAAATATTCAGACTCCATAGAAATTATAACCAAGAATCAATGCATGATTTTAACTATTGGTCACATTGTAAAAAAGTGTACCATGGGTTGGTAGTTCTCCCTTCCTACTTGATTATAGATGGCCACAATCTTCCTATTGTATTGTAAGATCGAGATATAAACCATTATACTCCTGTGTAATAGTAAGTACTAATTTTCTCCTACAAACTTCCTCCAAAATAGTCTTGTTTTGGATTCGGAGACTTTTCATATAAAGTGCAACCTTGTTTCAGTCTCAAGGATTCCCTTGGTGATACTTCATACACCTCCTCGATTGTGGTAAAATACCAAGTCACTAGCCTATTAAGCTTCTTTGGATACTCACACGTCAATCCAGTGAGAGAAAAATTTGCAGTACATACAACTACTCTTAATGTTTAGAAGCATCTAATGTTGGAATTTTCACCATGACTTGAGGTTCCTAATTATTCAAATGAGTCGTAAGGAACATATAATAGAATGTAGTTGGGAGAAATTAGAAGGTAACAATACATGAAAACTAGTTCCATGCTCATGATGTATATATTGAGTAGGAAGAACAATAGTTTCTGATCATATAAATGTGAGTTCTATTAGAGATTATATTAATAATGAGGGATATTAAATATATAGTATAAGAAACAAATTTGCATCCATGTGGCCAATGCAGTACAAATTTTGACATTCAAAGTGACAAATCGTCCTTCAGATTGGATCATGACTTTCAAAAATTGATCAAATAACATTTGAATGTTGTAATTTTTAGGATAACAGAGTTTTTGTAAGAACAATCCATGGAATGTGTGTTTGTGCTCCACTAAAATCAATTGGTCATTGTTGGAAAAAAAAGTTTATCTAATGCTACAATGTTCGATTTCCATTCGAGTGCAACATGCCAGGTACAAAGGAAGATATTTTTTATTTACCTTGTGATGATAAATTAAGATATGATAAATGAATACAAGAAAGATAAGAGTAAAGTATATATTCATAATTCTAATCTTATAAATAAAAATTTATATGTGTTTATGTTCCTTGATGTATTGACGTTGGGCCATATACATGGTCCTAGATATATAAACTAAAGGATCACGATGACCTAAAGTAATTAATCAATCATACTCATGATCGGATTTGATAAATAATTATTGTTTATCTTGTGTTATGCATGTGATTTGTTATATAGATTTTTTATTCCAATTTACCTGATGTTCTTACACCATTTAGTATGGTGCATTGTGTACCAAAAAATTTTCTATCTAAGCTGCTTTGTTTCTATGCTTACATTATTTTAGTGGAATCCCTATCAGTTTGTAGGTATACTTTTGAGATAACATGACTTTATAGTCTTACAAATATAGTGGATTATTCTCCATAAATTCATGGATGTGGCATAGGTCGACCATAGTACATAAATCATGGATTTCCTCACAAACTATG
Source organism: Alisma plantago-aquatica (assembly GCA_963693085.1). Classification (NCBI taxonomy): domain Eukaryota; kingdom Viridiplantae; phylum Streptophyta; class Magnoliopsida; order Alismatales; family Alismataceae; genus Alisma; species Alisma plantago-aquatica. The sequence goes on along the minus strand of OY856414.1, from coordinate 598,208,430 downwards.
TGGATTTCATGTTTCTCTTCTCGATCACATATCTATGTGATTGTATTATTGTTTTAAGGCGTATTCAATGCTTAAATTATATGGATACTTAAATTGGGTACAAGTACTTGAATATAATAGGATAGGTATACATCATAATAGAAAATTTGCACTAGATTTGACTTATCATATTTTTTTAATACAATGATGAAATCATTTCTTCTTATTATCCATGTCCCCTTGTGGTTTGCAGTGATTTAGCTTGTTAAACTCAAAGTCATTGACTCATATCCAACATCCACCCCTACTTTTCATTCAGGTTGTGTACCAAAGGGTAAAATGTGAAGAGAATTGCCCTACCTTAGAATCTAGTCTCACAGTATCTAATACTACATGGAGATCAACTCTTTTTTAGATCATCCAATGTTAGGGAGTTTAATGCATTGAATTGGGATCTGTTGTGTTTGTTAGCATGGAAACCAATTAACCTTCTTGTTTAGAGATACTTTCACTCTAAAGTTATGAAATTGGGTATCATACCCAACCCATATGTAGAAATGAGTTGTTTTTTGTTTACCTAAAGTCAATCATTATACACAAGCTATAAAAAACCTAAATTTCGGTGCATATATCAACCCTCAATTTTCTAGTCCCCTTTCTTATTATTATTAATATCAAGTTTCTTTACCCTAATTTAATAAAATTAGAGAAATTTGGAATTAAAATCATATTAAGATGATAAATAACAAAATACATGAGGTTCTAGAACCAATTAAGTAGTTAACTATTTCTGGGTTAATTATATAAATTTACAAATAGTTAAGAAGAAAATAAGAGAATAGGAAATAACATATCAAATTAATTAAAATTTTTAATAAATACATTTATTATGTACTTAGATACAAGTGAATAAATGAAACACAAAACATTTTATAGGGAGAAGTTAAAGTTAAAATTAGATTCACCCTATCATAATTAGCTTAAGTTTCAATTTTCATGTGAATTAGGCTTTATTTTCCCATTCAAATAGATTGGTTAGAATTCTAACTTTAATACATTTAATATTTCATTTAAGAATTTGCACAAATCATTAATTTATTTTCCTCATCAATCTAATATGGATTATTTCTCATTCATCTCCCTCATAATTCATCTTGCACTCCCTGCTTTCGTGGACTTCTAACTTGTTGTGAAATAGGGGATCTTCGTAGTAACCAGTGCAGAGATGTTCTCTCCTCCTATTCCTCTCTCATTTCCTTCCTTCTCTTGACCCACCTTTATTCTTCTCCCAAATCCTAAATCCTAGATTTCCTTCTTTATCTATCAAGTTGCAAGCTGCCATTATAGCTATAGAGCACCATCAACTACATGGAGAGTTAAAGGCATGGCTTCAAGCAACCGCATATGCCTTTCATCATGAACCTTTCTCTCATCTAAATCTTTAAATTGGACAAGAATCATGTCCTCTCCTTATTCTTATTCTTCTTCTTCTCTTCTATTATGCTCCTTAACCCTAGTGTCCATGCTCCTTCCTTTCCCCTAATGGTCCACTGCCACGATGATAGTGAGAAGCAACTACTATCCATTCTTGGGGCGGATGCTACCCTCAATGATGATAATGCGGCCCCAAACACCTCCATGCATAAGCTTCTATCACCTTACATGAAACTCAGAACCCACTTTTGCTTATATAGATATGTAAGTCGACCATCTTTGACCATACAATTATCATTGCCACCTACCTTCCTCCCTTGCACCCAGACATCTAGAGGAAGACCTACAAATCATCAGAAACCATGAAAACAACATCACCTACTTCCTATACCCAACCATCATGACCCTTGATGATATTTTGAATACATGGATTCCCTCGCTCATAGCTTTTCACCTTGGAACCCTACTACACAACCACATTCATTAGACTTGGATTCTCCTTTCTATCTAAGTTCAGAGAATAAACCATGGAGGACTCAACCAATTAAACCCATAGACGCCTCCCCATCCAACCCTCTTTAGCTACAAAGCCACCGACCATGTTCCCCCAGGCCTCTTCCTAGATTCCACAACCAAGAAAGGAAATTTGTTCTTTAGTCCAAAGAAGATTAGGATAGCCACTAGGATGGTTGAGTAGTTTTGATAGATCCATGGAGTCCTCCAGTGAGATGCAAGTCCCATTGCTTGCCTTAACCTATTTATCTCATCCTACTACATTTGGGGAGAGAGAGGCAATCCATGGTTAAATCTTAGTTAATCTCTAGATATATTGAGGTACAAGGACAAACTTCAAGATAGAAATTGGAAGCACCCTAAACAACTAACAAACCCTGATGATTCTCTTTGGTTTAGTTCTAGTAATGAATTAAGGTTGGGATGGAGTAGCTTCAAGCATGGAAATCAACCACTGAAGGCTAGTATGTAATTAACATAGTCGATAGGTCAGATTTTTATTTTCTAATGTTTTAGTTTAATGATAATGTTGTCTTTAGAGTATAACAAATGAAACTAGTAGAGAAAAACTAGTAAAAAGTTAGAATATAATGAATGATAAATATAATTTTATTAACCAGTAGAATAAACTTGGTAGATCAGTTTTATATGCTAGAATATTTAGGTCTTGTTCACTAAGTTGATATCAATATACTGGAAATCAAATATTCTATAATGTATATCGATCACATGACAATATTAGAATTATGTTGTGTAATGGGTTAATATATTGGTTTGTAATCAAGTCATAACATTGGTAAACAACATGTTAGTATAGATTTACTACTGTATGCATCATTATTTAAGTTAACACAAGATCTAATTTTGTAGGATGATGTTAGTCAAGATTAGTTAGGAATAAAAGTACATATCATATGAATCATGAGTATAGTAATAAGCTACCTATTCGATACATCACCCAAATATTTTTCATATATGAATTAAACACTAGGTTTTGATAATAAGGGTATTATGATCGAATAATATTCCATGTAATGCATAAGCTTGGCATAGTCATCCAAATTAAACAATTTGGTATAAAGAGAAAGAATAATATATAAAAGACATAGTTGGAGGAATGTATCATTACCCACACCAATATGTAAACTAGACATACTTACATTTATGAGACTAAAGATGGGTCTTACAACTAAAATATATATATCCATTGGATCATATATTCACAAATAATATTAAAAACTCTAATATGTCATTAGGTGATTGGGACTAGGATAAAAATGATATGAAAATCTATAACACAAATGAATAAAAAGATTCTTCTTATTTTGACCAACATAGCTAACGTGTTATTAGGGTGAAAACTTGACATTATGGACCAAGTGTATCTATGGAGTTGACCTTTAGCAGTGAGGAGTAGGTATGTGCAACTCCCATTTACATTTCTTAAAATGAGGCAATTCTCTTTCATTGTTCATCCTTATTATTCTCTTTAGAAAATATTAATCTAAAAAAATGTTTGATTCCTTTGAATATAGGGTCTATGAGTCCACCTGCCTTGCTTCTTGGAAAATTTTATTATGATTGGATGATATTTCTTTCTTCTTAAATTATGCATATTGGATGTTAGACTTGTTATCTAAAGTAGTGGTGTATAAGCACAAATATTTCTATAATAGGGCGTGTGTATTCCTCCTGGGATGTGCGTTCCATCCTTTATTTCTTTTAGGCCATGATCCAATTGTATTAGGGAACTATTTTAAATATTACGTCTATCTCATATATGTGTGCAACTATTTGTATTTTTGATATTATGAAATGATTATGGAAAGAGCCTCGATGATGTTCTATTATTCTTTTAATGCCTCATTCTCTTTCTTATCTATTCTTGAATTCAACAAATTGTAAATATTTCCCTCTTAATGTGAACTCCCACTTTATATCATTCTAATCTAAATATGTCAAAATATATTTATGGTGCACATACTCAAAAGTATTCTGACGCATAAATTTTGTTTTCTTTTACTGGGTGTCTTTCCCAAAACCACCAAGGCATAGAGATATTATTTAATGACTCCAAAAGATCATCTTTAGGATGTTGACATGAAGATAGCTTGGAATTCAAGGGTTACCCTCTGCTACTAGACTTAATAATAGATAGATCAAGCTTTTTCTAATACCACCTTTTATGGAGAGGGATGATTATATAATGATACATTTTGTAAAATTGTAATAGTTATTTATCTGTTGTGTTATAATTACATGACTCTTTATAACATACAATTTGAGTGGATCCCCTCTCAATTTCTACTCTTTACGCAAGCCTTATTTTTGTCATAGAGAAATTTTTCAAAATGATGATTGATGACTTGTACCCATTTGGAATGTGGGTTTACAACAGGCTTTGTTTCATCCCATGTTATAGTTTGATGTTGAGAAAAATAAAAACATCTATGATTATTGTATCATAATTTGAAGTATCATAAATAAATATCAAGTAGTTGTATATGTCTAAGATAAAGTGATAAGCATGTGCTAAACAACAATTGAAAATTGAATAGAAATCATAAACGAATCATGTTTGAATACATATGTTTAAATTTGTAACATGAAGTTTGAAACAATATTCATAGCCATGTAATGAAAACAAGTACTTGACTAGTACGAAAAATTTATATTATTAAACATATCCAAAGAAGATTGTTGTCTACTTGGGTTGTATTTAATTCACATGTATTCCCTAACTTTACCAACACAACACTATCTTCTTGCATGGTGAGATGTAAGTTTTTCAGAGATTTTGTAATATATTATAACTGTAACATCCCTGACCTGGGTTATGAATTAACCCTAGATTGTTTTGCTTAATAAGGTTAAGTAGATTCTTAATCTTATCTTGTGAAAAGTAATTAGGACTTATGAGAAACATATGTTTCAATTTTGGTCCTGTTTGAACAATGTTGAAGCAATGTTTGCTTATTTTGGACTAAAGTGCAAATTACCCAAGTTGAGGGGTTAATTTGCAAATGTTACATGACAAGATGTTCCTATGATGTTGAGACATCATAAGAATGAATATGATGTAGTGGTATGGTTTTTACAAGCTTGGGCACCAAGATTAAGCTTGTAAAGCAGTGTTGTGCATTAAAACCTAGTTTTGGTGAAAAGTGCAATTTACCCAAAGTCTAGGGTTCAATATGCAAATTACCACTTCAATAAGGTCCCTAATGTTTCTTGGAATCATTTAGAGCAAATAAAATGAGATGGGTGCCTCATTTGAATTAAGTTGGAGGAGAGAGAATCTTGATATTAAAATAATCAAGATTAATGCCTAATTGAAACCCTAATTTGATTTAGGGCAAAAATGAATAAAAATAATTGAAGGGCTTTCAACCAAAATGTTTTGGGTTGATTTTGAATAAGGATGAACGTTCCTTTGCCAAGTTAAGGAACGAAAATATCCTAAGTAGGTGAAATTCCACTCACCTTATTATAAGAAAAAGAAAACCCACTCACATATGGATATTAATATAATAAGCATTAAGGTGCTTAATTTGATTTTCTTTAAATCAAGGATAATGAAGGAGAATTAAAGGCAAAGGAAGGTGCCTCGTCCTTAAGGGATTTGATGGGGAAGAGGCGGCCATATTTTTGGAATTTAATGCATTTTAATAATGCATTTTCTCTCTCATCAATTTCCTTATAAAAGTGCCTTTTTCAAACCAAATGAAAGGCTATTTCGGATTTTCTTCTTTCCCTTGCTTGCAAAACCGACCAAGGAGCTAGGGAGGAGCAGGAGGACGCCTCCCAACCTGTTGGTAAGCTCTTGACCTTCGTTTTCCTTGATTTCACGGTGGAAATCAAAAATAAATTATGGATTCCTTCTTATTTCGATCTCCTCTTCAACCCTAGCCAACTTTTGCAATCAAAAGCTTAAGGACGAGCCTAGGGGGAGTTTCTAGAGCTTCATCCACCATTAATGGCGTGAGCTTGGAGCTTTGGAGCTCAATTGGAGGCGGGTTTTATAACTCAAACCCTTAATCATTGCTATTGCATCAATCATCTATGCTTTGTTGATTGATTTCTTCAATTTGATACATACTTGATTCTTTGCTGCAATTTCCATCAAGAACGGTTGCTGTTCTTGGGTGCACGAAGGAAGATGATGATGACATCATCATAAGAAAGTACCTCACCAAATATCTAGGGAGCAAATGATCTCATTGGTTGGGACCAAACGGTTTCACCAAAACCGTTTGGTGACCAAACGGTTTGCAAACCGTTTGGTGGAAAACGGTTTCAAAACCGTATGAAAGAGTTGACCAAGCGTGGACCGTTTGGGAATCTCGTTCCTAATTATGTAGGCTAATGACCCTCAAAATTTGAGGGGTTAACTCCAAAGGAATCGTGAGTTGAAGCCTAATCAATTAGGGAAACCTAATTGGATTAAGTGCTGATTTTCAACCTGATCAACTTGACCTGCTTGGGAAAACGGTTTCAAGACCGTTTGAGTGCGTTGACCAAGCGTTGGCCGTATGCGATTTTTGATCCTAATTATGTGGGCTAATGACTCACCAAGTTTTATGGGTTAACGCCCAAGGAATCGTGAGTTGAAGCCTAATCAATTAGGGAAACCTAATTGGATTAAGTGCTGATTTTCAACCTGATCAACTTGACCTGCTTGGGAAAACGGTTTCAAGACCATTTGAGTGCGTTGACCAAGCGTTGACCGTATGAGATTTTTGTTCATAATGATGTTGGTTAATGACCCTCCAAATTTGAGGGGTTAACTCCAAAGGGATCATGAGTTGAAGGCTAATCAATTAGGCAAACCCTAATTGGCAATAGTGCTGAAATTCCAATGAGTTAAGTTGAGATTTTGGGTTGATTAGCCCAAACGGTCTCAAGACCGTTTGGGGATCACCCAAACGGTCTCAAGACCGTTTGGGGATCACCCCAAGACCGTTTGGAGGTCTGGGGTAAAGTATAGTTGACCAATTGAAGGTCCAAAGGTACCAAATCATACTGCAACTAAATGCTGATTTGTTGATCAACTCGATAGACCAATCCATGATGATTTTTCACTATAGTCCAAAGGTTGGATGGGCCAAACGGTCTCAAGACCGTTTGGAGCTCATCCAAACGGTATCAAGACCGTTTGGGGTCACCTCAAGACCGTTTGGAGGTCTGGGGTCAAGTATAGTTGACCAATTGAAGGTCCAAAGGTACTAATCATATTGCAATGTAGTGCTGATTTGTTGATCAACTTGATAGACCAATCCATGATGATTTTTCACTAGAATCCAAAGGTTGGATGGGCCAAACGGTCTCAAGACCGTTTGGAGCTCATCCAAACGGTCTCAAGACCGTTTGGTGGTCACCCAAGACCGTTTGGAGGTCTAGGGTTGAGTATAGTTCAGTGGTTGAAGGTCTAAAGATAACAAGTTGATCTGCAAAAGATTGCTGATTTGGTGAGCACTTCAATGAACCAAACCCTAATTAGATTGCTTGGATTTGAGTGATATGATGGGAAAACGGTCTCAAGACCGTTTGGAGGTCATCCAAACGACCTCAAGACCGTTTGGGGTCAGGTCATACCCCATTTGAATGGTGGTTCAATAGTTATGAAGTAACTAGTTACACATTGATGAATATTGAAGGTTCATTTATTCTAAACCCTAATTCAATTGATTCCAACCCCAATTGATGATTAATTGAGGGTCAATTGAGGGTCAAATCAGTTGAAGGTTGACCTATTAAACTCAATTGAAGTATGGGTGAAGGTCCAATTGATGAATGGTTCCATGAATTCAATGATTGAAGGAATCAACATTAAAAACCCTAATTCAATTGAATCAAACCCTAATTGATGATTAATTGAGGGTCCATTGAGGGTCAAATCAGTTGAAGGTTGATCTATTAAACTCAATTGAAGTATGAGGGTAGGTCCAATTGATGATTGGTTCCATGAATCCAATGATTGAAGGAATCAACATTGGAAACCCTAATTCATTTGGATACCTTATGTAATGGAGGTCCAATGTAATTCAATTTTTGAGAATTAAGATGATGAATGTTCTATTGATCCAATGATGATTAGTAATGGTAATAAATGAAGGTACAAAGGTTGAAACCCTAATAGTACCTAAGTGATTAAGTGCCAATTAAGGGATGAATCCCTAATTGCTTATAGGACCAATGACTTGATACACTATGTTAATCATAGTTGTATGTACTCGACTGAAGAGTTGATATGACCTAATCAAGTTAAGAAGCTGATAGCATGAATTCATACATGAATATGAATCATGTGGTGTATAAGGGTTATGATCCTTAATCAAAGAGATCATGAAACCCTAAACATGAACATAAACCCTAATTGACAGGGTTATTGAATTCAACCCTAGTTGAGGGTGATTCCATGTGAAACCCTAGTTGAGGGTGATTCCATGTGAAACCCTAGTTGAGGGTGATTCAATGTGAAACCCTAGTTGAGGGTGATTCCAAGTGAAACCCTAATTGAGGGTGCATCCATGTGGAACCCTAATTGTGGGTGATTTCATGAGAAACCCTAATTGGGAATGCATCCCTAATTGCTTATAGGACCAATGACTTGGTACCCTATGTTAATCATAGTTGTATGCATATGATTGAAGGGTTGATGTGACCTAATCAAGTTGAAAGGATCAAATAATAGAATTCATATATATAAATATGATTCATGTGATGATCCTATGTAGCACGACCGTACAAGGCAGCACGGCCGTGGCGACTTTACTCTGCACGACCGTACAGGGTAGCACGGCCGTGGTAGCTTCACTCTGCATGACCGTGCAAGGTAGCACGGCCGTGGTGGTCTATGATTGACTTAGAGCTGAATTGAAAGTGAACTAACATGGTCGTTTTGTTAATTCCCAACTTAAGGATGAGAGAGATACTCATACCTTGTGATGATAATCATTTAATGATAATTGGTGAGAATAAATAAGTATGATTGAATACTTATGGTATAAATGTTGGCTCCTAGATGTGGGGAGCAATGAACTAGGGTTTGATCATTGATAATATGATCTTGAAAACCTAAATGGTTAATAATGGAAAACCCTATTCTTAATGAAGGGTAATGATATGTGAAAGAAAGCCTAATTGATGGTAAACCCTAACCCTGGTAAGGGAATAGTGGTGTTACCCTGTATTGCATGATGTGTTGTGAACTTGATAAGTCTATTATCATGTGTGATAATCATGCAGGTCTCATGAGGTGATGATCATAGCCAGGTACGAGCTATGATGTTTATTTGATAAGAATTGATTGGCCATATGTGCCATTATGTTTTTGTTACTTAGAAAGAAGTAACAAGATGAGTTGGGCTTGTAAGCCTTTGTTTTAAGTTGTTACCTAGTGAGAGGTGACAAGATGTGAATGGCCTTGTGCGCCATGTGAATAAAGTTGTTGCCTAGTGAGAGGTGACAAGATGTGAATAGCCTTGTGTGCCATGTGAATAAAGTTGTTGCCTAGTGAGAGGTGACAAGATGTGAATGGTTTTGTGAGCCATGTGTGATGGAAACCCAAATCTTGGTAAAGGATTAAGGGTAATACCCTTAAATTATTAATACATTGTTTTTGCATGGTATTGATAGATAATTGGTGTACTGCTATTATATGTGCTAACCATGCAGGTATTATGAGATGATGAGCATAGCCAGGTATGAGCTATGATGTATTATTAGTTTGAATTGTTAATTGGGCCTTGTGTGCCATAATATACCTTGTGCCTGGTAAGAGGTGGCAAGAGAGTTAATGTGCATCAAGTGCCATGATGGATGCTTGTGTAGAAAGTATCATACTTACCTTGGTCAAATGACCTAAAGGTGTTAGTTACCTGAGAAAGAGGTAACAGTGCTCAAGTGATGAACAAAGGGTTTGAATACCCAGGATTTCATGGTTATGGTATTGAAATTGTGAAAGGATGAGAAAAACCCATTGATGAAGTGAGGGATTAAGATCCCAACACTTATGAAAAGAGTATGGCTACGGGCCATGACTCCACATTGAAAATGCCAGGCTTTAGATATATGATCTAAGCTTGAAGAAAGTTAATGCAGTGGTAATGATTTTGTTGTTTGAATAGATGTTATACATGTTCTTCCTATTCATTAAAGGATAAGTGACATGTTAATTCTATCAAGTAATAACTGCAATGCTTCCGATATAGAATAATGTTCTAATCTGTTAGACATTAAAATATTTGTTGTCAAATAGATATGATTCTCATGTTCATACTCATCTTCTCAAGTTGCAATAATAATGTTTCTGGCGGAGAGTTATATCTCTCGCTGGGGAAATTTTCATAATTGTCTCACCCCCGTGGGAACCACATTTTTAGGTGGACGCGGACGAGGAGACAGGAATCCTTCAAGAGGTGAAGGACATCAGCAGTAGCAGGGACAACAGTAAAGTCTTAGGTGGAGACATTGACTGTCATGTCATGTTCAGATGTATATAGAAGTCCTATGTGTCGTCTCTGTACTCTCAGGTCCTTGGAGTAGTAGTTAATGATTTCGAGATTTTGGCTTAGTGCCTCGAGGGTTTTATACTACCTGTGTACAGTTAAGACGGAGTAGTTAATGTTTGTATTCCTCGAGAAGCAAAAGTACATGAGATGTATATATATGAACCAGGATGTAAAGTTTTACTTTGGTTCTGAATGAAAGAGTTTTCCTATGAATGGATCCCTTTGCAAAAAGTTTTAATTTTTAGTGATTTTTGGTAATCCACTGCTTGATGAATGCTTCCGCATTAGTTAATCTTGTTTTCGCGAGACGGTCATCACAATTTAGTGGTATCAGAGCTCTAGGTTCGCTGAGTCTACAGAGACATAGGACTAAGGTATCGAGTCTGTGTTAGTGTCCTCCAGTATACCCTATAATGATTTCTGCTTGTGCAGAGAAAGGGTAAAGTTTTAAAATGACTGGAGAGCACAAGGAACACATTGCTTAGGGCAATGTTGTTGCACCAAGAAGTGGTGCAAGGATCATGCAAGAATTAAATGAGTGCCTGAGAATCCCCATTAAGACCTGATCAGGATAGAGAATCCTATGATCATGCTCTTGTTGGGCAGATTAGGGCAACAGTAATGCATATAGGGGACTGGATACTAGCTTTACAATCTAGGTTATCAGTCCTTAATACAGAAAGTTTGAGCTTTAAAAGAGTTCATAAATGACTTAGTCATGTTGGAACAAGGGAAAATCATGTGTGTATAATGATATGAAAAGCAAGGGATATGATAGCATGTAAGTGCATACTACTTGATCTCAGTATTTGTAAACCCTGGCCAGGTATACAACTATTGATGATAAAGTGAGTATGGAAACTCTTAGATTGGTATCTTTTTTATTGCCCTGATCAAGCAATCATTCTGAAACAATCTAGAGAGTATAATGAAAACAAAAGGGAAGAGCTATGTGAACATTCCCAACTAATAGGAAGAGTTATGTGAACATTCCTAATCAAAAGGGAAGAGCTATGTGAACATTCCAAACTAATAGGAAGAGCTATGTGAACATTCCTAATCAAAAGGGAAGAGCTATGTGAACATTCCTAATCAATAGGGAAGAGCTATGTGAACATTCCCAACTAATAGGAAGAGCTATGTGAACATTCCTAATCAAAAGGGAAGAGCTATGTGAACATTCCCAATTAAAAGGAAAAGCTATGTGAACATTCCCAATTAAAAGGAAGAGCTATGTGAACATTCCCAATTACATAGAGTTTGCTAAGTGAATTATCTATGTTAGATATACATGTTTTTCCTTTTGATAAGTATTCTTGAGTGATTATTGAAGTATGTTCTTTTATGCTTCTTCCTTTCAATGATATGGACATCATATGTTAGGGGTTTATGCTCTGCATAAACATTGATGAGGTTGAACTAATGAAAGGAGCTTTGTGTGGAATCACAGAGTTCATGATATCTCCATGATATTAAGATGATATGTGGAGACTTGAGGGCATGATTAATGAACAATCTGTCCCTCCTTTTCTTGGGATTTCGAGGACGAAATCCTTATTAGGGGTTTATAATTTGTAACATCCCTGACCTGGGTTATGAATTAACCCTAGATTGTTTTGCTTAATAAGGTTAAGTAGATTCTTAATCTTATCTTTTGAAAAGTAATTAGGACTTATGAGAAACATATGTTTCAATTTTTGTCCTGTTTGAACAATGTTGAAGCAATGTTTGCTTATTTTGGACTAAAGTGCAAATTACCCAAGTTGAGGGGTTAATTTGCAAATTACCCAAGTTGAGGGGTTAATTTGCAAATGTTACATGACAAGATGTTCCTATGATGTTGAGACATCATAAGAATGAATATGATGTAGTGGTATGGTTTTTACAAGCTTGGGCACCAAGATTAAGCTTGTAAAGCAGTGTTGTGCATTAAAACCTAGTTTTGGTGAAAAGTGCAATTTACCCAAAATCTAGGGTTCAATATGCAAATTACCACTTCAATAAGGTCCCTAATGTTTCTTGGAATCATTTAGAGCAAATAAAATGAGGTGGGTGCCTCATTTGAATTAAGTTGGAGGAGAGAGAATCTTGATATTAAAATAATCAAGATTAATGCCTAATTGAAACCCTAATTTGATTTAGGGCAAAAATGAATAAAAATAATTGAAGGGATTTCAACCAAAATGTTTTGGGTTGATTTTGAATAAGTATGAACGTTCCTTTGCCAAGATAAGGAACGAAAATATCCTAAGTAGGTGAAATTCCACTCACCTTATTATAAGAAAAAGAAAACCCACTCACATATGGATATTAATATAATAAGCATTAAGGTGCTTAATTTGATTTTCTTTAAATCAAGGATAATGAAGGAGAATTAAAGGCAAAGGAAGGTGCCTCGTCCTTAAGGGATTTGAGGGGGAAGAGGCGGCCGTATTTTTGGAATTTAATGCATTTTAATAATGCATTTTCTCTCTCATCAATTTCCTTATAAAAGTGCCTTTTTCAAACCAAATGAAAGGCTATTTCGGATTTTCTTCTTTCCCTTGCTTGCAAAACCGACCAAGGAGCTAGGGAGGAGCAGGAGGACGCCTCCCAACCTGTTGGTAAGCTCTTGACCTTCGTTTTCCTTGATTTCATGGTGGAAATCAAAAATAAATTATGGATTCCTTCTTATTTCGATCTCCTCTTCAACCCTAGCCAACTTTTGCAATCAAAAGCTTAAGGACGAGCCTAGGGGGAATTGCTAGATCTTCATCCACCATTAATGGCGTGAGCTTGGAGCTTTGGAGCTCAATTGGAGGCGGTTTTTATAACTCAAACCCTTAATCATTGCTATTGCATCAATCATCTATGCTTTGTTGATTGATTTCTTCAATTTGATACATACTTGATTCTTTGCTGCAATTTCCATCAAGAACGGTTGCTGTTCTTGGGTGCACGAAGGAAGATGATGATGACATCATCATAAGAAAGTACCTCACCAAATATCTAGGGAGCAAATGATCTCATTGGTTGGGACCAAACGGTTTCACCAAAACCGTTTGGTGACCAAACGGTTTGCAAACCGTTTGGTGGAAAACGGTTTCAAAACCGTATGAAAGAGTTGACCAAGCGTGGACCGTTTGGGAATCTCGTTCCTAATTATGTAGGCTAATGACCCTCAAAATTTGAGGGGTTAACTCCAAAGGAATCGTGACTTGAAGCCTAATCAATTAGGGAAACCTAATTGGATTAAGTGCTGATTTTCAACCTGATCAACTTGACCTGCTTGGGAAAACGGTTTCAAGACCGTTTGAGTGCGTTGACCAAGAGTTGACCGTATGAGATTTTTTATCCTAATTATGTGGGCTAATGACTCACCAAGTTTTATGGGTTAACGCCCAAGGAATCGTGAGTTGAAGCCTAATCAATTAGGGAAACCTAATTGGATTAAGTGCTGATTTTCAACCTGATCAACTTGACCTGCTTGGGAAAACGGTTTCAAGACCGTTTGAGTGCGTTGACCAAGCGTTTACCGTATGAGAGTTTTGTTCATAATGATGTTGTTTAATGACCCTCCCAATTTGATGGGTTAACTCCAAAGGTATCATGAGTTGAAGGCTAATCAATTAGGCAAACCCTAATTGGAAATAGTGCTGAAATTCCAATGAGTTAAGTTGAGATTTTGGGTTGATTAGCCCAAACGGTCTCAAGACCGTTTGGGGATCACCCAAACGGTCTCAAGACCGTTTGGGGATCACCCCAAGACCGTTTGGAGGTCTGGGGTCAAGTATAGTTGACCAATTGAAGGTCCAAAGGTACCAAATCATACTGCAACTAAATGCTGATTTGTTGATCAACTCGATAGACCAATCCATGATGATTTTTCACTAAAGTCCAAAGGTTGGATGGGCCAAACGGTCTCAAGACCGTTTGGAGCTCATCCAAACGGTATCAAGACCGTTTGGGGTCACCTCAAGACCGTTTGGAGGTCTGGGGTCAAGTATAGTTGACCAATTGAAGGTCCAAAGGTACTAATCATATTGCAATGTAGTGCTGATTTGTTGATCAACTTGATAGACCAATCCATGATGATTTTTCACTAGAATCCAAAGGTTGGATGGGCCAAACGGTCTCAAGACCGTTTGGAGCTCATCCAAACGGTCTCAAGACCGTTTGGTGGTCACCCAAGACCGTTTGGAGGTCTAGGGTTGAGTATAGTTCAGTGGTTGAAGGTCTAAAGATATCAAGTTGATCTGCAATAGATTGCTGATTTGGTGAGCACTTCAATGAACCAAACCCTAATTAGATTGATTGGATTTGAGTGATATGATGGGAAAACGGTCTCAAGACCGTTTGGAGGTCATCCAAACGACCTCAAGACCGTTTGGGGTCAGGTCATACCCCATTTGAATGGTGGTTCAATAGTTATGAAGTAACTAGTTACACATTGATGAATATTGAAGGTTCATTGATTCTAAACCCTAATTCAATTGATTCCAACCCCAATTGATGATTAATTGAGGGTCAATTGAGGGTCAAATCAGTTGAAGGTTGACCTATTAAACTCAATTGAAGTATGGGTGAAGGTCCAATTTATGAATGGTTCCATGAATTCAATGATTGAAGGAATCAACATTAAAAACCCTAATTCAATTGAATCAAACCCTAATTGATGATTAATTGAGGGTCAATTGAGGGTCAAATCAGTTGAAGGTTGACCTATTAAACTCAATTGAAGTATGAGGGTAGGTCCAATTGATGATTGGTTCCATGAATCCAATGATTGAAGGAATCAACATTGGAAACCCTAATTCATTTGGATACCTTATGTAATGGAGGTCCAATGTAATTCAATTTTTGAGAATTAAGATGATGAATGTTCTATTGATCCAATGATGATTAGTAATGGTAATAAATGAAGGTACAAAGGTTGAAACCCTAATAGTACCTAAGTGATTAAGTGCCAATTAAGGGATGAATCCCTAATTGCTTATAGGACCAATGACTTGATACACTATGTTAATCATAGTTGTATGTACTCGACTGAAGAGTTGATATGACCTAATCAAGTTAAGAAGCTGATAGCATGAATTCATACATGAATATGAATCATGTGGTGTATAAGGGTTATGATCCTTAATCAAAGAGATCATGAAACCCTAAACATGAACATAAACCCTAATTGACAGGGTTATTGAATTCAACCCTAGTTGAGGGTGATTCCATGTGAAACCCTAGTTGAGGGTGATTCCATGTGAAACCCTAGTTGAGGGTGATTCAATGTGAAACCCTAGTTGAGGGTGATTCCAAGTGAAACCCTAATTGAGGGTGCATCCATGTGGAACCCTAACTGTGGGTGATTTCATGAGAAACCCTAATTGGGAATGCATCCCTAATTGCTTATAGGACCAATGACTTGGTACCCTATGTTAATCATAGTTGTATGCATATGATTGAAGGGTTGATGTGACCTAATCAAGTTGAAAGGATCAAATAATAGAATTCATATATATAAATATGATTCATGTGATGATCCTATGTAGCACGACCGTACAAGGCAGCACGGCCGTGGCGACTTTACTCTGCACGACCGTACAGGGTAGCACGGTCGTGGTAGCTTCACTCTGCACGACCGTGCAAGGTAGCACGGCCGTGGTGATCTATGCTTGACTTAGAGCTGAATTGAAAGTGAACTAACATGGTCGTTTTGTTAATTCCCAACTTAAGGATGAGAGAAATACTCATACCTTGTGATGATAATCATTTAATGATAATTGGTGAGAATAAATAAGTAGGATTGAATACTTATGGTATAAATGTTGGCTCCTAGATGTGGGGAGCAATGAACTAGGGTTTGATCATTGATAATATGATCTTGAAAACCTAAATGGTTAATAATGGAAAACCCTATTCTTAATGAAGGGTAATGATATGTGAAAGAAAGCCTAATTGATGGTAAACCCTAACCCTGGTAAGGGAATAGTGGTGTTACCCTGTATTGCATGATGTGTTGTGAACTTGATAAGCCTATTATCATGTGTGATAATCATGCAGGTCTCATGAGGTGATGATCATAGCCAGGTATGAGCTATGATGTTTATTTGATAAGAATTGATTGGCCATATGTGCCATTATGTTTTTGTTACTTAGAAAGAAGTAACAAGATGAGTTGGGCTTGTAAGCCTTTGTTTTAAGTTGTTACCTAGTGAGAGGTGACAAGATGTGAATGGCCTTGTGCGCCATGTGAATAAAGTTGTTTCCTAGTGAGAGGTGACAAGATGTGAATGGCCTTGTGCGCCATGTGAATAAAGTTGTTGCCTAGTGAGAGGTGACAAGATGTGAATGGTTTTGTGAGCCATGTGTGATGGAAACCCAAATCTTGGTAAAGGATTAAGGGTAATACCCTTAAATTATTAATACATTGTTTTTGCATGGTATTGATAGATAATTGGTGTACTGCTATTATATGTGCTAACCATGCAGGTATTATGAGATGATGAGCATAGCCAGGTATGAGCTATGATGTATTATTAGTTTGAATTGTTAATTGGGCCTTGTGTGCCATAATATACCTTGTGCCTGGTAAGAGGTGGCAAGAGAGTTAATGTGCATCAAGTGCCATGATGGATGCTTGTGTAGCAAGTATCATACTTATCTTGGTCAAATGACCTAAAGGTGTTAGTTACCTGAGAAAGAGGTAACAGTGCTCAAGTGATGAACAAAGGGTTTGAATACCCAGGATTTCATGGTTATGGTATTGAAATTGTGAAAGGATGAGAAAAACCCATTGATGAAGTGAGGGATTAAGATCCCAACAATTATGAAAAGAGTATGGCTACGGGCCATGACTCCACATTGAAAATGCCAGGCTTTAGATATATGATCTAAGCTTGAAGAAAGTTAATGCAGTGGTAATGATTTTGTTGTTTGAATAGATGTTATACATGTTCTTCCTATTCATTAAAGGATAAGTGACATGTTAATTCTATCAAGTAATAACTGCAATGCTTCTGATATAGAATAATGTTCTAATCTGTTAGACATTAAAATATTTGTTGTCAAATAGATATGATTCTCATGTTCATACTCATCTTCTCAAGTTGCAATAATAATGTTTTTGGCGGAGAGTTATATCTCTCGCTGGGGCAATTTTTATAATTGTCTCACCCCCGTGGGAACCACATTTTTAGGTGGACGCGGACGAGGAGACAGGAATCCTTCAGGAGGTGAAGGACATCAGCAGTAGCAGGGACAGCAGTAAAGTCTCAGGTGGAGACATTGACTGTCATGTCATGTTCAGATGTATATAGAAGTCCTATGTGTCGTCTCTGTACTCTCAGTTCCTTGGAGTAGTAGTTAATGATTTCGAGATTTTGGCTTAGTGCCTCGAGGGTTTTATACTACCTGTCTACAGTTAAGACGGAGTAGTTAATGTTTGTATTCCTCGAGAAGCAAAAGTACATGAGATGTATATATATGAACCAGGATGTAAAGTTTTACTTTGGTTCTGAATGAAAGAGTTTTCCTATGAATGGATCCCTTTGCAAAAAGTTTTAATTTTTAGTGATTTTTGGTAATCCGCTGCTTGATGAACGCTTCCGCATTAGTTAATCTTGTTTTCGCGAGACGGTCATCACAATAACTAAGTGATGTTGACACTTTTTTTAGTGAATGGAGTTTAAAATATATAAAATATACAAACTATATCTTATAATTGTTTCAATGTATATACAACATACCTTCAAGAAGTAAATATGAAGATAACAGTGAAATAATATGTAGAGAATAAAAATTAATAGAGAGAGTGAGAAGAAAATTATAAAGGTAACTCATTGTAAATAGACAATAAAATTTTAGTCTATCTAAAGAAATAATATTCCAACAAAAAACATACCGAATGAGAACAAAATAGGAAATAAAATTCAAAATTACATCTCAAAACTGTAGATTCTAGATCCTTTTTAGGTCTACGAGCATACTCTAGTTGGATGCAAATGAGGGAGTGACTAGCGGTGGTGGTGGTTTTGCACATAAATCTTGTACCGGGAGGATGAAGGGATCTACGACATCATTGGAGAATCACTATGCCATTGGGAGAATCAAGAGTCATTTCCTCTAGGTAGGTATGGGACAATAACAACAAAGGAATCTTCACATAGGGAGTCCTATCATTCACATTGACTAAGAAGGGATGATGTTCCCACCATTGAACAACTAGTCACATCAATAAAAAGGATATAAAGTAACAAGACAAATTCTAGTGGCATACTAGGAAGTGGTTGGGATGTCGAAAATGATTCTCATTGATATATTCACATTGATGTCTAGGATCTAAACCTGATATTAAAATTGGAGGACATAATGGTGTCTACCAGATACAGAATGCACACGCTTTATGTGAGGGAAGAGGCAATGGAAAATTTTCTCAAGCCTTGGTAGTATGTTGTGGTTGTCAAGCTAATCTTGAGAGAAACAGGGTACCTCACACTTCATGACATGATCATGCTGATGTGGTGACCCAATGGAGGGTTCAACCTGAAAGAACTTGACAACAATTACTATCTACTATAATTATAAAAGGCGATGGGAATATCTAAATGCCCCTATAGGAGGACTGTGTTTGTATTTGACTGTATAATGTTGGGACCATCTATATATTCCTAATAATTTCAGTCTGGAGAGAGTCGTTTCCTATATATAAATCCTCAATATACCCTTGTTCTCTATAATGAGAATTTTTTGGAAGGGGTACGGAAAAAAATTATAACCATTAAGGTGGATATGAACACCACATTTCTGAAGAGGGGCCAATGTTCCAAAATTACGGTGAAACTACATCTAAGAAAAGTAATAGTCTCAATAGTATCTGATCTTAGACAAAAATCTAGTATTTGATATGAAAATATATTGTACATATGCATGGAGTGCGGGTGTGAAGGTCACTTAGATAATTAGTTCCCATGTCATTCAATGATGTAGGAAGGAGTTGAAGGAAACCAAAACAAGGGAAATGAGGAACAAAGATAGTTACAAGGTTTCACAAAGGAGAATAATGCAATGACAATACAAAGGAAGGCACAGAGGAAAAACGCAAAGACAACTGGGAGGAATAACCCAAAAAGGAACATGTTCGATAAGCTAGAAAGTTCTAAACCAGAATCCAAGGAAGAAACAAAAGTTGAATATTTGTAAAATGTGGTAGGAAATATAAAATGAGGTATAGAATGGAATGAGAGAAAGAAATGAAGCAAAAATAATGAAACAAAGTTAAACTAGAAAGCAAAGAGTGCCCTTTTCATAGAGGGAAGAGACGAGACGATAAGGGATGAATTGGGATCAACGACAAAGATAATGTCCATTCCTCCATCCTTAAATAACTAGAGAAGAGGTAGTCACTAAAGGGAGACTTACCAAGGAACCCTTTCTAAGGAGTGAGCTTTAGTATAGGCCTAAAAGATAACTAGGATACTTAGAATCCATATATACAATACATAAGAGGAGGAGTGGGCATTCATTTGTATAATACAAAGGTAACTTATGTCAATCACCATATATGGCCATTCTCAATGAAGAGGGGTATGCAAACACTTATGTAGGATTTGGAAGAGGAATCTCATTCTATGGGATCAACACCCAACCCCTTCTCAAGTCCTCAATGATCGATCTCTCATGGAATGTAAAAGGGATTTTTAATACACATACATCCAAATATTTGTTAAAGATATTGTATGCAAGAGCAAGGTACACGTCCTAGCTCTTTATGAACCTTACATGAGGGTGAGGGATGGACCTATTGTTGTAATATTTAATTGCCTCACACCCATCATTTTAGAAGAACTTGAATGCTCAGGAGGAATCTGGTTGCTTTGCAATGAATGTTCACATCATGTGGATGGGTTATTGAGCCACAAACAATTGATACATTTTAAGATTGGTGGGAAATACAATCTCATTGTCACATATGAGATTGTACTCCAAGTAGGGAGAAAAATTCTCTGTGAGATATATTATATATTGGTAGAGGAGACCACTAAACATGGGTTGTGGTTGGTGACTTCAATTTCTACATTCATTACCTCCACGTTGTGGCTGGTACCTTCAATTCCTACATTCTACCGCCACAATATGGAAGAAAAACACACAAGCCATAAGCTATTACAATTTTCTAGAAGTTATACATGATATGTGGTCTCACATATATAGGTTCTTGTGGCCCAATGATGACCTTAAAAATATATCTTCTACGAAGGGACTTGATAGGATAGTTAAAAATTGAGCCTAGATTGTTCAACCGACCCATAGAAAGATTGAGGTGGTGGAGCATATGCAAATTTATCATGCTCCAATTCTTATTACTTTGAAATTTTCAAAGAGGAAAAGTGTAAGGTTACTGAGAAATATGGATAATTGGAATGAAATATCGATGTTCAAGAAGGTCCATGACACTAAATGGAATCATGGTGTAAGATTTTATGACACAGAAAACACTTACTTAAAGATGCTACTATCTGGGATAACAAAGAGAGTTAAAATACAATGAAGAGGAAGATATCCTTATAGACGTGACTAATCTTGGCCCAATTCCATCTAAAGAATAACTACTCAAAATAGGTAGACAATAGGATTATAGATCTTTAGGATGAGACATGATATTAGACAAGATGGAGAGTCAACAAAGGTCATACTATGACTGGTTTTGGTTGGGAGATAGAATCACAAAGTTCTACCACACAATCATTAGAAAAACATAATTTTGAAACTTATGGGACTTGATGATATCTTGATTGTGAATGATCCATGACTCAAAGAGTATGTGAGAGTGCTCTTCAATGATGCAATGTTAGGCTCCAATACTCACTAGTATATGTTATCTGAACAAGTTCCCTAAGCTTGATGACATGATTAGGAAGTCTACATATATGAAACCTAATGAGGAGAAAATTATCATCTATTTAAAGCCATAGAACCCCTGAAAGCCCCATGCCTAGAAGGTATCGACACAAACTTTGATTACTATGAAACTGTGTATAAAATACTTCATTCAAAAACACTTTTATAGTAATAAAATGGATGAAGAAGTCATCAACTCGGACTTGATTCTTATACCCAAGACTCCACAAAAAGAGACTATAGTCAAGTATGGTCCATACACTTGAACAATATATGTTAAAATGCTCTAAAAAATCATTGTTGCAAGAGTAAAACAACATATGAAGTAGTGGATTGCTAATTTCGAGGAAGTATCATCCAAGGTTATACTAATCTTATAT
The DNA here is from genome assembly GCA_963693085.1 of Alisma plantago-aquatica. Lineage (NCBI taxonomy): Eukaryota > Viridiplantae > Streptophyta > Magnoliopsida > Alismatales > Alismataceae > Alisma > Alisma plantago-aquatica. Next base: position 598,186,739 of record OY856414.1, on the reverse strand, counting down.
TAATACATATACAGATACAAAATCATCAACTCCATGAAGAAGTAAAAGAACTGCAAGCACACTAGGGTTCTCAAACTAAATCTAGATAAGATTGTCATTGAATGAATTAGGATCTCATACAATTTACACTCTACAAAACTACAAGTTCCTCTATCATTATCTCAATTAAAATGCAAGCGGTCTTGATAGAAAAGTCATATACGTTGTGGAATGGAAGATCTCTAGTAGCATCCAAGTCATTGATACGAGCGAAACAGGGTAGCCCCCTATCGCCCTCAATTTTCATATTGTGCCTAAATAGATTAAACCAAGCCATAGAGGAAGAAGTGCACAATGGATAATGGAAGCATGCAATATTCTCAAAAACATCGTTCTCACACATATAATTTGAAGATGATACTATTCTATTTGGGTAAGCATTCATCAAGAAAGAAATAGTGATGATGAAGCTTGAGAGAAGGTTGTAGAGGCTCTAGGCAAAAATAATTGTCTGATGAGGAATCAATACTCTTCTTTTTAAAGGAACTCCTCTGAATGTGGGTCGCAATGTTTGTAGGAAAAATATATAGCATGGACAAATCCAATCTAGAAAAGCATTTTCAGATTCTAATATCCACATATGGAATAGTATAAATCTTTATTTCAAGGCTACTCAACAAAATGAATAAAAACGTTAGTTGTTGGATGCACCACGCCTTATCTCTTGTTGGAAGGATTACAATAGCCCAATAAATGTTGAATTCCACACCAACCTACATGATGCAAATGATGAAGTTGTTGGTATTTATTTGTGATTAGATCAACCTAATTGCCCACAATTTCATCTAGAGTGGTAATGAAGAGAGGAGAGAGAGCCTAGTTGCATGGAAGAAAGTCACAACTCCTTTGAATAAAGGAGACTTGGGAATTAGGGAAGGTAGGGAATTCAACAAGGCTATGCTTATGAAATCAACATGGGACTATAAACGATAATGGGTGGAGTTCATGAAGTAAAAATGAGTGAGGCCACTAATGCTCATATCATATGACTCGACAATAAGGAAGATTATTAAGGAAAATTTAGGATTAATTCAATTATACCCCATTAGAGTCAATTTCGGTGGGACTCACACCAATTGTCTAGAAGGAGAATTACCTAAGGAGTGGAATAAAGCTAAAGGTATTCTCTAATGAAGTGCATTTGTAGAGATTAAAAATTCTTTACTGAAAAGTAATGTTAAGGATATTGGGGAATGAATGACTGCTATCTGAGAAAAGTTTAGATGATGAAACAATCTAGAACATCAAGGTCATGCGACCTATCATGGCAGACTATTGTATTGATGATTGGAGTGGATACTTGAGTGGTACAACCCAATTTGCTTATAAACTCCATACGGAAGGAAGTGAGGGTCAAACCATATGAAATTGGGATAACATATGGACATTAGATTTTTTGTAATAAATCAAAACATTCTTATGGAACCTCTAGCATGATAGAACATGAACGTGGACTTATGTCGGAGAAGATAGATGGTAAAAATAGGGGCATGTTAAATGTGTGGCCACGAGAAAAAGTCAGGGCTTGATGCAGTAGTGCATGACTCTCCAAGTAGACAACAGAGAATACATAGATGGAAACCTATGATAACGAAGGATAGAGATGTTGATTGTTGAGTTCTCAATTACTTTTTGAAAAGTATGGAAGCCTGCTAATGAGTTTATCTTCAACAAAAATCGTGTAATAGATATTCAAATGAACATCAAGATATCCAACTCATAACAAAATAAATCTATACAGCCTTTTGGAAGGTGGGAAAATATAGACAGAGATCTAATAAAAGTATACAACCCATTGGAAGCTTCACTCATCGAGTTTGATAACATCTAATGTTGATATGTCAGTTGATGGTGGAAGGAATGCCCAATGTGTTATTATCATATTACAAGATAGAGAAGGGCAGTGGATTGATGGAGGGGTTTCCCAGATTTTTGGCAAAAATCGTCTATAAGGTGATCTCCTGGAGATTAGATAAGTTGTAAAGGTGAGAAAGTGATACATGGGAGAAATATTACTATAAAGATGGAATCTTAGCAAGAAGTGAGTTTCATCATCAAAGAGAAAGTGTTTCTTGTGAAATAGAAAAATACGGTTAGGAAATTAAAGAGGACATCAAGGAAAATCATAGCTGAAGCAAATGGAGGAAATCAATGTTTACAATTACTATCCATTGTAGCCAAGAAATCTATATAAGTAAAGAGTTGAAGGCATGTAGTAGTTTAATTCTGAGCGATGCAGTAGAAGACAATGTTTGTCAAAAGTGAAGGCTAGATTTAATGTGAGGAGTCTGATAACACCAATTTTTATGAAGTTTTAGACTGTTATTTTGTTATCAAAACTGCCCTTTTTAACTATTTTCCTCTCTTTCATAAGTACTTTTGCAATAATTTGCCAAACGACGCTCTTAATTCAATATTTCCATCTTTTGCAGAGTTTTCCTCCTATTTTGACCCATTTGTCATCAATAAGGTCGTCCCGGCCCACAAATAAGTTCCACCTGCATCGGCCTTCCAGATGGCCGATACGATCACTGCCCGACAGGGTGAGCGCAACGCACCGACGCGCGACATGAGGATGTCGCGCAAGAAGGAACTAGCGGGCGATACGTCTTTTACCCGACAGGGAGCCGAAGCTCGCCACGACAACTAAAGCTTGTCGCGCGACACAGGCCACCCACCGACAGGCGCCGCTCATCACGTGACCGATAGCCGACATCCTTGTGTCGGGCGATACCGATATCGGCCGTCACCGACTCTACGATGATAAGGGGGGACACGTGGTGCCATGGGCACCATAACTTCCCCCAACTGCTGCCTATAAATAGCAGCTATAGGTGTTGAGAGATAATAACATCATGGGATCGTTAGTTCATAAGATGGTGAACTCTATCCCTAGACAGTTTGGTAGATGGAGTACACGAGTGGATGATTTTATCATCACTATGGATGGTCATAATGTTCCTTGTAGGATACGGGGGATGCTGGCTCTTGAGAAGAGAAAGGTTCCTTATGTGGTTCTTAATGATGGGGATGATACCTGCGGTTTATAAGCAGGAGTTGTACGTTTGATTGATTTGCCTGCGTGAGGGGGGCGGGATGAATAGAATTCCCCCTGGCTTAACCAAAAAAAAAAAGAAGCCAAAAAGACAGGTCAGTCAGGTCAGAATAGATCGGAACCTTGTGCAATCTTCTGAGGAAAGCTGCGGGAGTGAGTGTATCGTGCCTCAGTGCTGTGCCGGGCGATCCTAGGTGAGCTCTTCCCCATCCCGAGAGGGAGGTGAATGGTTCACTTAGTATCGTCCTGGGGCCACAGTGCAGGCTGATATCGGCCGACATAAATCTCTGACTTAAGTGACTGATACTGGATACAGCAGCTAGTCCGGCACGATACCGAACCCGATACGCGCCGTCCGTCACGGCGTGTTGCCCGAGAGGGTACTGCCCGACATGAGCGTATCAGGCAAGGGTCCTCGCACAATGCAACCCGCCCGTCATGGTGTGTCGCCTGAGAGGGTGTTCCGCCCGACACGGTTGTATCGGGCTAGGCTCCTGATCGGTATCGGGTTGAATGGTCTACTGTAGTCTGTCATCCTTCTATATCAAGAAGGCGATATCTATATTTATTTCTGTCATTTAATTCTTTTGCTTCTGCATTGTAATCAACCCTTTATATGTTAATAGAAATAGAAGAGTTTAAGTATCTGCTGCTTTATGCTTGGTACCCTTGTTGGATGGTTGCTATGTTTAATATCTGAACGCTAGCTTGCACATTGGATCATGTTTCGATTAGCTACTGAATCGTGTTTTCCCGTCACAACAGCCTTGAGAGAGGTGTTGTGGCTCTAGTGTTTGGTCCGATTCTGGAGTACGAGAGTGCCCGGAATCGGAGCTGCTGTAGTAACTTTTCCGCTCTGACCTAAGTCCAGCAACCTCGAGAGTGGTGTTGATGCTTGGTTAGAAGTACCCGCTCTGAGAGGAGGGGTACAGGATGTTCCTGTAGCCGCTTGTTTTACCGAAGTTTTCTCCTTCGTACCTTGCTTTAGCTTTAGTATTATCTCTCTGTTCCTGTTGTATGAAAATCCCTAAAAACTGCTAAATGCTTAAAATCTAAGTTTTTCCTTGTAACTCTGGTTGGAGATAGGGTTTTCTTTTATCTTATCGATCTTGTTATGTTGTTCCCTTTAGGGAATTTTATCATCTTTTACCCTTGCCGGAGTGTAGCGTGTCGATTCCGTGTTCTCAACACTACCACCCTTGTCCCTGTGTTCGACCCCGTATATCTACTTCAACCCCGTAAAAAAAGTTGCGGGGGCCTAGAAGGATTCGGGTTATAAATGTAAAAGCTCGACTACCTCAAATCCGCCTCCAATTTAAGGACGCGCGATTTAGACCGGTCAACTTTTTGGTGTCGTTGTCGGGGATAAGGCAAAACGACACTGTTGACGAATCTGAATCCACTAACTACGCTCTCGTGCCTCAAGCTTAGAAATGAGCTTGACAACACTCTTTTCTTTTTCTTTTACCATTCTTGCATAAAATAAATAGTTCTATTTTCTAAACTTGATTTCTCGTGCCATTTTAGGTACTCTGAAGAATGGTGATCTTTTCCACTGAGCACCAACTCCAACCGTCATGCCGCCTCGCGTGGAGCCACCCCATTCTGGAGGCGAACGCCAAGGGGGGATGCCTAATTCGCCTCCATCTGAAGGCGACGACCGGTACAATGACAATGCTCAACAAGAAGATCCAGAATCGGGAGAGTGCGAGGAGGACCATCACCGACACAGACGTCGTCACCATCAGAGGCAAAGAAGAAATCGCAATAACCAGGAACAACGTCGGGAGGAAAGTGACAGTGAAGATTCAGATGAAGAGGAGAAAACCCTGAGGGAGTTGGCATCCACAAAAGCTGACAATTCCCGGTGTCCCGTCGTTATCCCGCGTTTCAACGCTGCAAATTTTGAGCTCAAGCCATCGGTGATTTCCATGATCCAAAACAAAAGCTTCAGGGGGAGTTCCAAGAACGACAACCCTTACCACCACCTAGATGCCTTCAAGAATATCTGCGACACCATAAAGATGCGGGGGGTTCCCCAGGATGTCATCTACTGCAAGGGCTTCATCTTCTCCCTGGAAGACAAAGCTCTATCATGGTACCTTGGGTTGCCCCACCAAGCTCTTGATGGATGGGGAGCACCGGCTGACACGTTTGTGAACAAATTCTATCCCACAGAGAGGACTGTGAGGAACAAACAGAGGATAACCTCCTTTATTCAGAAGCCCAATGAAAACCTCCACGATGCCTAGGAAAGCTACCAGGAATACCAGAGGGACTGCCCTCACCATAACTACAAGAAGGGTTTCCTAGTAACTACCTTCTATAATGGTCTGACTCCCGATGAAAGGGTGTCACTGAATGCGGCAGCAGGAAGTGACTTCCTAGGGAAGAAGTCGAGCAAGTCTGAGCGAATCATCAAAAACATGGCCGAGCTGCAAGCCGGCGCTGAATATGACAGATCTGACAGAGGGCAGGCTAAGAAGGCCAGTGAAGGACCTTCTCTTGAATCCAAGGCTCTGGAGTCTATTACCTCTCAGATACAGAGGATAGTGACTGACATCAAGCAGTTAAAGGAATCTGGTGGTAAGGGGAAGAAGCCTGTTGAAAAAGTAATGAAGTGCGCGACCTGCGGAGAAGGATGACATGGGGTAGATAGTTGCATCTACACCCGACCGGATGCGACCAGTGATTCTGACTCTGAGGCTGAGGGGACTGAAAATGTCTCTTTTGTGAATTTTAAAAGGCCGGACCACCCCGGTTTCAACTACGGCAACAAGGATGCGGCTCAGAACTCACATCAGCTGCACAGCTCCTCTATGCCACCCCAATCCTTCGAGAAGAGAGGAGGACCGAGCCAGTACACCAAGAACACATCCTTTCCGACGAACAAGGGGAATTTCTAGGGTCAGGCTAAGTACCAAGGATCTACCAAGGAACAAGATAAAGGTTCCAGTCAATCGGACGTGGTTGGCCAATTATTTGACTTCGTGAAGAGGCAGGATACTATTAATAATCAGCTAGCGCAAAGCACACTATCAAACTCGGGCGTTCTGAACTCCTTGCAGGTACAGTTGGCAGACATGCAGACGCATCAACGCCAGATTGACCAGCAATTGGCTCAAATGGCCGAGTTCGTAAAGAATCCGTCAGGAAAGATACCATCAAACACAGAGACTGCCAAGAAGGCAGGGCTATGACTGACAGAGGCAAAGATCGAGATGTAGGGAGACGGGTGATGCTGAAGACCAAGAAGTGAAGAAGCTGAGGGCGTCAAGCTGGAGACGGAAACCATAGCGCTTCTCGGGAGGCAACCCGAGTTTTCTTTTCTTTCTTAGAATAGGATGCATTTATTGTACTGCAAAACAAACATTACAAACATTTGGGATGTAATAAGGCCCGAGTCAGTGCATGAGCCACATGCGTTGGCTCTGTTTTATGGGCCACCGCAGTATTTTATAGACCGGGATGGGTAATACCATCTGAGGTCGGGATCTTAGCTTTGGGCCAATGATGTTTTACTCATCGACCGCTTTTGTTTCCCCGCTTTATTTTCAAGTTTTTCTTCTCGACTTTGCTCTGAAGGGCCGTATCGGGAAGCAACCCAACCGGCACGCTGAACGCGCCCGTTTTGGGCAATGGTACTCTTGGGCGTCGCAACGGCCGTGAGGGATGGCATTCCTGGGCGGCGTGCACCGTATCGTGCATGCGAGTAATTGCCCTTAATAAGACTGATGGGACCGCCGTCTTGGGAATGGCATGTCTCAGCGGCCGACGCGCGCCCCAGAGCTGCCCGTTTTACCCCCAGCTGAGTTTGATATATATAGTAAGGAGGGTTCAACGTGTCAGGCTACTACACTTACTCTTTCAGCCACCTGTTTGCCATGCAGTAATCCACTTTTTGCTCGCATGTCGGGCAGCTCGCCTTGGCCCTCGTGTCGGGTGAGAGCTTCGAAGAGAAAAGGTATAGCCCGATAGTCTATTTGACCGACACAGGTTTTTATATCGCGCGCTGCGTATTGGGTTGACGAGCTTAGTCGATTTTTCCTTGTATCGCCCGACACGTATGACGCACGACACATCGATCGATCGTGCTTGCCCGATACGCCATATCGGGCGACACGTTTTTCCATCGTGACGTCCTACCGGGTAGTTGCTTCATGCGACCTTATCGCCCGATATAACTGTGTCAGGCAGTGTGTTGTGCCGCGCAGCTCTCTCTGTATCGTCCAATCTTGTATCGCCTTGGATTTTTCTTTTGATGAACGATACACTGGGCTTTACATCGCGACAAGTTTTATCGAGATTTTAGTTCTTCCTGACCTAACATTCAAGTGATCAATGGACTCGATAACAGGTATGGCTCACACGAAGCAAACCTCCGGCCGAGCTGACAAACAAGGCACAAGAAGCGGAATCGCGGCCGCAGCTGAAGCAACAACTGTCGGGCAGAAACATCAGAATCCCAAGGCAGCGGGGCCACCAACCACCAAAAAGAGAGCAAGGACAAATTTTCTTGATTTGGTAGCCCCAAAAGAGGTTCATTTCCTTATCATAGTCTGTCTTCTGTGGTGGTTTAGGACCATCTCCAGAGACAGCACAAGTCTTGCCCCGGTGGCCTCTGAATTGAATGTGGGAATTCCGGTTCCACCTTCGCAAAATGGGAAGTACCCACAAGTGTTTTCAAGAGCTCTCTGTCTACCATGCACGAGCCTTGTGCTTCCTTCTTGAGAGCTTTGCGCTTGTCCCGGCTGCATCCAGCTGGGAAAGAAAATGGAGTCTGAAAATAAGGAGGGCATATTGCAGCTTATCCAAGGCACAAGCGCAACCTCCAGCTAACCTTCACTGGGCTAACATGACCTCACCCTGTCTTCTTCACTACTCTGGGACAGAGTGTGGGGTAAGTTTGGGGGGGGGGGTACCCATGTACCAGTGAAGGAGGTATAAAAATTTTCTTGTGCCATTTTGTTCTTCTCCTATATCATGTGTATGTACCCATGCTCGTATAAAATGTCATGCTCATATAAAAATTTTGAAAAAAATTGCTTATTTTATTCCCATACATATGTACAAAGTCGCTATATTAGTAAAAACCTGATGCAACATCTTGCCAAGTTTGTTTTCTTTATGCTTAACGAGATGCAAGTCTTGTTATATCTTTCTGATAATGCTGCTTCAAACAAACAAAAGATTATGCTTTTCCATGCAAAAAAATTTCGAAATATAATAATCTCGCAAACAGCTAAGAGGCGAGTATGGAGAAGGAAAAAGTTGCCCAAATAGCAAAAATCCCTTTTGTTTCCCCTTACCCAACAAAAATCTCAAAAAGAGAAAGCAGCCTTATGAGGGTGAATAAAAGCATGAGAGTTGTTCCCAATAAAAGAAAAAGAAAAAAAAATGCATACACTTGTTTTCCAAAAGTACCCATCTTTAGGCATGGTAGATCCGGGGCAGTGGTACGTAGGATGTGAAATCACTGCTCTAAAGCCAACTGGCTTGGACTGCAGGGACCACTTGCCTGTTAACGGACACTTACCTGGATGGATTGATGGAGACAAGAAAAAAAAACCCAAAAAGCCTTAGCCTACCCTATACACAACTTTCTGCCCCAAAAATAAAGCTGTTTGGTGTGGAAGCTAACTTCGGAATCATGCACCAAAGTCTCGCTGAAGCTGTAGAGAAAAATTTTACTGAAATAATAAGGCAGGAAACGCAAGGTCTTTTATTTGTAGTGGGGCAGCATTATCTCTAAAGTCATTACGATACTTGTTTTACCTCTTGGACTGAAATCTATACTGCGCAAGAAGAAGCATCACAAAATAAAGTGTAAATATTGATTGAGGACAATCAAAACGCTAAGTTTCGGGGAGTTGATAACACCAATTTTTGTGAAGTTTTAGACTGTTATTTTGTTATCAAAATTGCCCTTTTTAACTATTTTCCTCTCTTTTATAAGTACTTTCGCAATAATTGGCCAAACGACGCTCTTAATTCAATATTTCCATCTTTTGTAGAGTTTTCCTCCTATTTTGACCCATTTGTCCTCAATAAGGCCGTTCCGGCCCACAAATAAGTTCCACCTGCATCGGCCTTCCAGATGGCCGATACGATCACTGCCCGATAGGGTGAGCGCAACGCACCGACGCGCGACATGAGGATGTCGCGTAAGAAAGAACTGACGGGCGATACGTCTTTTACCCGACAGGGAGCCGAAGCTCGCCACGACAACTAAAGCTTGTCGCGCGACACAGGCCACCCACCGACAGGCGCCGCTCGTCACGTGACCGCTAGCCGACATCCTTGTGTCGGGCGATACCGATATCGGCCATCACCGACTCTATGATGATAAGGGGGACACGTGGCGCCCTGGGCACCATAACTTCCCCCAACCGCTGCCTATAAATAGCAGCTACAGGAAGCTGAAAAGACAGGTCAGTCAGGTCGGAATAGATCGAAACATTGTGCAATCTTCTGAGGAAAGCTGCGGGAGCGAGTGTATCGTGCCTCAGTGCTGTGTCGGGCGATCCTAGGTGAGCTCTTCCCCATCCCGAGAGGGAGGTGAATGGTTCACTTAGTATCGTCCCGGGGCGACACTGTAGGCCGATATCGGCTGACATGGATCTCCGACTTAAGTGACCGATACTGGATACAACAGCTAGCCCGGCACGATACCAAACCCGATACGCGCCGCCCGTCATGGCGTGTCGCCCGAGAGGGTGCCGCCAAACATGAGCGTATCGGGAAAGGGTCCTCGCACGATGCAACCCGCCCGTCATGGTGTGTCGCCTGAGAGGGTGTGCCGCCCAAAACGGTTGTATCGGGCTAGGCTCCTGACCGGTATCGGGCTGGATGGTCCACTGTCGTCTGTCGTCCTTCTATATCAAGAAGGCGATATCTATCTTTATTTCTATCATTTAATTCTTTTGCTTCTGCATTGTAATCAACCCTTTATATGTTAATAGAAATAGAAGAGTTTAATTATCTGCTGCTTTATGCTTGGTACCCTTGTTGGATGGTTGCTATGTTTAATATCTGAACGCTAGCTTGCACGTTGGATCGCGTTTCGATTAGCTACTGAATCGTGTTTTCCCGTCACAATAGCCTTGAGAGAGGTGTTGTGGCTCTAGTGTTTGGTCCGATTATGGAGTACGAGAGTGCCCAGAATCGGAGTTGCTGTAGTAACTTTTCCGCTCTGACCTAAGTCCAGCAACCTCGAGAGTGGTGTTGATGCTTGGTTAGAGGTACCCGCTCTGAGAGGAGTGGTACAGGATGTTCCTGCCGCCGCTTATTTTACCGAAGTTTTCTCCTTCGTACCTTGCTTTAGCTTTAGTATTATCTCTCTGTTCTTATTGCATGAAAATCCCTAAAAACTGCTAAATGCTTAAAATCTAAGTTTTTTCTTGTAACTCCGGTTGGAGATAGGGTTTTCTTTTGTCTTGTCGATCTTGTTCTGCTGTTCCCTTTTGGGAATTTTATCATCTTTTACCCTTGCCAGAGTGTAGCGTGTCGATTCCGTGTTCTCAACACTACCACCCTTGTCCCTGTGTTCGACCCCGTATATCTACTTCGACCCCGTAAACAAAGTTGTGGGGGCCTAGAAGGATTCAGGTTATAAATGTAAAAGCTCGACTATCTCAAATCCGCCTCCAATTTAAGGACGCGTGATTTAGGCCGGTCCGAGTCTAAAGGGAAACACAAATATTGTGTGGATGAAATTTCGAGAGCTATATGTAAACTACTATTATGAGGATAGTATGCAAGCAATATGGAAATGTGACTCTTCTAAGAAAAGTCAACTAGAGTACAAAGTTGAACAAAACATGCATTTCTTGAGAGATTATCTCAAGGGGATCACCTTGCTTGAAATGATTGACTCCCATTGGAACCCCCACCCCCACCTAAATTCATTCATGGTCGTGCACATGTAAGTCTCCTTGACTAATGACTATGTAAGAAGACCCTAAAAGTTATACAACAGCCTTATTCTTTTGATTGTCAGATAGAAATGTAATGAAATGCGGGCTCGGGTGGCGGCAGCAGTAGGGTGGGTGGCTTATTTCTATAAATTGTTGTCAAAAACATATTCAGACAATGTATGATCCATGATTTTATAATATTTGGGGGACACCCCCCCCCACAGTCACATACAAAGATCGAAACTAAAATTATATTCTAACCCATTAAAACTATTTGAAAGTGTTTCCACATCAAAATTGATCATAGTAAAAAACACTAAGCTTCTCAAGATGGACAATAGATAATGGATAGATGGAGATCTATGAGCAGGAAGGACAGAGAAGGACAGAGAAATGTGGAGTGTTGATTTCTCAATTACTTGTTGGAAAATATGGAACGCTTCTAATGAGTGTCTTCAACAAACAAAAACATGTAGTAGAGATTCAAATAACCATCGATATATCTGACTCATGATAAAGTAAGTCCAGACAACCTTTCGGAAGGAGGAAAATTATAGAAAGAGATCAGAAAAAAGTAAAATAAACTAGTGGAAGCTTCACTCACTAGGTTAGATAACATCTAATAAAGATATGTCGGCCGATGGAGGAAGGAATGCACAATTTGTTAGTATCATTTTACAGGATAGTGAAGGGTAGTGATTGAAGGAATGGCTTACCATCTTTCTAGACAAAATCGTTTAGAAGGTGATCTCCTAGAGATTTGATAAGCTATCAAGGTGAGTAAGAAATATAGGGAAGAAATATTAGGCTTCATACGAACTCTAAGCAAGAAGTGATATTCATCATTAAAAAGGAGGTGTGCTCGATGAAATAAAAAATTTGGTGTAAGCAACGAAAGAGGACATCAAAGTAGGGGAGGACATGCAGCTTTAGTTTTGCCCAAGAGAGATGAATTTGTTAGTTGTTAAATTATCTAAATTATAGTTGAAGCAAGTGGAGGAAATCGGTGTTTACAAACACTATTCATCATGGCTAGGAGATCTATACTGGAAAGAGTTTGATGGCATGTATCTATTTAATTATGATCGATGCAGTAGAAGACAGTACATGGGAAGCATGGTGTGACTAACAACATTGTCATGTGTCCGTCAAATAACAAGGCTAGATTTAATATAAGGAATTTTAAGTAAAATACTAAGTACGGTGTTGGATGAAATTTTGAGGGTTATACTTGAACCATTATTATGATGATAGCATGCAAACAATGTGGAAATATAACTATATTAAGAGAAGTCAACTATAATACAAAAGAAAACTAAAATGGGCATTTCTTGAAAGATTAACTTAATGTAATCTTCTTGTTTGAAACGGTTAAGCCCATTGGAGCCCCACTTCTCACCTAAATCTACTCATGCTCTTGGCCCTTGTAAGTCTCCCTAACTAGTGACTATGTAAGGAGACCCAAAAAGTTAGACAACAATCTTATTTGTTCTATTGTCAGCTAGAAGTGTCACGACGTGCCAGACAGGGGTGGTGTCCGGGGTTGCCTTATTTCTGTAAATTAGCTTTAACTGTCAAAAAAACTTATTCTGACAATGTATGATCCATAATTTTATAATATTTGGAGGACACCCCACACACACACAAATAAAGATTGAAACTGAAATTATATACCAACCAAATAAGACTACTTTTGAAAGCATTCCCACATCAAAATTGATCATAATAAAAAATACTAGAATCAAAGCAACTTGTCAACTCATTACCTTAAAATATCTTTGACGACATATGAAAAAGAACAACAATGCTGTCAGGATTCCAGCACCACCAGCCATGGCAAAACCTACACACACATCAGTGATACAACAATAAATATTTTTAAAAGAAAAGTATTGTAAAGCTTCACTAAGGAAATACCATAGTTAAAGATTTTGTTAATTGGTGGAACTTATAATCTAAGTTGATACTATTGTTAGAAGATATGGCCGATTATATACTAAAACAGAACATAATACTACAAGCAATCAAAAAAGTGGATTTTCTACTAGTAAGACATACGTACCAGTGACCTTCCACTTTCTGGCTCTGCTACGAGGCATACCATCTAAATAAGAATGTAATACACACAGGTCAACCAATTTGCTAAAGAGTTAACTAAGCTATTTAACTAGATCTAAAAGTAAAATCGTAGTGAGCGTCAAATTGCTAACAAAATTATGACATAGACATACTTATTCCAAAAAAATTAATAGATATTGTTTAGACCGTCATCCAAGCAACTGGTATTGCAAGTGCAATAGGCAGACTTTCGATTGGAAGGTGTGGGTTGGAAAATCGTAGTGAGCGTCAAATTGCTAACAAAATTATGACATAGATATACTGATTCCAAAAAATTTAATAGATATTGTTGAGACCGTCATCTAAGCAACTGGTATTGTAGGTGCAATAGGCAGACTTTCGATTGGAAAATGTGGGTTGGAATCTGTCATCATGTGGTGAATTAGACATTGGGCATCCAATTTTCGGCCATGCGTGTAACCAAAACCAATCAAGGAAAGGTTGTAGCAATTGCCCATTGTGGAACTTGTAGTAGGGAACAACAGAAGTTCCCATGTCACCGCATCTTTGGCGTTTCACTAAACAACCGCTGGAGTCTGGCCGGCTCAAGGGTGACCCATCAACTGATAGAAGCGAGTAATGGATGTCATACTTTATCATTGGGTAAATCGAACAGTTAGGATAAAGGATCATGTTGCGTCAAGTAATACCAATGCGGAAATAAACAACAGTTATCAGAGAAATGGATGACACTCTGATTCTCTTGTAATAACTGAAGTGGATAGATATCCATTACATGGCTCTCCAACTTGTACACGAAATCATAGCTGACGGGATGCGAGATGAGATCCGAGAATGGATTCCAATCCCTCACAATTGGAGTTTTCTTGATATCCTTCTCTACCAGCTCTCTTCAGTATGTTGCATTTATACCATCAAATAAGCTAGGTAGAGTAGAATCAGAACTAGCCATCTTACTCACGCTAGATGGGCACAACGTAATATTCTCTCTATGAAGAAAGCTATAGAAAACTTCGTTGAATATGTGACATGATGAAGATTATGACGTAGTTTTCTGGAAAAGAAGAAATAAGGGGAGGATCGAAGTTGGAAGAGAGAAAACTAGAAAAGCATCCATAACGAGCACCAAAAATGAGGCTACAGAATGGTAATTAATGGAGAAACATGAATTCAGAAATCATTTGTAGTCTAGTAATGCTTGGCAAGATCCCAGAAAAGACCGTCGTTAGCTACCACCGGTTTGCATTAATTAGCTTTGAGAAAACTTTTGAAACAAAATGTTAATTGACATTTGATCCTTATAAAAATATCACCACCGAGAGGCCAACCACTTTGATGTTCTGCGTGATTCCGTACTTGCACATTGACTTGGCCGAAGACTTGCAAAATGTTGTTCAATTAGATAATGCAAGCACTGTAAAGTTTTTAATGGACCAAACACTGAATATTCATGGCGTATGAGCTTGGTGAATTATTCTTACTACATCATTCCATCTGTTAAATGAGTACGGTTTAGCATGTCAAGCTTTATGTTGAAGATAATTCTTTGACAAGGATCGTGGTAGGTAGTAGGTTTCTCCTCTGGATAACTATATCTTGTTATGCACATAGTTTTCAAGGGGTTGTACTGTCTATTATCACTTCAAGGCTAAATATGCAAGTACAACTGATTTATCAAACAGAAAAATGTATTTGTTTCTAGACTTCAGACTCTCCACAGTGTTAACCATCATACAGGTTCCCATCTGATTCATGAATAAATTATAACCTGCCACAAATCAACAAGATTGTACAATCGTGCTAGTAGCCAATGGACACATTGTTCTTTGTGAGTACGCATAGTATCAGCTTTCTCAGAAAAAACAACTATAACGCCACCTACAGGCTTCCCAAATCTGGTAACAGGTCTTGCAGACTTCTAAGGTATATTGTTAAAGAAACAAAGTTTAAATATCTTACATGTTACCAAGTTTATGCTAACTATTTACCACCCCTAAAATAACTATTGTGCAAAGACAAGTAAGAGTCAGAGTAACAAACCCACCCCCCACCCCCACATGGGCATGGGTTTTTCAAGACTTGTATTTATTTTAAAAGTAGCAGATGATCGGTGATAAGAATAAATCTACCAAGATGATTTGGAAGCAAATATCCTCATAGTAGAGCAAACCAAAATAAGATTATTATAAATATATTCCAAAAATTCTTATACATATGTCCTAGAATATTCATATGATATACCATGTAGGCTAAAACAGGTAACTGACATGTATAATAAACATATTTTTAATACAACTAAAACATCTTACGACAGGCCACCGACATTTTTTTCCTGAAACAACAAAGTCAGTATATTTACACAAACAAGTAACATGGAAATAAACTCCTAGATTTGTTATAGATACATTAAACAATTAGCAATCACACTCTTCCTACATTTAATAGTTTTCCCTAAGACTCGTGCTTCTTTCACATCTAATAACTCCATGAATCATTTTTACCTATATTGTGTCCTACTAACACACTAACATATTATATAGCAAGTGAACAAAATAGGACTTTCATGTTACAGGATCCAGTCAGATTTTGCTCTATCATCTTCTTCCATCTAGACAGCACACAAGCGTAATCTAGACCAACTCAATTGGGATCCAATCTCATGTTATTTTATAAAAATCAGACCAACAGGTTCGGTTTCGGATTCCATAATCCAATTATGCAGACCAACTCAATCATACTTATAGCAAGATTATAAATCCTAGTTCGAATTCAGGTTTGTCTTATATGCTATTTTGTTTTATATTAGTGAAAATGAGAGCAAACCAATTTGGATGTCAATTAGGTTGTGAGACAACACGGAATTAGTAACTAACTCAATCATATTATTCTATTCTAATTCTTAACAACTTCTAGCTCGAATGAAATCGTAAACATATCCCAAACAGGCTAACACAGAGTAATCTACATCCCCTTTAGATTAAAAGAAACATTAGATTTGACCCAAACTAACAACTTCAATTGTAATTATACATATAGCAATATAACTAAAGATGTAGCATGCTCCTTTCCCAACCGCACCTAGCAAATCTGCAATCAAACTAAAGGATATAATCCAATTTAAGTCTAGGTGGGAGACGTAGTGGAAATTCAACATCGATACAGACAAGTAGTAGAGAATCAGCACACAACAAATGTGAACAAGTAGAAATAACATCATAATCTGATGGAATCACCCAAAGAATACATGTGCAAGTTGCACAAAGTGCACATGTCCATACGACAACACCTAAAAAGGGAATCATGCAAAGCCATTGTTATTTGTCAAACTAGAGACATGAATCTTCGTTCTGACAACTATAGACATATATTTATCTGTATTTGAAAGGGTTAAAAAGAAGCACATAAAACGAACGTGTTAAAAAAGAAGCAAATAAAATTTACTCAAAACACGCCATCATCAGGACAACAACAGAATGCATTGTTGACATGTTCGATGGAATATTGAGCCAAGACACCCTTGTAGATACAGAGAGAAAAAATAAGTTGAATTATGAATTGTTGGATGGAATATATGGGATTCTTGATTTTTCATTTACTACCATTTGGCATGCCTCTAGTTAGAAGCTGGAGAAGAGTCTTAATAACAGGAATCATATAGAGTTTTAGTTGCATTTCCAATCCCAAGCATAGAAAGACTTCAGTGCTTCACCTTTCCATTCTAAAGAAAGTAGGCCACGGAAGCATCCTATTTGTATCTTGATGCACGGGTTTTGAGTCATTTTTACAGGCCGAGTTTATATGTGTTTTGAGCACTTATTGGTTATTTCTTTGTTTATATTTGCATAAATCACTATTGTTGGCCTGTACACTCTATTTGCATCAAATCATGCTTATTTCATCATATTTATATGATTTTATACATTCTATGGACTTATATTTGATTTTCTGCATTTTTTCAGGTATATTATGCATAGTGCAGAGTCGGTGCCACCGACCCTTGAAGTCGGTGCCACCGACGTGGCATCAGTGGCCAGGCAGAATTTGACCAAAGGAGTCGGTAGCACCGACCACAAGTCGGTACCACCGAGACAAAGCTCTAGCGACAGAAGCGATAGCCCAGACAAGTCGATGGCATCGACCCCACAGGTCGGTACCACCGAGTTAGCTTCAGTGAGAAAGGGAGGAAACTCGCCTCAGCTCGGTGTCACCGACATCCCAGTCGATGGCACCGACTCAGCCAAAGATCGACAAAGGCCCGATACCGTCGGTGCCACCGACTCTGTCAGATTTCAGCAATCCAAATCGGCCGCCCGATCCAACGGTCCACGTTATGTGGTATTGTAAGTGACCTAGGACAAAAAGGAAGGACGGCCAGACCTACAGAAGACATCACGTTGCACCATGGGACGACGAGAGAAGAGAGGGAGAGAAGCACGGAGCTGAGGGAAGACAATCGGATGATTCGAGCACCGTTGACGGGCGTTTCTACCGCTAGAAGGCTGCATAACGTGCGTTTCTCGAGGAGGATCATCCAGAGCATCGCCTTTTCAGGGGTTACATGAATTCTTAAATGTTTCCCACATTTTTCTTCTCTCCTTTCATGTATTTTCAATTGAAAATCATGCGGGGCTAAACCCTTTTATTCCTTAGGACCCGGGAGTAGCCCGGGGAACCACTGTATTGACTTTTACATGATTTAATGCAATTGTCCCTCCTAATTCATGGATATTTATGCGTGTGAATGAATGTTCTTTTGTTGATTGATCACCTTCATTGGAAATCTTAGGCGAATAATTAATCTGGAAGGAGAATTAAACACCTGAAACCAACGCATAAACACCATCTTACGTATTCTTTGGTAAAAGTAATGCACGGGTAGTGGGAAGATACCTAGAGATTGAACGTAAAGCACCTGATCTAAGATATAAATTACCATAGACATAGAATTGGCTTAGAATTAGGTAGTGGATTGTACCGAGAAAGCGGGCAATTCTCGCTACGGGCTTTCTATCCGGGAAGAGGGTAAATTATATAAAAGTCAGTAAAAGAAGATACAGCGGGGATCCGTGGTGAAACTGGTGTTTCTGAGGAATTCTATCCCTCGTGACTCAAACAAACCATTTTTAATTTTAATTTTCTTTTGTTTTGCTTTGAAAAGCAATTCTCTCAAATTTTATACCAGCTTAGTTGATCGTACTGTAGTTAGTAGTAGTCACTGAGACTACGTCTCCTTGTGTTCGATTCGGGCCTCACAAGGTCTGTATTACGCGACGCGTACACTTGCGTTTAGACGTATGTAAAATACGTGTCAAGTTTTTGGCGTCGTTGTCGGGGAGACGGCGACGTCTCAACGCTACGAGTGTTGTAGTCAGCCATTCTAGGCCACTTTTTAATTTTTGTGCCTCTTAATATATATAAAAAAATATAATATATATATATATATATATATATATTCATTTCATATTCATTTATCGCATTGTCTCTTAGGGTACCTTGGCTAACTATTTTTAATCTTTCAGGTACTAGTGTATGGTGGCAACGAGGACCACAGACTACGGAGAAGCTACACCTGAATTTCCAGGGGCTGGCAAAGCCTCAATTCAAATAAATTCATTAGAAGGCATACCATTGTCACCCAGGCAACAAGAAATGGGATACAGGAAACCTGGAGCAGAAAAGACCATCTGGGAAAGGATAAAAGCATCTTCCTCAGTGGCACAGACAGGGCCAATTAAGAAGCAGCATGTGAATGTGGCTCAGTACAAGATTGACCCAGGTTTGATTGCACTCATCAAGTCACAAGCATTCTATGGGAACGCTCATGAAGAACCAGTGGCACATATTAGTAATTTTGTGGAAATCAGTGATATGGTCAAAGTCGACAGGTTTCCTCAAACTGCTATCTATCTAAAGTTGTTTCCGTTGTCACTGGCTGACAAAGCAAAGGAATGGCTGCACAACCTGCCTAAAGAGTCGATAGAGACATGGGACGACATGGTGAAGGCATTCTTTGAAAGATATTGTTAAATATGAGAATTGAACTAATGTAATTGTTATGATTACAAAGACTGACGACCTCTCCTTTATATAGGAGAGGAGAGACGCCCTATTACTTAGGACCCAAGTAAACTAGACGGGCTGGAATATAAAGGCCCGCTAAACTAATTAGCCTATTAACTAATAGACTAATATGGACTCTGTAACATATATTTTCCTCCAGAAAAGACAAATGAGCTGATCAAGAATATCCATAACTTCAAACAACATGCATCTGAATTGTATTCCGAGGCATGGGAGTGTTTCCAGATAATGCTCAGGAAGGTTCCACATCACGGGATAGATTTGGGAAACCAAGTAAAGATGTTTTATTTTGGGCTGTGAAAAAGTGAACGGACTACTCTAGACAGTGCAGGCTCGGGATTCTTCCTTAATAACCCACCATCTACATGTCAGGAGATTTTGAAGAACATGGCGAGAAATCAGGCTTGGGGAAGTGAGAGAGACAATCCAGAGCAGATAAAAAACATAGGGGAGTCCAAGGCTATTTCTTCCTTGAATGAAAAGTTGGACCTTATTGCAAAGAAGTTGCTTGAGAAGGACGATCGTTTGTCTGAAGAGGAGGAACAAGTGAAATACATGCGTCAGCAAGGATACCACAATAATGACTACACATGGAGGAAGGATCCCAAGTTCTCATGGAAGGATCCAAACAACTTCTTGCAGGACCCGGAGCAGTAGAATCAGCAGAGGCCAGTGCAGCAGCAACGTCCAGTGGCAGAAGAGAGCACTAATGACATCTTGAAAAAGATTGTGAAGCAGAATGACATGTTACTCAATAATGTTCAGTGGGACCTCCAGAACCAAAGTGCGCAAATGAGAACATTTGAGACGTCATTATCTCAGCTTGCAGCGGATGTGGCCGCGTTAAAGAAGCCTTCTCAGCAGGGGTTCCCAGGAAATACTGACACTCTAACGGGGAATCAGTAGGTCAAAGACATACTATGGCGAAGTGGGAAGAAGACATTGACCCCACAGTATGAGGAGAATGAGGCTGCTAATCCTGTTGACAGTACTGAATCCGTGCCAGAGCAAACGCAAGTAGAACCTGAGACAGAGAACACAAGGGAGGAGCAACGGAAAGATGTTGAGCCTGAAAAGCAGACGTCATATGTACCACCACATCAGAGAACGCAGGCGGTACCAGCTCCATATCCCAATAGCTTAAAGGCGACGAAGCAGGACCAACAATTTAAAAAGTTTCTGGACAACTTTAGGAAGCTTTTGTGAATATACCATTGTTGAGGCAATTGAACAAATACCTTCATATGGCAAGTTTCTGAAGGATATCATTAACAGGAAGAGAAAGATTCTAGAGTCTGATGTAGTTGTCTTAAGAGAGCAAGTTAGTGCCTTCATTCTAGGTACGCTTCCACCAAAGAGGCAAGATCCCGGTTGTTTCAATATTACATGCTATATCGGGAAGACAAGGTTCGGTGAGGCACTTTGAGATTCAGGGGCAAGCAATAACTTGATGCCCCTATCTACTTTCAAAAAGCTTGGTCTCAAAACATCAAGAAAGAGCAGCATGACGATACAGTTGGCAGACAACTCGGTTGTTACACCGTATGGCATTTGCGAGGATGTGCTTGTAAAGGTGAACCGGTTTGTTTTTCCTATAGATTTTGTAGTAATGGAGATGCAAGCTGAACATGGCAACGAACTCTTGCTAGGACGGCCCTTCCAAGCTACAGGAGACATGATTTTAGAGATGGGAAGAGGCCGCTTGACTATGGGGATTAAAGATGACAGGTTCGAGATAACCATGTCGGGAAATTCCAAATCATTTGATTCTTAGGAGCAATGCAATATGGTACAACACATGGAAAATAATATTTCCTTGTTCTTGGGAAAAATTTCCTGGACATGGCACATGTTATGACAAAGGTGGATAAGGGTACACTTGTTGTAGATATTATGGAGAACACCAAGGTTCTCTCACTTACCAAGGCGCTAGGATACCCGGATGATAGAGGAGGAAGTGAGTCTGTCTACCGTGGTTGAAGATGCAGAGGAAATCATATTACAGGTCCACCCGCAGCTTCCTCTAGAGGCTTGTCTCATGAACATAAGTGATGATTGTGTTCTGGACCAATCAAGGGAGAAATGTGCGCAACTACTTAAGGTGTTGCCATGCCATTACACGAAGCATTTGAGGACTTAGGGCCATTACCACCGCCTTTGGTGTCGTCACTCCTAAACCCGCCTGAGTTAGAACTCAAGCCATTGCCACCTCATCTGAAGTATGTTTTTCTAGCACCAGAGGAGAAGCTACCAGTCATCATCTCGGCATCATTGAGTATTTCAGAAGAAGAACAATTGATCACAGTGTTGAAGAACCACAGAGGTGCTTTTTGGGTGGTCCGTGGCTGATATCAAGGGGATTTCTCCCACCTTATGCCAACACAAGATTCGTCTAGAAGAGGGTGTGAAGCCGGTCATTCAACCTCAACTTCGCTTAAATCCAATTATGACGGAGGTGATAAAGAAGGAGATAATAAAGCTACTGTCGGCAGGTATTATTTATGCTATTTTTGACTCTATGTGGGTAAGTCCGACACAGGTAGTACCTAAGAAGGGGGGAATCACTGTCACCACCAATGCATCTAACAAGCAAATCACCACTAGATTAGTGACAGGATGGCGTGTTTGTATCGATTACCGTCGGCTGAACGCTGCAACCCTTAAAGACCATTTCTCGTTACCGTTCATCGATCAGATTTTGGAGCGACTTGCCGGTCGCTCCCACTTTTGTTTTCTTGATGGATATTCGGGTTACAATCAGATTTCAATAGAGCCTAAGGATCAGGAGAAGTCTACCTTCACTTGTCCTTATGGCACCTTCTCTTATCGTCGAATGCCTTTCGGGTTGTGCATCGCACCAGCGACTTTTCAAAGGTGTATGTTGGCGATTTTCTCAGATATGGTAGAGCGATGTCTTGAAGTTTTCATGCATGATTTTTCGGTTTATGGGACGTCGTTTGAAGATTTCTTGCAAAATTTGGACAAAGTGTTGCACAGTTGTTGTGAAGACACCCATTTAGTGCATAATTGGGAGAAATGTCACATGATGGTTAGCGAGGGCATTGTTTTAGGCCACAAAGTGTCTAGCAAAGGATTGGAGGTAGATCTGGTTAAAATAGAGGTAATCTTAAAACTCCCTCCACTGTTATCGGTGAAGGCAGTTAGGAGCTTTCTAGGCCACGCTGGGTTATATCGCCGATTTATTAAAGATTTTTCAAAAATCGCTAAGCCTTTGTCTAAGCTTTTGGAAAAGGATGTTGAGTTCAATTTTGATGAGAGGTGTTTAAAAGCTTTTTAGAATTTGAAAGAGAAACTCATATCTGCACCAGTTGTACAGGCTCTGGATTGGAGCCAACCATTTGAGTTGATGTGTGATGCATCAGATTACGCGGTAGGGGTTGTGTTAGGGAAAAGTCTTAACAAGGTCCCTACGGTCATTTATTATGCATCTAAAACTCTAAACGACGCACAATTAAATTACACCACCACAGAAAAGGAACTCTTGGTTGTTGTTTTTTATTTTAAAAAGTTTAGGCAATACCTTGCATGAGCTAAAGTGGTGGTGTGGACAGATCATGCACCCATTAAGTACTTGTTGCAAAAAAAGGACGCCAAGCCTAGACTTATCTGTTGGATCCTTGTATTGTAGGAGTTTGATATTGAGGTGAAAGATAAGGCTGGGATTGAGAATGTGGTGGCTGACCACCTATCTAGGTTAGAGAGGGTAGATGAGAAAGACCTTGACATACCCATCCTAGAGACATTTCCCGATGAAAAATTATTTTCTATTAATCATAAAGACCCTTGGTTTGCGCATATTGTGAATTATCTTGTTTGCAAAGAGTTTCCTAATGATTGGGGGTATCAAGAGAAGAAGAAATTTTTCCATTCGTTGCGTTATTATTTTTGGGATGATCCTATCTTGTTGAGACAATGCAAGGATGATATTTTGAGAAGATGTGTGCCAGAGAGAGAGTATGAGAGTGTGTTGAAACATTGTCACACACTACCTACAGGAGGGTACCACGCTAGTTCTAGGACAGCTATAAAATTTTTAGAAAGTTATTTGTATTGGCCAACGTTGTTCAAAGACACATACGGTTTTGTGTGGAGGTGCGATGCGTGCCAACGGTCCGGTAACATATCCAAGCGGCAAGAGATGCCCCTGAATGTGTTCCAAGAGGTAGAGGTTTTTGATTTGTGGGGATTAGATTTTGTGGGACCCTTTGTGTCCTCTAATTCCTACCTTTATATATTGTTGGCCGTTGACTATGTGTCGAAGTGGGTGGAAGCAATTCCAACCCGCACCAATGATGTCGCAGTTGTATGCAAATTTGTCAAACATCTCAATAGTGTCTTTGGAATCAATTTAGAAGGAACAAGTTAAGTATAAATGTGACAATTTCAGAGCATGTCCCTAAAAAGAATTAGGAAGTTTGATTTGGCTCATCATGGACCACACCGTCCTTCAACAATGTGTAATTTTGTATCTCTGAAACAACATTGTATTGTGGTGTACCTATTGGATCAATTGTGATAATATACCACACTCCTTAAAAAGCTCTTCAAACTCTTGGCTCAAACATTCACCAACTCAATCAGACGAAAGTATCATAATTTTCTTGTCAAGTTGATTCTCTACCTCATTTTTTAATACTTCAAACCTTTTTAAGGATTTTTATTTATGTTTAATGAGATACACATATACATATATATTGAAATCATAAATAAATGTTTTGAAGCATTGATACCTTCCTCTAGTTGTTGAACTAAAAGGACCACATGCATCAATATGTATCAGTTAAAAAAGTTCAACTGACATCTCATTGTTTCTAGTAAAAGGCACATTTGCCATCTTTTTCAACAAACATGATTTTTATGTCTCAAGAGAAGCATAATCAAAGGAGTCTAAGTATTCATCCATATGGAGTTTAGAAATGTATATCATGTATGTACGATCAAGTAGCAATGGTGAAGGTAAGTCATGTTTAAGTCGTGTAGTTTAATCCATTTGATAACTACATTATATACATGTGTCTTAGGATCCAATATCATAAGACATCAAGAAATGCAATATAGGAAGTCATCTAAGTAAACTTTACAACAATTATCATTTAAGTGAATTATCATCATTTTTTGTCTTTTATTTTTAATACCTTTGGTGTGTTGGTTGATAATGTCATTTATCTTCTATTCTTCAACATGTAACAAATAATAAAGTTATGGGTGATCATCTATGCCCAACAATCTTGTAATTAGATACATAAGTTTTGTTAGTCAAAATGTTTAACATCTTAATTTGTATTCCAAATTTTTCTGAAGGTGTTTTTGTAATTAGAGACACATCATGTACATTTCCTAATAATTTTTGTGAGTATCCTAATTAATCAATCCAATAAATAACTTTAAGAAAAATACCAAATATTGCACGACAATGGTGACCCATGTCGGATTAATTGTGGCATTGGATTATATTTTTCACCTCCAAATACCAATGCAATAGTTAGATAAATCATGTATTGGATTTTCACATGTCGTGCAACCCTATCGGTATTGCAAGTATTCATTTTTTCTTCCCCATCTCATTGTGGTTATTGTTCATTTTTTTTATTAATTTTCATATTTGGTTGACATCTTTCTTATCTGAAATTGTTCTTCCATATTATTTGGATGAATATTTGACAATAAGGTTAGTTTCAAATTTAGGTAATCAGACCAAATTTTGGGATCTAGTTAATTCTGGTTTTTTTCAAAATACAATTTAGTTTTGGATTGGAATATTCTAAATTTTGGTGCTTTTGGGTTAGACTATATAAAATTTAGATTTTGTAAGACTAAAATATATCACACCTAGCTTATTGTTCTAATTTTGACAAATCCCTATTGTTTTTAAGTTGAATGGGTTGATCAAAAATCTAGATTTGAGTCAGTTCTAGTTTTGAAATTTAACAATTCAGACCAGTTCCAGATTTGATAAAGTGACTAATATCTGAGTTTAGATCAATTCTAGTTAGGATGTCTGAAAATGCTTGCACCATATTCTAAGTTTCTAATTCAAATCTATTTTGTTATCCAGGTCTGGAGCAATTTCTAGGTTGTGCTTGTTCTAGCTAAGGATGAGCATCTGAACGAATTGATCCAAATTAATACATTTCTGAACCACAAATCTGGCTCAAGCCGTTTCTATTTTAAGTACTTTATCTACAATTTGTAATTAAATGTATATATCTTTTGCACATTTCAATTTGAGTTTTTTTCCTTGCCGTCAACACTTAATGTCACAATTGGTTAGTTTAATATTTTACGGGATGCACAAGTCCATGTCATATTAGATTTGTTGTGACAATATCTCTTAATTTATTTTTAAAATAAAAAAATAGTTTAACATAAGATAATGTTTAGCTTTATCCTCTCCTCCAGATATTCTCCCTCTATTATCTCTTTTAAAATTTATTAATCTCATATTGCGGTTTCATCTTATCTTTTAGGATGGTCTTATATACTACAATGGGAGTACTATAAATAAGATATTGAGATGTATAATATGATTCGACAATGGGTGGCAACATGGCGTGTGCCAACATGCACTTCTGTCCCAGAAAGAAAAGAAAAAATCGAAGAGAATCTAGAAAGGGAAGAGAATGAAAGTAGACTAAGAAATTATTTTGAAAGTAAGGAATTATGAGAGAACGACAATCTTTGTAATTTTTTAAAATTTACATAATAGAATTTGCAGTCTTCGTCACTAAATTTATTCTCTCTTTGACTATATGTTTGACATTTGTCTTTGTCCACGGGTGGATATTGTTTTTTATTGTCCACACTTGAGTTGTATCTCTCAAAACGGATTTTTTTTAACTGGAAACTTCCACATAAATTGCTTGTGATGTCCATTTCTAGATAATCTTCAATCAACAATCTCACACAGAAAAAGAACATTTAGGCTTCCTCATCTAGCTTTGTTCGTAAGCTCTAGTTGTACTTCCAGATTCTTACTCCATGCTCCCTAATTGAACTACAAAGTTCTAGAAGAACACAAAAGAGTGAGAACCAAAGTTTAATCAAGTGGCACTCTTTTAGAAAAACCAGCCTCTTGGGCGAAATAAGGCGCAATCTTTGTGTCCTGTTTCGTTATGGATGGATGACAAACGTCCAATGCGGCACGAAACATTTTGTTTTTGGTACCCACGGCACCCTAAAAAGCCGAGTATTGATCGGACAAAAGCACTGTTCTTTGTTGAGCCACTATTCTAGACAACGAGAACACGATAGAGTCTATAAACAATTTGTGGGATTCAGAAAAGAGGCAGCCAAACTAGGTCTAGGGTACAGTTTGTTGTCGCCCTTGCTGATGACACGCCGGCGGCGGGGTATAGCCAGGTTTTTTACAGGCTTAAACTGTACATATCGTTGTTACTTTTCAGTAGCCGGAGCAGGTGGGGTATACATGTTTCCATGTTGATTTGCGGGAAGATATGAGCTATAGTCCAGCATATTGGGTAGGAAGCCGGCATTCCCCAGTAGCGTCGGAACTATAGGAGGCCTCCTATAGAAATTCTATAGGGCACCAATCAATCCTTGACACATGGACACTCCCCATCGTCATCCAAAAAATAAACGGAAATAAATCCGATATTAGACCCCACTCACCTGTTGTTGGAGCGAGAATGTAATGTATTTAATTTTTGGGGAAATTTAATACTTGTCCTCCAATTAGCAATAATTACATTGCGAACTGTAATTTATTTATTTATTTTATGTATCGGAAATGTCTCTTTTGATAAGTACAATATATATATAATTAAAAGAGTTGGGCATGGATATGTTTGTCATAAACCAGTATAACACATAATTGATATAATTAAAGGAGTTTGGTATGAAAATTGTTGCCATTTATCAATATAACTATATATGAGTATGTGTATGTATTCGTCCATGCGTATAAATACTTGTGCGGATATAAAACTAGTATAACACAATATTTTTTCATGCACATACTTAAATACTTGTCACGTTTACACATAACATAGTATTGTGATATGAATAATTTTTTATTTATTGGGTAAAATTGTACTTATTTATACTTCTACATGTGAGATATCCTAATTGAACTACATACTGATGCCCTTTTTTTACATGCGTACATGTAAGGTATCAAAATCGAACTACATATGTATCTACAAATAAATTTCATATTTACCATATCAATAAATATAGAATTTTGATATTAATATTCGATGCTTTATATTTTTTGCATAATTTGATGTTTTATAGTATTCCACTTTAATAGTATATTTTATATCTAAAATTAGAATTATATAAAAATCTTTATCTAGATATATTAATATTTGATGCTTTATATTTTTTGCATATTTTTATGTTTTGTACTATTTCACTTTCTATATATGTATATCTGTATCTGGTTGTGTTGCTTAAAAAATTGTTCATTCATATGTAATTCAATTATGATACCTCACAAGTACAAATTTAAAAAAAAATGTTATAACAAGATATAATAAATAATATTACATAAAACAATATCATAGTTATATACATTAGATAAAATATTTATTTGCACATTGATGTGTAGTTCGATTATGATAGTTCACATGTATATATTTATAATTAAATTTTATATTTTGATATGGTAAACAAAAATGCACGTATGTGTAAGAAAAATATTACAACTATATATAGCAAGTAAAAAATATATTGATATATAGTTTGATTATGATACCTAACATGTATGTGTGTGATGCAAAAAAAAATTACTATTAGATAAGGTGAATTAAAAATGTTACACAAAAGTATTACAATTAGATACGGTAAATAAGAAATTTAGTTGTAGAAACTTATGTAGTTCCATTTCGATACCTTACATGTACGTATGTAAAAAATGTCATTGGTATGTAGTTCGATTAGGATATCTAACATGTATAAGTATAAAAAAATTATATACTAAATAAAAAATGTATACACATTATGTTAAATGTAAAGACGACAAGTATTTCGGTATGTACACGAAAAAGATATATTGTGTTGTACTGGTTTATATATACGCACAAGTATTTATGCGCATGAACGAATACATACACATACTCGTATATAGTTAATTATGTCATTCTGTATTGTACTGATTTATATGAAAAATATCCATACCCAACTCCTTTAATTATATCTATTAATTTGTACTTTCCTAAAAGATATTGCTGATACATAAAACAAATAAAAGGATTGCAGTTCGCAATGCAGTTATTGCTAATTTGAGGACAAATATTAAATTTACCAAAAATCAAATGCATTACATGTTCTCTCGGCAAATAGGTGAGTGGAGTTTAGGGTCTGATTTAAATCCTTTTGTTTTTGGATGGTGGTGGGGGAGTGCCCATGTGGAGGCCTCCCATGTGTCAAGGCTTGATTGGTGTCCAGTACCGTCCAGTTCGGCATGACTGGAAAATCCGTCTGTTGCCATTAGAGCATTGAAGGGACGGTGATTGTGAGTTCCACGTACAATGTGATGACCTACCAATTATTACATTAATCACTGGGATTTCCGAAGAATGCGGCGAAACGAGGCCCAGCTATCTGAAATGCTGGAATAGATGGAATTACGGTTTTCTGATTCACTGCCACTTGGCGTCCGTCGAACTAGAAGCGGCAGAAGAACCTGGGTTAGAGGAAACCAAGTAAGTGTTTAACCCTACTGAATTGTCTGGCGTTAAGGCATTAGTTTTAGTTGAATGGCGCTAATTCCTTCCCAATCACACCTTGTCATACAGAAAGAAGGGGGAGTAAATCATCTGTTCTTAAATAATTGTCTGTCCCTGTCCCGGTTCATCCCAATCACACACTGTGCAAACAGTCTTGCATCCACAGTACAGCCCAGCCAGAGTACACGGCTCAGATGCAATGAGACAGAGGTAGGAAACAGACACAGTGACAGAAGATGTGAACCCGAAAGAAGGCGGGCAGATGTGAAGACAACGGATCATGAGGGAGTTTTTTAAAAAGAAAAACACAAAGCGCAAACGTGAGTGTTTTAAGCTGGTGGGAAGAAGTGCGTACCGCATGAGACAGGATGATCCCGGTCGCTGCAAATGCACATGAAGCTGTAGGACGTGCCCTCGGCAGTGAAGTTGGTGCCGCATATCCCGCCGCTGTGAAGGCATCTCGTGCAGTCTTGAGCGATCCAGTTGAGGGTGATGCGGAAATCTTTGTAACTGGTGGTGATATCCGAACCAGTTGGAAGCGGAGTGATGGGCAAAGTTACAGGGGAAAAAAACCAAAATAACTTAGTTTACGGACCTTATTTCCACCACTAACCTAGTTTCTAGGAAAATGCCAAAGTAACCGAGTTTCCGGGAGGAGAGAGACAATGGAGACGCCAAATGGAATGGCGTCTCTCCCCCCATTGGCCAGTTTTTTTCAATTGCCTCGCAACGGTCAGCGAGGGGGCCGACCGACGCCACGTGTCAACTCCCCGCTGAAGACGCCATTCAGAATGGCGTCTTCAGCAGGGAGCCGACACGTGGCGTCGACCGGCCCCCCAGCCGACCGTTGCGACCCCGCTCGCCCCCCGCCCAACGGTCCCCTCCCCCCACCCACCCAACGGGCATATTACTACTTCTACCCCCTCTAGAATTTCCTATATAAACACTCCCCTTGTTCCCCATTTCCTCACCAATTCACTCATTCTTCATCTTCTTCCCAATTTCTCTATATAAATCCCCATCTATTTCTTCATTTTCACAGAAGGTTTTTCTCTGGTTCTCTTCTATCAACAAATCTTTCCATTTTATCTTGGGAAAACAAAGAGAAGTTGAAGTTGAAGTTGAAGTTTGCTCAAATTTACATCTTCCTCGATCTACTCTAAGTAAGTTCACATGTCACTCAAATTTTGATTGTTTATTAAAATTATATTGTTATAATATTTAAACTATCTAAGTAACTTGATATGTCTTTATTTTCATCAACATTTACCTTTTCTTAACTTATTTTTGATACTGCTCTAAGTTCACATGTGACTCAAATTTTTATTTTTATTAAAATTATATTGTTATAATATTTAAACTATCTAAGTAAGTTGATATGTCTTTATTTTCATCAACATTTGCCTTATGTTAACTTAAATTGTCAATTAAACATCTCTATTCGATTTATGTTAGATGTCTCATCGAAGAACATGGGCATACCACATGACAGAAGCATTAATTCATATAATGGCTGCAAAGTGTTTCGATGGAAAAATGGCTCATCAAACTCTTCTGGACGATGATTGGAATGATATACCGGAATTGCTACAAAGAAGGTTAGTCTTTATTGTGACAAAAGAACAAGCACAATTTCACTGGCAACTATTGAAGCAAATGTTTCACAAGTATGAGGAACTTCTTGAGCTACCTGGTTGGTACTGGGATCATAATAAAAATAAAGCAATGCCAATTAACTCACAAGCTAGAAGTGAGTTAGAGATATCGCATCCAGAGATATATAAATTTGTCCATCAAACATGGCCTTTTTTTGATGCCCTAGATCAAATATTGAATCAGTTGCAATAATTTAGTTGTATTATCTCAATTCCACATATGTTGTATTTTTTCTTGTATGTTGTAACCTTAATTTGAAATGATGTTAATGTATTTGTAGCTTCAAATGTTACTTGAAATATAACAAAATTTATTCGTCTTACTCATTTTGTATGAAATATAACAAAATTGGACTAAATGATTGTTTTACTTATAAATATGAATAATCATAGATGAATACATGGATGAGAGAGCATGTTCCATCAAAATATCTCTAGAAGTCAGGTGGAGGCTGAGTGGTACTTGGAGTACCATATGAAAATAAATCTACAATGGAACTATCAAAAGGTACACTGCTTGAGAGCAACTGGGCATACTGCTGAAGATAATCTGGTTGGCTACAACCAACTTGGCTAGACTCTGCCTGACTAGACCCTTGTTGCCAAAACTCTGGTTGAGTGAACCCCTGTTGAGTGTAATCATATTGCCTGGACTCTGGTTGAGTGAACCCCTGTTGAGTGTAATCTTGTTGCCTGACCTCTGGCTGAGTGAACCCCTGCTGAGTGACATCTGGTTGGCTGATCCCTGGAATCCATTGCTCTTGTGTAGACGGTGTAGTGAACTGTATTTGTTGATGAGGAGGCAGTTGTTGAATATATGATTGTTGTATATCTATGATCCCATCGCGCATGCTCTCCCAACTCGCATGATCTGTTTTTTGTAACACTTCTCTGATCTTTAAATGTGTTTGTATCTGTTGAAACAAAAGTTCATAATAAATGTAAATAATTTAAAATTAAAATTAAAAAGATGAACATATATTACTTATATTTTGTCGTTCAACATAACCTCGAGGGTAGTATTGTGACTGAGGCTCCGCAGGATGATCAACTAAATATTGAGACTGATACCAAGAATATCGTTGTGGTGTATCTGTTGCGTCAGGCAACTGAACTAAGTGGGCATTTCTCTCATTCCAAAGTTGCACTTCATTGTAGTAAAAAGTGGCCCAATCAACTGTAGGTCGTCCCCTGCCATCAATCCTATCATATGTTGGAAATGTTTGTGGTGGCGGTTGATCTCGGGCACCAAATTGACTAACAACTCTATCTGGTACATGCCACTCAATAATATTGCAACAGATCATTGGGACACGTGCTAGCCAGATGTTACTTCCTTCACGACATATTGCTGGCAACATGGACAATATACGATCAGTGTATGGTCTCCAGATCACCTGTACAAATGAAAGTTTGTTAAGAATATGATAGTTATACATTATAATTGTATATACTTCTTATGAATGAAGTAATATTACCTGAGAAGGTTGTTGAACATCAATCTCATTATCATATGTTTTCACATCAGATTGTGGGGTAGACTCACGCATTAACAAGTGGTTCCACCTATTAAAAATGAAAAAATGTATTGTTATTTTTTAGATATAAATGTTGAGTTATTGATAAGTATAGAATATATTATTAATAACTAACCTGTACCCTAACGGAGTTCCTTGTGGCCATTGATATCCTTCTGGTATTTCAGCATGTCCAGGACGGCCTACGTGAAGATGTTCCCAAGACCATATTTGTAACAATACAAGACAACCAGCTATACGAGACTCTGGCTCAGTGATACGTTTAGTTGCCTTGTACAACTCCCTATACAAGCATGCTAAAACTGCACTACCCCAAGACAACTGTCCACATTGTTCAAAGTTGGCTACAAGGGGCAAAAATCGTAAGTGGACGTCATTTCCAGTACCGTTCGGTAGAAGAAAAGATCCCAAAAAGTATAGCAAATACGCAGTAGTGTATATCCGCTTTAGATGTGGATGTGCATGATCTAGGTTAATTGTTGAAAATGTGGCTCGTAACCAACCCAATGATATTTGTCCAGTTATCTTTCCATCTGGGTGAGTACCTAAATAGTAATCACAAAGGTTAATCCAAGATCCAAATTGACCATCACCTGTACCGATCAAATTATGGCATATGACAGCTCCCCCATCTACTCGTAAACCCAATATAATTGCTACATCCTGTAATGTAACTGTCATTTCACCGATTGGAAAGTGGAATGTATTTGTAGAAGGACTCCACCGATGAACAAGTGATGTTATCAATGATGCATCTAGTCGTAGGGGGGTAAGCGTAGTTACATGAGCAAACCCGGCTATACTAATGTAATGTTTGACAGTTTCATCTTGAACCTGCCACTTTTGGAACTCCCTTAAATGCTGAGAAAGTCGCAAAGGGTGCATCCTTCGTTGTACCATGCCTACCAAATTATAAAGCAAACCATTACATTGATGAAGTAATAAATCCATTACATTGATGAAGAATGCAAACCATTACATTGATGAAGTAAGAAATCCATTACATTGATGAAGAATGCAAACCATTACATTGATGAAGTAAGAAACCCATTACATTGATGAAGAATGCAAACCATTACATTGATGAAGAATGCAAACCATTACATTGATGAAGAATGCAAACCATTACATTGATGAAGAAAGCAAACCACTACATTGATGAAGAAAGCAAACTACTATAATGTTTATCTAGTACAAGAGCGAGTGTTGTGTCCACTTCCTCCACACTTTTTGCACTTATAGGATTCACAATTAGGATCACGATCCATGGTTGATAAATATCTCTTAACCTTTGGTCTCCCGCGAGATCTCTTTACATCAGGTGGTAAAAGAGGGATAATCCCTATGCTCTCATCGAATTGTGGCCAATACCTCTTGTCAGGTATTCCAGTGAATGTTGATCTGTATGCCCCAGAATAACTTTCAGTGTAAAACCACTTACTTACAAGAACATGATAGTTTATATTGATTGTGCGACCAGCTTTAACAACATGGGAACATGGCAAATATTGTAGTTGCGGGACTCCACATGTACATCTAGGACTACCATTACGCACCTCACATGTGTAAGTATTTCCATCAATGTCATCAACCATGAATTCAAATTTGTTCACACGCAATGTAACACGTACATAATCTGCTCCTTGTATAAACTTAGTCAATGATATTGTGCACTTTGAAGTAAAAGGTTCTTTCTCATTTTTCCACTTTTGAGCAATGTTACGCCTCTTTAAGAACATAGAGACCACCCGATAGTATGTGCTCAAAATGAGGGCTTGTATTGGAAGACTTCTGGCATTCCTCAAAACCCCATTTATACATTCAGCATGATTGTTTGTCATAATCCCATATCTAAATCCTCGATCACAAGAAAGAGCCCACTTAACAGGATCAGCTTCCACTAGCCATTTGTGAGCTTCAGGATCTATTGTCTTGATTTCTTCCATGTGTTCATCAAATATAAGACTTTCTGTGGCATAAGCTGCTGAGGTCAATATGTTGTACATTTCCTTAGATTTGAAATGTTTATGAAAGTTGTCACGAAGATGACGAAAACAAAACCGTTGTTGAGCATTTTTAAGTTCTTTTTCAACAGCATTGGAGATTCCACGCATCCTATCTGAGATAATACACATATTTGGGCGCTCACCCACAAAAGGGATCCTCTCAGTAAGGGTTTTAAAGAACCATCTCCATGAATCATTATTTTCACCTTCAACTACTGCATATGCCAGAGGAAAGATCCCACCTTCTGCATCAAATCCAGTTGCAATTAGAAGGGTGCCCTTATATTTTCCAGTCAGGAATGTGCCATCAACACTAAGTACAGGACGACAATGTGCCCACCCTTCAATACAAGGTCCGAAAGCCCAAAAGACACGATAGAATCTAGTATCATCATCACAATGTTGGAATGCACATTGTGAACCTGGAACATTATTAATCATTGAACACAAGAATCGAAGTAAATTGTAGTATGATTCCTCCCAATCTCCAAAAATTTTTGAGATAGCTTTTTTCTGTGCATGCCATGCCTTCTTATAAGAAATATCCAAATTTAGTTCTGCACTCACTCTATCACGTATTTCCCGAGTACTCATATCTAATCTTCCAGCCAATGTTGGCAGAATCATCCTAGCAATGAAAGTTGAGGTGCATTGGCGATGATCCTCCTTTAAGATTGGGTTAAAACAAGTATGTTTCTCATAATATTTTGTGATCTTCCACAATCCACCTTCCCTCTTAGAGGCACAAGCACTCAACTTCCAAGAGCACTTGTCACTATATAGACATACAAGATGAATTATGTCTTTAGTAGAACGCAATGTACGATATTCTACATTGTTCTTCATCGACAACTTTTGAAGTTTTTCTATTAAAGATGATTTTGATTCAAAAATTCCACCCTTCCTAAATTCATGTGTTGTAAGATCATTTTCTATAAGAAAGGGCTTTTCAAAATCATCAACCCACCCATCTTCTTGAAAAGCTTGGTAGCCATCAGCAGTGCTATCATTAGTCCAATCATCTTCAGGCATTGTGCTTACAGCAGATAAACTATCACCGAATAGAGGTGCATCAGTCCAATCATCTTCATCATCTACATCATCACTAGAGACATCATCGTCATCCATGTCCTCTTCACTATTTTCGTTTTCTTCAATTGTTTCTGATGAATGGAAGGGTTGTGAAGGACCAGCTTCATCTACAATGGGAAGGATATTTGGAAACTTTGTTTGTCTAGTAGTGGCATGATCATGTAAAGGGACTTTGTCAAGATAGACATCAATATGACGGCCAGGACATAAACTCAATAGAATTCCATAACCAAGATCATCTACTAGTTGAATGGGCAAATATTCATTGCCAGGAAATAAATAGGTCAAGGAAATGTGAAATTGCATTGGATCGATTGCCAACATGTTGTGAATGCAAGATTTTAGTTCAGTTAAAGTATTCAAAGTAGACAATTGGATAGGCATGTATGATCCACCACAATAAGAGCCTCGATTCATGAATTTTCCATTGTAACGTAACATTATAATAGGTGGATAAGATGTCATCTTCCTATTTTTAAAATGAAACAATAAGTTAGCCTTAATACAAACAAACAAAATTAACCTTTAAATTCAAGTTCCTAAATGGACATGCAGAAAGTTATGTAGTTGACTTCAAGAATTGTATTTGTTAATGTGTTTTAGTTGTACCCTTTTTACCTACTAACCCATACAAATAGAGAGTAATATTTCAAGTCGATCATGCCAAAGAAGAACATAGATGAGAGGCCTAATATGTATTTTTTTCATACGAGTGGATTGGATATATATTTAAGAAAAGATGAGAAGATAGAATAATTGATATATTCTTTAATAATAGAAAAATGAGAACATTATTTTTTTTGAAAGTTATGGTAGGTTGGGATACTGCTAAAGTAGAAAAGAAGAGAAGATAGAGTATTCTAAGGTTAAGTAATGCTTATTTACAAGAACATTTTACTTCAGCCAGGTAGAAGATACATTATAGTGAAGGGACTCCAACCACCGTCAAAATGAGGATTGGGAGAATTATGCCAGAACCCTCACAAGTATCGGCCTAGACACCTCAGTAAAATATTTTGAAATAAGAATTACTTCAAATTTAAATAGGTAAAGATAAGTACTATAGAAGAAAATAACATGAGAACTACCTAAGAAGACAATAGAGAAATAATCTAAGAGTCCCACATTAGTATTAGTCCCATGAAGATTTGTTTTATTGAGTAATATTCTAAAACAATAATCAATTCTAAGTAATCAATTTTAGCAATCAATTTTAAGTAATCAATTTTAGCAATCAATTTTAAGTAATCAATTATAATTCAACTATTATTTTATCAAGAAAATATAAATAAATTAACTTACTTAATTATGACGAGATCTCACTTGACGCCAACAAGATTAAAAGAAGAAATAAGCTCAGCTCCAATAATTATAAGAAATAAGTCGCACTAGATTACTCAATGCATACAAGAAGACCAAAGAACTCCTTTGATATGAGAAGAGAACTCCTTAAAAGATGAGAAGAGAGCTCCTTTGAAGATGAGAAGAGGAAGAATGAGTGAATTGGTGTGGAAATGGGGAACAAGGGGGGTGTTTATATAGGGAATTCTAGAGGGGGTAGGAGTAGCAATATGTCTGTTGTTGGTAGGGGGGGAGCCGTTGGGTGGGTGGGGGGAGGGGACCGTTGGGTGGGGGGCGAGCGGGGTCGCAACGGTCGGCTGGGGGGTCGGTCGACGCCACGTGTCGGCTCCCTGCTGAAAACGCCATTCTGAATGGCGTCTTCAGCGGGGAGCTGACACGTGGCGTCGGTCGGCCCCCTCGCTGACCGTTGCGAGGCAATTGAAAAAAGTTGGCCAATGGGGGGAGAGACGCCATTCCATTTGGCGTCTCTATTGTCTCTCTCCTCCCGGAAACTCGGTTACTTTGACATTTTCCTAGAAACTAGGTTAGTGGTGGAAATAAGGTCCGTAAACTAAGTTATTTTGGTTTTTTTTTTCCAAGTTACAGGAGGATTGCACGCTTGCAGTAACTGGTTTCGAGAGGGGAGCGGCAGCTGTGGCCCTGGGGAGTAGTAGACAAAGGAGCGCAACCCAATTTCAAGCGTGTCGCAAGGCAAGGGCAACAGCTGGATCCCAGTGATCCCAGTGTCGATGGGAAAGGGCGGCGGCAGCGTCTGGTTGCAGTGGAAGAAGAAAAGGAGGCTGGCGTTGTTGCTAGTAGAGAAGGTGAAAGGCGTCCGTTCGACCGTGAGGTTGCGGTTGGGGAACTGGTCGCACTTGATGTTGGCTTCCGGGATACGCTTCCCAAGGTCGACGGTTTGGCGGTCGTTGGAGACGTTGTAGACGGTGTAATTGACCCCCATTATGGGCAGTACCGGGTAGCCGCCGTCACAGACGAGCCTGAAAAGCCGCATGCCGCAGTAGGCCGGGTGGAGGCCGTCGATCCAGAAAGGGTAGCTGATGTTGGGGCCGTCACCGCAGCGCTTGGATTCGCAGGCAGTCATCTTTACAGTTTGGTTGTCAGCGGCTTCTCCAAAGCGGAAACAAGCAACGAACCACAGCAAGAAGAGAGCGCGGCGGCGGGTCCGTTCCAGCCACCGTATCGCTATCACGGCAGGAACCATGGCCGTAACTCGAAGGTAGGCAGAGGGAGGAATCGGGCAACAAGCACCAGAGAATTGGAAGGTCAGTTCAGAGCTTTACCCAAAAGATGGGCGAGGAGGAGGCGCCTGATCCTATTCTCATCCGAGTATCCGCTACCATCTGCTCTCCCATTGTGTGGGTATCGCAACAAGTCACGGAGTGGAGGGGTCAGAAGTAAAAAAGAAGAATAGTCAAGCACGTTTACACGGAAACATCTTTGAAAAAGAAAATCATAGATTGTAGTGGGTGAAGGTGGAGGTGGTCTAGGATCATTGGCGTGGCGAGTGTATCTAATCTGCGAAAAGTTTATAAATCTCGGGCAGCTCCTTTGCCAACAGTGGAGAAGGGGGAAAAAAGAGGATCGCGACCTGCGCATGAGAAAGTTGACCACTACAGGTAGGATGATGCTTATTTTGGAAGGGGGTTTGATTCAGAAATTGACTTTACTGCCACTCGGGTTTGACAGCCACTTATTTGTGGTACAAGAAGGCAGCTGTCTGTGCGCTGGGAAACTGATAGGCGTGCTGTTTGGGAACGGACTGGACTGGGTCCGGATTAGGGGCAGTCGTTTTGCGCCACGTCTGCAAAACCCGGACCGGATTGGACGTCAACGGCGTTTGGCAGGCAAGCGCGTCAGAACCCCGTTTTGGGATTATGGAATCTCGTTATCCGGTTTAAGCCAGTCTCGCTCGAGGCAGGATTAGGAATCTCAATCCGGTTTGGCCCCGACACCAGCCTCCCCCCGACCCCGATCTCTCGCGTGCCCCTCTCTCCCTCTCGCTCTAACCTTCCTCTCCCTCGCGACGCTGCGCTACCGTCGCACATCTTTCCTTCTGTTGATCCGTGAGAGAAGTAAAGGCGAAGGCGGCGAAGGCTGCTACCTCGAGCAGGTCGCGGATCGTGGATGGATGGCATGCGTTGTCGGGCGAAGCGTCTGCGTGGAGAATCAATGTTGTCGTCTGCCACCGCCGGTCTACTTGGGCGGCTACCTCCCTCAAAAGCAGGGTACCCATGCCCTGGCCTGCTTTGCTCTTCTGTATTACCTGCCGCGACCTTGATTTGTCTTGTCGATACACAGCAGATGCCCTAGGTCGGCCAAGTCAAGAAGAACCCTACCAAGTGTTTGTGTCTGTGTGCCTTCTTATTCCTGTCATTCTTCTGCGAGGTTCTCCACTTCCACATTCGCTTGTTGGAGGAGCTGTTCGCGGAAGTTGTGCCTCATCCGTTACTGAAGTCGGGAAGTTCTCCTCCCTGGTGCTCCGGCGACGCTACACAGAGCCAGGATTCTGTAGTGCTTCGTCTTTGTCGCCCCTTCCTGCTAAGGTTGGTCACGAAATAGGGTAGCCGACACTTTGTTTGTGATGTTGATTAGGGCAGACATTTCTGAGGTGGATTGGTCATTAATTTGTGTATTTATTCAGTCGACATTGGTTCCAAACAAGTTAATCATTGTGTATGACAGTCACATTTTATCAGTCGATGAATCTCGCATAGTTTAAGCAATGTTTGTCATGGATAGGATCAAATTAGATATTCGATTTGATAGCGGTGGTGACATGTTTTCTGGAGGAAATACAAATTTACCATCCAACATGTCGATAACATCAACCATATAGTTGATAACATTGATTATTTTTCTGTAGAGACATGCGAGAGATCCCAGGAGTCAATTCATCGACCCCAAGGCTGACATAATCGAGTTTATTGCTTGAAG
This sequence comes from Alisma plantago-aquatica, assembly GCA_963693085.1. Taxonomy (NCBI): domain Eukaryota; kingdom Viridiplantae; phylum Streptophyta; class Magnoliopsida; order Alismatales; family Alismataceae; genus Alisma; species Alisma plantago-aquatica. Next base: position 598,147,272 of record OY856414.1, on the reverse strand, counting down.
GCTAGATTTGTACAACCATTTTTATCAGTGCTGACATAAGGTTAATAGAATTGACCTAGCAATTTCTGAAACGACTTAAAATTAATCCAAATCATTAAACAACATTGATCTATCATTGACATTAGGTCACTTGAAAACAAAACTTGTTGAGAAATATATCCATCTCATTATTCATGTTTGAATACGGTCAAAGAGGAGGCCAGGGAATAATACAACCTTTTTGCTTGATATCTACCCCAAAGTTCCTTCTTTCACTCCCGTTCTTATGCTTTTTTCATTTCCTGTTGCTTGCTATATGGAGATAATTTGGACTAGGAAGAGATAATCTTTATCTAGTACCCACAAGTATCCCAAAATGATTTTATTGTCGAAAAAATAACTGTAATAAATGATTATGTGCATCTAGGGAATAATAAAATGATAAAGAGTACTTATAACTAGCTTTAGTTATACATTACTTGTAGTATTATTGGTATACGTACCATGTTTCATGATTTATAATTTTTAAATGCTATGATAATATTTCTTTTGCTTGAAACTCATCAAACAAATATGTTTGGATTATCCTATCATGGGTTCTTGTTGAATTTCCATGCACTGAACCGGTAGATTACACTGAAATAGAACAATTTTTTACATACATGTGCAATTTAGCAGTGTTTCTGTTATAGAATACCTAAGTCTGTAAAAAATGGAATCAGTTTCGACCAGGAAGAGATCATCTTTAATAAATGATTACTGTTTTGGATTCTACACAATGATTGAATTACATTGAGTCTAATTGATCACCATAATTTATTTCTGACATATGATTTGTAGTTGAAAGACACATCTTTTGATGATTTTCTTGCATAAGCATAGGTTCACGAGTGCACTAAAAAAGCCTAGTTTATGTGATGTCTAGTTTGATTGAACTAGATAAGTTTGTGAAAGTAGGAATTTTCTTATGTAGATACAATGTTGTGGTTCAGAATGGAATTTTACTAAAATATATGAATTACTCAATCTATTAATATGATACAACATTAGACAATTCCTCAGTTTAAGCATCATTTAACTTAAATCCAAATTAAACATTTTGTCGACCTACTTGATTATTTTAGCTAGTAATAGTTTTCAGTGACCCAACTTCCTCTGTTTTAACAACTTGCAGTTCAAATCTCTTTCTTACTTGACGATCGCACACTTGCTTTACATTTGTGATATTAATATATAATCATACTCTTTCTTACCATGTTTCACGATTTATAACTTTTAAATGCTATGATAATATTTCTTTTGCTTGAAACTCATGAAACAAATATGTTTGGATTATCCTGTCATGGGTTCTTGTTGAGTTTCCATGCACTGAACCTTGTAGATGACACTGAAATAGAACAACTTTTTTAGATACATGTGCAATTTAGCAGTGTTTCTGTTACATAATAACTAGCTCTGTAAAAAATTGAATCAATTTAATCTACTGATGAGTATTGCAGTATTATAGGTCGAAAATGAGTACTAATAACTACCTTTATTTATACATTACTTGTAGTATTCTTGGTATACCTACCATGTGTCATGATTTATAACATTAAAATGATATGATAATATTTCTTTTGCTTGAAAGTCATCAAAAAAATATGCTTGGATTATCCTATCATGGCTTGTTGTTGACTTTCCATGCACTGAACCTGTACATTATACTGAAATAGAACAATTTTTTACATACATGTGCAATTTAGAAATGATTATGTTACAGAATACCTAGGTCTATAAAAAATGGAATCAATTTTGGTGTATAGAGTAAGTTTGGTTACAGAAACTTCCAGGACACACCAACAGAGCAGTAGCTGGTGTATAGAGTAATTTTAGTGTAATTGCAGCTCAGCCATCACCATTGAAGTACATGCTTTCGTTGGCATAGCAAGTAATGCAAGACAGAGATCTTATCAGCAAACAAAACACATCTTTAAATATAGCTAACGTGTACAATTCACTACTACAGAAATGGCTTATAAAGTCACTTTTCAAGGTGTCGGTTGTATATATAAACCGACACCTAAACTCTACAGTGTCGGTTTATAACATAAACCGACATCCAATCTGTGAAGTTCGACCAAACACGGGTACCGCTTTTATTAAGTGTCGATTAATTAATAAAAAATCGACACCTAAAATCAACCGCCAAAACAAAAATTCCAACGAAAAATTACCTCCAAAATTTGACATATGGCGTCGGTTCATAAATAAATAACCGACGACTAAATGTTATTCGCGAGACAGAAATAGGTGTCGGTTGTCTTTTAGTTAAAAACCGACGACTATAATCTAGTATAGGTGTCGATTTTTGGAAAAGAACCGACACTGTTGGTTTTGTTGTCGGTTTTTTTGAATAACCGACGCTTATGGTCAACTTAATAGCACCAGCACGAGTGACTCTTCCCCTTTCTCTGTTTCATTCCCGATTTCAGTTAGGTCCGGCGATTATTGCTCGTCGCCGCTCGGTGTTGCCACCGCGTTGCTGCTGTCCTCTCGTCGCCGCTCGTCGCCGCCGCCGGTAGAAGCAGCTACGGTGCTCTCCTCGTCACCACCGCCCCCGCCGGTAGAAGCCACTTTTCTCCTCTGCCAGCTTCCTGCAAGGTAACCCACAAAAGCTTCACCCCCTTTTCTCCTCTGCCTTGCTTTTCTCTGCCGTCGCCGACCTGGAACTCACCCAGGCAGCGCCTAAGCAGGTGCCAGGGCACGCCTAGGGTCCCAAGCCCAGGTGCCCTGCCTAGCTAGGCCTCTGGGCGGATGCTTGAGTGGCGCCAGGGCACGTTTAGGCTGCTGCTGGGGTTTGGATTCATCTACTGGATGCCCAAAACATGCACTGATTTCACCAAGTCACCCCAAAAGCCATGAAAAATATTCTGATTGTGTTTATTTATGTACTGATTTCACCAAGCTAGTGGATTTCTTTTAAAGTTATTTACTGATTGTGTTTATTTAATTATGTACTGATACATATGTGCTATACCAATCTGATAGTCCATGATAGAACAAAGCATAATGATGTTGACAGCAACTTTGTGCGTCATGCTATTCTGAATTAAGTGTATATTTACTTCATAATTGAATGTTTAAGTAAGTTATAGATATCTTGATGATGAACTATAATGCACCCATGTGACATGCTTGGAATGTAAATGATGAACTGTAATGCACACATGTTTAACTTGTTTCATTGTTGAGTATATTGAGAATCCTAATCACCCTTCTTGCTTAATGATGAACTATAATGCACACATGTGACATGCTTGGAATGTAAATGATGAACTTTTCCCTAAATTGCCTAGATCTTAGGGTATCTCTACCATCCTAACTATGAAATTGGTAACTTGTTTCCTTTTTGAGTATATTGACAATGTTAATCACCTAACTTGAAGAACTAGGATATGAATGATGAAATTAGGATTGTAGGTATAAGAATGACAGCATACGTATTTGTTGGCCTAGAAACCCGTCCAAGATTTACTCATTAGGAGTAAATCTTGGATAGTCCCCGGTTTGGGACTGTTCTTGAACACCTAATCTCACTTAGGATGTAAGTGTATAATGTGTATTGGGTTTTTGAGAAAATTTCGGTAGCATTTCCCCGTTTGTTCTCTAAGTACATATGTACTTAGAGAACAGTAGGAAAATGCTGCCGAAATTTTCTCAAAAACCCAATACACATTATACACTTACTAGTGAGATTAGGTGGTCAAGAATGGGATAGGTGGTACACATTTATTATATATAAGAATGACAACACATGTATTTGTTGGCCTAGAAACCCATCCAAGATTTACTCATTAGGAGTAAATTTTGGATAGTCCCCGGTTTGGGACTGTTCTTGAACACCTAATCTCGCTTAGGATGTAAGTGTATAATGTGTATTGGGTTTTCAAGAAAATTTCGGCAGCATTTCCCCGTTTGTTCTCTAAGTACATATGTACTTGGAGAACAGCGGGGAAATATTGCCGAAATTTTCTTGAAAACCCAATACACATTATACACTTACTAGTGAGATTAGGTGTTCAAGGATGGGATAGGTGGTACATGTACATTTATTATATATAAGAATGACATCACATGTATTTGTTAACCCTAGACCATAATCTTGTTGTAATATATACTTGTTTTCTCTTTGATCATAGAGCTTTACAATTTTGTTGTGATATATACTTTGTTGTAATAATGTGAACTTTACAATGTGAGCTTTACACTTTGAATTACTACTTTACAATGCGAACTTTACAATTTGAATGTGAATTTGCAAATGGCTGACCATTCTCCTGATGACCGTGCTGATGACTACCGTGAGGGTGAGGACATCAATGCGCCACCTCACAATGTAAGTTTTAAAAATATATCATATATTTATTTCTATATGTCCATTTATAGTTATATCTCGTAAATGTGAATTATTTTGTCAAATTTTAGGTTGATGATGCACATGTACCATCTGAAGCACTTGAGGCACTTGATCAACAACACCAAAAAGTTGACAAGAGAAGGGGCATCACTATGATGAAGAAGTTAATTGCGCAAAAGGGCAATGGACCCAAACTTGTTGTGGATTTCGATAATGCGGGAAATGCATGTGGTGTGAATCGCAATTCATTTATTTCATATCTTGGGTTTGTTACTCGTAGCCATTGTGGTTGTCTCTTAGATTCTTGGCATAAAGTTTCTAAGGAGAAGAAAATTTTAATATGGAGGTATTTATGTGTGAGTTATTATTAATTTGCAATTCTATTTTATAGATTACTAAATTTTTGGATACTAGTTAATAGAAATTCTATTTTGCAGAGTATATTTGAATTGGATGAAAAGCTGCATCGTAAATGCGTGATGCAATGTTGTGGGAGAGTCCTAAGGAACTATAGGACAAATCTCACCATAGAATACATAAAAGAAGCCGACAAGAGGAAGAAGACAGCCACCGAACAGTGGAACTTCCTGGACAAAGAAGAATGGGACCTGTTTGTCGCTTCAAGACAAACTGATGAATTCAAGGTATTAGGCATCAGTCTCAATCTTATTAATTAATATATGTTGTATTCACTTATTCAAGATTAACATTTAGTGTTACTAACCAAATCATTAATTTGCATACTAACTAGGCCCTCAGTGAGGCACAAAGATCAAGGCGTGCACTGAATGTGCATGACCACAGAATGGGTCCAAAGGGGTATGCAGGCGTTCGCCAAAGACTACAGGCTGAGGCTACTGCTGCTCAGTCTGCTGCTACTCAGGAGTCCTCTACCATAGGTAGCACACCTCTGCCTCGCCATGATGTCTGGATAGCTGGGAGGCAAAATAAGAAGGGAGAAATAACTAAGGCCGCAACTGCTGAGGCGACTGCAAAAATGGTAAAATACAACTCTTACAACAATCATTCGAATATTGATTATTTGTGTTGTTTACTTAAGTACAAATTTTTGTTTTGGCAATTAGCGGGAGCTGCACGAGCTGAGGAAACAAGGAAAGTTCATCCCTGAGGGAACAAAGGATGAATTGATAGTTGCTCTGGGTAACCCAGAGCATCCTGGACGTGTTAGGGCTGCAGGCACTGGTGTGGGCATCAAATCTTTTTTTGGGTCATCCCAGCGCAAACATGTCCCAAAAGCGGGACTTTCACAAGAAGAGGTAACATATTCTTTCTTTATAATGTTACTGTAAAAGAGAATTCAAAAATTAGAATTTGATGTTTCTTTTATCCATGTATAGGTGGATAAGCTATTTGACAGGAAACTCGAAGAAGCAATGAAAAAGTGACAGGCATCTCAGACTGCCACTTACCAGACAATACCTACTGCAGACTCTACTCCTACTCCTACTGCAGAGGTTGGGAGTAATCATGTAGAACCACCACCTAGCACATCCACTGTAAGTATTTTTATGACATAGTAACTAGTTTTTTAATTCAAGATGATATGTATATATGAAATTGTAGTCGTTTCAAAAAAAGATGATATGTATATATGTATATAACATTCTTTACACAAAAATTTGTAGGGGTTGAAGCCATGCCGTCTAAAAAGTAAAGAATATGTCGTGGCAAAGGCGTCGGATTACCCATCCCTACCAGGGGAAACGTGTCATGGGTCTCCAGTACCAGCTGGTTGGATTCGGGTGAGCCCGATATATATATTCCCCCAATTTCTGGAACTTCCACTGCCATATGCCCACCCAGATTGTGAAATGCTTGGTGAGGCAGTAGGTGGAGTGATATTGTGGCTAAAAGAGGATGTCTTCTTTACTGATAAGGTATGGTAAATTTACATTACGTTCAATTGTTAGTGTGTGTATATGCTGGCAGTTGATCTAAAATTATATATATATACAGGTTAAAAAGAAGACACCCACAGCATCTAGGCCTCCACTTCCACCTCCTGCTTTACCTAGTTGGGTTCCACAGGACCTACCTATCCTGTTAGGTCCTAACTGTAGGGGTATGGCAGTATGGTTAGGGGAACATGATATAAACTCCCCTATAACTGTTTCTTTTGATTCAGATTCTACAGGTCAGTCATACGAAACAAAACTATTTATACAAGATATATTGGAGTTGTTTCGATATGATTGGCTAAATACATCTGTGATAGAGCTATGGATAAGGTGAGATATTCTTTATACATCCATATACCTTGTGTATGATCTGGTGATCTGGTTTCTTATTTATTAATGCATGCGTAATTAATACATATTTTGCAGCTACTTAGACAACATATGTGCAGATTTTGGATTCGAACATGTAGGGTTTTTTATTCCATCCTTGATTAGTCTAGTAGCTAAAGACCCTACATCAGTTCAACAATACTGCTGTGAGTCTTTTTCAAATTTTGTTGTAAAAAAGAAGACGGTGATAATGGCTCCATTCAATGTAGAGTAAGTTTACTTTGCTTATTATAATTTGGACTTAAGAAAATTACATTTTATTGTGGATTTTGAGTTATTAATTTTTAACTTTTTTTCCTCTAGGGGTAGGCATTGGGAGTTATTGGTTATTGCCCCCGAGACGTTCACTGTGTATTATCTAGATCCTAAGGGGGGTAAATTGAATACAAGATTTGGACACATAATGAAAATGGCAATATTTCGGTGAGAAATTTTCATTTTTCATATCCATTAACATATGTTATTACATTACTATTTAATTGCAATGTTCTGTGTTACATTAACATGTAGGGGTTTTGAGGAGTACAAAAAGGCTGGAGGAGAGGTCCCCACGAAAAAGAACCAACCAATAATTTGGAAGAATGTGCAAGTAAGTTCCCGACTGCAATATATGTATATATTATTTATGTGAACAATGCTTAATTAGTTGTATTTTTTAATATTTTGTATGTTTGAATTTATAGTGTGCTACACAAGACAACGGATGGGCATGTGGATACTATGTCATGCGATATATACACATGCTTGTCAAATATGCCGCAATGGACATCGATTGTATTGCTCAGGTATTATATAGTCTCATTAGATAATATGATCGAAATATATCAATCTTATTTATAGCTCATTAATTATATATATACATCATTCTCTTTACAGGTGTTTAAAGCTGACCCCATTATAGGAAAGGACTTACCAAATGTTAATGCTCCCTATACAATGGGAGAATTAAATGAAGTAAGAGAATAATGGGCAACAACCATACAATTAGTGGGGGCTTTAAAATATAATTGGGATCCTGATAGCGAATAATGACTAAACAATGATACTTTGTAAATGAATTTCTGAATTATAATATATGTGTGAATGTTTCTACATGTCTGGATGTTTCTACATGTGTCTGAGTGAAAATGAATGAAAGTGTTGGTTGCTATATGAATGTTTCTACATGTGTGAATGTGAATGAATGGAACTACAAATTGCTAGCATGTGTGAATGTTTATAAATGTGTGAAAATAAAATGGAATTGCAGGTTGCATTGCTAAATGCATGTGCTACTTTTTTATTGTTAATTTTGCAGGTTTGCGGCCTGTTGTCGGCTGATATCAATGGATGTCGTAAAACCTGCAGTTCATAACTGAACTGAACATGTTTCTCATCCTGCGACCAGCCACAACAGGTCTGCAGACTCACAGGAAAAAAAAACCAATAGGCGTCAGTTATTTGTAAATAACCGACACATAATGATATAGTGTCGGTGTTCCTACAATAAACCGACGTCTATGTCCTTAACACCACGACCGTGCTGGACAGCACGGCCGTGGGGCGAAGATATATGGTGTCGGTTTTTTACTTATAACCGACATTGATAGTTCCCAAGATGGCGCCCTTTCTGTGGCGCGAAGGGTTTGGGCGTCGGTTTTTAACTAATAACCGACACTTATAGTCCCATGATGGCGCGTTTTCGGTGGCGCACGAAGAGTTTGGGTGTCGGTTTTGGAACCGACGCCTGATGGGTGGACTTTTAGTATCGCCCACATAGGTGTCGCTTAGAAACCAACACTAAAAGCTTTAAATAACCGACACTAAAGGTAGGTTCTGTAGTAGTGATTTGAGATGAATCAGATGGCATGAATCAAATTCCACTGTAGTAAATATACTGAGTGGGAACTCGTATGTTTATTGTAAAATGTACCACATCTGCTGAAAATAGTGTGTTGTCACTACTTTTCTATTGTTTCTACAATACTTATATTCACATACATACATTGATTTTACTATATACATAGAAAATATATGCAACTGATGCACAAGGTTATTTCATAGTGTAATTGCAGCTTAGACGTCACTATCTAAGTACATACTTTCTCTGTACAAGGCTGAGATAAGCAAAAAAACTCAATATAGTGTATATATATATATATATATATATATATATATATATATATATATATATATATATATATATATATATATATATATATATATATATATATATATATATATATATATATATATATGAAATTGACCACATGCACATTTTTCCATCAAGACCTAGCTCTGTTAGTGTTATATCAACTTCACCATATGCACATTTGTCCATCAAGACAGATGTAATATGATGCTATGTGTTTAGTGCTCCAATATGTGTTTGTGTCTCTACAGTATGATGGTTGTTTATTGTCTGTACTACAATACAATATTTTCTTGTTAGCATAACGATTTGTGTATTGTGATGGGATGTGCCCCTTACAAATCAAACATGTTATATAGTAATTATCATTGTAGCCACTCCTCACTGTCATAATATATTGTAGCACCTGTGGGGGTATGTATTCCGCTGACCCCAAGTTTCGTATTGTTTGGTCAAGAGAGTCTGATGCCGCTCTAGTATCAGCATTGCGTAGACAATATGACCTAGGTAGGTGTGTCAACGGTCATTTCACTAGGGAGGCTTGGAGGGAGGCAACTGTATAAATGCAAAATAGGATGGGGAAGACGGCCTGCAATATAGACCATCTCAAAACTCGGTGGAAGAACTTGAGGAGGGACTATGCCGCTTTGAAGCTTGTGACGAATAAGAGTGGCGTTGGATGGGATGATACTAGGCATAAGCCCACGCTGCCTGACACCCCTGAGTGGAGGGAGAGCCTTGCGGTATGTCCAATAACCAGTCCCTTAATCGAAAAAAGTAATGTCCTATATTTACACTTAAATTTCCTAATACAAAATTTTCATATACTTAGGCAAACAAGGACCTTGCTAGGTTGCTTAAGTGGCCATTTCCCCACTACTATGACATCTAGATGATGGCGGGGAGGAACATTGCTAGAGGACATCATGCAATGTCTTCAACGGACACACAAATCCCTTCTGACGTTGCCTCCGAGGATGATGTCATTGTCGACTTAGATGGCTCAGAGACACCCATGAACACTGGAAGCCAATCAGGGGAACTGAACATGGCCGCATATGGGATGCAAAGTGAGGGAGACACTGGGGGAGGCGGAATAGACACACCGAGTGTTGGCAGGAGGCCTCCTGTCGTTAGGCGCAAGAAGCGGCCATCAATGGCTCAAGACTGATGTGGGCTTTCAAATGAAGTGTTATCAGAATTCACACAGGTTTATGCAAAGGTTCACGAGTTAGGTACTGGTGTGGCAACCAGAGCCTTTGAAAAGAAAGAGTTTGCAACCATCTTACAACATTTCCATGACACTTACCCTGATGCCCCCACTGCGGTGTTTACAACACTTGTGAACGCCATCAAGGACTCAACAAACCGCAACATCTACCTCAGCCTTATAGACACACCTCAAAAGATAACCATATAGTTGCAAGACTTTGGGAAAGGTCCCAAGCTGCCAATGCAACACCAACACCTTCAATGCCATCCTCGTTTATGCCATCTCATCATGCATTTTTTCTGCAATCCCCAACACCCAACTTCAGCAATAGACCAAGTATGCCATTGTCATTTATGCCATCTCACCATGTATTTTTTCCTCTGTCCAATGATGCTGGCCCTTCCAGATCATAAGGGGGAACATCAGTTTGATTAACGACCAGACATTTAACTCACCAAATCAGTAGAAAGTTCTTTCATTGTTGTAATAATCTATTTCCCGTCCAAATATTTTCTTTCCGCATAAACTAATTTGCTAAATTGTTGTAATATTTTTATTCCCGTCCAGACATTATTTTACCGCACAAACTAAATTGATTAATTGTTGTAATATTTTATTTCACTTCCATGCTTTTATTTTGCGTTCAATCTAATTCGCTATGTATCCTGCAAGTCATTATTTTACATGTCCACGGTTACATATGATTGTCGAGTAGTTATTTTTTCCTTGTCGTTGCCATGAAAACTTTGCTATGATTCCACTTGTAGGCATCATGTCAACCAGTGACCAAACAGAAACAGCTGACCTCCTCACACACATTCTACATACATTGTCTTGTCCAGCTAATCACATTGCTGATACAATAGCTGAGTCCATAGTAAACTCCATCATCGACGACATTTCTGACATACCACCTACAATACCTAGGTCAGTTAGCATTAGGAGTGGCCATCAAAAGGTCTTAGAAATATTAAACAGTCATGAACAAAGGGCTTATGACCTATACCGAATGAGACCACATACTATATTGGCCCTTATGGACAAGCTTGAGAGTTGGGCCTAGTTACGAAGTACTAGAGGCATCACTTTAGTTGAGGCTGTATGCTACTTCCTACAGATGGTTGGCCATGGACATACAAATCGTGCTTTAGTTGAGGACTACATTCACTCTGGTGAGACCATCAGTAGAAAGTTCAACAAAGTCTTGGACGATGTGTGTTCGTTGTCCAATGACTATATTGTCATGCAAACTGCAGCGACATGCACGACAACACATTCTCGTATAACCCCAAGGTTCTACCCGTACTTCAAGGTAATAGTTAGCCCCTACAATCTTTAATCATTTGGAAATATTTAGTATGTTTACAACCTATTTTGGTATTATAGAATGCCATCGGGGCAATTGACGGAACACACATCCCAGTCTTGGTTAAATGAGACAAGCAAAATTGCTACCGAGACAGAAAAGGGAATGTCTCTCTTAATGTCTTAGCTGTAGTTGACTTCTCCATGGAGTTTACATATGTCCTAACTGGGTGGGAGGGATCGGCTGCTGACCAATGGGTCCTACAGTCAGCGACGACCACGGGCAGGTTTAAAGTTCCGCCGAAAAAGTTTTACCTAGTTGATGCAGGGTATGCCAACACTCGGCAATTCCTTGCACCGTATTGTAACACAACTTACCATATTTCTGAGTATCGAGGAAACAGACATGCCTACACCAGCAAGAAGGAGATGTTTAACCACTGCCACGCACAATTACGTAATGTTGTAGAAAGAGCATTCGGGGTGCTGAAGCGGCGGTTTGCCTACCTTAAAAAGGGGGCGACATATCCCATACATTCACAATGTCGCCTCGTAATGGCTTGTTGTATCCTCCACAATTTCATACGCCACCAACATGATGACGACAGTATCATGGATGAACTCCCAGATGACATTTCAGCATCTACTGTTCCCCCTTTTGGGGTTGACCTGAGTTCCCTCCAACAAACAAGTCAGGCCGATTCAAGGGAGGATGATCATTTACGTGAATCCATTTCTAATTTGCTACGGGATGCCCGTTGACCTACAATTGTATTTGTAATAGTCTTTGACATTATTTGATAAATCATCCACCACATAACTTTATATCCTTTAGTTTTTTATTTTACAAACTTTTTATTGGATCCTAATAATATACATGACATAATGTTTCGGTAGGTTGTCTTGAAATGGAGAATGGAATGCCTTGTTGTACATGCGGCCTTCAATGCACTGTACGCATGTATATGGATGTTGCAGACGTGGAAAATGGACGTTTTGAAAACAACAACCCCCACAGACCGTATTTTACATGTGGTAGGGGTCTTGTTTCGAACAGATGTCAAATGTGATTGCCCACGTAGCGTGTACCACCCATAGTTGCCACACTTACTGCAGTTAGGGATGCTATGCTAGCACAAATTGCATATGCACGCAACGAATGCAAGCTATGGTCTGAACAATGTGACTTTGTCTGTTCGACAAGAGCAGACACCGATAGGCTCCAACAAGATATTTCCACTCTACGAGAGAGGTGCCAATATCTTTGCCAACGACTTCATATCACGAGCAATAACGAATCTTCAAATGAGGACAAATACAATACATCATAGATGTAGAACAACCTTTTGTACTGAATTCGCTTTTATGTTTGAACAGGCAGTTAGGCCTATTTTATGTTTGGAAATTTTTATTTAAAATCTATGTTCAGAACCCGACATTATTTTACTAAACATCAATCATGTTTCAGATGTCGATGAATCCATCTGAAATTCTGAGGTGTGATTGTGGGTTAGATGCAGCCTTGTGGCTTAACACAGAGGATGCAGGGTTGTATGATTTTGGCATACTGAGTGAAAGGTCGGGAGAAATGTATTACATATGTCCTTCTCGTGAGGTGCACTAGTAAATACATACATAATAGGTTTCCCTTGTGTACGCTGCACATTCTTTGTCATTCACTTAAACTTGATAATACATTTTAGGGAAAAGATCGGTGCAGATACTTCCGTTGGGCAGTCGATCTCCCCCCAACAATTGATTCTTTGAAAGCTGAGATTATGTTACTAACTGTCGAATGCAAGTCACTGTGGGGCCAGGCAATGAACATGAAGGACTTTGTTGAAATTCATCACAACTACGATGATATATACACCCAAAAAAAGTATGAGCATGAGGTTCTCGAACGCTACGTTGCCAGTCTGGAGGAAGATTATAGTCTTCTTTTAGACATTCCTTCACCCACGGTGACGCCATAACGTTGAATGACAGAGCTACATTTAGTTTGTCTTCTCGATTTACATTGTCTACCATTTGATGTTTTTAACATTAAATCTTTCTTAATTCATCCGTTGTATTACATTAACAGGCTTTTGTTATTGTTGGTGTATGTTTTATGGAGGGTGTATGTTTTTTCATCGTGATGTTACTGAATGTTAGTTAGAACCGAATATGCATATTATATTCCCTTAAATGTTCCATACACCCTTACGTCTAAAATATATTACTTACAGAATCTGTAATATGGCTGGGCCTCCAACGACGCCTTATCTTATGTGGTGTACAAAGCTTGATATGGTTCTCAGAGGTATGATGAGAAACCAATATGAGTTGGGGAGATGTGTTAATGGAGTATATACTACATAGGCTTGGATGGAGGCATGACGTGACTTCCAAAACATAACTGGGGGGGGGTTACATATCTTTGATTGAGTTGCAGATGAGATGGCAACACATAAGGAGAGAGTTCATAAGAGACAATCTTTTTATTTTGGGAGATTTATTGCCTCCCTCGCCATTGGCCGTGTAGCGCAACTTCATGACGACTGGTCGCATTTACCCACCTGGGGTTGTTGAATACCTTAACACCGATGAGTGAATCAAACAACCACGTTAGACGGCGAAAGTAACACATGAACTTGTAATATATTTCTACGACATTGTAGTTGTTTGTGTTTACTTCGCAATATTTAGTTGCAAAACTTATGTGTTGCATTATTTTGTTTGGACCATCACTTGAAAAACTTCTACTTTATTGTTATGTATTGAAGGCATACATCACGTTCTTACTTGTTTGTAGCTAAGTTTGGTTGAAGCATTTATTTGTATTCAATATTGTCACAGTTATCTTACTATTATTGATATTTGCTAATACTTATATTTATTTATTAACTATAGATGTCGTCATCGCGGTCAAAGGCAACGACAAAGTTTGAAAAATTATTGATATCTCCGTCGAAGATTCGAAAATATGTAGAAGAAAACCTTGTTTGTAAGAAACAATGTTGCGAGCCTACACGTGATGATGGCACAAATGGGAGCCACGAACAAGCCAAGGGTGTTACTCTTCCTATTTACCATCTGTTGTTGTTGTTTCAGTGGCCAAAAGATACCATCAAATAGGAAACCAATCAGTTGTTGAACGAAGCCTGTCCTGTGTCATGGGACAAGTACGACGAGGCCATGAAGTTGGCCGACTGGGACGTTCCTACCTGGGATCAAAATAAATCTTCCTCCACATCAAAACATGTCCCCCATAGTGGCTGCTCACCATCTTAGATTGTGTATCGGTGTCTATGTCTAGGTACAAGGCAGACCTCTCCTTTGTGTCCCTCAGTTTGTATGTTAGAGATGTATTTGCCCAGGATTATCTATTTTTTATGTGGTATTAAGTTCTGCTGAAGACATGTTATTCTCTTTGCTACGCACGTTTGCTACCATTGAATTTAAATGCATAAATTATGCATTTTATATATTATTTATTTGTTATTTATTGTATAATACATTCTTTATGCAATTATCTTTGAATGTTATCTTTCATTGAAACAACAACAATATCAAGGTGTTACACACATTACTTGACATATCACAATTTTCTTTACATCTGTATTAATATTCACGTTAATTTAATGTACAATTAAAAGAGAACGAACTGATTAAAATTTAGAAAATTAGAGCAGTCCACAAAGATTAAAGAATATGATTTTGAGTTAGAGCCCACATATAGGATATATTTGCTAAGTCACACTCATCACTTAAGAAAGCACACACAATGATGGAATAACACACACACAAACGTGATACCTTCTCTTATTTATAGGTATATAACAAGATAACAGGACAATTTCAATAATCTTTTCATTTTACATTTCTTGGATCAAATATGTAAAATACTACCTATTTACAACATACACAACAATCGAAGACAACAATACAGTTGGTTTATTTTAAATCATCACGTACTTATGACCATACTCATATATTATGTTTAGTTTTCCTAAGTACAAAACTGACATTCACAAAATCTACATTGATTTTTAAAAAAAAATTGCCCTTCTGCTTAAGCGGCATCACAACTACACATTCCTTAATCTTGTTAAAACAGTTCTACAACATCAGGACAGAATCAACAGATACTGACTACGTTGCCAAACAAAAGCAGATTGAATCTAGCGTAGTAGCCAAACAGAATAAGACTGCAATCAGACTCAAATCAGACAAGCTGACCAGAATCAGACTGGGATGCCAAACAGAATCAGGCTGGGTTGCCAAACAGAATCAGACTGAATCCTGACTAACCCCGTCTAATCCAGTACAGACTATGAAATCCCAGTCCGTTACCAAACAGAGGCATGGATACCGTGAAGTCTCCTCCAATAGAGAGCTAAGATAAAAGATAATCTAGGTCTTCAACTAGTGGCACATCGGGTAATCGGTTACCAGGACAAGCTCCGAATAGAGACGGAGGGAAAAATCGATGTGAGCCAGGGGTTTCAGAATCGTTGGTTTAGGCTAACAAATTCGAGTATGTCTGATTAAAGATGTGTTTGTTCCGTTGATAGAACAATGGCACGGCAATTAAACTAGAGGAGGCATATTAATTATTATTTATTACATTGTTAAAAAGATAAATAAGATGCCACAAGGTTTAGTTAGCCAGATAATTTCCTAGTGCTTTGTAAAATCCTTGCAGCAGAAAATAAGTTTATCTGCTATGGATATTCATTTCTCACTAAACCCCTCTAATACATTCCTAATATAGGCCGGGTGGAGGCCGCCGATCCAGAAAGGGTAGGTGACGTTGGGGCCGTCACCGCAGCGCTTGGATTCGCAGGATGTCATCTTAACGGTTTGGTTGTCAGCGGCTTCTCCGAAGCGGAAACAAGCAACAAACCATAAGGCCCAATTTGGCCGCTTGCCTTGTAAATCCCGGTAATCTAGTAGTAGGCGTCATTATTTTTGTGGTGGAATGACCGATGAGACGTACACAGCCTGTGGACATCACAGTGAATCTGTTGGGAAAAATGATGAATCAGGACAAGAGATCGGACAGGAGACGGACTTTGTCAATACCCATCATTTCGGCAATTCGGCGTGCCTGAAGAAGGCCGCCGTTATCATAACGCTGATTACGGAACGGTAATTACGAGTCCCACTTATAAGGTGATGGGCCTTCGATAACTATGCAAATTACCAGGATTTAAGAAATCTGCGGCCAAACTAGGCCTAAGAAGAAGAGAGCACGGCGGCATGTCCGTTCCAGCCACCGTATCGGCATCACGGCAGGAACCATGGCCGTAACTCGAAGTCTCGAAGGTAGGCAGAGGGAGGAATCGGGCAACAAGCACCAGAGAATTGGAAGGTCAGCTCAGAGCTTTACCCAAAAGATGGGCGAGGAGGAGGCGCCTGATCCTATTCTCATCCGAGTATCCGCTACCATTTGCTCTCCCGTTGTGTGGGTATCGCAACAAGTCACGGAGTAGAGGGGTCAGAAAGTAAAAAAGAAGAATAGTCAAGCACATTTACACAGAAACATATCTATCATATTATAAAAAGAGCTAGTTTGATGCTGCACTCTCTTTGATTCACTCTCTTCTCTTTTTTTTTAAGGAATTTTGCTATATTTATTCCGACACTCTCCTATTAACTTTTCGTATCTTTAATTCTGTATTTCTCTCTCCAACGGAAACGGTTTCTTGATTCTCTCCTTTCAAACAACCAACACAAATATCGTGGACCCTTTTACAGACGAGTCATCTCCCCGCACATTTTCAACAAATTTTATATGTCACGTACATGTGCACGTGTGCGTTCACTAGTCTTTGAAAAAGAGAATCATAGATTGTAGTGGGTGAAGGCGTGGAGGTGGTCCAGAATCATTGACGTGGCGAATGTATATATTCTGCGTGTGGTGCCACTGGGAGAAAGTAAGAAAAGTCTATAAATCTCGGGCAACCATCTCGATTTGTGACTTTAGTGCCACTTAGGGGTTGACAGCCACATATTTGTGGTACAAGAGAGCTGATTGATAAAAGATATATGGGTCTTCAACTAGTGACATGTCGGGCAATCAGTTACCACGACTAGCTCCGAATATAGAGGGAGGAAAAAGGATCGAGTTTGAGTTTCAATTAATTATGTGAGCCAGGGTTTCAGAAGACGCTCGTTTCACGCACCCCCTGTGACTGGTTTCCTAGCTCACGGGACCCGGGGCAGGTAGCTTTATGCACGAAAATGCATCTAAGACGCGCGCTGCAGAGGGACACTCGTTTTACGCAACTCTCGTGGATGGTTTCCCATCGCACGGTACCCAAGGCGGGTGGTTTTAGGTGCAAAATTGTGTCTGTGACGCGCGCAGCAGGGGGCGCTCGTTTCACGCGCCCCCTGTGGCTGGTTTCCCAGTGCACGGGACCCGAGAAAGGTGGTTTTAGGCATGAAAATGTATCTATGACGAGCGCTGCAGGGGGACACTCATTTCACATGACTCCCGTGGCTAGTTTCCCAGCGCACGGGACCCTAGGCGGGTGGGTTTAGGTGCGAAAATGCGTCTGTGACGCGCGCTGCAGGGGGACACTCGTTTCACATGCCCCCTGTGGCCGGTTTCTCAGCGCACGGGACCCGAGAAAGGTGGTTTTAGGCATGAAAACGTGTCTATGACGCGCGCTGCAGGGGGACACTCATTTCACACGACTCCTGTGGCTAGCTTCCCAGCGCACGGGACCCTAGGCGGGTGGTTTCTGACGTGAAAATGCGTCTTTGAAGCGCGATGCAGGGGGATACTCGTTTCACACGTCCTCTGTGGCTGGTTTCCCAACACACGAGACCCGAGGCAGGTGGTTTTAGGCACGAAAATGCGTCTGTGACGCGCGCTGCAAGGGGACACTCGTTTCATGCGACCGCTGTGGCTGGTTTTCCAGCGCACGTGACACGGGGCAGGTGGTTATAGGCGCAAAAATGCGTCTGTGACGCATGCTGCAGGGGATGCTCGTTTCATGCGTCCCCTGTGGCTAGTTTCCCAGCGCACGGGACCTGGGCTGGTTGGTTTTAGGCGGATGAGTGGTTTTGGGAGTGAGTTGGCATGGGGTAGGTAAAGAGGACAAGTGGAGTGATTTGATTGGTCTGTAGAGAGAGCTTTAATAGAGAAATGCAAAGGAAATTTTGTTTTGTGTATAAATTTTGATCTATAATGAATTTTTTGACGAAATAAAAGTCATTAGATTCGTTATAAAAATACATTCCAACAAGATCAATATTAACATATATTTAAGAAAATAATACACATGTATATTAAGAGAAAAATAGAAAGCAAAATTTATTTTGTGTATAACTCTTGATCCGTAATGATTTTTTAACAAAAAAAACTATTGAATTTGTTATAAAAATTACATTAAAAAAAAACCAAAATTATCATATTTTTAGAAAAAATAATAGATATCAGTATGAGGAGGGAAGTAAGAGAAGTGAGAAAACAAATGAAAAAAAGACATGTGAGAAGTAAAAAGAGGAAGGAAGTGAAGAGAGGAGAGGAAAGAAGCGAGGAGGGAAGTAGTAGACACATTCAATGATGTGATTGTCGAATTCAATCAAAAGAAGACACGTTAAGGACAATAGCGGGCACATTGAAGATAATAGCGGGAGATTCCATTAAAAGTGGGCGCATTGAGGATAATAGTGGGAGCATTCAAGCAAAATTTGTCATATTGAAGCAATCGCGGTTGCTTTCAAGCAATAATGAACGCATTCATGCAATAGTGGACGCATTCTAACAAAACCGGACGCATTGAGGGTTGTAGTAGGCGCATTCAAGCAAATGTGTGCGCATTGAGGACACTAATGTGCACATGAGGGCTGTAGTATGTGCATTCAAGTAAAAGTGGGCACATTTTGAACATTAGTGGGCTCATTCAAACAAAAGTGGTTTCAAGAAATAGTGGGCACATTCTAGACAATAATGGGCGCATTTAAGTAAAAGTGGGTGCATTCAAGCAATATTGGCGTATTATTGCTTGAATGCACCCACTTTTAAGTGGACACTATAGTAGTGGGACATTGAGGGTTGTAGTGGGTGCATTCAAGTAAAAGTGGTTTCCTATTCTGGACACTATAGTGGGTACATTCTGGATACTATAATGCGCCCACTTTAATAATGGGCACCCACTTTTGTTTGAATGTGCCCACTACTATTACTTGAAATAGGGCGCATTCAAGCAAAAGTGGGTACATTCAAGTAATAGTAGTGGGCACATTCAAACAATAGTGGGGCATTAAAGCATTGAGTGCATTCAAGCAATAGTGGGCGCATTGAGAGGTGCAGTAGGTGCATCCAAGAAAAAGTAGGCGTATTCAACACAATGATGGGCGCATTCATGTAAATTTGGGCGCATTGAGACTGTAGTAGGCGCATTCAAGTAAAATTAGGCGCATTCAGGCCAATAATAGGCACATTCATGTAAAAGTGGGCACATCGAGTTGTAGTGAACGCATTCAAGTAAAAGTGGACGCATTCCAGCAGAAGTGGGCACATTCAGAACAATAGTGGGTGCAATTGAAGGAATCGTGGGCACATTCAAACAAAAGTGACTTATTGACGCAATAGTGGGCGCATTCAGGAAATAGTGGGTGCATTGGGTGCATTGAAGAAAATAGTAGGCACATTCAATAAAAAATATGTGTATTGAGGTCTATAGTGGGCGCATTCAAGCAAACATCCATTACCTCCCCATCTTCTTTCATTTACGTTCTTCCTTACTTCCCTCTTTTCCTTTTCATGTTTGTCTATTTTATCTCTTTTTATTCTTTTTTACTTCCATCCTCTCTCCTTTTATTCCCTTCATATTTCCTCTTCTTTTTTATTTATAAATATATCAATATTGGTCCTACTGGAATGTACTTTTTATAAAGATTATAATGCATTTTATTTCATCAAAAAAATCCTTCTGGTTTAAAAGTTATAAACAAAACAAACAAAAAAGTAAAAAAAATCCGGCACGTTGGCAGGTGGTAGAGGGCTGGTAGGTGGGTCATGGGGTGGTTTCCCCAACGCATCAAAACACACATCAGTGCGAGTGAGCGTCAGAGAAATTTAACTCTTTCAGAATTGTTGCTTTAGACTGACAAATTAGAGTAAGCCAAGTTTGGATAAAACTAAACCTATATACTGTTCTACGCTTTTTCTATGACACTAGCTTAACAATGTTTAGCTAATTAATATTTTCACTTTGATTTTTTCCCTTCAAGTTGTATTGATTTTTTAACCATTTATACTTACAACTGTGTGTTTGGTTTCTAGGCCAGCGTTTTTGAACCAGATTGAACATTTCGTTATATGTTCAAATCCAAATCGATATGTAGAGAATGAACTTGGTTGCTCTCTCTCTTTCTCTCTTTCTACATTTTCTTAAGAAAAGAAAAAAAGAAAAAAAAAATCAAAATAGACGTGTTATGTGTATTTATTGACCAATATAGACGACTATGGAACAAATTTATTCGGTTGGACGAGTTTGGGAGAGAGAAAGGATCGAAGACGCCGATCAGAATGGCGTCTTCGTTGTGATTGGTCCCCAATAAAAAAGCAGCCCCGCCCAACACCTAGCTGGGGTGCCCACGCCACGTGGTGACCCGGCAGTGAAGATGCCACTCAGAACGTCATCTTCACTGTGGGGCCACCATGTGGCACGACCACCCCAGCCAGCCGTTGGCGTGACCACTTGCAACAATTATTTTTTTTTTGGCCGTTTTTCACCCTTTTACACCCTAGTTTCTTCTATATAACCCCCCTTCTATTCTCATTTTCACACACTAATTCTCTCATTCTCTTCTCATTTCCATACACCAATTCTCTGATTCTCTTCTCATTTTGACACATCAAATTTCTTATTCTCCTCTCATTTCCACACACCAATTCTCTAATCCAATAAATTATTTAGAATCTTTCTTTTGTCAAGAAGGTTGATTCTATTGAGGAGTGGATTTTTTTTTTGGTGTAACCTATTGAGGAGTGGATCTTGCTTGCTATTATTTATCTTCTCATATTTTTCCTTATCAAGTGGATTTCACACCTCAACTAAGTAAGTTGTCTTTTTTAGTTAAGATTCAATAATCTATACTAATTATTTGTTATATTATTGATAAAAAATTATTTTAGAATTCAAAATTTTTATACTTTTAGTGTATTTATAATTTCACTTGATTTTAGGTGACACTTTTATTTATTATTTATCCATTGTAAATTATTATTTGTTATTTTTTATAGATGGCACATCGAAGGACATGGACATTTCACATGTACGTAGAGTTAATCCAAATAATAGCTACAAAGTGCCTAAAGGGAAAAATGGCTCATCAAACTCTATTGGATGATGACTGGAATGACGTACCAGATTTGTTGTACAACAAGCTAGTCTTTATGGTGACAAAAGAACAAGAAAAATTTCATTGGAAAATTTTAAAGCAAATGTTCCACATGTATGAAGAACTTCTTGAGCTACCTGGTTGGTATTGAGATCACATGAAATAGAAAGCAATGTCAATCAATGCACAAGTTAAAAACCAGTTAGTTGTATCACATCCAGAGATACATTGAGTTGTACATCAAACGTGGCCATTTTATGAACCTCTAGATGAGATATTGAATCAAATACAATAACTAATATATTGTAATATTTCTATTTTAGTAGTTCCTATTGTAATTTTAATATCGTTTGTTAGTTCATGTATTTCAATTAATTTCATCTTATCTAATGAAGAATTTTGATCTCAAGGAATTTGTTTTATTGTGAGAAAAAGTTATGAGAAAATATAATTTGTCCTGCTCTCCCCTTATATTAGCAAACTTATTTGTTGTACAATTACATTGATATAAAATTACATGACATTGTGCACAATACATAGTGATTATGTGTATCATCAATGAACTATCCTTGGTAGTCTGGTGGAGGTTGAAATGGATACGAAAATAGGTCTGTAATGAAAGTATCACTTGATGTGGTGTTAGATAACAACTGGGCATACTGGCTCAAATAATTTTGTTGGTTGTACTCTTCCTGGCTAGGCCCCTCCTGAGTGACCTGGCTATAACCATCATGAGCGACCCTTGGTTGACTGAATCCATGTTGGGTGAATTGTTCACTGATCCCTGACTGAGTGAATCCATGCTGGGTGAACTGTTCACTGATTCCTAACTGAGTGAATCTTGGTTGGCTAATCTCTGGTTGAGTGAAACCTGAATACGTTCATTAACTCTACATTAGCTATATGAACTCATAAATATTTTTAGAAATACATATTACCTAAATTTATAAATGAAAGATTAGTGTTACCTTGTGAAGTCGAAGGAGGATGACAAGTTGATGGTGCAACTGAAGTCTTTGGGGTGTCCATATGTGGGGATGAATGTGTAGTAAGAAATTGTGCTTGTTGATGAGGAGGAAGTTGTTGAATATATGCCATCTGTATATCCAAGATGCCATCACATGCCCTTTTCTAGATATCACGATCTCTTTGCTACAATAGGACCTCTCTAATTTGTAGTTGTGTATGGATCTATTCAAATCAACAACTTAATAATAAGTAAACATAGTGTATAATAAAAGTTGGAAAGAACATGCATTACTTACATTTTCTTGTTCAACATAACCTCTAGGATAATATTATGATGGAGGTTCTATCGGACGATCAACAAGATATTGTGGTTGATACCAGGAATATCGTTGTTGTGTACTAAATGCGTCAGGTAACTGAACTAAGTGTGAATGTCTGTCATTCCAAAGTTGCACTTCTGTAGAGTAGAAACTCAATCAGTCTACTATAGTGCATCCCCTCCCATCAACTCTATCATATTATGGAACTGGTTGTGGTGGTGGTTGATCGTGAACTCCAAATTGGGTAAAAACTCTATCAGGTAAATGCCACTCAATAATGTTGTAGTCAGCCACACTGGTCTTCCTTTAGTACAAATTGTTGGCAACATGGACAATATACTATCATTATACGGTCTCCAAATCACTTATACCAAAAGAATGATTATTAAATAAATAAAACATGAAATCATAGTTCAAATATGGTAGTATATTAAACATGTTAATTACTTGATTTGGTTGTTGTACATGAATTTCATTATCATATGTTTTGACATCAGATGTCGGAATAGATTCACGTATCATCAAGTGGTTCCACCTATTTGATTGATAAAAGATCACGATTATCATCATGGAGATGTAAGTGTCATATGAAATAATAACAACACTTTATTTAGTTACTACCTGTAGCCTAATGGAGCTCCTTGTGGCCACACATAACCCTCTAGAATTGTAGCTTGTCCAGGACAACCTACATGAATGTGTTCCTAAGACCATAGTTGTAACAACACTAAACAACCAGCTATACGAGAGTCTGACTCAGATATACGAGTGGTTGCCTTACACAAATCTCTATACAACCATGCAAGGGCTGCTCCACCCCAAGAGAGGTGCCAACATTTCTTAAAATCTTCTACAAGAGGTAAGAATTATAGATAGGCATCATTCCCAGTACTTTTGGGAAGAAGGAATGACCCCACAAAATATAGCAAATAAGCATCAGTGTATCTACATCATACTTGATCTTTGGCATGGTCTAATTTAATGTTGAAAATGTTGATCGTAACCATCCCAAGGATACTTGTCCAGTTATCCTCTCACCTGGATGAGTACCTAAATAGTAATCACAAAGATCACGCCAAGATGCAAATTGACCATTCATCTAGTGCTCATATCCAATCTCGCAGATAATATTGGCATAATCATCTTGGTAATAAAAGTTGAGGTGTGTTGTTGATGATCCTCATTCAAGATTGGATTGCAGCAAATGTGTTCATCATGATATTTTGTGATCTTCCACAAACCACCTTCCCTTTTAGAGGCACAAGCACTCAACTTCCAAGAACACTCATTTTTTAAGTAGACATACAACAACAATGTATGTTTTTGTTGAACACTTAGTACGATTTTAAATATTATTCTTCATGGACCATTTTTAATTTTTTTCAATTAAAGATGATTTTGATTCAAAAATTGCACCCTTATGAAGCTCATGTGTTGATGTAGGGTCATTTCGTCTCATGAATGGTTGGTTAAATTCATCAACCCAATCATCATCCTGAAAAACTTGGTACGGGGGATCAGTGCTATTGGCAACCCAGTCATCTTCAAAAAGTCCTAGCATTATGCTTAAAGTAGCTGAACTATTGGGTTTACATATTGATCCAGGGCAGGATCATTCATACCATCATCATTCACCAATTCATCATCAGATCCAACGCCAAGAAAATTAGGGTCTTCCATTTCCAATTCAGTACTTTCATCGGACTTCACACCAGGATCCGACTCTGATGAAGAAGCTAAGCGCTCAGATGGGCCAGCTTCATCTACCACAGGTAGGGTGTTTACATTGGTAGATTGAACTTGGATCACTAGGTTTTCCTGATATCCACGACTAGTTGAGAAGGGCATATTTGAAGGAAAATCTACTTGACTGTGTACAAAAATTGTCTCAAGATGGACATCCACGTGACGACCATAAAAAAAACTAAACATGGTTCTATAGCTTTCCTCATCCATTGGTTGAACAGGCATAAATTGATTTGTTGGAAATAGATAGGTCAAGCTTATAGAGAATCTCATCAGATCAATTTCTAGTAGGTTGTGAATATAATATTTCATTTAGGCTAAGGTATGCAAATTAGACAATAAGATAGGTCTACATGATTTGCCACAATAAGAGCCACCATTCAAGAAGTGTCCATTGTAATGAAGCATCATAGCAGGAGGATAAGAGGCCATTTTCCTATTTATAAAATATTTAGAGATACGTCATATTTTTTAATAAAATCAACAAATAAAATTTTAATTATAATAATTGAGTAACTAATGTACTTTTTACAAGAGATGAAGCAAAACTGATGTATTTTCTTTATTATTTTATATTTTTGTTGTACCCTTTTGTAAAAGAAGTGAAATCACCCCTTTACTAAAAATTTGAAGAATTGACGTCCAGTCCAAACACTCTCAGAGGTATGATGGAATGGACATACATTTTCTAAATTTATTAAACATTGGTACACAAAAGACCATTAGAAAGCAACAGAAATAAAAAAAATAACTTACTATATTCAATTTTTGATAAAAAGGTTTACAAAAATACAAAATCTCCCATTAGGGTTTACAATAAGATACAAAAAAAGGATCTAGATAGAGGGAAGTCTAGACTACTACAATCTTGTCTCCAAGCAAAATAGTAAAATCTCCATCAACTGAGTCCAAGCCAAAAGCTAAGATCTTCCTTGTCTTATCCATTACCTTGCTCAACACCTGGGTGGTTGGGAAGACACCCAACAAAAAGGGAAAGGGAAGAAAAGTATGTGTCATAAAACTAGTCTAGGATAACAAGATAAGCAAAGCAAATAAGAACATGCTAGGGATCATCATAAGATGAAGATAACAAGAGTATGAGGCTATATTCAAAAGAAACTTGCCATTAACAATTATAATAAGAAGGATTTGCATGTAAGATAATTATGTCTACCTAACTAAGTAGGGTTGAGGCACCTACCGAACCTCTAACCTTAGGTGACGGGAGAATAAGATATTCCCAGTCACCTACAATATTATGGGGAGAATAAGACATTCCCCAGGGCGATTATTTACATGTCCTATGTGGGTGGTTGTACATAAGTACCGCTACTTTAAATTAAATAGAATATAAATCCACATGCTAGAAAAAGTATTCATGGCAAGAATAATCATATGAATCAATAAGCATGGCAGTGGGGTACCAAGACCCAAGAATAATGTTTCAAAACTGATTTATGAGGCAAGTATAGCAAAAGATTCAATAGTATATGAAATAGGGTTTAATAAAGCCTCATTATAGAAAAATAGGTTGAGGCACAATTATTACCAACTTAAGGTGCAAATGCACATACCTCTCTTACTGATATCAATTACTAACTTTCACCACTTTAATTGAGTCCAAGTTCCACTTTGCCTATTTTCAATGTATTAACATGTATTAGAGTACATAGTGCACATTAATGTATAGAAATCCTAATTTTAGACCTTTTTAGAAAAGCTATGATTTAGACTCTTAAAACATCACCAATAAACTTACTAAGTTCTCATGATCAAGAAAACATATTTTTATGTTAATTTTGGAGTTATGATGATTAAGATGTAATTTTATGGATTTTATGCATTAAATTCATTTTACAAAAATCACCCTTCGTCAAATCATAAAATCAGACCTTAAAAATATTTATATTAGATAGAGATTAATTTTCCAATTCCAAAACATATTTTTTTGTCAAATTTGGATAAGAGGATTAGAAGATATGAATTTTTCAATACTGACCAATAGGAAATTGCCACATCATCAAACCGATCGAGATAATTGAAGAGAGAGGGAGAGGGAGAAAACACAATTTGACCCAATATCAGGTTTGAAGTTTCATATGTAACCAAACTAGAGCTTCTAGAGAAGGTAAAATAGTAGGAAACCAAAACCCTAGAAGAACATGGTAAACATTGATGGAAATCATCGATTTTCAACATAGAAGCATGGGTTTTAAGCATGTATTAAGCAATATATGAGAAGGGGGTTAACAAAACTTGCCTCTAGGAAGGTAAGAAGATATAAACAGAAAGGATCCCGAGATTAGAAGGTCTAGTTGCTCCAAGCCAAGCTCCTTTCTTGAGGAAAGTTCACCTTCTCCACTTTGGAGGTGCAAACCCTAGCAAAAGTTCATGGAGATGAGATGTTTTAGGGTTCTAGGTGAAGTTTTACCATGGAAGGTCATGGTTCCGACCTGGAAGAAGGTGGGATGATACTAAAAACATGAAAATAGGGAAGGAAAGGAGGATTATTACTAGTTTTGGTCAAAATCACCAAGGAGGAGCTTAAGAAATCCTAAATAGAGAAATTTGGAACCCTAGGAGCCTTCTTCACCAAGGTAGGCACCTTCTTTAACCTTGGAACATCAACTTCATATCCAAACCTAGAAGGGACGATTCTATAAGATATAAGAAAGAGAAGGATATGATTTCTTCTTGGATTGGGAGGTGGGAAGGGGTAGGCATGGCTTTATAAAGAAGGGGGCAAGCATGAGGTGTCTATGTGACTTTCCATGTGTCCTTAGGCTGGCTTCATGGCCATGCACAAGGACAGCTCATAGACTCTTCTTGCATACCAAAGGTCGATCCTAAGAGTCCCTAGAGCCTTCTAGGCCATTCCCACCGTCCTTCAAACAAAGAAATAACCCCATTGGTTGATAGCTTTTAAAGATAAGCACATTTATAAAGAGGGTAATCCCTATAATGCCCTTAGAAAGTAACACCTTCAAACCTAGGTGCAACCAGGTGACCCATAGTTTAAAATCTTGTGAATGGTAAGGGAATATATAAGTATTAAAATTCAGGTGATAATTTGCAAAGAAAACCTCCCGATTGGGTAAATTGCATAAAAGTCCAGAATGTACCTAACATTACATAACTTGCACAAACAACATCCAAATTGAACCAAACTTCATCCACAAGTTATCTTCAATGTGTAGAATATGAATTTTCCATTATTTCCATATTTGAAAGCTATATAATCACATTATTCATTACTTATACCTTTTACTCATTTTCTCTCTCCTAAACTTATCCTAATATTTCAAGGTTTGTCCAAATTAGATGAAATTTAACATGTAGGCTAATTTTGATATGTAGATTTTAGATTTGAAGTTTGTTTCCTATTTTGAGTCTGTTTCCTATTTTGAGACTTCTTTTTATGAGATATGTCATATGGCCCATTAACGACCCATTAACGAAATTGTTCATCCTATTAAGTTTCTTATCTTCATATTACCACTAAAATGAGTTATGTGGCATATTTTATGTTTTCAAATCACATTAAAAAGTTAGATTAAGGTTTAGAGAAATTAATTATGGTAATTAAGCTTTCACTGAGGTATTTGTGCGTAAACCCTTCCACTGGTATAAGTAGTGAATAAATGTTCACTAAACCACTATAAATTCCACTAATTAAATAGAAAGGCCGATAAGGATAGAAATGAAAGGAAAAGATGGGAAAGAAAGGTCAAAAACCAAAATTCTAGAATTCGGTATGTTACAACACTCCACCAATTAAAGAGGATTTCGTCCCCAAAATCACAAGTAAGAAGGGAAGGGTGAGTGTGCAACATCTCATCACAAAACTTCAGGTTATTTCTCCGTTAATTTCTAACAACTCATCAACATATACTCCACAAGCATCTTGACATAGGAGATTTAACGTTATTTACATTTTTGCCTCATTACCATTATATTCATTATGATATCACATTATCACCATTATTTTAATTATGTCATGTCATAATCACTTTATTACCACGGAAGTTATATTTCATTGTCATCCATGAAACATCGTATATATATATATATCTCATTTATCTTACTAAGAATTTTAGAAAAATTAAGGGTTACTCAATTCTCTCAATATACTTGATCATTATCCGTAATATTTTGAGCTTCGACTTCATTATCCTTATACTATCACCACATTAAGTTATAACAAATTATTTTGCATGAAATATTCAATTTGTCATTAAGTCTTCATTCAATCCAAATTATGTCACATCAATTACATATATTTATATTAAACGTTATCTCATTACCACATTATCTTTATTGCTCACATTAATGTCATCATTAATCATTTTCTCATATTTATTTATATTATTGGTTTGCACATTTATGTGAATCGAATCACTTCATATTCATATTGAAGCCATTCCATGTATTTTAAAGATCAATGTGAGGCATATTACAAATTGATTCACATTAAGTGACTAATTGTGTGTGTATTAGATAGCACGGTAACATATCTTGCATTTCATATTGATGACTTGATTAATATGTGATTATATGATTATATATATCATTTATGTGTATCAAAGTATGTTAATTGATTATGACACCTAATGTCATTAATGTATCATGAAAGGAATTACGGATTTATATGTTAAGGTTAGATGATTACAACTTACGGTTCAAGTTAATATGATCACTATATTTTACTTAGCATGTATTAAGTCCAAGATTAGGTTACAATTATCTTACTTGTCATTTCATTAGGGTTTATTGGTTTATGACATGGGCAACACCATGCATATCCATTAGGATTAATATGTGACTTACTCATATTATGTGCATTAGGTATTCATTAGGGTTTGAACATATAAATTATTCCTCAGCTGATCATTATATTTTCATTAAAATATAAACAAGCACGTTAGGCTATAACTATAACTTGTTTGGACCCCACCAAGGTTTCAAGCACAACAACCTCCTAAGTATGGGGTTAGGGTTTCTAAAGATAGTGTAGATAGATTTCAAGATGTCACAGGGCTCCATCCCCCTAAAGAGGATTTCGTTCTCGAAATCTAATCACCCAACATCATCAAACTAACTATACTCCACCCCTTAAAGGGTTCGACCTATCAAGCCAAAGTACACTAGGGTTAAAGTATGAGTCTAACTAAACCATGTACAAGATCCATCGCACTTCCACTGTGCACTCTAATAGCTCACTCAACCCCAAACTTTATAGTCTAGGTTGTAGGGATAAACTATCCAAGCATGTGGCCCCAAGGGACATAAGGAGACTATCTTGGTATCCATCCTCAAACAAGTCATCATACACCTAAAAGTTAGGGTTCCCAAAGATATGTAACATAGATGTCTAAGGTCACTATTGCCTAAAAGCAAACTATTTCGAACAATCCATTTCATCTTAGGCCAGGCTAGTATCATATGGATCTGGGAGTCCTCATAAACCAAGCAAGTGGCGCGGAGGAAAATATTTCCAGCCCCCAGAACCTGATCCTTTCTAGACACCTTTGCTTCAACTTCATGCCCTAATAGTTTCCTAAAGGAAGACCTAAACAACATTAAGTTATGCATATTTTAGTTATGAGTATTTTAGGGTTTTATTCATCATGATACTAATGTGGAACTATAGGGTCCTAAATTAACCTTTCATCATTTATAGATCAACTCTAGGGCAACCATGTCACCTATAGAAATTATGTAAGGCAGAGATTCTAATTAGGGAGACAAAACTGAAATAGTCAGATTTCGACTACCATGGGCTCTGATACCATGTTGTAAAAGAAGTGAAATCACCCCTTTACTAAAAATTTGAAGAATTGACGTCCATTCTAAACACTCTCATAGGTATGATGGAATGGGCATACATTTTCCAAATATATTAAACATTGGTATACAAAAGACCATTAGAAAGCAGTAGAAATAAAAAATACTAACTATATTCAACTCATCATAAGATGAAGATAACAAGAGTATGTGGCTATATTCAAAAGAATCTTGCCATTAACAATTATATTAAAAAGGATTTGCATGTAAGATAATTATGTCTACCTAACTAAGTAGGGTTGAGGCACCTACCGAACCTCTAACCTTAGGTGAGAAGGGAATAAGACATTCCCAGTCACCTATAATATTATGGGGAGAATAAGACATTCCCCAGGGCGATTATTTACATGCCCTCTTTGGGTGGTTGTACATAAGTACCGCTACTTTAAATTAAATAGAACATAAATCCACATGCTAGAAAAAGTATTCATGGCAAGAATAATCATATGAATCAATAAGCATGGCAGTGGGATACCAAGACCCAAGAATAATGTCCCGAAACTGATTTATGAGGCAAGTATAACAAAAGATTCAAGAGTATATGAAATAGGGTTTAATAAAACCTCATTATAGAAAAATAGGTTAAGGCACAATTATTACCAACTTAAGGTGTAAATGCACATACCTCTCTTACTGATATCAATTACTAACTTTCACCACTTTAATTGAGTCCAAGTTCCACTTTGCCTATTTTCAATGTATTAACATGTATTAGAGTACATAGTGCACATTAATGTATAGAAACCCTAATTTTAGACCTTATTAGAAAAACTAGGATTTAGACTCTTAAAACATCACCAATAAACTTACTAAGTTCTCCTGACCAAGAAAACATATTTTTATGTTAATTTTGGAGTTATGATGATTAAGATGTAATATTTATGGATTTTATGCATTAAATTCATTTTACAAAAATCACCCTTCGTCAAACCATAAAATAAGACCTTAAAAATATTTATATTAGATAGATATTAATTTTCCAATTCCAAAAAATCTTTATTTGTAAAATTTGGATAAGCGAATTAGAAGATATGAATTTTTCAATACTGACCAATAGGAAATTGCCACATCATCAAACCGATCGAGATAATTGAAGAGAGAGGGAGAGGGAGAAAACACCATTTGACCCAATATCAGGTTTGAAGTTTCATAAGTAACCAAACTAGAGCTTCTAGAGAAGGTAAAATAGTAGGAAACCAAAACCCTAGAAGAATATGGTAAACATTGATGGAAATCATCGATTTTCAACATAGAAGCATGAGTTTTAAGCATGTATTAAGCAATATATGAGAAGGGGGTTAACAAAACTTGCCTCTAGGAAGGTAAGAAGGTACAAACAGAAAGGATCCCGAGATTGGAAGGTCTGATTTCTCCAAGACAAGCTCCTTTCTTGAGGAAAGATCACCTTCTTCGCTTTCGAGGTGCAAACCCTAGCAAAAGTTCATGGAGATGAGATGTTTTAGGGTTCTAGGTTGTGTCTTACCATGGAAGGTCATTGTTCCGACCTGGAAGAAGGTGGGAGGATACTAACAACATGAAAATAGGGAAGGAAAGGAGTATTCTTACTAGTTTTGGTCAAAATCACTAAGGAGGAGCTTAAGAAATCCTAAATAGAGAAATTTGGAACCCTAGGAGCCTTCTTCACCAAGGTAGGCACCTTCTTTAACCTTGGGACATCAACTTCGTATCCAAACATAAAAGGGACGATGCTTTAATATATAAGAAAGATAAGGATATGATTGCTTCTTGGATTGGGAGGTGGGAAGGGGTAGGCATGGCTTTATAAAGAAGGGGGCAAGCATGAGGTGTCTATGTGACTTTCCATGTGTCCTTAGGCTAAGGCTTCATGGCCATGCAAGAGGTCAGCTCATAGACTCTTCTTGCATACCAAAGGTTGATCCCAAGAGTCCCTAGATCCTTCTAGGCCATTCCCACCGTCCTTCAAACAAAGAAATAACCCCATTGGTTGATAGCTTTTAAAGATAAGCACATTTATAAAGAGGGTAATCCCTATAATGCCCTTGGAAAGTAACACCTTCAAACCTAGGTGAAACCATGTGACCCATGGTTTAAAATCTCGTGAATGGTAAGGGAATATATAAGGATTAAAATTCAGGTGATAATTTGCAAAGAAAACCTCCCAATTGGGTAAATTGCATAGAAGTCCAGAATGTACCTAAAATTGCATAACTTGCACAAACAACATCCAAATTGAACCAAACTTCATCCACAAGTTATCTTTGATGTGTAGAATATGAATTTGCCATTATTTACATATTTTAATCTTTATAATCACATTATTCATTACTTATGCCTTTTACTCATTTTCTCTCTCCTAAACTTATCATAATATTTCAAGGTTGTCCAAATTAGATGAAATTTGACTTGTAGACTAATTTTGATATGTAGTTTTTGAATTTGAAGTTTGTTTCCTTTTTTGAGACTGTTTCCTATTTTGAGACTTCTTTTTATGAGATATGTCATATGGCCCATTAACGGCCCATTATCAAAATTGTTCATCCAATTATGTTTCTTATCTTCATGTTACCACTAAAATGAGTTATGTGTCATATTTTATGTTTTCAAATCAATCAAAAAGTTAGATTAAGGTTTAGAGCACTTAATTATGGTAATTAAGCTTTCACTGAGGTATTTGTGCATAAACCCTTCCATTGGTATAATTAGTGAATAAATGTTCACTAAACCACTATAAATTTCACTAATTAAATAGAAAGGCCAATAAGGATAGAAATGAAAGGAAAAGATGGGAAAGAGGGTCAAAAGCCAAAATTCCAGAATTCGGTATGTTACACCTTTTGTCCTAGTAACTCAAAATAGAGAAAGTAATAGTCCTTGATCACATGATGAAAGAATGTAGATGAGAAGCTTATGTGTCTTTTTCTCAATATTGATGAATTCCTAATAATGAAAAGATGAGAAGATAGAATTCCTCTAAAGTGTTTTCTTATTTACATTAGTATTGGTGACACTACTACAGAAATAGCATTCAATGTCACTTTTCTGGGCGTCGGTTATTAAGGAAAACCGACGCCTTATATGTTAGGCATCGGTTGTTTAAGCAAACCGACGTCTATATTCAAAGACCAGCCAGACACGGGTACCGCTTTGTATTCAGTG
The DNA here is from genome assembly GCA_963693085.1 of Alisma plantago-aquatica. Lineage (NCBI taxonomy): Eukaryota > Viridiplantae > Streptophyta > Magnoliopsida > Alismatales > Alismataceae > Alisma > Alisma plantago-aquatica. Next base: position 598,113,572 of record OY856414.1, on the reverse strand, counting down.
TCGGTTGTTTATAACAAACTGACGCTGAAAGTCGGCCGCGAAATCCAAATTTTGATCAAAAAAAAATAGTGTCATTTTCAGCGTCGGTCATGTAGGTATAAACCGACGCCTATGTGCGATGAAAATTTGCGCAAAAAGTGTCACTTTCAGCGTCGGTTATCCTTTTATAACCGACGCCGAAGGTGGTTCCCGCCAAACAATTTCATGAAAATATCGTCCAATTGGACGTCGGTTGTTGCAAACAACCGACGCTAAAGATTTTAGGCGTCGGTTGTTTTACACAACCGACGCTATTTGGGAACTTATACTCCGCGATCGCCCGACTCTTCCCCTTTCTTCTGTTTCATTGCGAGCAATTACCCTATTTCTCTGCTGCCGGCGATTTCTCTCCGGTGATTTCTTCTCCAGTGCCATTTCTCCGGCTATTTCTTCTCCGGCGCCCCCTTCTCCGGCGCCCCCTTCTCCACCACCACTCCTCCTTCTCCGCGCCCCCTTCTCCGCCGCCCCTACTGCCCGCCCCTGCTGCCTGCCCCTGCTGCTCCAAGCGCCTGAGGCCGCCGCCACGCCTGACTCTTCGGCGCCGCCTGGTGCTTTTCCACCGTCATCGCGCCGCCGCAACCACCGCCAGAGCCACCGGAGCTGCTAGCTGCTCCTCCAGCGCCGTCGCTGCTAGCTACTTCTCCAGCCAGAGCCACCGGAGCCTCTGCCTTCTTCCCTCGTCTTCCCGCTGCTAGCTGCTCTGCTTTTTTATGCATCGATCAAATTGTTGTGATAAAAATGCATGTAATGTATTTGATTAGAGTTAATCTAATCTGGATGTTCATAATAATGGTATGTTAAATATGATGATTAGGGATAAATATAATGTCTAGTACACAAATATTAGATGATATTCAAGAAAACCCTAGTTTGATGAGCATGTTGTTAATCATGTTAATTATGATTCTTCTATATATTCTGATGTCATTATATAATTATGTGATCCCAACATATTAAATTGAATTAGAATGATTTCATGAATTATAGGGTTTTAAAGTTGATAAACATGTACATGCAGAAATAGGGTTATTAAACCAATGGTTATAACATAGTATGATCTTAATCTGATCTGGATGTTCATAATAATGTAGTATGTTATATATTAAGAATGGAAAACTATGTTGTTGCAGAGGCGCAAGCTTACCAGTCCCTTCCTGGGGCAACGTTTCATGGGACTCCAATGCCGCAGGGCTACATTCGTGTGAGCCCGATACATGTATTACCCGATTGGAGGGAAGTAGCGTTGCCATATGCCCACCCAGATATTGATACACTTGGTGAGGCAGAAAGCGGGGTCATATTGTGGCCCAAAGCAGATGTCCTCTACACGACTGAAATTGTAAGATAAATTTACATTGATTTAGACTGTTAATGTGTATATATGATGTCAACTGATCTGAAATTATATATACAGGTTAAAAAGAAGACACCAGGAGCACCTAGGCCTCCACCTCCAATTCCCGCATTACCAACTTGGGTTCCAACTGACCTACAATACCCGTTAGGTCCTGCTTGTAGGGGAATGGCATGTTGGCTACGGGCACATAATATACTTTGCCCTATAATTGTTTCTTTAGATGCAGATTATGCAGGTCAATCATACGACAGCTCTTTATTTATACAAGATATTATTGAGCTGTTTATATATGATTGGTTGAATACATCAATGATAGAGACATGGATAAGGTGAGATCTTGTTTATACATCCATATACCTTGTGTAAGATCCGGTGATCTAGTTTCTTATATATTAATGCATACGTCTATATGTTTTGCAGCTACTTAATCGAAGATCATTGCAAACAATTTGCATATGATCATGTGGGATTTTTGATTCCATCATTGATTAGTATGGTAGCTAAAGACCCTGATAGTGTTCAACAATACTGTATAGATGCTTTTACAATTTTTGGTCATCAAATGAAGACGATAATAATAGCTCCATTCAATGTCAAGTAAGTTTGCTTTATTTATAATTTGGACTTAAGAAAATTCCATTATTATTTTGCATTTTGAGTTATTAATTGTTAACTTTTTACCTCTAGTGGTAGACATTGGGAGTTACTAGTTATTGTCCCCGGGACGTTCACTGTTTATTATCTAGATCCCGCAGGAAGTACATTAAACACTAAAATTGGACACGTAATGAGAATGGCATTATTCTGGTGAGAAATATTTCATTTTTTATATCCGTTAACATCTTTTATTACATTACTATTTACTTATGCAACTTAGTGTGTTATATTAACATGTAGGGGTTTAGATGCATTCAAAAATGCTGGAGGAAAGGTCCCAAGGAAAAAGAACCAGCCATTGTCTTGGGAGAACGTAAAAGTAAGTTCCCGACTCCCCGACTCCAATGTATATATTATTGATGTGAATTGTGCTTAGTTGTATTAATTTGTATGTTTCAATTTATAGTGCGCTACAAAAGACAATGGCTGGGCATGCGCATACTATGTGATGCGATTTATGCAGATGATTATCAAACATGCCGCATTGGACATCGATACCATACATGAGGTATTATATATAGTCTCATTAGTTAGTATGAAATATATCAATCTTATTTTTATATTATTACTTATATATATACATCATTCTCTTTGCAGGTGTTTAAAACTGACCACACTATAGGCAAACGCTTAAAAAATGTACATGCTCCATATACGAGGGAATCATTAAATGAAGTAAGAGAAGAATGGGCAATAGCTGTACAAACAGTGGCAACTGTAAGATATAATTGGGATGTTGATAGTGATGATGAATGATACTTTGTAAATGAATGTTTCTGAATGTTAAAACATGTATTTGAATGATTCTATATGTGTGAACGTGACAATTGAATTGATGTCTGAATGTATCTACTTGTGTGAATCTTTTTATGTTAATTTTGCAGGTTTGTGGCCTGTTTGTAGGCTGATATCAATGGATGTCGTAAACCTGCAGTTCAGAAAACTGAACTGCAGGTTCTCATCCTGCTGACCAGCCACAGCAGGCCTGCAAACAGATTTATAAAAAAAAAAATAGAAATAGGCGTCCGTTATTTACCGATAACCGTCAGCACAGACTTACAGCGTCGGTTTTTTGTTGAACACCGACGCCAAAAGTGTTCGCGCTACAGGAAATGGGAGTCATCTAGGACACTTTTCTGCGTCGGTCCTTTAGTATATAACCGACGCAGAAAGCGTCCTAGATGACGCCGTTTTCTGTGGCGCGAACCCTTTTGGCGTCGGTGTTTTATAATAAACCGACGCCTTTATGTTAAATAGGCGTCGGTTTTTTAACCGACGCTGAAGTGTCCAACCTTTTAGCGGCGCCCACATAGGCGTCGTTCCGAAACCGACGCCAAAGGGGGTTAAACAACCGACACTAAAAGGCACTTCTGTAGTAGTGTGACTTAAGGTAGTCCTAATTACTAAAAGATAAGAAGATAGGATTTCTCTTAGGTGTCCTTATTACATCGATATTAGAAACTTTGGAGTCTTTAATAATGACAAGATGAGAAGATAGACTTTTTCGAAGGTTAGGCTGCTCTAATTCACATCATCTCACTTCGGCCAGGTAGAAGATAACTTTGTAGTGAGGGGATTCCAACTACCGTTGCATCTGAATGTGGATCATGAAAAATAATGCCAAGACCCTCACAATTATCGGCCTAGATACCTTAGTGAAATTATTGTAAAACAAGAGTAACCCAAAGATTAATTATTTAATATGATTATTAAATGCAAGACATTTTCACTTATGTGTAACCAAGCGTTACAAGTTAACACCCGATCCCAAATTGCATGTTAAACCCTAAAAAGAGTCATGAGATAGAGGATTCAAGATGCCCCTCCCTGGGTGGATCACACACAAATATATATCATGTACAAGATAATCAAAGTTTTCTATGGATTAAACAATGTTTGTTATGGAGAGCAAAGTTCTATAGAAGAAATAATAGATGAGAACTATATAATGAAGAAAGTGAAGACTTAGTCTAAGAGTCCCAAATTAGTAAAATTTAACCTATTATAATCTTGAATTCTAAATTCATTCTTATCAATAATATAACAAATAATTCCATTAACATGAGCAATTGTGTGAATTAACAAATTTAGTTCAAAATACTAATCACGTTTTTGCATTAGACATTAGATCTAATTATGTTATTATGAGTACAAAATATAATATGATAATAAAGAAAGAAAACTTACTTAGTTGAGAAGAGATATCCACTTAATAAAAGAAAGATGAGAAGAGATTAACTAATCAAGATTCAGTACTCCCAAGTTCAATAGAATTCTCTTGATTGAAGAAGAAAATACCAAACAACCTTGTTGGATGAGAGAATGAGAATAAGAATGAGAGTTGGTGTGGAATGAGAAGAGAATGAAAGAATTGGTGTGTGAAAATGAGAAGAGAAGGGGGGGTTTATATAGGTGAAACTTGGGTGGTAAAAGGGTGAAAAAGGCCAAAAAAGTAGCCGTTGCAAGCGGCCGCGCCAACGGCTGGCTGGGGTAGTCACGCCACGTGGAGGCCCCACAGTGAAGACGCCATTCTAACCGGTGTCTTCACTGTCAGGTCGCCACGTGGCGCGGGCACCCCAACTAGCCGTTGGGCGGGGCCGCTTTTTTGTTGGGGACCAATCACAATGGAGACGCCAATCTGAACGGCGTCTTTGAACCTTTCTCTCTCAAAAACTCGTCCACCCCGGTAAATTTGTTCTAAAGTCGTCTATATTGGTCAATAAATACACCTAACACATCTATTTTGATTTTTTTTTTCCAAAAAAAAAACAGCCTAATCAAACACGAACATGCAACTACAACCTCGCCTGCAGTGGCATTTGGATCACGACCACGTAAGTCATATATGTAGCGTACATGTTGGGCAACTCTGAGTTGGAACAGAAGACGATCCTTAGTCGCGGCGTGCCTAATAAGTTGCAGGATATATCATACGTGCCTGTCTAAAAATTGGAAGAGCAACTCACTGTTAATTACTAAACTAGTTAATACACACGTGCACATACACGTGAAAACTTAATTGTATGTAGCATATTAAATTAATTATTTACTCTATGTTGTGAAAATCATCATGATTTTGTTCAAGTAATATGAAGCAAAATTTGTATACCAAATTACAAACACTGTCATTTTATGACATCCGACTAATCATAGAATAGTATATTAAAATAGGACTCTCTTCTTGAACCTCTCTCTTCTCACAATTTTTTAACTTTTATTCATCCATTTTCTCAAAAAACACATGTCAAGCGAGTGATTGGTGGGTAGAGTGGATTTCAGTTATTGGGAAGGTTTTGCAACATGATATAATGGTGTGAAATATGAATTAAGAAGAATACAGAAAGTACCGAAAAAAGAGTGATGGCTTTATGGATATGGTAGTTGAGAAATGCTCGTGGGGTAAAAAAATGGAAGGTTGAAAAAAGAGTAAATAAAAATTGTTTTGGTTTTGATCTCCGCTAACTAATCCCCACGATTTGCTCTCTCTTCAACCCTTCCTCTCTCACTTTGATACGTGTAGGCAATCGTGGCTTGTTGGAGGGAGGTGATAATGGTTAGTTGGAGGGAATCGTGGAGGTGTAGTTTAATAAGAGAGAAGTATTTTTGTGAATAAAAAACAATTAAAATAGAAAAAAGTTTGAAAAAAATGTGAGAAGAGATTGAGTGAAGGAGAGAACGACAACTCAAAATGCTGACTTTTGATTGGCCGCTGGGGTTCAAAATGGCTATATTGTAAATAGATGAAAAAACTCCCTCTTTTTACAGTAGTATAGATAGAAAGAGGGTCAACCTATATGAGACAGTTGGACGGACCAGAGCACAGCATGCTTCTGGAATCAGGTCCCCACCTCCTGCACTACTCGCAGACCAATTCATCCGTAGCTGGGTGGACCTGAGAAATGGCATTTTCCTATTTGAGCGGTGGAACGATAAGCCAAATAATTCCCTCTGATCCAATCCCGACGCCGAGGCCCTCACCTGCTGCCCTGTAGCATCATCGAGGACTAATACTGACGACTTGGCCTCCAGAATCTACTGTTAAGCATCCATCGTCCACAAAAAGCGTACGAGGCATCTTAGGGTCTGTTTGGTAGGAAGTGTTTTGTTTTCTTAATGTTTAAAAACAATGATTTCAGATATAAATTTTGTTTCGTATGATACATCACACTAGAATTCTTAGACTTCTAACTGCACTTTAGTGCACAATTTCAGGAAAACGTACCGGTCGGGTGTAAAAGGCTGCTGTACGTGAACTTGGCAGCGTAACCTGCTCTGTGGCGCTGGTGAGAATGCTTCTCTAGCCGGATCACGAGGAAGACACAGATGTTTTTTTCGTTACAACAAAGATGTTTTCGGGCAAGCGGCTGCTAACCAAAAGGTTGCAGAAAAAACCAACGAATTCACGTTACACCACTTCAAATAAACTGAAAAAGGATAAAATATATGATTATAATTGATCTGATTTTTAATTCATCAAACTGTATTACTAATACTTCTAAAATTTTGTGGGAGATACTAGTAAAGCGTTTTAGCATTAAAAATTAAGGTGCTGAAAAGTACATTGTATCTAAATTTTTAAAATTCTATATGGTTGAGGGTAAGTCTGTTTTTAATCAAAAATAACTCTAATCTTTTGTATCATGAACTCTTAGATGCAAAGATGCATGGATTTGTCTGAGAAGTTCGTTGTTGTGTCCATCATAGAAAGCTTCCTAAAACCTGGGAATCATTTGAAATGACTCTTAAGCATCGCAAAGGAGACTTGACTTATCAATGAATGATCTAACGAGGGATATTTATATCCAAGAAGAACACTTAAAAGAGAACTTTGTCAAACCCTAGTGTCAATTTTACTACTTTTAAAACCAAAGACAAGAAAACAAAGAATATGTACAAACATAAGGCCAAGATCCTGAAGAAATGTAAGAACAAACTTTGTTGGACTTGTGGACATGTTGGTCATTGGAACAATGATTGTCCTTATAAGAAGACAAAGAAAGTTGCCGCATCTGCAACAGAGAAGGTTGTGTTCAACATGATGAATGTATACTTAAATCTCAATGATAAGTACATGTCTATTAGACCTGAAGTTCTTTCTATTTTGAATCACTATATTGGATAATAGACACTGGGGTTAATGTATATGTGTATACTGACAAGTCCTTATTTGTGCCTTATCAGATTTCCAAAGATCGATTAGTGATTTCGGGTGATTCCAGCGTTGCAGACGTCAAAGGCGAAGGACGGGTGGATTTGAAGTTTTCTTTGGAAAATGTTATGACGATCCATAGAGTTAGACGTGTTCCATCAATTCAATGCAACATTCTTAGTAGCACAATTTTAGTTAGAGATAGTTTTAGAATAGACTGTAAATATAATAAATATAGTATTACTCGCTTTTGTGATTCTTTATTTTTTTGGCAAGGGAGATCTATGTGATATGAAGAACTTATTTAAGATTCTTGTTGAACATTTTATTAATTCAGTTTTAAATTTAAATGATAATAGTTCTGTATGCATGAATTTTTTTATCATTTGATATTTGACATTCACGTTTGGGGCATGTTACTGTTTGCTCAATGAAATATATAATGAACCAAAATTAAATTCCTAAATCCGACATTAGCAATAATAAATGTGAAATATGTGAACAAGCTAAATTACTTAGGAAACATTTTGATTCTGCGAATAAGAATTCAAAAATATTAGATTTAGTGCATACTAATAACTATGAATTTATTGGGATTGCTACTAGGGATCAAAAGTGTTATTTTATAGCTTTTATTGGCGATTCTAGTAGATATTGTTATGTCTATTTACTCAAAAGTAAAGATGAGGCATTGGATAAATTCGACATTTATAAGATAGAAGCTGAAACTCAAACTAATAAAGTACTTAAGCGATTAAGGTATGATAGGAGAGGAGAATATACCTCAAACTTATTTTAGAATTTTGTCAATTCCATGGTATAGTTAATGAGGTTACCACTCCTTATTCACTACAGTCTAATGGAATTGCAAAACATAAAAACCGAACCCTTATAGATATGCTCAATTCTTTACTTTAAACCTCAGGTCTACCCAACTTCATGTGGGAGAAGCTTTGAATACAACTTGCCATATTCTAAATGGAGTTCCACATAAACATGTACAAAGTAGTCTGTTAGAGTTATAGAGAGGTAGGAAATCGAGTCTCAAATATCTTTGAGTGTGGGGTGCCTTGAAAAGGTACTTGTCCCTGAACACAAAAGGAAGAAATTGAGATGAAAATGGTTGATACCATCTTCTTGGGTTATATATGTAGAGACAAGTTATGATTATAGATTCTTGATTATAAAATATGATATGTCAAGTATTGATGTCAATACAATTGTGGAATTACACGATGTTACATTCTTTATGATGTATTTTTCATAAAATCTGGTGTGCCCAATGAAGTATCTTAAGAGGATTCATTCACCACATGTTCCATTTTCCAACACGTGGAAATGATGACAAATGTGGGGGTGACTCAGAACAAGTAATTTCTGAATCTGATGATTTTGAAGAAATGGTTCAACCAAGGAGAAGTAAACAGTCAAGGATGACATCCAAAGATTTTGTAAGTGAGTTTGTCACTTACAATGTTGAGGATGATTCTGTAACTTTTTAAACAAGATATGGAATCTATAGAAGTTAAGTTTTAGAAAGAAGTTGTTAATGATGAAATACAATCAATTCTCTCAAATGGAACATGGGAATTGGTGGATTTGCCTCCTGATTGTTCTACAGTTGGATGCAAATGGATCTTTAAGGAGAAACTCAATGTGGATGGGACAATCAATAAGTATAAAGCTAGATCAGTGCTAAGTGTTACACACAGAGAGAAGAAATAGATTATTTGTATATTTATTCTTCTATTTCCCTTATGACCATAATCTTAGTGATTATAGCATTGGATTCCATTTATAATATATGTATCAATTAGATGGATGTGAAGACCGTGTTCTTACACGGTGATCTTCAGGAAGAGATGTACATGGAACAACTTGAGGGATTTGTGGGTTGTGGGAATGAGTCCAAAGTGTATAAACATGTTAAGTCATTATATGACTTGAAACAAGCCCCTAAGCAATTACATGAGAAGCTTGATTTTGTGATATCATTGTTTGGCTTTGTTTCTAATAAATTTGAAAATGCCTCTATTGTAAAATCATCAATGATGGATTCATTTTGTTATGCTTATATGTTGATGATATCCTACTTTTTGGTTCTAATATTAAAGTAATAAATGAGACATAGTCATTCTTGTGTAGTAAGTTTGAGATGAAGGATATGGGTGTCATTGATGTGATTTTAGGGATTTAAATCATAAGGTCTACTAATGGTATAACTCTTTCTTAATCATGCTATGTTGAGAAGATACTGGACAAGTTTGCGTACACATCATGTAAACATGTTAAGACTCCATATGATTCATCCAAGGCGTTGTTCAAGAATGAGACTAGAAATCCAGTGTCTCAATTATGATACTCTCATATTATCATAAGTTTGATGTATATTATGAACTGCACACATCCAAACATTGTGTTTTCCATAAGCAAGTTAAGTAGCTACACCAGTTGTCCTGATAAGACCCATTGGGAATCTATTGATAGAATTTTGAGGTATATGAAGGGAACTTATTCCCTTGGGCTGCATTATGGAAAATATCCTTCTGTAGTCAAAGGATATAGTGATGCAAGTTGGATTTCCATGAACTCTGGGAGTAATGGTGTCTCAGGATATGTATTCTTGTTGGGAGGAGGAGTTGTTTCCTAGAGCTCTAAGAAATATACCATATTGATTCAGTCTACTTTTGAGGCAAAGTTGTGTGCTTTAGATGAAACTAGATTGGAAGTTGAATGGCTACATGGACTTATGTCCAATTTACCTATAGTAAAGAAGCGCTTCCTGCAACTTCAATTCACTGTGATAGCTCTACAATTATTGCAAAGATAAAGAGTTCCAAGTACAATAAAAAACAATGTAGACACATCCAAGTTAGACTCAACTCTGTAAGGGAGTTAGCATCTAATGGTGTTGTGGTTTTGTACTATGTTGGTACCAAGATAATACATTTGATCAGTTTACTAAATGTCTTACTCTAGACTTAGTGGAAAAAACTAGTTTAGGGATGGGACTGAAACCCCTAATTATTCGCAGGTAGTAGCAACCCAACCCAACAGAGTGGAGATCCCACAAATTCGATTCAATGTGCTAATAACAATCTGTTGGGTAAATGCGTTGACAATGTGCAATTTCTTTTGATGCTTCTTGCATCTGTGTCTATACCATGGGAAACTTGTTAGTGTCATGACTACAAGTTAATAAGAGATTACTCTCTAAATGATGTCAAGTCTTAGGACAGGATGTCAGCAACACATCTTTGGAGACTCCAACTAAATTATTGATGTTGTGTAAACCGCAACAGGGGAATTGGGTTATTCCCTGATATCAATCATGATATAATTTTTTGGATACATGGCCTTAATGCATCAGATTTCTTTTCTACCATGTCTATATTGTGTTGTTACCAACTATACCCAAGGTTCAGGTTCAAGACTTTGTTGGATCAAATGGGCTCCAGAGGGGGGAATAGAATTTAAAACACTTGCACAAAAATTGTTAGGCCTTCAAGTTACTTCAATTAGGCACAATTACAAATAGTGAATTTGATGGCAATCTAAACATGCATAACAAGGATGAGAGAGATTGAAACAAGCACTTAAACAAGCTATTTAGAGTGGTTACACTCTTCAAACAAGAAGAGAGTTAATCCACTACCTAGACAGGTCAAGCCGTAGGATTTTGCAACATATGTATACTTATATTACATTATAAGACATACAATTTGACCTTCCTTTTTTGGGATAAGGATACCCAGCTTCCCTTTGAGGTCAAGGGAGCCAATAACCTTACAACCAAGGTCTTACCTATCCAAAGATAGAGTCTTGTACCGCACCAAGGTCTTACCAACTCTTGCAAGCAGTTGGACACCTTCGCCAAGGAGATCCCCTCTATGCAACGAGTCTTCCACCTTGAAGGATTTTGTAACACCCCTAACATGGTTTATGGCCTAACCATAAAAGTTTTGTTTAATTAGGTTATTTACAAACTTTTTCTAATCTTTTGAAAAGTAATTAAGGCCCTTTATGAAGTTTATTTTCAAATTTGAGCTTATATGCAAAGTATGTGTGCATTATATGATAATCTAAGTGAAAAGTGCAATTTACCCAAGAAGAGGAGTTAAATTGCAAATGTCACACATTGAATGAATTCTAAATGTTTTTAATATCATGAAAGAGAATGTGATGCTAAGTGGTGGCCTGTTGAAATCCTAAAAATCTAAGTGGGAACTTGTTTGAAAAATGCTAAGTGCTTTGTGCATCAATTATGGTACAAATTGTAATATATTCAAAATATAGGGTTGATGTGTAAATTACCACCTCTAGATTGTCTTTACTTCTTCCTAGTATCATCTAGAGGAGAGACAGAATGAAGCAGACACTATGTTTGAATCATCTTAGAGTGATGACACTCTTGATAATAAATAGATTAAGAAAATATAAGTTGAAAGCTATACACATGAGTTGTATTGAGTTGTGGACTTAGAAAGGGAGTCCCTTTCGGCCATAAAGCCATAAAAGGAGTCTCCTATCGGTTTTTGGAGATTTGACTTTGCCCATGATGGGAGAAACACTTCAAAGAAGTGATATGAATCAATTTGCAACTTGTCTTAGAAAAAGATGGAGTTGAATATAATAATATAGTAAGTGGAAGAAGATAGCCAAAGAAGACGACCCTTATCCCTTGCATTATCCTTAAAAACTTTTATTTTTGTATGCAAATATAATGATGGGATGCATGTGAATAATATGTGTCGACCATGCATGGCTAGGTGGCATGTAGTAGCTTAAGAAAATGACATCTCTTACACTCTTTTCCATAAGACCCAAGTATAAATACCTTACCCTTTACTTGATAGTAGGATTTTTGTATCTTGTTAGTAACTATCCCTTAGACATAATGCACACCTCTCTTATATCATGCATAAGTGAGGATAGTTGAGTAGAAAGCTAGGTATCAGCCAAAAGACAAAGGATATCAGCCAAATAGGTCATAACAACCAAGTAAGGTGATATCGGCCATTGGGAGTGGAGATATCATGCAAAAGCTAGGAGCTCAAGTCTTGGATCTTGGAGAGGTTCATCTTCAACATTGGAACATGAGGAGTTGAAGATTTAAGCTTGGAAGTTGATATAGAGGCAGGTTATATAACTTGAACCCATCTATATTATTATCTATTCTTCGATATTGTTCAACTTGTTGATTATTTTTATAATTCAGATTTCCTTTGATTAATTGATATATTTATGAGTTATAATAAGTAGTTACGATTATTATCCATGGTTTTAAATAGCAAAGACAAAGGTCTTAAGGTTCATGATGATGACATCATCATGAAACAACCCGATATGGGTTGAGGAACCTTGACATCCGATATGGAACCCAAGATGGTGGTTCACCCGATATCAAAGTAGGTGATATCCCATATATGATATAAGATATGTCCTATGGACGATATGGAGGAACCTACTTGTACCTTATACATGATACAAGGTTAAAGCAAGACCTCTTATATGATATGGGTAAAACCTTTGATGGAGAAGTGGAAACTAGATATGCTTTGAAATCTGATTGCCTTTGAAACCTGATATTACCTACTACCTTGGGATGGGTTGATAAGTAACTAAGTATCTAGCTTGTCGTGTAACCATAAAGAATAAATAGAACCTTTAAAGTATGAAATGGTTATGAGCTAAAAAGGGGTTTATCTTAATAGGTAAACTGATATGATGTCCAACACATAAACTGATATGATACCCAAGATAAGGAAACCGATATGATATCCAATATGGAATCATGATATGGAAAATACAATATAGGAACACGATATGGTAATCAAAATAAGAAACCAATATGGTGTTATTTGTATACACTTAAACAATACATGGTGAGGCAACTCATGCTATGCCCGATATGGTACATCCTTGACCCCCTATGCCCGATATAAGGTTAAGAGTCTCACTCATACACGATATGAGGGTGACTTGAGATGATACGAGCTAGGTGATAGCCAACCCGACATGGCTACATGATATGAAGTTAGGTGATAAACCCTAAACCCGACATGATGTTGTGGTTTTACCAAAGAATTCATATGGAAACATGATATGATGTTATGTGTATTTTCAAGCATGATAGGATAATATTATGGATCATGATACCCGGTATGGTAGGCATGATCCAATCCATTAAACTTGTCTAAGTGATGTATGTTGTGTGATTAATGTAATATGGAGATACAATGAGTTTAATTCAATTTAATAATTATGAGCTAATAAAACATTAAGAGGTGAATTAAATAATCAACATCCTAATAAGGATGAGAGAAACTAAGATTTGGAAGGATTAATTACATAATGAATTTATGTAGATACTCCATTTATGAATGGAGTATGATGTCGGGTTCAATATTTTATAATGAGATCTTGAAACCCTAACTGAATAATGAGTGGGTGATAAGATGGTTTATTACTCTAAAAACAGTTGGTAAAGGGAAAACCCTAATTCTAATTCATGGAAAGAATATGTTTCTTTTGTATTACATGGTTATGACATGTATGTGATAATGTGAGTTGCATGATATACTAACCATGCAAGTATCATAAGGTAATGAACATAGCTAAGTAAGAGATATGATATTATATGATACAGATTCAATGAGCTATGTGAACTGTGTGAATATACCTTGGTATGACAACCTAAAGGCAATGGTTATTTGCTAAGTGGTGATAGTACTCAATGATAAATTAAGGGTTTGAATACCCAAGTAAGGATAATGATAAGAGATTGAGATTCTAAGTGATCTATGTGTTTCATAGAACATAAAAGTACCTGATAAATACATTTATGCTTTTCTTTGTAGCATCTGATATAATTTTTGTTTGTAACTTGATTGTTGCTAAAAGATACAGTAATGTACTTAATTAAGAAAGATAAATATTATCATGTAGTTGCCCAAACCATAGATCCATTCAATGTCAGTATTTGCTGAATGGTGAAATGAGTTTTACTCGGAACGCATATTTCTGAATATGTGATCATTATATAAGTGTGCTCAGTGGACTTCCTAAACTATATAAGGGTGCACAGTGAACTCCCCAAATACACCAGGTTGCTTAGTGGACTTCCTAATGAAACTAATCTAGGATCACTTAGTGGTCATCCTGATAATCTGGGAAAGGTTAGTGGTCTTCTCCCGAAGAGAGTACATGCTACGACTGTAACTCTATAGCGAAGATGTCTCCATACCCCGTCATAGATAATTACAACAGACACAAGATGTCATGCTAAATCTAAGTGATCTCGTACTGACCTAGAAAGGTGAGGTCTTGACAGTCGACTCTGCCGTTGACCTTGTATGGTACCGATTTCGACTTACTAGTGGTCAGTTGGAGTATGAGTGGTATATCTCATCTCCTCTAGGTATAATTGTGAATGAGAACATGTAATATGTAGTGTAGCATATTTGTTTAAGGAATTGAATATGGAAAACATCGGTTGATGTCTTATTACTTTCATACATTCTTGTAGATAGATGTTATACATGTTCTTCATATTCCTTTTAAAGAAAATTGGTGACTTATAGATCTGTTATCAATATTTATGCTTTGCACTATAAATATATCTGCTAGTTGCATAAAATATCCTCTACTCAGTTTCATACTATTTCCTATGATAGTAATATTGTTGGCAGAGAGTTATGTCTCTCGTTGGGACAATAGTCTCACCCCGTGGGATCCACAATTTTTAGGCGGACACGGATGAGGGACTAGGAACTGGATTGTAGAAGAAGGATTGTATCAGTAGGGACAATAGTAGTAGCTCAGGTTGAGTACGCTGTCAGTCAGGGTCTTGTAGATAGAAATCTATGTGTCATCTCTGTAATCTCAAGTCCTTGGGAGATAGTTCTTAGTGTTTTTTATGATCGACTTGAGATTTTGGTTTGTTTTTCCTTGAGGGTTTATGTTGTTGTTGTATATGTTAAAGTAAAGCAACTGGTACTAGTTATCCTCGAGAAGAGACGGTACATTATATGTACAATATGAAACACATGTATATAAAGCTTTGGTTCCTTTTGTAAGAGTTTATTGGAAAAAGATCTATGTGCAAAGATGCTTTTAATTTTTAGTGATTTTTGTTAATTATGTTGCTTATGGAAATTCTGCAATTTTTACTGATGATGGCTTGATTTGTAATCAGGTCGTCACAAAGTTTTGGTATTAGAGCCTAAGGTTCGCTGAGTCTACAGAGACATAGGATTAAGTTTGTTGAGTCTATTCTGGTGTCCTCTAGTGTATCTTATAGCAAATTCTCCTCAAATAGGAGAAGAAGAAAGATTAAAAGATGCCTGGAGCACATGAAGAACACGTTGCTGAAAGTAGTTGCTGCACCTGGAGGTGGTGCAAGGGATTAGGCTAGAGAAGAACTAGTGCCTGAGAATCCCTAGCTTGACCAAAATCTGTTAGAAAACCTAGCTTTTCATGCTCTTTTCGGGTAGATCATGGATACAATGATGCATATGGCTGACCAGAAACCAGCACCAGCCCCTAGGACATTAGGGTCTAGTGAGGGACATGGATATGATAAGACCTTTGAATAGTTGTGCCAGGTAGGAGCCACTGAATATGCTGGCGCAACTGACCCAACATGTAACGACCGATTCGTGAAAAAAGATTAACTAATGCGGAAGCGTTCATTAAGCAGCGGATTACTGAAAATCACTAAAAATTAAAACTTTTTGCAAAGAGATCCACACATTGGAAATCTTTTTCTTCAAGAGCCAAAGTATAATATTTACATTCTGTTTCAAAGATACATATCATGCATCATCTCTTTCTGAGAATTACAAGCATCAACTGTCTTGTCAAGTTAAACATAGGCAGTATAAAAATCTCGAGACACTGAGCCAAAATCTCAAAATCACTAACTACTACTCCGAGGACCTGAGAGTACAGAGACGACACATATGACTCTATCTACATCTATACAAGACATAACAACCAGTGTCTCCACCTGAGACTTCACTATTGTCCCTGCTGCTGTTGTTGCTGTCCTTCCCTTACTGAAGGGTTTATGTCTCCTTGTCCGCGACCACCTAAAAATGTAGTTCCCACGGGGTGAGACAATTATAAAAATTGCCCCAGCGAGAGATATAACTCTCCGCCAGTAACATTATTATTGCAACTTAAGAAGATAAATATGAATGGAAGAATCATATTTATATAGCAGTAAATATTTTAATGTCTAATAGATTAGAACATTATTCTATATCAGAAGCATTGCAACTATAACTTGATAGAATTAACATGTCACTTAACCTTTAATGAATATGAAGAACATGTATAACATCTACACACTACAGAATCACTACCACTGCATTAACTCTCTTCAGGCTTAGATCATAATTCTAAAGCCTAACATTATCATTGTGGAGTCATGGCCTGTAGCCATACTCTTTTCACAAAATGTTGGGATCTTAATCCCTCAATTCAACACTGGGAACTCTCATCCCTTCACAATTTCAATACCATAAATATGTGATTCTGGGTATTCAAACCCTTAGCTCATCATCTGAACATTGTTACCACATTCTCAGGTAACTAACACCTTTAGGTCATCTGACCAAAATAAGTATGATACTTTCTACACAAGCATCCATCATGGCACTTGAGGCCCATAACTCTCTTGTTACCTCTTACCTGGCAATAAGGTATATTATGGCACCCAAGGCCCAATAAACAAATTCAAATTAATAACGCATCATAGCTCATACCTGGCTATGCCCATCATCTCATGATACTTGCATGGTTAGCACATATGATATCAACACATCAATTATCTATCAACACCATGCAAAACAAATATATCATTAATTCAAGGGTATCACCCTTAATCCTTTACCAGGATTAGGATTTCCATCACACATCTCATGTATCATTCATCCAGTTATATTGGATTTATAACATAACAGGGTATACCAGTATTTGGGGTGTTGGATATGATATCTATCATATCTTGATGTATCACTTCCCTCAACACCATTATCTTATTTGAGTTCATACACTTAGCTTGTATTAGGGTATTAACCATCCTAATACTTTATGCATCAGTTCACTACTATAGAAATGGCTTATAAAGTCACTTTTCAAGGTGTCAGTTGTATACATAAACCGACACCTAAACTCTACAGTGTCGGTTTATAACATAAACTGACATCCACTCTATGAAGGGCGACCAGACACGGGTACCGCTTTTATTAAGTGTCGGTTAGTTAATAAAAAACCGACACCTAAAATCAACCGCCAAAACTAAAATTCCAGCGAAAAAATTACCTCCAAAATTTGACATATGGCGTCGGTTCATAATTAAAACACCGAAGACTAAAGGGTATTCGCGAGACAGGAATAGTTGTCGGTTATCTTTTAGTTAAAAACCAACGACTATAATATAGTATAGGTGCCGGTTTTTGGAAAAGAACCGACACTGTTGGTTTAGTTGTCAGTTTTTTTGAATAACCGACGCTTATTGTCAACTTAATAGCTCACCAACGCGAGCGGCTCTTCCCCTTTCCCTGTTTCATTCCCGATTTCAGTTAGGTCCGACATGTTCTTGCTCGCCCCCGCTGCTCCGCCGCCGCCGCTCCCTGCCGCTTCTCCCTGCCATCCGTGCTCCTGTCCTCTCATCGCCGCTCGGTGCTGCCGCCGGTCCGTGATCCTGTCCTCTCGTCGCCGCTCGGGCTTCCTGCTCTGCTCCGCCAGCTTCCTCTGCAAGGTAACCCTTTTCTCCTCCGCCTTGCTTTTCCCTGACGGCCACCACTTTCGCCCAATCCCCAGCGGAAGCATCAACATCCACACCGGCGCCGCCTTCCTCTCTTCTCCTTCCAGCGGCGCCACCTTCCTCTCTTCTCCTTCCTCCGCCCTTCTTCTTCCTCTACCTCACCCTAGCAGCGTCCGACCTATAGAGCAGCGCCGGCGGCCTGAAGTAGCAGCCCGCCCTTCTTGCTTAATGATGAACTGTAATGCACACATGTGACATGCTTGGAATGTAAATGATGAACTTTTCCCTAAATTGCCAATCATGCTTTTAAAGACATCAATAATCACCCTAACTTGAAGAACTAGGATTTTAGGTATAAGAATGACAACACATTATTTGTTGGCCTAGAAACCCGTCCAAGATTTACTCATTAGGAGTAAATCTTGGATAGTCCCCGGTTTGGGACTGTTCTTGAACACCTAATCTCGCCTAGGATGTAAGTGTATAATGTGTATTGGGTTTTCAAGAAAACTTCGGCAGCATTTCCCCGTTTGTTCTCTAAGTACATACGTACTTGGAAAACAGCGGGGAAATGCTACCGAAATTTTCTTGAAAACCCAATACACATTATACACTTACTAGTGAGATTAGGTGTTCAAGGATGGGATAGGTGGTACATGTACATTTATTATATATAAGAATGACATCACATGTATTTGTTAACCCTAGACCCTAATCTTGTTGTAATATATACTTGTTTTCTCTTTGATCATAGAGTTTTACAATTTAATGATGAACTGTAATGCACACATGTGACATGCTTGGAATGTAAATGATGAACTTTTCCCTAAATTGCCAATCATGCTTTTAAATACATCAATAATCACCCTAACTTGAAGAACTAGGATTTTAGGTATAAGAATGACAACACATTATTTGTTGGCCTAGAAACCCGTCTAAGATTTACTCATTAGGAGTAAATCTTGGATAGTCCCCGGTTTGGGACTGTTCTTGAACACCTAATCTCGCTTAGGATGTAAGTGTATAATGTGTATTGGGTTTTCAAGAAAATTTCGGCAGCATTTCCCCGTTTGTTCTCTAAGTACATATGTACTTGGAGAACAGCGGGGAAATGCTGCCGAAATTTTCTTGAAAACCCAATACACATTATACACTTACTAGTGAGATTAGGTGTTCAAGGATGTGATAGGTGGTACATGTACATTTATTATATATAAGAATGACATCACATGTATTTGTTAACCCTAGACCCTAATCTTGTTGTAATATATACTTGTTTTCTCTTTGATCATAGAGCTTTACAATTTTGTTGTGATATATACTTTGTTGTAATAATGTGAACTTTACAATGTGAGCTTTACACTTTGAATTACTACTTTACAATGTGAACTTTACAATTTGAATGTGAATTTGCAGATGGCTGACCATTCTCCTGATGACCATTCTGATGACTACCATGAGGGTGAGAACATCAATGTGCCGCCTCACAATATAAGTTTTAAAAATATATCATATATTTATATCTATATGTCCATTTATAGTTATATCTTGTAAATGTGAATTATTTTGTCAAATTTTAGGTTGATGATGCACATGTACCATCTGAAGCACTTGAGGCACTTGATCAACAACACCAAAAAGTTGACAAGAGAAGGGGCATCACTATGATGAAGAAGTTAATTGCGCAAAAGGGAAATGGACCCAAACTTGTTGTGGATTTCGATAATGCAGGAAATGCATGTGGTGTGAATCACAATTCATTTATTTCATATCTTGGGTTTGTTACTCGTAGCCATTGCGGTTGTCGCTTAGATTCTTGGCATAAAGTTTCTAAGGAGAAGAAAGATTTAATATGGAGGGATTTCTGTGTGAGTTATTATTAATTTGCAATTCTATTTTTTAGATTACTAAATTTTTGGATACTAGTTAATAGCAATTCTATTTTGCAAAGTATATTTGAATTGGATGAAAAGCTGCATTGTAAATGCGTGATGCAACGCTGTGGGAGAGTCCTAAGGAACTATAGGACAAATCTCACCAGAGAATACATAAAAGAAGCTGGCAAGAGGAAGAAGACAGCCACTGAACAGTGGAACTTCCTGGACAAAGAAGAATGGGACGCGTTTGTCGCTTCAAGACAAACTGATGAATTCAAGGTATTAGGCATCAGTCTCAATCTCATTAATTAATATATGTTGTATTCACTTATTCAAGATTAACATTTAGTGTTACTAACCAAATCATTAATTTGCATACTAACTAGGCCCTCAGTGAGGCACAAAGATCAAGGCGTGCACTGAATGTGCATGACCACAAAATGGGTCCAAAGGGGTATGCAGGCGTTCGCCAAAGACTACAGGCTGAGGCTATTGCTGCTCAGTCTACTGCTACTCAGGAGTCCTCTACCATAGGTAGCACACCTCTGCCTCGCCATGATGTCTGGATAGCTGGGAGGCAAAATAAGAAGGGAGAAATAACTAAGGCCGCAACTGCTGAGGCGGCTGCAAAAATGGTAAAATACAACTCTTACAACAATCATTCGAATATTGATTATTTGTATTGTTTACTTAAGTACAAATTTTTGTTTTGGCGATTAGCGGGAGCTGCACGAGCTGAGGAAACAAGGAAAGTTCATCCCTGAGGGAACAAAGGATGAATTGACAATTGCTCTGGGTAACCCAAAGCATCCTGGACGTGTTAGGACTGCAGGCGCTGGTGTGGGCATCAAATCTTTTTTTGGGTCATCCCAGCGCAAACATGTCCCAAAAGTGGGACTTTCACAAGAAGAGGTAACATATTCTTTTTTATAATGTTACTGTAAAAGAGAATTCAAAAATTAGAATTTGACGTTTCTTTTATCCATGTATAGGTGGATAAGCTATTTGACAGGAAACTCGAAGAAGCAATGGAAAAGTGGCAGGCATCTCAAACTGCCACTTACCAGACAATACCTACTGCAGACTCTACTCCTACTCCTACTGCAGAGGTTGGGAGTAATCCTGTAGAACCACCACCTAGCACATCCACTGTAAGTATTTTTATGACATAGTAACTAGTTTTTTAATTCAGGATGATACATATATATGAAATTGTAGTCGTTTCAAAAAAAGATGATATGTATATATGTATATAACATTCTTTACACAAAAATTTGTAGGGGTTGAAGCCATGCCATCTAAAAAGTAAAGAATATGTCGTGGCAGAGGCGTCGGCTTACCCATCCCTACTAGGGGAAACGTGTCACGGGTCTCCAGTACTAGCTGGTTGGATTCGGGTGAGCCCGATACATATATTTCCCCAGTGGATGGATCTTCCACTGCCATATGCCCACCCAGATTGTGAAACACTTGGTGAGGCAGTAGGCGGAGTGATATTGTGGCTAAAAGCGGATGTCTTCTTTACTGATAAGGTATGGTAAATTTACATTACGTTCAATTGTTAGTGTGTGTATATGCTTGCAGTTGATCTGAAATTATATATATATACAGGTTAAAAAGAAGACACCCACAACATCTAGGCCTCCACTTCCACCTCCTGCATTACCTAGTTGGGTTCCACAGGACCTACCTATCCCGTTAGGTCCTAACTGTAGGGGTATGGCAGTATGGTTAGGGGAACATGATATAAACTCCCATATAACTGTTTCTTCTGATTCAGATTCTACAAGTCAGTCATACGAAACAAAACTATTTATACAAGATATATTGGAGTTGTTTCGATATGATTGGATAAATACATCTGTGATAGAGCTATGGATAAGGTGAGATATTCTTTATACATCCATATACCTTGTGTATGATCTGGTGATCTGGTTTCTTATTTATTAATGCATGCGTAATTAATACATATTTTGCAGCTACTTAGACAACATATGTGCAGATTTTAGATTCGAACATGTAGGGTTTTTGATTCCATCCTTTGATTAGTCTAGTAGCTAAAGACCCTACATCAGTTCAACAATACTGCTGTGAGTCTTTTTCAAATTTTGCTGTAAAAAAGAAGACGGTGATAATGGCTCCATTCAATGTATAGTAACTTTACTTTGCTTATTATAATTTGGACTTAAGAAAATTACATTTTATTGTGGATTTTGAGTTATTAATTTTTAACTTTTTTTCCTCTAGGGGTAGGCATTGGGAGTTATTGGTTATTGCCCCCGAGACATTCACTGTGTATTATCTAGATCCTAAGGGGGGTAAATTGAATACAAGATTTGGACACATAATGAAAATGGCAATATTTCGGTGAGAAATATTTCATTTTTCATATCCGTTAACATATGTTATTACATTACTATTTAATTGCAATGTTCTGTGTTACATTAACATGTAGGGGTTTTGAGGAGTACAAAAAGGCTGGAGGAAAGGTCCCCACGAAAAAGAACCTCCCAATAATTTGGAAGAACGTGAAAGTAAGTTCCTGACTGCAATATATGTATATATTATTTATGTGAACAATGCTTAATTAGTTGTATTTTTTAATATTTTGTATGTTTGAATTTATAGTGTGCTACACAAGACAACGGATGGGCATGTGGATACTATGTCATGCGATATATGCACATGATTATCAAACATGTCGTACTGGATATCGAATGTATTGGTCAGGTATTATATAGTCTCATTAGATAATATGATCGAAATATATCAATCTTATTTATAGCTCATTAATTATATATATACATCATTCTCTTTATAGGTGTTTAAAGCTGACCCCATTACAGGAAATGACTTACCAAATGTTAATGCTCCCTATACAATGGGAGAATTAAATGAAGTAAGAGAAGAATGGGCAACAACCATACAATTAGTGGGGGCTTTAAAATATAATTGGGATCCTGATAGCAAATAATGACTAAACAATGATACTTTGTAAATGAATTTCTGAATTATAATATATGTGTGAATGTTTCTACATGTCTGGATGTTTCTACATGTGTCTGAGTGAAAATAAATGAAAGTGTTGGTTGCTATATGAATGTTTCTACATGTGTGAATGTGAATGAATGGAACTACAGATTGCTAGCATGTGTGAATGTTTATAAATGTGTGAAAATAAAATGGAACTGCAGGTTGCATTGCTAAATGCATGTGCTACTTTTTTATTGTTAATTTTGCAGGTTTGCGGCCTGTTGTCGGCTGATATCAACGGATGTCGTAAAACCTGTAGTTCATAACTGAACTGAACAAGTTTCTCATCCTGCGACCAGCCACAGCAGGTCTGCAGACTGACAGGAAAAAAAAACCAATAGGCGTCGGTTATTTGTAAATAACCGACATATAATGATATAGTGTCGGTGTTCCTACAATAAACCGACGTCTATGTCCTTAACACCACGGTCGTGCTGGATAGCACGGCCGTGAGGCGAATATATATGGTGTCAATTTTTTACTTATAACCGACACTGATAGTGCCCAAGATGGTGCCCTTTCTGTGGCGCGAAGGGTTTGGGCGTAGTTTTTTAACTAATAACCGACGCCTATAGTCCCATGATGGCGCGTTTTCGGTGGCGCGCGAAGAGTTTGGGTGTCGGTTTTGGAACCGACGCCTGATGGGTGGACTTTTAGTGTCACCCACATAGGTGTCGCTTAGAAACTGACACTAAAGGCTTTAAATAACCGACACTAAAGGTAGGTTCTGTAGTAGTGGTTCATCACATTCATCATGTAAAGTAGTGATCATTAGTCACTCACTTGGAATATACAGCCATTGCCAATACTATGGATTCATCCATAAGTCAGGAATTAACAAAAAGACCATGTTAGGTCCTTTTCAAACAACTCTAAGTCAAGCATAGAGTACCACGGGCGTGCAACCAAAAACGGCCGTGCAAAGGGAAGCCACCACGGCCGTGCAACCTTACACGGTCGTGCTACAGGAGTTTACCTCATGAATCATATTCAAGTATGAATTCTATTCTTTCATTAGGGATTAGGATTTCACATACCATCTCCCTTCTTTAGAATAGAGA
Source organism: Alisma plantago-aquatica (assembly GCA_963693085.1). Taxonomy (NCBI): domain Eukaryota; kingdom Viridiplantae; phylum Streptophyta; class Magnoliopsida; order Alismatales; family Alismataceae; genus Alisma; species Alisma plantago-aquatica. The sequence continues at coordinate 598,089,625 of OY856414.1, read as the reverse complement.
TTTCATATAGCATCACCCTTTATTAGGGTTTCATATCACTTTGCCCATAATTAGGGTTTACTAATCATTTCCAATTAGGGTTTTTCATGAAATCACTCTCAATTAGGGTTTCACATGGATGCACCCTCAGTTAGGGTTTCACATGGATGCACCCTCAGTTAGGGTTTCACATGGATACTCCCTCAACTAGGGTTTTACATGGATACACCCTCAACTATGGATTTACATGGATACACCCTCAACTATGATTTGAGTTCAATAACCCTGTCAATTAGGGTTTATGTTCATGTTTAGGGTTTCATGATCTCTTTACTTAAGGATCACAACCCTTAATCACCACATGAATCATATTCATGTATGAATTCATGCTATCAACTTCTCAACTTGATTAGGTCATATCACCCTTCAGTTGAGTACATACAACTATGATTAACATAGTGTATCAAGTCATTGATCCTATAAGCAAATAGGGATTCATCCCTTAATTGGCACTAATCACTTAGGTACTATTAGGGTTTCAACCTTTGTACCTTCATTGATTATCATTACTAATCATCATTGGATCAATGGATCATTCATTATCTTTATTCTCAAGAGATTCAATCACATTGAACCTCCATTACATAAGGTATCCAATTGAATTATGGTTTTCAATGTTGATTCCTTCAATCATTGAATTCTTGGAACCAATCATCGATTGGATCTATACTCATACTTCCATTAAGTTTAATAGGTCAACCTTCAACTGATTTGACCCTCAATTGACCCTCAATTGGTCATCAATTAGGGTTTGATTCAATTGAATTAGGGTTTGGAATCGATGATTCAACAACACTAATCAATGTAAGATTAGTTACTTTGAAACCATTGAACCATCAACCAAATTGGGTATGACCTGACCCCAAACGGTCTTGAGGTCGTTTGGATGACCTCCAAACGGTCTTGAGACCGTTTTCCCATCATATCACTCAAATACAAGCCATCCAATTAAGGTTTGGATCATTGGATTAATCACCAAAATAACAATTGATTACACTTCAACTTAGTGACATTGGATCTTCAATTGCTTAACCATACTCAACCCTAGACCTCCAAACGGTCTTGGGTGACCCCCAAACGGTCTTGAGACCGTTTGTATGAGCTCCAAACGGTCTTGAGACCGTTTGGCTCATCCAAACCTTGGATTCTAGTGAAAAATCATCAAGGTTTGGTCTATTGAGTCGATCAACAAAACATCACTTAATTGCAAAGTGATTTGGTACCTTTGGACCTTCAATTGGTCAACTATACTTAACCCCAGCCCTCCAAACGGTCTTGGGTGATTCCCAAACGGTTTTGAAACCGTTTGGGCTAATCAACCCAAAATCTCTAATTAACTCATTGGAATTTCAGCACTGATTTCAATTAGGGTTTGCTCAATGGATTAGCCTTCAACTCAGAACTCGTTTGGAATTAATCCATCATATTTGGTGAGTCATTGACCAACATCATTAGGAACAGTAATACAAAACGGTCAACGCTTGGTCAACCATATCAAACGGTTTTGAAACCGTTTTCCCAAAAAGTCGAATTACTCAAATTGAAAATCAGCACTTAATCCAATTAGGTTTCCCTAATTGATTAGCCTTCAACTCACGATTCCTTTGGAGTTAATCACTAATATTTGGTGAGTCACTAACCAACATCATTAGGAACAGTAATACCAAACGGTAAATGCTTGTTCAACCATCTCAAACGGTTTTGAAACCGTTTTTCCAAAAAGGTCAAGTTAATCAGATTGAAAATCAGCACTTAATTCCATTCGATTGCCTAATTGATTAGCCTTCAACTCTCGATTCCTTGGGAGTTAATCCCTAAACTTTGGTGGGTTATCAGCCTGCATAAGTAGGAACAAAATTACCAAACGGTCAACACTTGGTCAACCATTTCAAACGGTTTTGAAACTGTTTTCTCCTGAACGGTTGCAAACTGTTTGCCCTTAAACGGTTTGCTGAAACCGCATAACCAATCAAATTAAAACGATTTGGAGTAGCTATCGAAACCGTTTGTCTTGGTACTTTTCTTTGGATAAGCATCTAGGATGATGTCATCATACCCTTCCTTCGAACAACCAAGAACAGAAACCTTTCTTGATGGAAATTGCAGCAAAGAAACAAGAGTGTATCAAATTAAAGAAAACAATCAACAAAGTATAGAGAATTGATGCAATAGCAATGATTATGGGTTTAAGTTATAAAACCCGCCTCCAATTGAGCTCCAAATCTCTAAGCTCAAGCCATCAATGGTGGATGAAGCTCTTGCAACTCCCCTTAGGCACGTCCTCAAGCTTTTGATTGAAAATTTTGGCTAGGGTTGAAGAGGAGATCGAAATAAGAAGAAATCAATGATTTATTTTCGATTTCCACAATGGAATCAAGGAGAACGAAGGTCAAGGGCTTACCATCAGGTTGGGGGTCGTCCTCCTGCTCCTCCCTAGCTCCTTGGTCAGTTTTTCAAGCAAGGGGAAGAAAGAAATCCGAAAAAGCCTTTGTTTTGGCTTAGAAAGGGCACTTTTATAAGAAAATTGATGAGAGAGAAAATACTTTATAAAAGTCTTTTAATTCCAAAATTGTTGCCACCACTTCCCCCTTGGTTTCTTGCATGCAAGGGCATCTCTATCCCCACCGAAATCCCTTCCATTATCCATGATTTAAAGAAAAACAAATTAAGCACCTTAATGCTTATAATATTAATATCCCATATGTGAGTGGAAATTACTTTCCTTTATAATAAGGTGAGTGGAGTTTCACCTCCTTTAGATATTTTCGTTCCTTATATTGGAAAAAGAACGTCCATCCTTATTCAAAATAAACCAATAACATTTTGGTTGAAGGCCCTTTAATTAATACATTCATTTTTGCCCTAAATTGAATTAGGGTTTCACTTAAGATTAAATCTTGATTATTTTAATATCAAGATTCTCTCTCCTCCAACTTAATTCAAATGCGGCACCCCTATCATTTTATTTGCTCTACTTGATGACAAGAAACATTAGGGACCTTATTGAAGTGGTAATTTGCATATTGAACCCTAGTTTTTGGGTAAATTGCACATTATACCAAAACTAGGTTTTAATGCACAAGGATTGCTTTACAAGCTTAAACTTGATGCCCAAGCTTGTAAAAACCATACCACTACATCATATTCATTCTTATGATGTCTCAACATCAGAGGAATATCTTATCATGCAACATTTGCAATTTAACCCCTCAACTTGGGTAATTTGCACTTTAGTCCAAAAATAAGCAAACATTGCTTCAACATTGTTCAAACAGGACCAAAATTGAAACATAAGTTTCTCATGAGCTCTAATTACTCTTCCCAAGATAAGATTAAGAATCTACTCAACCTTATTAGGCAAAACATCTAGGGTTAACACGTAACCCAGGTCAGGGGTGTTACACAACAGATACAGATTCATGGCTTACTGAGATAGAGGAAGCCTTGAGGATCCTTGATATTCTAGAAGTTGATAAGGTTAAGCATGTTGTGTACCTTCTGAAGGGAAGTGCTGGCCATTGGTGGGCCATTGAATAAGAGAAAAGACTAGGAGTTGATATCAGATGGAAAGAATTCTGATGAGAATTTGCTAGTAGATACTTCCCCACGACTTATCTTGATGAGAAGATCTCGCAGTTTGAGCGGATTAGATAGGGACCAATGAAGGTTAGTGAATATGAAGCTAAGTTTATGGAGCTTCTACGGTTTTGTCTGCACATGGCCACCACGGATGAGGAGAGAATTCAACGTTTTGAGAAAGGTCTGAATGCTGAATTAACTACACTAGTTTCTACTCTAGAGAATAGAGAGAGGTTTGCCACCTTTGTGGAGTCAGTTAGACGGATAGAGAGGTCCGTGATAGAGAAACGAGAGGCGAACAATATGAAAGTACCTGCACAGTTTCAGAATTAGAGGTTTGATAGTTTTAAGAAACTGAGGTTTACTGCACCAGTAGAGCCACATAGGTTCAATACTTAGACACAGTGGATGTCCAGCCGAGGTAGAGGCCATAGTTTTCCGTCAAGTAGAGCTCATAGCTTGTCATCAATGTTAGTGATAGGACCGCCTAGGTCACAATGGGAGGATAGAGTCTACTACAGGTATAGGCAGACATGTCATGTGATAAAGGATTTTCCAGTTAGGGATGTAGGGGTAACCCAACCACCGAGGCAGAGTCAACATGGCTCTTAGAGACAACAGTTCAGTAGTAATACAAGAAGATGAGGACAAGCATCTCAGGCAGGATTATCTGCACCGACCAATAGAGGACAAGGTCGGCAACAGGCAACGACAAGTTTCTATGCTATGAATCAACCGAAGGCAGTGGTTAATCCACATGTTGTGACAGGTCAGATGGAATTATTTCATTCTGATATGTATTCATCCTGTTTCGTATCTATTTTGATTGATCTGAGTGCTACACATTCTTTTATCACTCAAGAAGTGATTAATGGCTACAATATAATCGTCAATCCTAGAATGGATAATCTATTATTAGAAACTCTGTTAGTTTGATATGCAATGTTGCGGGAGGGATGCTCCTCCTGTGTTCTTTCTTTCTCAGAACATAGCATTCAGGTGGATCTTATACTACTTGAAATGCACATGTTTGATATAATTCTCAGAATGGATACCCTAGAGAAGTATAAAGTTATCTTGGATTGTGGTTCCAAACATGCTATATTTACACAGGTTGATAAGACATGGATCTTTCAGGGGGACAAAAAGATTCTTCCAACCTGTCTAGTATCAGCTATGGTAGCAGAAAGGTTGATGCGACAAGGATGCTTCGCATTCTTGGCACATGTGGTAGACACCAGAGCAAAGAGCCCTAGTCTTTCTGAAGTTCCTGTTGTCAAGGAATTTGAGGATTCGTTTCCTGAGGAATTTCTAGATATTCCTCCACCCCGAGAGATTGATTTTGAGATTAATCTAATTCTGGGTACACAACCTATAGCCCAAATACATTATAGAATGGCACCAACTGAGATGGCATAACTTAGGAAACAACTACAATAGTTGCTTGAAAAAGGTTTCATTCGACTGAGTACTTTGCCATGGGGTGCTCCAGTTCTTTTTGTTAAAAATAAAGATGGGTCTATGAGACTATGTATAGACTATAGACAACTCAACAAGGTGACTATTAAGAACAAATATCCTTTTCCAAGGATTGATGATCTGTTTGACCAGTTGTGTGGTGCAACGGTGTTCTCTAAGATAGATCTAAGGTCAGGATATCATCAGTTACACATCAAGGAAAGTGACATACCTAAGTCAGCCTTTAGGATGAGGTATGGTCATTATGAGTTCGTATTTATGTTGTTTGGACTAACTAATGCACCAGCTACATTCATGGAGTTGATGAATAGAATCTTCCAGCCATTCCTTGATCACTTTGTAGTAGTCTTTATAGATGACATCTTGATATATAGTAGAGACGACCAACAACATGAACAACACCTCCGTCAAGCTTTGACTTTGTTGAGACAACACAAGTTATATGCTAAGTTAAGAAAGTACAAATTATGGTTATCAAAAGTATATTTTCTTAGACACATTATATCTGCCTCAAGTATTTGTGTTGATCCTAAGAAAGTACAGTCTGTTGTGGAATGGGAACAACCTAAGACACCGACTGAGATTCATAGTTTCCTAGGTTAGGCAGGATACTACAGAAGGTTTATCAAAGATTTCAGTTCTATAGAATTACCCTTAACCAGGTTGAACAGGAAGGAAGTTCCTTTTGTCTAGAATGACAAATGTCAACATTCTTTCTAGTTATTGAAAGAAAAGTTAACTAGTGCACCTATGTTAGTTCTACCTGAGCAGGGAAAGGGATATGTTGTTTTTTGTGATGCTTCTAAGAATGGTCTAGGCTGTGTGTTGATGCAGAGTGATCATGTAGTTTCTTTTGCTTCTCGACAGCTTAAGAAACACCAGGATAATTATCCGACACATGATCTAGAATTAGCTGCAGTGGTTCACACATTGAAAATCTGGAGGCATTATCTCTATGGAGAGACGTGTTAGATTTTTACAGATCATAAAAACTTAAAATACATTTTCTCTCAGCATGAGCTGAATATGAGACAACGTCGCTGGATAGAATTATTTAAGGACTATGATTGTACAATTGATTATCATCCAGGGAAAGTTAATATAGTGGCAGACGCACTCAGTACAAAATCCTCGACTCTACCTACAGATAATGCACAATTGAATTCTTTAGTATGCTGTAAGTGAGATATGCTTGTCTCTTTGAGACAAATGAATGTACAGTTAGAAGTATCTTTGTTAGCAGGGTTATTAGTTGAGATGCATGTGAAACCTACTATGAAAGAATAGATTAAAGAAGCACAACAGGCTGATATTGTGATTCAGCAGATTCGATTAGATATGGGTAGTGAGAAACGAGACAGTTTCCATGAGTAAGAGGATGGGATAGTCTGTTACCATAGTAGGATGGTAGTTCTTGATGGTAATAACTTAAGAAAATTAGTTACGAGAGAAGCTCACTCATCCATGTATGCAATGCATCCAGGAAGCACTAAAATGTATCATAAATTAAAAGATATGTATTGGTGTCCTGGTTTAAAGAAGGATGTAGCTGATTTCGTTATGCAGTGTCTGGTGTGTCAGCAGGTTAAAACAGAACACCAGAAGCCTGCAGGAATGTTACAACCTCTACCTATACCTCAGTGGAAATGGGATCATGTGACAATGGACTTTGTGGTTGGTCTACCTAGGACAACCAAAAGTCATGATTCCATTTGGGTGATAGTTGATAGGTTGACTAAGAAAACACATTTTCTTCCTATCAAAACAACCTACACTGTTGAGAAGCTTGCACAGATCTATATAGATGATATAGTGAGATTGTACGGAGTTCCATCTACGATTGTGTCTGATAGAGGTCCTCAATTTACAAGTCATTTTTGGGAATGATTACATAAAGCTCTGGGTACACAGTTGAAATTTAGTACAACTTTTCACCCTCAGATAGATGGACAGTCAGAAAGAACTATACAAACTCTAGAGGATTTGCTTAGAGCATATGTCCTTCAGTTTGTGGGAAGTTGAGACTTACATTTGAGCTTGATAGAGTTTGCTTATAATAATAGTTACCAGGCTAGTATTGATATGGCACCATATGAAGCATTATATGGTAGACGTTGTAGATCTCTGTTATGCTGGTATGAAACTGGAGAATACCAACTTTTGGGTCCTGAGTTAGTGCAACAAACAACTGAAAAGATTAAAGTTATACAATGATAGTTGAAGGCTGCACAAGATAGACAGAAGTCTTATGCTGACAAACGTCGTAGACCTTTAGAATTCTAAGTTGGAGACATAGTGTATCTCAAGGTCTCTCCTTGGAAAGGTGTTCTCAGATTTGGGAAGAAGGGTAAGTTAGCTCCTAGATTTATGGGACCCTACCTAGTGATAGAACGGATCGAAAAGGTAGCTTATAGGTTGGAGTTGCCCTGAGCTACATAGACTACATCCAGTGTTTCATGTGTCTATACTGAGAAAATGTCATCCCGATACAGAGATGATGTTTCAACCTGTAGAGGTTGAATTGAATGAAGATATATCCTACGTGGAAGGTCCTATGATGATTCTTGACAAAAGAGTCAAGAAGTTGAAGAAGAAAGACATAGTTCTTGTGAAAGTTCTCTGGAATCACCATGGCATTGAAGAAGCCACATGGGAGTTAGAGGAAGAGATGAGGAGGAAATATGCTTCTCTTTTATCTTAAGATTTTGAGGACAAAATATTTTTTAGGGGTTTATAATTGTAACACCCCTGACCTGGGTTATTGCCTAACCCTAGAAGTTTTACTTAAGTAAGTTATTTACAAACTTGTTCTAATCTTTTGAAAAGTAATTAAGGCCCTTTGTGAAGTTTATTTTCAAATTTGAGCTGATATGCAAAGTATGTGTGCATTATATGATTAAGTGAAAAGTGCAATTTAACCAAGAAGAGGAGTTACATTGCAAATGTTACACGTTGAATGCATTCTAAGTGTTTTTAATATGATGAAAGAGAATATGATGCTAAGTAGTGGCTTGTGGAAAGCCTAAAAATCTAAGTGGGAACTTGTTTGAAAAATGCTAAGTGCTTTGTGCATCAATTGTGGTACAAATTGTAATATATTCAAAATATAGGGTTGATGTGTAAATTACCACCTCTAGATTGTCTTTAGTCCTTCCTAGTATCATCTAGAGGAGAGAGATAAATAAGGAGACACTATGTTTGAATCATATTAGAGTGATGACACTCTTGATAATAAATAGATTAAGAAAACATAAGTTGAAAGCTATACACATGAGCCATATTCAGTTATGGACTTAGAAAGGGAGTCCCTATCGGCCATAAAGCCATAAAAGGAGTCTCCTATCAGTTTGTGGAGATTTGGATTTTCCCATGATGGGCGAGACACTTCAAAGAAGTGATATGAATCGATTTGCAACTTGTCTTAGAAAAAGATGGAGTTGAATATAATAATACAGTAAGTGGACGAAGATAGCCAAATAAGACGACCCTTATCCCTTGCATTATCCTTAAAAATTATATTTTTGTATGGAAAGATAATGATGGGATGCATGTGAATAATATGTGTCGACCATACATGACTAGGTGGCATGTAGTAGCTTAATAAAATGACACCTCTTACACTCTTTTCCATATGACCCAAGTATAAATACCTTGCCCTTTACTTGATAGTAGGATTTTTGTATCTTGTTAATAAACTTCCCTTAGATATCATACATACATCTCTTGTATCGTGCATAAGTTAGGATAGTTGAGTAGAAAGCTAGGTATCGGTCAAAGACAAAGGATATCAGCCAAATAGGTCATAGCAACCAAGTAAGGTGATATCGGCCATTGGGAGTGGAGATATCGTGCAAAAGCTAGGAGCTCAAGTCTTGGATCTTGGAGAGGTTCATCTTCAACCTTGGAATGTGAGGAGTTGAAGATTGAAGCTTGGAAGTTGATATAGAGGCGGGTTATCTAACTTGAACCCATCTATATTATTATCTATTCTTCAATATTGTTCAACTTGTTGATTATTTTTAAAATTCGGATTTCCTTTGATTAATTGATATATTTATGAGTTCTAATAAGTAGTTAGGATTGTTATCCATGGTTTTAAATATAAAAGACAAAGGTCTTAAGGTTGATGATGATGACATCATCATGAAACAACTAGATATTGGTTGAAGAACCTTGAAATCTGATATGGAACCCAAGATGGTGGTTCAACCGATATCAAAGTAGGTGATATCCCATATATGATATAAGATATGTCCTATGGACGATATGGAGGAACCTACTTGTACCTTATACATGACACAACATTAAAGCAAGATCTCTTACTCGATATGGGTAAAACCCTAGACGGAGAACTGGAAACTAGATATGCTTTGAAATATAATTGCCTTTGAAACCCGATATAACCTACTACCTTGGGATGGGTTGATAAGTAACTAAGTATCTAGCTTGTCGTGTAACCATAAATAATAAATAGAACCTTGAAAGTATGAAATGGTTATGATTTAAAAAGGGGTTTATCTAAATAGGTAAACCGATATGATGTCCAACACATAAACTGATATGATACCCAAGATAAGGAAACTGATATGATATCCAATATGGGATCATGATATGGCAAATCCAATATAGGAACATGATATGGTAATCAAGATAAGAAAACAATATGGTGTTATTTGTACACACTTAAATAATACATGGTGAGAAAACTCATGCTATGCCCGATATGGTACATCCTTGACACCCTATGCCCGATATAAGGTTAAGAGTCTCACTCATACACGATATGAGGGTGACTTGAGATGATAAGAGCTAGGTGATAGCCAACCCGACATGGATACACGATATGGAGTTAGGTGATGAACCCTAAACCCAACATGATGTTGTGGTTTTACCAAAGGATTCATATGGAACCATGATATGATGTTATGTGTATTTTCAAGCAAAATCGGATAATATTATGGATCATGATACCTGATATGGTAGGCATGCTCCAATTCATTAAACTTGTCTAAGTGATGTATGCTATGTGATTAATGAAATATGGAGATACAATGAGTTTAATTCAATTTAATAATGATGAGCTAATAAAACATTAAGAGGTGAATTAAATAATCAACATCCTAGTAAGGATGAGAGAGAAACTAAGATTGGGAAGGATTAATTATGTAATGAATTTATGTTGGTACTCTCTTTATGAATGGAGGGTGATTTGGGGTCCAATATTTTATAATGAGATCTTGAAACCCTAATTGAATAATGAGTGTGTGATAAGATGGTTTATTACTCTAAAAATAGTTGGTAAAGGGAAAACCCTAATTCTAATTCATTGAAAGAATATGTTTCTTTTGTATTACACGGTTATGACATGTATGTGATATTGTGAGTAGAATGATATACTAACCATGCAGGTATCATAAGGTAATGAACATAGCTAAGTAAGAGTTATGATATTATCTGATATAGATTTAATGAGCTATGTGAACCGTGTGAAGAAATACCTTGGTCTGACGACCTAAAGACAATGTTTATTTGCTAAGTGGTGATAGTACTCAGTGATGAATTAAGGGTTTGAATACCCAAGTAATGATGATGATAACCGATTGAGATTCTAAGAGATCTATGTGTTTCAAAGAACATGAAAGTACCTGATAAATACATTTATGCTTTTCTTTATATCATCTGATATAATTTTTGTTTGTAACTTGATTTATTGTAAAAGATACAATAATGTACTTAATTAAGCAAGATAAATATTATCATATAGTTGCCCAGACTATAGATCCATTCAGTGTCCGCATTTGCTGAATGGTGAAATGAGTTTTACTCAGAATGCATATTTATGAATATGTGATCATTATATAAGGGTGCTCAGTGGACTCCCTAAACTAAATAAGGGTGCTTAGTGAACTCCCCAAATACACCAGGTTGCTTAGTGGACTTCCTGATGAAACTAAACTAGGATCGCTCTGTGGTCATCCTTATAATCTGGGAAAGCTTAGTGGTCTTCTCCCGAAGAGAGTACCTGCTACGGCTGTAACTCTATAGAGAAGATGCTACCATACCCTGACATAGCTAATTACAACAGACACAAGATGTCATGCTAAATCTAAGTGATCTCGTACTGACCAAGAAAGGTGAGGTCATGACAGCCGACTCTGCCATTGACCTTGTATGGTACCGATTTTGGCTTACTAGTGGTCGGTTGGAGTATGAGCGGTATATCTCATCTCCTCTGGGCATAATTGTGAATGAGAACATGTAATCAATAGTGTAGCATATTTGTTTAAGGAATTGAATACGGAAGACATTGGTTGATGCCTTATTACTTTCATACATTCTAGTAGATAGATGTTATACATGTTTTTCATATTCCTTTTAAAGCAAATTGATGACTTATAGATCTGTTATCAATATTTATGCTTTGCACTGTAAATGTATCTGCTAGTTGCATAAAATATCCTCTGTTCAGTTTCATACTATTTCTTGTGATAATAATATTTTTTGTAGAGAGTTATATCTCTCGTTGGGATAATAGTCTCACCCCGTGGGATCCACAATTTTTAGGTGGACGCGGATGGGGGACTAGGAACTGGACTGCAGAAGAAGGATCGTATCAGTAAGGACAACAGTAGTAGCTCAGGTTGAGTATGTTGTCTGTCAAGGTCTTGTAGATAGAAATCTATGTGTCGTCTCTGTACTCTCAGGTCCTTGGGAGATAGTTCTTAGTGGTTTTTACGATCAACTTGAGATTTTGGTTTGTTTTTCCTCGAGGGTTTATGTTGCTGTTGTATATGTTAAAGTAAAGCAACTGTACTAGTTATCCTCGAGAAGAGACAGTACATTGTATGTACAATATGAAACACAGGTATATAAAGCTTTGGTTCCTTTTGTAAGAGTTTACTGGAAAAAGATCTGTGTGCAAAGATGTTTTTAATTTTTAGTGATTTTTGTTAATTCTGTTGGTCATGAAAATTCGGTGATTTTTACTGGTGATGGCTTGATTTGTAATCAGGTAATCACAGATTTACCTACTCCACTCTTGGATCTTTATCCTTGTCCTCCTCCTTCACTCGGAGAAGCTTTTTGCACCTTCTTCTACAGGTTGAAGAAGCTTGCACATTCTCCTTCACTTGGAGAAGCTTTCACCAACTTGATCTTGAAGAAAGGGGTTGGGAGAAGAGAAATTTTGAGAGTTTTACAAGAATACAATGAAGTAGCTCTTTGACACAGATCCTATATCACTCATATGGCCAAACTGAAGTATAATCAAGAGAGAGAAAGGGGCTCAAGTGGACTGGATGCATTCAACTATAGCTAGGAGCTTGAATAGCATGAAGGCGCAACCTTGGAATGAACTCCAAGAAATCCTATTCATAGTTGGGGGTGTCCACAAGAGGGTAGGAACACTTAGGAACATTTTCTTGCCATTTAGGGTGTTGTAAAGGATATAATTTTGAGTTTTTCAACACTCCAACAGTTAGAATCACTTTTTTGTGTTTTCTGTACATTACAGTCACTCGAGTTTTCATTAAGATAACTCAAACTATTGCACTATGCAACAAAGTAAATTTGAAGCATCGGTCGAGTTTGTTCAGTGTACAACTCGATTGATAGTTTGAAATAAATTTTGCTCATTACAAGAATCGGTCAAATTCTGTGAGTGACAAAATCGATCGAATGAAGGAATACTCAAAATCCACCAAGGGATCAGTCGAGTTTGAATCTCGACCGACAGACAACCTGTAATGAATGTTGGAAAATTCCTTTTGAGTGATCAAACGTTCAAATTAAGGCATCCTAATTTTTTTATCTTAGTTACAAGTATATCAACAATACAAATGATTACAAAAACCATCTAAGGTAATTTGAAGTGTTTTTCACAAAAGTTCATTTGCATTGCTTTTGACTTGAACTAGAACAAGCTAGGGATTGATAGATTTAATCCTTTTCTTGTACCTAATGCTAGAAAGCAATCTCAAACAAACATATTAGATACATGTGAATGAAATGGTTTAAGTCATTATCAAAATATGGACAATGTGTAACACTTAGGTCAATATTATCTCCTTTTTTGACAATGACAAACCATTCCTCAACATATTGAAAAGGATATGAAAATTTAAACATTTACCTTTGAGAAAGGATGTGAAAGTTAAACCTTTACCTTGTGAATTGTAAGGGGATACATGATTGAACAATGTTAATTGATCCCCCTCAATTCATGCTTACTTTTGCCTGCATGGATAGTCTATTCACAAACAACCATAACACATCCATATACTACATGGTCATCTAGCAAGTCACATGATATTTCAAAAAATTAACCAGAAAGGATCATATAAGCATTAAAACAATATGGTTGAGCTCACTTCTCCCCCTTTTGGCATTATCAAATAGGTATGGGGGTAGAGGAGCTATAAAAAGTAGGTCTTCTTCACAAGAACAAACCAAAATAAACAACACATATTGCACACACAAAACATACACAAAATAGAGAGAAACAAGCAATCCAGTGTTATAATCAAAATCTGGGATAACATACCAAGAAATCATAAGATATATTCAACCAAAGAGTTATGGTACATAAGATTAAGATTACAACACTAAGCATATCCTGTCGGAATAAAACTAAAAATCAATGAGAAATGATGATATGATAAAATAGTATACCTTAGATACATAGTTACAAATTTTGAGTAAAAGATAGTCTACAAATATATATATATATATATATATATATATATATATATATATATATATATATATATATGAGCACTCTAAGGACCATAGAACTAAACATATGCACTATCAATGACATCAACAACATCATAATCCTCATCCTCAGGCTGGTAGTCCTCATCATCATCAGATGGTGCAATAGATGCAATAGATGTGGCCTCACCATCATCAGAAGAAGAACCAGCAAAGCTGTCATTAGAACCGTCCTCGGCATCCTCAAAATCCTCAGCAAGATCTTGGTTTGGCATCTCCTTATCAATAGGAGGTCCAAAAGCATGACCAAGACACCTGACATTCTTCTCAACCCATGACATGCCACATGCATGTAATGCATTCCCTTGCTCAAAGGAAGGAGCAGAAGTCCCATCAAAACCAACAAGCATACTGGAAGAAGGACCAGTAGACAGATCCAATAGAGGAAAAGTGCCAAGAGTAGGGCAGGTCCACCATCAGCAATAGGGGTAGCAGTGGAAGAAACATAAGGTGGATGGTCAGGGTAGATAACTGTATGCATAGGAGGCATTGTCATCTCCAAGGTATGCCTAGTAGGTAGGGTAGGATGGATACATGATTAGGTTCATGGTGGACATGATCTGGCAAAGATCCTAATGGAGATGATCCTGAACATGAAGGTTATACGCCTGTTGGTGCATTAGATATTCATGAGGGTTTTATTTGATACATTAAAAGAGGAACTGTCAGGATGGGGTGGTGGAGGGGCCAGGGTGGAGGTGGAGGCTCTAAGAGTGGTAGGAGAGGTAAGAAGTAAAGTCTTCTTGATTGTAGTCTCACTTATGTTGACTCCTTTTCAGCTAGATTTTTAGTGTACATCATGGAAAAGAGACTTTTGAGTCACAGAGGCAAAGAGACCACAAATCAAGGCAGAATAAGGAGGTTGGGTTCCATAGGTGTCCTTACCAGATTCAAAGCAAGTCATGTGATGAAGAATGTAGTGAGACCACATGACTCTGATATTCTTCAAAAGACTGTACATTATCAAAGTGGAGTTTTCTACAATCTCTATTTGATTTTTCTTCAGACAGATGTTGCAGTTAACCACCAATGGAATAAGACAGTTTTTGATATCAATGGATGAGGATAGAAGTGTTGACTTCTTCCTATAGGGGACATTGGTCTTCTTCAAAAACTTATGAATGTTAAGAAGTGTAATATCATAGCTTTTGTAGAATGCCTCAGGGTCAAGAAGGTCATGATAGTCAAGGAAGTCGGACCTCTATGAGTCGATAACCTCATTACCATTGAAATTGGTATTCAAGGAATCTTCAGAGATGGTAAATTTGGTACCGGATATCATAGAAGTCAACATTACCTGAGTATCGGGTGGTGGCACATTTGTAGTGTAGTTCCATTGGAGATTTGTATTAAACTCATGGACTGCCTTCGTGCTAGTGATAGAGTTTGAGTAGCATTGGCGTTCTACACACAATGTGCTAAGGTGATGGGTCGAAAACACCTCAGCAGCCTCCTCTATAACCTTACCATGGTGAAATGAGGCTCATATAAATCTTGAAAAGGGAAGGGATTCCTAGGAAGGAGTTCCTTATAGCGATTTAGAGATTGAGAGGATATTAAGGAGGTGTCATCATAGGATATGGGGCAAGGAGCAAAGGAAGAAGATGGTACTCCACTGGGACGAATCTTTTCCTATGGTTTGAGGCCAGGATGGTAGATGGAGAAGAAAAGATCACCAAAGTAGAAAGAAACCACCACAAATAGGTCACCTAGATACCTAGGTGAGGTAGGAAGAGGCAAGGAAGGCCAAATGGGGATTGGGAGAGGAAGTTCAAGCCTAGGGTTTGAGAATTAGAGCACTGGATCTTGGGATTGTTTGATTTTTCTCTAGTTGAGAGGGAGAAAAGTCGATCGATACCCTATTTTAATTTGTTCTAGTTGTGCGATCGATTGAGTTATGTGGGTTGGAAACTCGACTGAGCAGGAATTTCAACTAAGTTATCTGATGGCGATTGGTCAAGTTGTTAGTAGGACAAACTCGAACGAATGGTCAACTAGTCCAAACCTTAGAGAATTTAGTTCCAAGCCTCTAGGATGCTATATAAATGTAGTTTGCTATCTTATCATGTATTTTAGACATACTGAGGAACATTTCACTCATCATAGGGAAATATGTTGCAATAAAATATTCACTTATGAAAATACCCAAAAATAAGAGAAACAAGACATGAAAACATGGCAATTTAGCACATAGAAAGTATAAGGTGAGAAAGATATGAGAAAAAACATATAGGTAAAAGAAAAACTAGCTAGAAGACATGTCAATATCATCAAGAGCAATTATAAGTAGTTTTGATCTAATAAAAGCAAATGTCTCTCTAACTAGAGGTTTAGTGAAAATGTCCGCAAGTTGATTTTTCTATGTCCACATGTGCAATATAGATATCCTTCTTGGCAATGTGGTCACAGAGAAAGTGATGACAAACCTCTATATGTTTAGCTCTACTATGCAATATATGATTGTAAGATAGGTTAATTGCACTAATATTATTACAGTTCATAGGAAAAGAATCAAAATGAATGTTAAAGTCTTGGAGAATTTGCTACATCCATAGGACTTGGGCACAACAACTTCCAATGGCAATGTATTAGCCTCGGTAGTTGAAAGAGCCACTATGATTTATTTCTTAGAGAACTAAGAAACTAAGTATGGTCCTAGAAAGAAGCAAGTGCCACTTGTGCACTTTCTATCAATTAAACAACCCGCATAATCAACATCACTATAAGCAATAAGAGTAATGTCCCATGACTTGGGATACCATAGTCTAAAATTTTGAGTTTTGGTTAGATACCTCAAAATCCTCTTAACCGCTATGAGATGTGATTTCTTAGGACTTGATTGAAAGAGAGCACACAATCCAACACTAAACATAATATCAGGTCTAGAGGTAGTTAAGTAAAGTAAACTTCCAATCATACCTCTATAGAGATTCTTATCTATCTTTTCTCCTCGTTCATCTTTGTCAATCTTGGTGGTGTTTGACATGGGGGTGTCCATTGGCTTGGTGTTCTCCATCCCAAAGTGCTTAAGTAGTTCACATGTGTACTTGCCTTGGTTGATGAAGTTTCCATCACTTTTCCTCTTTCATCAAGCTTGTTGCGATAGACCCACTTGGAGTCAATGATTTTTCTATCACTTGGTCTTGGAACTAAGGTCCACACTTTGTTCTTCACGAACTGTTCCAACTATTCTTGCATTTTTAGGATCCATTCTTCATCTTTGAGAGCTTCTTTGACATCTTTTAGCTCAAGCTATGAGATGAAGGCATTGTCGACTTGTTCTTTATTGTAGATAACCTACTTCTTCACACTTTCAAAGGGATTACCAATGATAATCTCTTTTGGATGATGCTTTGCAAAGAGGGGATGTGAACCTTCTTTTCTTGTTCATCAACTAACACCTCTTTTCCTCTATCAACAATGTTGAGCTCTTTCATGTGAGAGATCACCTCATTTGCAACATCATCACTAACAACATTCTTGGAAATAGAGGAGTTAGTCTAAAAAAAGCTAACATTGATGGATTATTCTACTTTACAAATTTAATGTTAAATACTCTATAAGCCTTGCTAGTAGTGTTATATCCAAGAAAGAAAGCCTTATAAGACTTTGGATCAAACTTGTCGAGGGAATATTTGGTGTCCAAAACAAAAAAAATGACAACAAAAATATGAAAGAAATAAATGGAAGGTTTCTACCACATTATAGCTCATAGGGGGTTTCCTTCAAAGATGAAAGAGTGAAAACTTGGTTTTGTACTAAACATGAAGTACTAGCATTTTCGGCCCAAAACTTCTTTGGAGTATCATACTTTAGAAGTGTAATCCTAGCCATTTGTTGTAGTGACCTATTCTCTCTCTATAACCCCATTTTGTTGAGGTGTTCGAGGTGAAGAAAAGTTAACTGCATACCCAGATTCCTCACAAAACCTTTCAAACAAGTCATTTTCAAACTCTCCCTCATGATCATGGTGGATAGAGATGATCCAGCAAGAAGCTTCATTTTCAACTCATTTGCAAAAAAATCAAGAGTGTTGCTTTTTGAAACAAGAAAGACAGTCCAAGTATAGCGGAAAAAGTCATCAACAATCATAAGACAATAGTTGCTTCTACAAAGCAATTGCGCATGCATTGGTCCAAATAGATCAATGTGAAGAAGCTAACGAGCTCTTTGGTACTAAGGACTCCTTTGGATTTGAAGGAGGACTTGGTCTGATTTTCTTGGGTACAAGGTTGGCATTCCTCATCCTTTTCAAAATTCAATTTTTGAAGTTCCTTTACTAAATCCTTTTTTCTCTAATTCTTCAATTGATGCATATTTACATGACCAACCTATGGTGCCATTAAGAAATATCATTCAAATTGGCAAGAAGATATCTACAAACAATATGCTTAATAGAGTCAAGAACAATAACATATACATTACCGATTCTAGTTCCCTTATATATAACATTATAGTAGAGGGGATCTAGAAGCAAGCATTCAAATGAAGTAAAAATAACAAGATAGCCATTATCAGATAATTGACTAACACTTATTAAATTGTAATGTACACCATCAATAAGAAGAACATTCTTTATGCATAGTGAACCACCTACATCACCCTCATCTATCACTTTACCTTTATTGTTGTAACCAAAAGTTTCCAACCCTCCTTTCTTTTTTATACATTTGTTGAAGTGGCTTCTTTCACCTATCATATGCTTTCAGCAACCCCTATCAACAATATATTTTCCTTTTACCTACAAGAAAGGAAGATGTCAGTTCCCAACTCAAAATTTGGGATCTGGTGTTAGCTTGGGGACCCATTATTCTTTGGGTTGGTCCCCTTCTCTCTATAAGGACAATATGTAGAGTAATGGTCATCACTCTTGCAATTCACACAAACCATAGGGTTCTTAGAGCCAGACGACTCTAATGGAAGAAAGGAGGTTCCTTGCTATTTTTCTTACCCTTATCCTTACTCTTTCTCTTTGTATCTCCCCCTACATATCCCAAACCACTTCTACCACTATGTTTGTTAGAGTGATCTAGAACTTCATTGAGGGACTTTTTCCCTTTACGAAATTTGTGCAAGGAAGCTCTTAGTTTGTGATTATCATCACTAATAGTAATGACAGAAGAAGATAAACTAACAAGATCATTTTGTGCATGAAGTAAGTTGGCCTCAAACTATAGGGTAAGATAAGAATCTTTTTCTAATGTAAGACTAGCAACTTCATGACTAGGTAATAAAGGTCTAGAAAAATGATCATTAACTTGAGAAAGTAATCTAGCATTTTCAGTTCTATCCATAACAAACTCATCAAGAAAAATTCTATTTTTATCGTTAGTAGCATCACAAGCAAGCTTAAAATCATCATTTTTAGTTTTAAGTAAAGAAAGCTCATCTACTAGGGCTTGGTTTTCTTCCTTAACTCTATTAATGTTCTTAAGGTAGATGCCATTCTCTACTTTAACTCCACTATATTGGAGATCAAGATCAAGAAACTTCCCTTCCAAAGCATCCATGCTATCAAGATGCAACTTCTTATTTTGATCAAGAATATCAATTTTAGCATAAAAATCATCTATGATCTTACCCAACCTCTTTTTTTAGACTTGTAATCATAATAAGAAGAGCGGGTAGCATCAAGCATATCTATATGATTCTTTTTTGGATAACTCATGCAAGCTTACCTCACTTACCTCACCAATCACTACAGCAAAATTGCCCATTAGTGGCATTTATTCAAGTGGCTTTTATAAAAAAAATCCACCATCTATCTAATATATAGGCATTTTTAATTAAAATGCCTCTAAACCACCTATTATATAGTTTCTAAAAAGGATTTAACATTAAAGGCATTTTTATTTTTAATTAGTGGCAATCTAAAATTTCCAAAGCAAATAAGGAAGTAATTGCTAATGCAATTTTCACTTCCCGCTCCAACAATTTCCCTTTGCGCTCCAACAGATCGCGACTATTCGAAGTCCGATTGATCTAGCTCTCCGCTCTCTCCCTAATTCTTCATGCGCTCACGAGCTAGACCAGCGTGTGGAACGTCTTGGCCGATTGTCGCCCTAGCTAGGTGCTAGTGGATCGCGTGGAGACTGGTGGCAGCATGTTGTGTGCCAGTTGCCAGTGGTAGAGTGCCAACTTGCCGGCCGCGCACGAAGTGCCAACCATCTGTCATTGGGAAGAGCATAGGCAGACATCATTCGAACTTCCTCTACCGCCTATTTGGATTGAGCCCAGCCGAAGCACCACCACATACTCAATCTGCCCCTCCGGTGTCGGCAAGCTCGAGTGAGGGACTCCGATCACCTCAGTCCAATTCCTCTTCAGGCAACCGTCCAAGCTTTGCAACTTTCTGAAGAGGTATGTTGTCATCAATTGGTTGCATTTTGTCTATTTTTTGGTTGCATTTCATCATTTTAAATGTACTTCTTCCCTTTTATTTACTAATCAGACCTGCCACATTTCCTTATTTGCTTCTTTTGGCTGCATTTGATCAATTTAAATGTACTTCTTATTTTTTGGTTGATTCATTCATCATGGATGATGTATCCATGTTGATTCATTCATCATGGATGATGTATCCATGTTGATTCATTCGTAGTGGATGGTGTTTGCTGATTCGATGGTGTTTTTTGGCCCCTAACCTCACTCGTGTTCAAATATTTGCACATTGTGAAAGCTTTCTTCCCTTGGATTGAGCCATGTTAACTATGTTTCTCTAGTTTGTATTTGGATTATGGTTAACATCACTCTTTCTAATTAGACAATGATCTCATTTGGATTTCATTGTGAACATGATGTTGGGGATAATTCATAATGTTGTTGTTTGGAAACAGATTTGCTGTTAGAATAGTCAGTCATGTTGATTTTTGATTTCACCCATCAGTAGATAATAGAATATGTCCTATGCTACACATTTGTCATTTTGTATAATAAAATTGTATGGTGTGGGTGTGAAATTATCCTATGTTTTGATTTACAAAATATCAAGGACTAGACTTTAAAAATTATGTTATTTTAGAAAACTAAGTGGATGTTGTGTTTTGAGTGAGGATAAGTGAAATTTTGGACACAAAATAGAAAATGCAATCGACATGATGGGAGTAATATATCTAGGTTCATTCAAAATAATAATAATAATTTATATAGAAATGAACCATCTATAATGATAACTAAATAGATACAACACATAAAAACTAATTATGCCACACTTATTTGAAATTTCCATAGCTATGTAAACAACTCAATTTTCACCAATAGTTTTGGTGTTTTTTTGGACCGATTAAAGTTAACAAACATATTGAGAAATATATACTAAACCAAAACCAACCAACGAAATCAAAGGACGTCTACATACATGATCGCCAACTAAACTAAGGATATGTGGTCCACCATTATAATACGGGGAACACTAATGTGTTCAAATTTCAACTTTCAAAAAGATGAATGATGAAATATAATCATACCATTTTGGAAAGTTTTGATGAATTAATACCAGAGATAAATAAAAAACCCAATAAAACCTATATTTTGTTGTTTATCTAATTAAACTAATATTGGTGCCTTTTGGACCATGTCATGTAATGACCAACATGGTAATTCAGTCAACCATTCCCTATGCATTTAGGTCTATCTTTTTTATGTCTCCATAGTAGGTTGTTTTTTATTAACAAATTATACTGATATGTGTTTAGTTTTGTGTTTTTTACACAGTAGGTTGTTTTTTAAATGATGGGAACCCTTTTGACATAAATATTACAAAATATTATACCAAATTGTGTCTAGTTTTGTGTTTGACTTTCCAAATAGTATGAATTTCTTTTTGCCCATGAAATTGCATCTTGATGTTTAATGTTCTGAAATACATTGTGATGATTTTTCAGATGGATTCGAACCATCACTTGATTTGATGCCACATTTTCCTAAATCGTGGAGTCCTTTATATTTGACCCATGGTCAATATTATTTGACAAATTAAAGTTAGGCAAAAATAACCCAATTACATGGACCTATGACTCATGTATTTTCCAATATTTTAGGTTACTCTTTAGAGCATGGTTTACAATTGATTGGTATGCATTCCTTAAAGGAGAGACTAGCCTGCAAAAACTCCAATGTTGATTGTTCTCTTGGCATTTGTTGAGTTACGTATGAGGATTGCGAATGACCCTTCAATATGAGTTAAGCACATCATGGCCCTGCATTTAGATTCTAGATAAAATCATCATGTTAAATTCAAAAGACATTACATTGACATACTAAGCTATAGACTTGCACAAAGTTGTAATTCCAATGACATCATGAATGGTGGGTATCAATTAAGTACTATAACCATTCCTCTAAAGTTGATTACATCTCACCCCTGCAATTGTAAATGCTATAACATCATCAAAATCTTCTAAATAAGTTCTTATATTGAAAAGCTACATGCTCTTTATAAAAGAGAACTATCTTACTGCTAATCTATTAATATGGACTACTTGGTCAAGACTCAAGCATTCATTTGTAACCAAATAGCTTTATAAATGGTTGCCTTATGCACATCATGGCCCTACAATGATAAACTGGTGTCTTTGCATGGACATGGCCATTGGAGGCTTCCTAAATATAATCACGCCTTACCATTGTAGTGCCTCAAACGTGAACATGAGCCTACAAAATAATCATGACCCCCCCAATTAATGAAGCCCCATCATCAAGTATAATTACAAGCAATAGAGAAACAGTAAACACTAAAACATTTATATAAATGCATGCCTACTGCATAAAGTTAGAAAAAATTAACAACATATATCTCAATCTCACATAACACTCTATCTTTACCTCTAATATCTACAACTATGAATCCTCCAGCTCCATACCTTTTACATTTCTTTAGTCGCCACCATGCCAAACCATCAGAAGAAGCTCATGTGATGGTAACTGTAGTGAGCTAAAAAAAATTATCATTCAAATATGCAAAGATTATATAATTTTTACATAACAGAGATGTTCCATCTATCATCATTGTTTGATATATGGGGTAACTCCTCATTTCGTTGTTCCAACACAATGTGAATATATAGTTCTTTTGTCACTACCAAACAGTAGAAATAGAAGGGAAAAAACACATAAGAACTTCACACTTGTAAATCTACATTGAATGATCCTAACTATATACTTTCCCCAGTTGTAAATCTAAACTTACCTGGTAAATGGTCTTTTATCACACAAGTACCAATAGTGCTTGACACCATACTAGATCTTTGATGTGGAAGTTGGCAATTGTTGCTTAATAATATGTGAAGGTGTTTAATATGCTTGTGATCCTTTCAAAACGCTTTCCTAAATCCGTTGAAGTGTGTTGAAATTGCACCTTACTTATCTTGAGTTGGAATAGGATGCAGATGGAAATGTTTCCAGTGTGAACCCATCTTCATTTCAATGTATTTGTGTGAATAGAGTGTCGCATAAGTATCATTGGTTTGATTATGAGTCTTATTTCAAAACATAATTTGCCAAATAAAAGCCACACAGTTTCTTTAATTGTACTAGAAACATGTGATGAAGTTTAATCAACACGTGATCTTGTCAGGAGCCTGCTAACACTAGCAAACCTCATAAAAATTTGTTCCTAAATTTGTTGGAGTGTTCTGGAATTGCATCTTACTTATCTTGAGTTGGAATATGATGCAAATGGAGATGTTCTCAGTGTAGAACCATCTCCATTTCAATGTATTTGTGTGAACAAAGTTCCACATCAATATCATTCATTTGATTATGTGTCTTATTTCAAGACACAATTTGTCAAATAAAAGATAAACCATTCCTTCAATTTCATCATATCTCTGAAGATTATGCAAAGTTGTATGTTGTGCTTCTCATTTTATTGAGTTGTACATGTTTGACTAGAGTACCTGTGATGGAGCAAACCTCGTAAAATTGCTCTTGAATTCATTGGTGTGTGCTGAAATTGCAGCATACTTATATTGAGTTGGAATAGGATGCAGTTTGAGATGCTTCCAGTATAGGACCATCTTCATTTCAATGTATTTGTGTGAACAGAGTTTTTCATCAGTACCATGGGTTTGGTGATGGGTACCCAATCACCACTTTCTTTAGTGGTCTAACTCTTACTAACAGGCTGTCCATCAATGTAGATTTTAATGGCAACTTCTTGGATTTAGATGTTGAAAACTTGGTTATGATAACTAACAATATGGAATCCCATCAATTTGGGTGGGACTAAATAAGAGGATTGGTTGGAAATAGATCTTCATTACCAACTGGTAATCACACAACAATGAAGGATTAGAGAACATTGGACCAATTGCAAAGATATAGGACATGATCTCCTCTCTTAGATTTCTTTTCAAGCTATCATGTCCACCACAATAAAGTTGGTTATGACAAGAAAAAAAAGTTAACTGATGTTATACTATTTTTTCTGAAAATATATATCATCATTATATATACTTACAATTGTTAGTACTTATATTTTTTAGTCTCTGTCCACCCACAACAGTCACTATGAACTGGGCCTCTATGCCAATGTTAATGTTCCCTGATGAAGAACAATTGAACATCATCCTAGATGATCGTTCCTTAAACCAACCAACCATACCTGATCATTGGCATTTTCTAAATGGAAGATGCTACATGCCTGGTGAAGTGTCCCTAAATTTTGGCAATTCTTCACATGTTATCGAGGTTGAGTATGATTTGGCGGGAAATCTTGTATCAAAATTTAGTTGGCGAGATTGGATTAGAAAGATGCTAGTGGGCCGTAGCGACAAGCTTTTTCTCCATCCAGTTGGCCATAATACCATCAATGTTTGGATAACCAACATCAACAACGAGAACCCCAATCATCTATGGTAGTATGAGCACTCGATGGAGATATCCATCTCAGACGAATCTGATGATGAGATACCTGTCAGTTCAGATTCATCTAAATACAATGAGGAGCTATGTTCCTCTTTCATTTCATTTAGCAAAGCTCGTGGAAAATGAACTTGTTTTCTTGAAGAAAGTAGCTTCAACATTGAGTTTTAGACAATGTTGAGGAGGTCAAGACCACATAAAAGGGACAATAACATGCTAGTTTTGTTGAGGTTTTGTAGCAAAAGCATGGGTTGTAAGGATGACATATCTAGATAGATTGTTTTCGGATTCTTTGAGCTATATAATTGAAAATTTTTGTCATTTGTATATGACTAAGGCTTGGAAAAATTGTGTTTTGAGTCTCCTATTGTGATTTACATCTATATTTTCCTTCCGTTTGGCTTCCTCTTTGTTTATAATATCTATGTATTCGTTGTAAGGTGGTAATATTGTCTTATAGCTCTTGGGTGAAGTTTATGCTCGTGGATTCCTGGTTTCTGGTGATTACAATGAATGTTCATTAATTTGAAAAAAGCTTTGTAGGAAAGAGTTATGTAATTGTTATAATTGATCGGTTGTGACATTTATATTGACACCCACTTTAGAGATCATTGACCGTTCCCCTATGATGTGTCATGCACTTATGTGGCCATCCAATTAGACATCAAGGGTGTTGGGTTCATCTTCAACTTATCGTTGATTATAGAAAGAGACCCCATCTCCTCTCTCACTGGTAGTCATGAATGTATGTGTAACTCTAACCAATCTCTTCATTTTTTGTATATATACCCCCCTTTGATATCATCCATTCTCCACACTTACTTACTGCCGTTTTATGCAGCTTACATTAAGATTTTTCCCTCAATCTCACCCATCTTTCTATCTGTGGACTTCAACCCCTGTTTGAAGTACACAAACCATGTGGCATCAAATTGGAGGTGATCGACTGGTTTCTATGGTGCTAGGGACCTTTCATACCTTGCCCTAGCCTTCTTCTTGACATAACTTTCGTTGGATGTGGGGTTGCAACTGCATGAGGAAGAAGCAATGAGGATAGGCATTTCAGCTTCCTCTAGTCTATATTGTAAATTTAAAAAATATGTTTGTATGCCTTTCTTAACATGCATTAGTAAATACAAAACCCTAGGTTTCTTAACTGTTAAGTTTTGAATATCACCTATAAAAGAATATTGGCTTGATAAACCCTAAAGGCAATGATGTATCCAAATTGATGCTTGTATATTTAAAGTAAGGAGAATTTAATGACCCTAAAATTTGAATTTGATTAGGATATCTGGTACAAATCCATTTATGTGCGGTCATGTAAATGAATAATACCATCCTAAATATTGATATATGTTTCCCTTAATTTGTACTTTGAAGATCTGAATATAGAGATCCCTCTGCTTTGGGTGTGTTTTCCCTTGGGGATTTTAAACCATGTTAGAAATATTTTCAAGCTTGCAACATCAAGTTGGAGGTGATCTGTTGGTTTCTTTGGTTTCGGGGGAGTACATAGCTCTCCCCAACCATCCTCTTGGCCTAGTCTCTATCATTTGTTGGGTTGTAACTACACAAGGTAGAAGTAGTGTGGGCAAACATGTGAGCTCTCACCTGGGCTGAAGGCAGTACAAGGGACAAATATGCTTGATGTAATTGTTTTTTGAAAGATTAAGTTGATCTTTCTTATTGTTATTCCTTGAGGGACATATACACATTTTTAGAGGCATTCCTTGAGGGACAGATACACATTTTTGGAATGTTCTCTATTTGGTCATGTTTGGTGTAGGAGGATATCATGTTCAGATCCTATTCTATAGTAGATTTTTTATCAGCTCACTCGCAAAAATGAGGACAAACCTGAAACAAATTAAGTATGGTGTCGAAAAGCCATCCTCTCAAGTATAACTACAATTTTGTGAAGCTTTCATACATAATAGACTTGTGATGTGCAATAAGAACATCTGCTCCTCCTTTATTTTGGACATCAACCACCAAATTAGGAACATCATATATTAAATATACAAGAGGAATACCTAGCAAATTCTTTTGTGTTTCCTTATTTCTTTCCATTAAATTATATTATTACTAGTCTAAAATGATTAGAAAATTCTTTTTTCTTTCCTTATTTCTTCCTGAGCAAATAACAAGCTATATATCCCTTTATGGAGGCATGTAACTCCAATTGTGAACCAACCAAATTAATTAAGCATTGAATATTCTTTAATCATCATTAAGAAGTTTTATCATCAGTTAGTTCTCCATTGAGTTTTCCCAGGTTCATGGCAAAATTCATTATCGTCATCTTTTGGCAGGCATTAACTCCTTCAATGCATCAACCGGACACCCACATTTTTGTAGTTCATCCTTCACGATCCATCATATGTTTTCCTGTTCATCATCCAGTTCATCATTCTCATTAACATTTCTGCTCACAAACCTCCTATTCATCCCAGTCCATCATTCACATTGACAATTATATTAATAAACCTGCATCATTGCCTTCCTCCTTCCCACCCTATGCTTACTCATGCTCACTCTCGACTACAAGCAAATATCAAACAAAGAAATGCCAAAGTACCCACTCATAATGCATTAGCATTAGGTTATTGTATTCCCATGTGAATCTAGTTTTTTTACCAAAATCTTACAAAGCACGTCTGAAAGAACAATAAGGATTAAGGACTAAATTTTCTTTGAAAAAAAGTGCTAAACAATATGGTTAGCATTAACAGTTCCAGGCAAGAAGTTCACCTAATAAATAGGTTAAAAAGAGAAAGATACAAGCATAAAGTTCTGATATGCATGGAAAATTGCAGTTATATTCAAACTCATGCTTCTAGTTTTTATGATGGATATGAGCAATGTTTATGCTTCTTGTTTATCAGATTTAGATATGAACAATGATTGAATGGACTGTATGTGAATTTAATGGTGTTTATTGTTGCATTTAACTAATTATTTTTAGCTAGATTCAATTGTTTTACCTAAGTTGGATTGAATCTGTGCCTATGGTTGGATTGAACTTGTGTGTCATCCATGGATGGTCTAATACAAACATAGTTTTCATGTTTGCTGAAATGAGGTGTTCATCATTTTCAAATCTGCCGAGGTATGTTTCAATAATGTTAACCATTATGGCTTTGCAAGATTCTTACTAATGTACTATATATGAACATAATATATGAACAAATAGTTTCTTAAAATTCTTCCAAAGTTTAGGATCACACATGGAAGGATGTCCTCCTTGGTCTTTTGGTGAATCATGATTCATAAATTATTCGACCAACTACATAAAGTACTTACCCTAGATTCCTCCTCAACTTGTGACCTAACGAACTGGTACACCACCAAATTGTTTACTTGATGTTTGTTATTATTCCCTACCAATAATGCTTATGGGTTGCGTATTATGGGTAACTGAGTTCCCCTTGTGCTATCTTCTAATGTAATATTGCCTTATACTCTATCTACTTTCATACAGGTTCATGTGCCACCATCTTGCATGGTTGATGGTGTTCATTCTCAACATTTTTTTTGGAACTGGTGTTATTGTATATCATCCTGAAGCTATGGGTTTGGTGGCTGTTGATAGGAATATTGTTGTCGTATCTGTATCCGATGTTATGCTTTCATTTTCTACCTTTCTGATTGAACTTCATGGAGAGGTAATAAGTGCTCATTGTGCATTTTGATTGGAGCGTATATTGATTATTATGTCTTCACAATTCATCAGGTTGTATTCCTCCATCCTGTTCACAATTAT
Source organism: Alisma plantago-aquatica (assembly GCA_963693085.1). Taxonomy (NCBI): domain Eukaryota; kingdom Viridiplantae; phylum Streptophyta; class Magnoliopsida; order Alismatales; family Alismataceae; genus Alisma; species Alisma plantago-aquatica. The sequence goes on along the minus strand of OY856414.1, from coordinate 598,061,127 downwards.
GCTCTTATGGCTTATGATCCTTCTGCCCTAGGCCCTTTAGGTGCTTCTTATGTCCATGCAGCTGAACTTATTCCAGGTTAGCCTATTTGATATTGATAAATTTATAAAAAAATAATCAATAGAACCTTGCATTTTCTTACATGTGATCTAAAATAGATGGACCACGAAAACTCCATAGTACACTTTAAAAAAGGACTCAGTTGAGTTATCTTTCTATGCAGATGTTTCCTAGTGCATTTCAATGTGCTTACATAACTAGCCCATTACTCAAAAACATCAGTTGGATTCTAAGTTCTAAAGATATGCTGCAAGTTATTAAAAATATTTGTTCTCACTTACAACAAAGCTATGGGCTAACTCAGTACTCATAGGCTTCCATGGAGTTTCAATATGACTTCAATTCTATGTTACACATTGTGATAAACATTATGTGCATCTTTGCAACCCCCATCATAGAATTCACCCTTGGGTCAATGTAATTTCTTTTTTCCTGGAAACAGGCTCATTGAAAAATAATATACCCTATTCAACATTCATGTGCTTTGGAATGTCTGTCTTTTACATCATTTATATAAATCGGCAAAATCTTTTTACATGCCCAACAAAATGCAATTGGGTTTGCATTAGTATACATTCCGTGTTTCTTCTTTTTTTACAAGTTTCATTTGTATATAAAGTAAAATGGTGACAAAAGTTCAATTACACTATCCAGACATCTGCAATATGCTTGTTTTTTACATTATATATGGAAATCTATAGTAAAATCTTGAATATTCCAAATATCAGCATGCATCAAAATTAGTAATCTTGTATGTTACTTGATACATTCTTTCTCTGATGATAGAGCCATACCTGCACCGAGGTGATTCTGTGTATCTTGTTGGCTTAAGCAGGAGTTTGCAAGCAACATCTAGGAAGTTAATTATCACAAATCCTTGTTCTACTTTGAACATTGGATCAACAGATTGTCCACGATACCGAGCTATGAATATGGAGGTTATTGAGCTTGATACTGGTTATAGTTTTTTTAATTTCTATATTTACATCGAAGCTTGTTCTGTGATCTCACTTGATCATGATCTACTTAGATTTTGGAAATACCTTCTCTGGAGTACTAACTGATGAGAATGGAAGAGTACGAGCATTGCGGGCTAGCTTCTCGATACAGGTTTGATGCCTGCATTATTGAATGTCACATGCTTTCTGAAAATGTTTTGTAGTCCTGACAGTTGTTACATGCACTTGAAGTATGGTTCTAGCTCATTTGAAAACCATCAATTTGTTAGGGGTTTGCCAATCTATACGATGAGTTATGTCTTCAGAAAGATAGCTGAAGGTACTGAGGGTCCTCCATTACTGATAAATAGGGTGAAAAGACCTATGCCCCTAATTAGAAGTATGGAGGTAGAGCTTTATCCAACATTTCTCTCTAAAGCATAGAGTTTTGGGTTGAGCAACGAGTGGGTACATGATAAATGTATATTTATCTTTTTTTATTTAATCTTTTAGATATTTTTAGGATTGTTTTGTTATTTATTTTCTTAGTTTTGTAATTAATTGTATTAGTTTAGATTTTCTCCCTTTATTTGGAGTTTTAATTGTGTTTGGCTGTTTTTTGTAGGAAAATGGTCTAATCACTTTAATGATCAAATTTTCCTTGAGAAGATATTTTGCACAAATTCCCGCAGTGTCTGACTTCAGTATATACCTTTCATCAAAATTGGTATAACTCCCACATTCCAAGGCAGAATTTAATGTGCAAGTATGCATTGGAAAGATAATTCAATTATCTATAGGAAAAACATAATTTTGGACTGCTCCCGAATTTATGACTGGCCCAAAAATACGCTCGAAATTTCTGTTGTGGAAAATTACTGCAAAAAAAATGCAAAGCAATCAACCGTTTCTTTTCTTTTATTGACCAGATCCAGAAAAGTTTTCAGCTGTCGGCCAAGAGTCTTTTAGAAATTCTTGTATGTAGGGTTTCTACCCCTACTTTCCCTATAAAAGGAGGGGGGACTCCACTAAGAAAGGCTTCTTAGATTTTGTAGTCGATCCTTGTAGTTGAACTTTGTTGTTTCCATTCATTAGTGTAATCTTTCATTTCTGTAATAAAGTTTATTCTTTTCTCTCTGGTTTATAGATCTCATTTCTTCTTCTTATTCTTTTCTTTGGAGCGGGGAACTAAGAGAGCAAGCTATTTCATTGTCACCAGCTAAGATCTCCTAGGAGATTATGTCACTTCTGGTCTATGTCTTTCTACCTTCCTTCCTTGTTTTCTCCATCCCTTAGTATGACTAGCGAGTAGTTTTCTTACCGAGGTGAGGGGAGCAACCCTTTAGCCATGTAATGACTAGATTGAAGATTTATATAATTTTTTAGATAAATGGATTTTGATTTAGATCTCGATGAATTTAACGAAGTAATCTCTCTTTTTCATCGCTTGTTAATCTTGGCGGATACGACCATGGAAACCAAGATTTAGAACAACCAAATCGATTTTATGGGAATTTGGATGAGACCTCAGAAAAGTCCCCATTAGGATGATTGAACAAGGATCCCTGAATGACAAGACTAATGGAGTCACAAGGAGTTCATCTTTTGTGAATCATTTATAAATGTTTCACATACCTTCTTTGATCTTTCTTATCATTTCTTTGATCTTTTTTTGCATCGACTAGGGTGGTAAAATCCCTTAGCTTCGGTATTTCCTTATTTGATTGTTAATCTTTGATTCAGTAACTTTATCTTTTTGTTTTAGTTTTAACAAACTCTTGAAATGGATTTTACATTCTCATTCTCATAATCAGATTTGAAACTCAACCATCTTCATCGTCATCTCTGTGGATCGACCCTTCTATACTAGCCTTTATAAAAAAGTAGAAAAGGATAAACTCTAGGATAATTTTCCTAGTGATTGGTGTGTTAAATGACGTGCATCAATTTGGCACCGTTGTCGGGGATGACATAGTTATTTTTCAGATCTGGTTGCATGTATATCTTGTATAATCCATGTTCATATACTCTAACTTTCATAACTTTAGTCTTTTTTATAATTTCTTTTAGATTTTTGTAATTTTTTTTGCCTTCCGAGCACAATTCCGGAAGTGTATCTCCTCTTTCTGCTGAGTTTTCATTCCCAGCAGTACTGCTTTCTAGTTACTTTTTTTAGTAATTTTAATTTATTTCATATTTATAATTTTTAGTTCTCTTTGTAATTTTTGACTAACCTCTTATCTCATAATCTTTCTTCGCTCGTTCATTGATTGACATATCTTTCAGGAACTTTTCTTTTAAAATGGAGTGGGCATCCCAATATCCCCCACAATGTTATTATTGTGGTTTTTACCACCATGCTTCTCTTGCCTGCCCGACTCTACCCCATGCTTATAATAGCATCCCTTTTAATTGCGAGCCCTTTCATCCTGGTGGGTACAATGTGAATCCACATTTTTCTGAGAACCATTATGGGGAACCTTGCTATCCATATTCTAATGGGGGATATAATCAACAAAATTTTGTGGGGTGTAACCAAAAAACCTTGGGGGTTATGAGCATGTTAATGAAACCCAATGTAATATTCAACAAGAAGAGAGACTTAGGGCCCTAGAGAAGATAGCAGTAGAAGGAGAAACAAAACTAAAAGCCAGTCAAGCCATTTTAACCGCCCTGCTAGAAGCCCAAACCCAAAATATAAATTGTTCAAATATGTTTCCTCATGATTTGGTGACACCTTATAATATTGAATCTTCCTACCAAGATGGACACAATGGAAATTACAATCCACCATCTTCTGGAGATTATTATGAGGAGCAATTCCACCCAAAACAATATGAGGAGTACTATGGACAAGGACACTATGGGGAGTGTGTTGAGGATGACCAAAATTTTGGGGTGTATAAATCCTATGGTGAAATGAAAATTAATCTTAAACTGGAAGAGAGACTTAAGGCCCTAGAAAAGATGGCAGCAGAGGGACAAGCAAAACTTGAATCTAGTCAAGCCATGTTAGCTATCTTACTAGAGGATCAATCACAAACTCCCCCTATAGAGCTTGAGCAATGCAAGATGGTTATTCATGATGACAATGATGATGATGATCCTTATTTTGTGTCATATATGTCAGATCCTGAAGAAATAGCACAAACCATGGAGCCAAATTTTGTGTGTGATGAGGACGTTGGTATCCCTATCTTTCCCTTAGAGACTCTTTTACTTGAATACAAAATGTCAAAGAAGGAGAGTCATTATGAAGATCCAACAACTTCTCCCATCCTCAACATAAAGCTAAATGATACCATAGACCAATACCCTTTTTTTGAGTCTATTTTGGATAATGAGCATCTAACCCCCTTTATGATTCTTCCCAAGCCGTCACATCCAATTTCCATCCCACACATGGCTGATCTAGAAGGGGAGATACCACCATTGGAAGAAGCCCACACACCCCCTTATGTTGTTTGCAAGGAAGACATCATCATCCCTCCTAAATACTTGGGAAACCCCTGTACAAAAGTATTAAAGACATATGTTATATCAATAATGAATCTTACCAAACCCAATGTTGATGGCATTAATTTTAAGGAGAAACAAAACACTTTTGTAAATGATTTTAAATTGTTTGTATTAGCATCAATTCTCCCATATGCAAGTCATCATGATGGTGGAAAACCTAAACCAGATCCTCCACCCGACTCAGTTCATCATGCTCTACTGGCATTACTTGTCGGGTACCTGCCAACCTCCCCCAATCCACATCCGTCTTCAACACTTCCCTTGCTATCGAAGTAAGATCTATGGATATTATTGGAGGGAATGTGAGGTGAAAGAAAATATGAGCACCCCACTGATCTTCCACGACTGAACTATCATCGGGTACACTATGAAGCTCCGCAGATAAAGGTCCCAACCCTCATACACATCCCCTTCAGCTGGACGTTTTTTGAGCTACTCGGGCCACCTGCAAATCCTCGCTCTTCTCTTCCCTCCATCTCGGGTTTTGATTTTGCTCGGGACGGGCAAAAATCTAAGTTTGAGGTAGAGGTGGGTGGTATGTTTCTATTCCACCCCTTATCTTTTTTATTCTTGCATTATTTCTACCTTTTTTTATTTTGCATATAGTTGCTTTGTTCATGGCCATTATCTAGTCGGCCATGTTTTTATTTCTTTTGTTGTAAAATGACCTTTATCTAGTCGGCCAATATGAATAGATGTTTATCATTGTACCCCTTTAAATTTAGTAAATCTTTTGTAAAAATTATTACAAATTGCCATGTCTGAAACCACCATGTCATCTAGGATCCCAAAATAGCATCACTCCTTGGAAATGTTGGCAAGCCGTATGGAATCAATCAAAACCAAACACAAATTTTCTCTATTTTTTAACTGTTGATTAACTTGATATAAATCTTGTATAATGTGATTGACATGAATGTTCTTACCAATGTAATGACACTTTAAAAAAAAGAGGAGAAAATAAATGTGTGAAGTTATAAGCACAAGGATAGCTTTTGTTTTCCCCTTATTTTCTTTCTAAAAAAAGAAGTAAAGAATCACCACCAGACAAAAATCAAGTCCGCGGTGGCATGCTTCCCATAAAAAAAAATCCATACCCCACAAAGGGGTATACCATCAACAGATGCCAAAAGTGCACATGAAAAAAAATTGTGACCAATGTAGCCACAACTCCACAAATCTAAATTCCAAGTCGAATTGAGGAGGGATAAAAAAAAATCATCACTTCCTTCTTTGTTTTCACACCCCCTAATTTCATCTTGTTCTTGTGCAACAACTCACATAAAAAAATACATTAATAAAAATGAGAGTGTCAAAGAAAAAATAAGACGAAGCATATTTTTCTACAAAATCTTGATTTAAAAGCAAGATATGATATTTGTTTTTAATAGGGAATATAGAATTTTGTGTTTTGTGGTTTTAGGAGATTGGGTTGCTTGGCCAAATTTGGAGGTAAGAAATAAAGTGATGTTACAAGGGTGAGGATAGACACGTTGTTAGTATAAATTGGAATAATTTGTGATTTTATTTGTTTGAGGACAAACAAAGATTCAAGTCCGGGGTATTTTGATAAATGCATATTTATCTTTTTTTATTTAATCTTTTTGATATTTTTTAAGATTGTTTTGTTATTTATTTTCTTAGTTTTGTAATTAATTGTATTAGTTTAGATTTTCTCCCTTTATTTGGAGTTTTAATTGTGTTTGGCTGTTTTTTGTAGGAAAATGGTCTAATCACTTTAATGATCAAATTTTCCTTGAGAAGATATTTTGTATAAATTCCCGCAGTGTCTGACTTCAGTATATACCTTTCACCAAAATTGGTATAACTCCTACATTCCAAGGCAAAATTTAATGTGCAAGTATGCGTTGGAAAGATAATTCAATTATCTATAGGAAACCATATTTTCAGACTGCTCCCAAATTTATGACTGGCCCAAAAATACGCTCGAAATTGCTGTTGTGGAAAATTACTGCAAAAAGAATGCAAAGCAATCAACCGTTTCTTTTCTTCTATTGACCAGATTTAGAAAAGTTTTCAGTCGTCGGCCAAGAGTCTTCTAGAAATTCTTGTATGTAGGGTTTATAACCCTCCTTCCCCTATAAAAGGAGGGGGGACTCCACTAAGAAAGGCATCTTAGATTTTGTAGTCATTCCTTGTAGTTGAACTTTGTCATTTTCATTCATTAGTGTAATCTTTCATTTCTATAATAAAGTTTATTCTTTTCTCTCTGGTTTATAGATCTCATTTCTTCTTCTTATTCTTTTCTTTGGAGCGGGGAACTAAGAGAGCAAGCTATTTCATTGTCACCAGCTAAGATCTCCTAGGAGATTCTGGCACTTCTGGTCTATAGCTTTCTACCTTCCTTCCTTGTTTTCTCCATCCCTTAGTATGACTAGCGAGTAGTTTTCTTACCGAGGCAAGGGGAACAACCCTTTAGCCATGTAATGACTAGATTGAAGATTTATACGATTTTTTAGATAAATGGATTTTGATTTGGATCTCGACGATTTTAACGAAGTGATCTCTCATTTTCATCGCTTGTTAATCTTGGCGGATGCGACCGTGGAACCCAAAATTTAGAACAACCAAATCGATTTCATGGGAATTTGGATGAGACCTCAAAAAAGTCCCCATTAGGATGATTGAAATAGGATCCTGAATGCCAGGACTAATGGATTCACAGGGAGTTCATCTTTTGTGAATCATTTATAAATGTTTCACATACCTTCTTTTATCTTTCTTATCATTTCTTTGATATTATTTTGCATCGACTAGGGTGGTAAAATCCCTTAGCTTCGATATTTCCTTCTTTGATTCAGTAACTTTATCTTTTTGTTTTAGTTTTAACAAACTCTTAAAATGGATTTTACATTCTCATTCTCGTAATAAGATTTGAAACTCAACCATCTTCATCACCGTCTCTGTGGATCGATCCTTCCATACTAGCCTTTATCGAAAAGTAGAAAAGGATAAACTCTAGGATAATTTTCCTAGTGATTGGTGTGTTAAACGACGTGCATCAGTACATGTAATTAGCCTACCACTCTTTCATTATGCTTCTAAACATGTTAGTTTACCACATTAGTTGTTGACTTGCTTCTATAGTTCTTTGTAAGATTCTCCATCGCAGTCAGAGTTTTTTCTTTTTCTATTTTTAAGGAATGTGTTTACTTGTGTAGTACAGTGGGATATATTTGGTTAGAAGGGGCTATGATTTATATTTTTTTTTCTTCTTGAATCATAGACTATATATTTGTAAATTACCCAGTGCCCATGCTGCTATATTATACTTCCACTGTATCTTATCATTACACAGAGGTATAAGTATTGTATCACTACCCTTGAATCATAGACTATATATTTGAACTGGACTTCTCAGACTCCCCACATTTTAAATATGAAGTTTGATAATCTATGAAGTTATACCTTATTTTATTAAGTGTTGTTGAGTTTTGTAAGTAGTCTACATTGTTTGCAGGTGTTAAGACATTCAAACCTATATTGGCCTCTTCAGATTCTCAAGTGAAGGTTCTTCATATTCTCAAGCTAAGGATCTGAGTAGGCACCAAATGGATGACCTTTTAGGCTCTACTTTCAGATGTGTGAGGGTGAGTAATCTTACATTATGGTTAATCTATAACTAAAATTGTCTATTTGTCCTGGTTGCTTTTGTTACTACCTACTCATATGAACTTATACATCTGTTAGCATCCATTACATCTTTTACTTGTCTATGCCATGACATTTACCTTTAATGTGGTAATATATGATCTTTCTTACCAATAGCTGACACACTATATATGAGGAGTATCCCCATCCCTCCATACTCCATCCCATGTTGACAGTATCAATGAAGCCCTCATGATGGACCCAAACCTTTATGAAGGAGGAGGAGGAGGGCATCTCACAAACCCAGACTGATCAAGGTGTATATGAAACAAGAGTGATGTGTGATCTGAAACCTTGGTATAGAGAAGAAGTTTGATATTACACAAGAGTTTGGAAGGCCATGAGCTTACAGTGAAGCACATGTTAGGCATGCCTATTTTTTTGGGTTTCCATCTTGTTTGTCGACCCAAGTCAAGGGGAAGCTTAAGAAGGGGACTTCAGATACACCTGCTGAATTTATCCAGAAGTTTAATTCCTCCATGGACAAGGGGTTGAATTTTCCTCCTCCTGCTTTGTCTTGAGAAGACCTATTGGCATTGAAATCTCCCCCCACGAGCCTTTCATTCCGTAATGATGCTGACCCTACATCCTTCAAAGTGGACCACAAAGTTATTTTCTTGATCCTATCATAAGAGGCATAAACCAGAGAAAACTAAAGGCAACAACCTCCTCCTTTGCTTGAAAACAAGAATTAATAATGGGCTATCTGATGAGTTGGAAAATACCCAAATGTGAGATTGTGGCAGTGCATTTGAGTGTCCTAGTTGAACCCCAACATATCTAGAGTGAAGTCCATCTGATCTTCCATCTGAAAATTTTTGAGGATTGCCACTCCATATGGATTCATTCTCATCCGTCTGCAAAGTATTTTTCTAGTTCTCTAGTTGTGAACGCCCCTGGAATTCCATACTAAAAGCTTTGAATTCATGGTAAACAACTACCTTTTATGCTTCCCTCTGCTTAGGTTTCCCATCCACTTCTGCTATTTGTGTCATCCTAACATCAAATTCAGGTAGGGTTGGTTATTTTGTTTGGTCATAGTCCTTTAGGATCTTTGGAAATGAATAGCACAACCTATTATACCAAATGTTGACATTTTTGGTGATTTTTTATTTTCTTTTTATCATTTATAGCAAAATAGTTTTAGTTATTCTGATCTGAGATGTTTATATTAAAGCCCATACCAATTAGATGAATTGGGATGTGTATAGGGTTCTCCTTTGCAAATCTAGCAATTGCAGTATACACTAATTTCTATAAAAAATTATGGGATTTTATGAATCAATCTGAAACCATATCCTTTATATTTGAGATATATGCATCTTCCGGGACATAATTACTGAAATTTGTACTATTCTGCTGCCAATTTGTATAGTTGATATTATACATGCTATCAGATCCATGTGTCATCTATTTGCACTCCCGTTGATGGTTGTTTAATTTGATTTGAGATATTTAGCTGATAATCGGCCGCCACTTCTTTTGATTGTGTCTCTTCAGCAGGGTGTTACAAATAATGCAAGCTTGTCCATTGTGTACACACCCATGTATATTTTTAACAACATGTCCGATTGGAATGAAGATTGAAAGAGATAATACCATTTATTCTTCACTATCATCCAACTCAATGTTTATTGTTGGAATCTAGTATAGTTGTTTCTAGCATCCATAGAAAAATAACTTAAAATGACATTTAATTGAACTGAATTGAATTAGTTGTGTTCATTCCAACTACACCGCACTAAGTAGGCACTTAGTCGAATTGCCTCCATTCTACAGAGAAAAAAGTCACTTGATTTTTTTTGATAAAAATATACTACATTGAAGTTTATGTCATATGTGAAGTGAATCTGGTGAATGAATTACATTTTATACCTTCACTTTGATCATATAGTTAGCATGCCAGTTATCACTCATGACTTTGAATTTTCCTAGAAAGTTTTTTGACTAATAAGTAACCTTCAATGTTAGTCATGTTGATTTTCTTTACTAAAAATCGTGACACTTGCTAGTGATCGCTGCATTTATTTTTTAGTATGACTTCCTAGCATTTTATTTGTTTTGAATTAATTGAGTGGTTCATTTAGTTAGAATATTCCTCTCATTTTCTTAGATATTCACCACTTCACAATGTGAGACGTCCGTGGGAACAAAAAGCTGGTGAATCATGCCAATATCCATCTACCATGATTTTGATCGCTGATCACGATGATCGTGTCGTGCCATTACATTCGTTAAAACTACTGGCAATAAGTCTATTTTCTCCTTCTAGTTTTTGGATGACAACACACAATGAGGTTGTGGCTGTTATGGCAGATGTCTCATATATGTGTAATGTTTCACAGACTATGCAATACATACTTTGCACACGTTTAGAGAATAGCCCTCAGACCAATCTGGTCATTGTTCACATTGACCAGAAATTTGGACATGGAGTTGGACGGTCTACTCAGAAAATGATGCATCTATTTTTTTATTCAACATAATATGATTGTGATACACTGGTCTAACACCGACTGTGTGTATTTCTTACTATTAGATCGATGAGGCTGGTGATAGATATTCATTTATGGCTAAAATGTTGGATACTAATTGATCGAGTCTTATCCCTTTACAATGTCCTTAGGTCTAATAGCATCCCAAACTCAGATGGCGGCTCACAAACAAAACCAAATCCAAGGAAGTTCCTTGAACCAGATCATATCTCCAAGCTGAAGCAAAGGTTGGTGTTTAAATGACTACATTCAAAACACTCCAAATCATATATACAATTTGAAAATTTCTTCATATCTGACTCTTTACAGTTCGAATGGTGTTTAGTATGTATAGGTAAGTGAATATGCTTCAGCTTTTAAAATCATATTGATGCACTCCAGGGAAGATCCCAACAACATATTGATCAATTGGTTAATGACATCAAGAAATTGAGAAAGGAATTTCAGTCTTTAGAGAGGCCAGTATTGGATGTGGAGATTCCACCAGAATGTAAAGCTATTTCCTGAATGAGCTCTGAAGTCGGCATGCAAAAAAGTAGATAGTCATATCAGGGTTAGAGACAGATCCAATGATGTAGAAGTTATTGTGCTGAATAGAAAAATGTTGTATGAAAGTATATCATTGGTGTTGTATTCAATATAAGGGGCAAGGTAAAATGTCCTCCCCATGTAATTTCTAATTGATTATAAATAAAAAAATATTCATACTTTTGAAAAGTGAGTTCGTCTACAATTGAAATTCATTTAGAAATCCTGATAATGAATTGAAAACTGAAAGACTAAAAGCCATGAAAATGTAGTAATACAGAACTAGTAGTCATTAGTGGCTTTTTATATGCCACGAAACTCAATAAGAACATTTTCATACAACAACATAATACAAAATAGTGGCATTTTTATAAAAGCCAATTGATGGATAATGGCATTTTTATAATTGCTAAATGATATTTTAGGGGCATTTATTTGGCATTTATTGGAAGCCACTAAAGATAAACATTTAGTGGCATTTAAAAATTACGCCACTATCTTTCTAGTGCCTTTGGTACTAGAGGCATTTTTTTAAATGTCAAAAAATGCCACTAAACATGTTTAGTGGCTTTTATTTTTTTTCAGTGGCATTTCTAAAAGGCCACTGATGTGAATGTTTGATGTAGTGAATGTCTTCACATGTAGAGGACATGAGTGAAAGGATGCATTATCCTTCATCAGAGCTTGCATCACTAGAAAAGGAGTTTTCCCATGCAACATGGGCTGCATCTTTGCTTATTTTATCCTTCCTGTCCTTTTCTTATATTTGCCATTCTTCTTGTATTCCTCCCTTTTCTTGGAGCTGCTCTTGTGGTAGGACATCTTAGCCTTGGGGAATTCATTCTTGTAGTGCCCCTTTTTCCCACATTCATAGAACCTTGGAGTAAAGGAGGAGGATGACTTCCATTTGAAGTGCTTGCCCTTGGAGTAGTTTGCTTCATGGTCACTAACGACTTCATCTTCACATGAGGAAGGAGGAGAGGATCGACAAGCAAGTTGTTGTTGGAGAATCATTGTCTTCACTAGAGCTTTGAAGGCATTATATTTGGCCTTCTTTGATTCCTTCTCTTCTTTCTTCTTAAGCCTTGGCTCTTGATTTTGAAGGTTGCCAATGAGTTCTTTAGTGGGAATGACACCAAGGATTCTAGCCTTTTCAATTGAAGTCACATTGGATTCCCATCTCTTGGGAAGAGACCTTAGGATCTTGGAGTTTATGGTCCCTCTATTGAAGGGGTGGCCCAATTGAGCAAGTCCATTGATGATGGTGTTGAGCCTATTGTACATCTCCACCTCTTTCTTCTTCTTACTTATGCTGGAGTTCTCAAGGAGGCCCTTGAGCATGTAGATCTTGGACTCCTTGACTTGCTATGTGACCTCATAGGTAATGCACAACTTGTTCCAAATCTCACAGGTTGTGTTCCAAGACGAGATTCGGTTGAACTCGGATAGAGTGACAACATCATAGATGATGTTTATTGCCTTGGTGTTGAGCTAAGCCTGCTTGAGTGTAGCTTCATTCCAAGTGGATACATCACCCTTCAGATCCTTGTATGGAAGAATCATCACCTTCCACATGTCATAGTTCAACCCTTGTAGGTAGAACTGCATCTGTGACACTCATCACCATACAAAGTGAGATTACTCAAAATAAAACATAGAATTATCATTAACAACCACATTACCACAAAATAGAGGAAAATAAAGCCAATCACATAACATCACCTCAAGCTCACATTATAACTGAAGCCATAAACTTGTGCCACTTGTATTTCATAAATGCCAAGAGATTATTACATATCATTGTTCACTGGCTAACTAGCCATAAACAATTACATATGGTAACATGTTGTCATATACAAATCATATCTGTACAACCAAGGCACATGTCCAAAAACTCGAATTGATGTAAAACGTCTACAAAACACCCCCAAGGACATGATAGTATAAGGATGACATATATGACTCTACTAATAGACACTAGATGCATATCCATGGTCCAACAACTACAACTCCTCTTGCTATCAGTCTCATTCGCATGATCTCTACCTCATCATGCATGACCACCTAAAAGATGTGGAAACCCACAAGGTGAGACCAAACCACCCAACGAGAGATATAACTCTCCACTGCAACTATTATAAGCACAGATAAACTTAAAGCAAAAAGATAACTAATATAATTAGTTTGATGAAATTTAGTTAAATAATATGAATTAAGCCATAAACATTGTCTAACAATTTTGGCATCTACAACTGAGCTGTAGAACATAATTTATTTTAAGAAGGAATATGAAAAACATGTATAACATTTTATTTCTCTTACTGCATTATAACTAAAGAAATCAGTAAAAGGATAAGGCAAAGGGTCATCCAATGCGAGTCATGTTTAACCCTAAGATATTATACTACACACTATATTATGTCTTTTATTTTGCCCTGACGATTTGAGTTGTACCACTTCAAATCCAACTAATTAATATCGAGTCGAAATCAGTGCCATACAAGATCAATGGAAGATCCTGAATCCATGATCTTACCACACAACTCCAGGTCCATACGACAGACAACGTAGAGTCATAACAATCAACTGCCAACAATGAAATATTGTCAAGCTAAAGAGAAACAACTAGTCTAACCTTGGTTCAACTCATGCCACTAGAGAATAGGCTCACACATGGTCGTTCTAAAAATAGACATCAAATGTAGTTATACTGCCACCTATCACATATCATAAAAGGACAACGACTCATGCATTGACGCCTCACACAATGGGATAGGTATGACTGTAACCATCCTCCCAAACTTGTAATTGTGGATGCGAGGAGATACTCGACTTCCACCCCACATAAGAAAAAATATGCACTATGAGTTTCCTGTAGGAATGACTTGTTTCACCACCCAACCAGTTTTGACATTGGAATGGATCTATGGCACATGGTAGCTACATGATTAGGGTTTCACTTGATTAGTTAAGCCAATTGCGTATCTTTAAGCTTCAGTCAAGTTACAACGTATAAATCCTAAACAAACTCTACAAAGATAAGTGGATAACATACCTCCAAAAAAACATAAAACATTTGAAATATAAAACTTGTCACATCATCTCATGAAATCAGTATCTCGCTGGATTAATCAAGGCCATCAACATAATCACATTTTAAAATATTGAATCTTGGATTCAATTGCAATTTAACCCATTTTCAAGACTTTATTTCCTTCATATCCTTTTTGTCCTTTTTCCTAAATTTTCCTATCTTTTCTACCCTATATGTTCTCAATGTTGAAATTGAGCAATGCTTAATGATGTGATTTATATTTGACCCACATTCATTTCCATGAATGGGTTTTGCACAAATATCTTAGCTAATGAGTTAATTAGAATCCAACAATGCGAAATGACCATTAATGAGAGATGATTAGTAGATTATATTAATTTAGAGATTGTATGGCTTTTTGGGATAAGAAATGAGAAATAAGAAGTTTTATACCAAAATTTATTAAGAAAGGTACTAAATATATTTATTAGGTACTTAGTATACAATCAAATACAAAATGTGTTCAAAAGGAGAAATTAATGTAAAGTTAGACTCCACACACATTAGTTAGAAAACCCATGAATTTTCAAGTCAATTAGAATTCCTTTAACCTTTTAATTATTTAAATGAATATGCAACTCTAATTTATATAAATGCGTAATGGATGTGAAAAAGAAAACCTCCTTTACTCCTAATTACTCAACCCTTTAAATTGCTTAAAAATCGATGTTAATTATTTTCCCAATTGAATTAGTATTTAAAATCCTAATTACCATCGGTTTTAAATGTGGTATTTGACTAAGCATTCAATATTTTTTCTAAACACATTCTCCCCTAAAAACAAAATACAATGCCTCGTTACTCTCCACTCCATCTCTATCACGACATCATGTTTCCCCTCTTTTAAAATGAGCAATGCCCCGTTATCTCCATCCTTTCTCCTGTCTGCCTCCTATTTCATATCCTCCTTTGTTCCTTACTTTCCTCTCATCCTCCTCACATAGAACCCTAGCTGCCTCACTCCCTATCTCCCTCTACATATGGTGCCTGCACAAAATCCTTCACCTCCACCTCACCCGTTCATAGTGGCATGCTTCCTCCACCACAGGGTTAATCCTCCCCATCGCCCTACCTCTGGGTGGCACCACCAACACCACCTCCACCTCTTCTTCCTCCTTTCTTCTTCTTCATGCCTCCAACATTGTTGATCAGGCACAAGAACCACATCGACTGCCTCCATTATCCTGGTGCCATTAGGGCAGCAGAGTAGAGGCATCCCTCTTTCTGTGGCCACCATCATCCCTAGAAGCCACCGCACAATCAATGGTCCCAATCCTTTGCCTTACTGGTAATCTACAAACCTACAACTAGATGGTGGTACTCGACACTGGAAGGAGCCTCGTCTACGTGGTTATTGCCCTGATACCACCATGGCAGGCACTTGACTTCATCCTTCTCTTGTTTGGATCCGACGCTCATAGATCAAGCTGCCGCTAATGGGCTCTGCAACCCCAAGACACAATGAGTCCATCACCCATTCAGACTCGACGCCCAGCAACGCCTCTCGACCCCCACCTGCAACACCATGTTGCAACACCCTCGCCTTTACATAAAACGTTATACACCTTGCCACTGTCACTTCTTCAGACCAGACTCCTGCAACACAAATGCATATCCAGAGCAGCCTCGATGCCAGCACACCCTAACAATAGGGCGTCGTAGCCACCAAGTGCAATGTCATCGACTCCTCTGTTGCAATGGCATCGATTCCTATACCTGCAACACCTCATGATGCTGTGTCAACTAGCAACAAGACAACACCTGAAGATCCTGAGGAATTATCTTGGGATTAACCCTAGAAATGCTCACAAATATATCATCACAGATCCATTGGTTTCTGTTGTCTAAGGTCAGTATTTTTTCCCTATTTTTCAATAATTAACTTATGATGACAATAGGAAGTAAACCATGTTAATACATGCACCTTATAATCAAGTTAATCCTAGGTATATATAAATACAATTACAATATGATATATTAAACTATATATAGGAAATAGTCATAATAGTCGTGTATGTAAGAGTGTAGTTAAAGATGATATCTAAATCTTAATTCATGATCTGTATAGTAGATCTATAACTAAGGAGTTGTTTTGTAAAATATGTTCACATTATTATAACATATTTACCTACTTGCATATATACTATTAGTTTATACATGTATACATGTAGTACTACATATCAAATGATGGATGAAATATGAGCACGTTGCCTTATTATAATCTTGTATGTCATGGCTCAACTAAGGAAGATTATATATAAGATGAGTTATATTTTAATACTACACATAGATTATCAAGAATTATGATAACCCTATTTCAACAAAACCCTAGATACACAAATACATATTTATGCAATATATGGTAATTATAAATACAAATATAATTATGGAATGCATCTAAATATATTGTATTCTTATGAATTAAATGGTGAAAAAGTTAATAATGTGTAAAAGAATATACTTTTATAAATATATATCTAAATGACATGTTAGTTGGATCAACGCATGTGTATATTAGTGAACCTAATAGATAGATATTCATGTGGATTATACTTACACTAATAATACATGGTAAGCATGATGTTAGGAAAAATATGGATTCACATTATAGAGAAGAAAATGACATCATTAAACATAAATTGGAAGAGTACATATCATTATCCATATATATATGAGTTACATAGACTTATGTGACTAAAGTTGGGTAATTAGAACTAATATTGATATATAAAGAATCACATATCTTCTCAACAAAGATTAAAATCAATAACCCTAACATGACATTAGATGATTGGGAATAGGGTAAGAATAATATAAAAATATAATAGGAATGAATATGTTCAGTTTGACTTGGCTAACATACATAATGTGTTTCTAGGATGAAAAGTTGACTTTGTGGACCAAATTATTCTATTCAAGTTAACCTTTATGTGTAAAAAGGGGTATGTGCAACCCTATTTTTGTATGTGCATTCTAACCCTAAGTTAGGCATATTTTTATCCAATCCTATTTTCCCAATGACGCATGAGCCTATACCTTAGTTTCCATAATTATTGTTATTTCATTTCAATTATACTAGGGTCTTGGACCCCACTTGTAAAACTCAACAATTTCTTAAATCTTCCATTGAACTATTTTACCATGATGATGTAAATGACTAATTAACTAATGCAGTGTGCATGAGTACAAACCACCCATAGTGGGAATGTGATATTTCGCCCAGGGGAATGTGACCACTTTCCCCATTTTATATATATTAGGGTTCTTGGGAATGTGTTACTCTCCCTCACCTAGAGGTTGAGGTTAGGTAGGTGCCTCAGCCCTGTGTTAGCTTAAGGTTGTCATATTAAATCATGCATGCAAATTTTACTATTACTTGACTTAGCAGAATTCTTATTTATTTACTTGCCTCATACTTTTGACCCTCTTGGCATAGAATTTCTTTATCATGCAATACATTACTTTATGTTTGTCCTTATTCCTTTATTTGACACATGCTTTATTCTCCTCTTTCTGGGTGATCCCAACTACCCAGGTTTAGGATCAGAGTGTGCAACAAGAGCATGGTGACCAGCCTAAGACTAGGAAAAGGAGTTCATCCTTCAATCATGGAGTAATTTTTAAGTTATTTTATTGGAGACACATTGATGTAGTTGAGTTTCCCTCTAGTTAGATCCTTTATTTGTATAAAGCATGTACACCCTTTTTGGAAAAAGTTTGATGTACTCTTTATTAAATTGAATATAGTCAAAATTTAAACTTATGTCGCTATCTGTTGGATTTATGCATACCATTTTTCTTAGTAGAGAGGTGATTTCACTTCTTTATAGAATGGTATCAGAGCCAATGATAGTCAGAGTCTTGAGTATTTCAATTTGTATCCTTAGTTAGAAACCCTTACCTCATATAGTTTCTCTTTAGTTCACCTTAGAATTGACTTGTGATAAAAGTTTGATATAGGACCATAAGAATTTTATATTAGAAATATCTTTAATCAACTTTTAGGTGATTATCCTATTAGGTAGCTACTAGGACATAAGTTGAAAGGAAGGGTGCCAAGAAAGGGTCAGGGTCTGGGGGCTGGCAATATTTTCCTCTACACCACTAGCTTGGTTTATGAGGACTCCCAGATCCATATGACACCGACCTGGCCTTAGCTGATACTATTATCCAAAATAGAATAGCTTTAGGCAAATAACCTCAATGTTGAGTATCCTTAGGAACCTAATATGATGATTTGGGTATCCAAATAAAATTCCCTTATACCCCATACATTCCTTATACGTGTCTTTGATTTCCATGTTTAAGGGTAGTCTACCCTATACTAGACTTTGAAGTTTGGTAATAGTGAATAGTAAAACAATTGAGTGATTGGATCTTATATATGATTTAATTAGACTCACTCTTTTAACTCGAGTTTAGTTTGACTTGGTAGATTAACCCTTTTAAGGGGTGGAGTAGTGGTAGTAATAGTACCTTGATAGATTTTGCATTTACTGATTTCGAGGATAATCCCTTTTTAGTGGGATGAAATCCTATACATAGCAAAATCTAGCCACTTTGGAATTAGAAACCCTAACCCCATAGACAAGAGATTAGTGAGCTTGTATGATTAGTATTGACCGAAAAATTATAATTATAATTTAACTTGTTTGTTTATATACAAATGAATATATAATAAGTCATTTAATAAATAGTTCATATGCTTGAACCCCAACAAATAGTTAATATGAGTAACTCACTACTTGTGAATACCCATAATGTTGACCATGTCACCCTAATGTTATGATAAATTGAACTAATGCATGCTAAGAATGCATAACATGTAATGGTCACGTTGACCTAAAACCCTAAGATATAATCATCTAGCCTTAACATATATATATATATATATATATATATATATATATATATGTATATACCCTTAATGCCTTCATGATACATTAGTGACATTAGGTGACATCATCATATTATATACCTTGACAAAATATAATCACCTAATCATAGCATGGTATATGAATCAATTCATTAAAATGGAATGTGCTCCACCTTATTCACAAAAATACATATATTGACTCAAATGTGATAAGGAGTAAGTGGATTTACATAATCATGATTATTAACTCTACAATAATTCCAAATTCCTAATGTGATGTTAAATGTATAATTTATATATGAAGTGTAAATAGGAGAAAATGATTAATGATTACATTAATGTGAGTATAAAAGGTTATATGACAATGTGTAATATAGGTGTAAGAAATTAATGTGACATTATTTAGACTTAATAACTTGTTCGATATTATTATCTATTTCTTACGAAATAATCTGTGATAATTTTGTATGATGGTAATATGAGGATATTGAAGTATAAATTCAAGTTATTAAGGATTGTGATCTAATATAATCATAAATATTAAGATGATTTAATAAACCCTAACTGTGCTTAAAATTCTTAATAAGTAAATGAGAAATACATATGATTTATACATAATGTTGAGATGTAATTCTTTTTACAACAATATGAATACAACACGACATCATTAATAGCATAATAAGGATGATGTAATTTCATAATGGAGATATTGATAATAAGCCAAAAATGTCTATGGTGCTTTATTTGATAAAAGGTAATATGAATAGTGGAAACCTTAGTGAACCATGAAAACCTGACTTATGAGTAGAGCATGTGAAGTACCATAGATTAGAGTAAACATCTAGTTGCTTAATGTTGGGATGTTACATACTCACCCTTTCCTCTTGTTGTTATTTCATGGACAAAATCCTCTTTAAGGGGTGGAGTGTTGTAACATACAAAATCTTGGATTCAATTGCAATTTAACCCATTTTCTAGATTTTATTTCCTTCATATCCTTTTTGTCCTTTTTCCTAAATTTTCCTATCTTTTCTATCATCTTTGTCCTCAATGTTGAAATTTAACAACAGTTAATGATGTGATTTATATTTGACCCACATTCATTTCAATGAATGGGTTTTGCACAAATATCTTAGCTAATGTGTTAATTAGAGTTCAATAATGCAAAATGACCATTATTGAGAGATAATGACTGGATTATATTAATTTAGAGATTTTTATGGCTTTGTGGGATAAGAAATGACAAATAATAAATTTTATTTCAAAATTTATTAAGAAAGGTACTAAATATATTTATCAGGAACTTAGCATACAATCAAATACAAAATGTGTTCAAACAGAGAAATTAATGTAAAGTGACTCCACACACTTTAGTTAACAAACCCATGCATTTTCAAGTCAATTAGAATTAATTTATCCTATAAGTTAATTAAATGAACAATTAACTCTAATTTATATAAATGCCTTATGCATGTGAAAAAAGAAGCCTCCTTGACTCCTAATTAACTAGCCCTTTAAATTGCTTAAAAATTTGATATTAATTGTTTTCCCAATGGAATTAGTATTTAAAATCCTAATTATCTTCAGTTTTAAATGTGGCATTTGACTAAGCAATCAAGAATTTTCCTAAACATATTCTCCCCTAAAAATGTAATGCAATGATGCATTACTCTCTTCTCCATCTCTAACGTGACATTGTGTGTCCCCTCTTCCAAAACGGGCGACGCCCCATTGTCTTCATCCTTTCTCCTATCTGCCTCCAATTTAATCTCCTCCCCCATGCATTCCTTTCCTCTCATCCTCCTCACATGGAACCCTAGTCTTCGTACTCCCTATCTTCCTGTACCTATGACGCCTCCACAGAATTCACCACCTCCACCTCACCCGTTCATCGCACCATACTACCTCAACTATAGGGTTAATCCTCCCCATTGCCCTACCTCCTGGAACCACCACCAGCACCACCTCCACCTCTTCTTCCTCCTTTCTTCTTTGTCAGTCCTCCAACATTACTGATCAGGCACAGGCACCACATCAAATTCCTCCATCATCCTAGTGCTTCTAGTGCACCAGAGTGGAGACATCCCTCTTTCTATAGTCACCATCAGCCCTAGAAGCCACCGCACAATCATCGGTCCCATTCGTTTGCCTTACTGGTACTCTACAACCCTACAAATAGGTGGTGGTACTCAACATTTGAAGGAGCCTCGTCTGCGTGGTTCTTGCCCTGACGCCACCATGGCAGGCACTTGCCTTCATCCATCTCTCTATTGTATCTAACACTCATAGATCTAGCTATTGCTGATGGGTTCTACAACCCTAAGACACAGTGATGCCATCACCCCTTCAGACTCGACACCCAACATCGCCTCTTGAACCCCACCTGGAACACCATTTTGCAACCCCCTCACCTCCTCAGAACACATTATACTTCTTGCCGCCATCACTTCTTTAAACCCGACGCCTGCAACACAACCACACGTCTAGAGTAGCCTCGATGCCAACACACTCTGACAACATGGCATCGTAGCGACAAGTGAAATGTCATCGACTCCTCTCTTGCAATGACATCGACTCCTATAGCTGCAACATCTCCTGACATTGTGTCAGCTAGTAGCAAGACACCATATGAAGATCTAGAGGAATTATCTGGGAATGAACCCTAGATATGCTCACAAATGGATCATCACAGATCCTTTGGTTTCTATTGTCTAAGGTCAGTAGTTCTTTCCCTATTTTTCAATAATTAACTTATTATGACAATGGGAAGTAAACCATGTTAATATATGTACCTTGTAATCAAGTTTAACCCTAGGTATATATATAAATACAATTATACATATGAGTATGATCCTAATGTTGCTATACTGAACCATATATAGGAAATAGTCATAATAGGTTGTGTATGTAAGAGTGTGGTTAAATATGATATCTAAGTATTAATTCATGATCCATATATTAGATCTATAACTTAGGAGTTGTTTTGCGAAATATGTTCACATTATTATAACATATTGACCTACTTGTATACATCCTATTAGTTTATACATTCATATACGTAGTACTACATATCAAACGATGGATGTAAGATGAGCATGTTGCCTTATTATAATCTTGTACGTCATATCTCGACTAATAATGGAAGATTATATATAAGATGAGTTACATTTTAATGCTACACATAGATTATCAAGAATTATGATAACCCTATTTCAACAAAACCCTAGATACACAAATATATATTTATGCAATAGATGGCAATTATAAATACAAATATAATTATGGAATGCATATAACTATATTGTATTCTTATCAATTAAATGGTAAAAAAGACAATAATGTGTAAAAGAACATACTTTTATAAACATATATCTAGATGACATGTTAGTTGGATCAAATCATGTGTATATTAGTGAATCTAATAGATAGATATTCATGTGGATTATACTTACACTAATATACATGATAAGAATGATGTTAGGAATCATATCGATTCACATTATAGAGAAGAAAATGACATCATTAAACCTAAATTTGAAGAGTACATATCATTATCCACATATATATATGATTTACATAGACTTATGTGACTAACGTTGGGTAATTAGAACTAAGATTGATATATAAAACTTCACATATTTTCTCAACAAAGATTAAAATCATAAACCCTAACATGACATTAGATGATTGAGAATAGGGTAAGAATAATATAAAAATATAATAGGAATGAATATGTTCACTTTGACTTGGATAACATACATAATGTGTTTCTAGGATGAAAAGTTGACTTTGTGGACCAAAGTATACTATTCATGTTAACCTTTATGTTTAAAAAGAGGTATGTGCAACCCTATTTTTGTATGTGCATTCTAACCCTAAGTTGGGCATATTATTATCCAATCCTATTTTCCCATTGAGGCATGAGCCTATACCTTAGTTTCAATAATTCTTGTTATTTCATTTCATTTATACTAGGGTCTTGGACCCCACTTGTAAAAGTTAACAATTCTTAAATCTGCCATTGAACTATTTTAGCATGATTATGTAACTGACTAATTAACTAATGTAGTGTACATGAGTACAAACCACCCATAGTGGGCATGTGTTATTTCACCCAAGGGAATGTGACCACTCTCCCCATTTTATATATATTAGGGTGCTTGGGAATGTATTACTCTCCCTCACCCTGAGGTTGAGGTTAGGTACGTGCCAACCCTATGTTAGCTTAATGTAGTCATATTAAATAATGCATGCAAATTTTACTATTACTTGACTTGGAAAAATTCTTATTTATTTACTTGCCTCATACTTTTAACCCTCTTAGCATAGAATTTCTTTATCATGCAATACATTACTTTATGTTTGTCTGTATTCCTTTATTTGACACATGCTTTATTCTCCTCTTGTTGGGTGATCCCAACCACCCAAGTTTAGCATCATAGTGTGGAACAGGAGCATGGTGAACCAACCTAAGACTAGGAAAAGGAGTTCATCCTTCAATCATGGAGTAATTGATAAGTTTTTATATTGGAGACATATTGATGTAATTGAGTTTCCCTCTACTTAAATCCTTTATTTGTATAAAGCACGTACACCCTTTTTGGGAAAATTTTGATGTACTCTTTATTAAATTGAATATAGACAAAATTTTGACTTCTGCTGCTATTCGTTTGATTTTGCATACCATTTTTATTATTAGAGAGGTGATTTCACTTATTTACACATGTATTATTTCTACCAAACATGGCTCACATCATTATCACATCACTGGGGATATCAATCCCTTATTTTTCACTGGAGGATATCACCTCACACTTAAGCATTAAGCCTTCACCAAGTCATAAGACCAATCACATCATTATGATCTCGACATGCCTCATCAAAGCTCAATTTCATCACCTTTGTCATATCACATATACACCATATAAATCACTAGCTATGACATTCATTCCACCTGTGTAGTTAGGATTACACAAGTAGGAGAGAGAAAACATCATCTCATGCTATTAAAACAAGCAAGCTCAATAAGCATATCATACATTTGGCATTAGGGTTAGGGTTTCTCACATATACGATCAGGATTTCCAATACAACAATCATGAAGAAACCATAGATACATGAATTCCCATTCTTGGAGAACATTGGGGTTTCAATGTTATCCTGATAGACATGTAACTATTATTATGTAAACAACAATATACAGTGACTGCTACTCATCACTCGTGCAAGTGTAGCGACCACCATGTATATACACATGTGTTACGACCATCTCACATACCCACAAAAGTGTAACGGTTGTCATAATAAGACCTTGTAGAGACCAACATGCTTACCTAGGAGTAGTGACTATTACCATAGGTCAGGGTGACTTGCTACAACCGAAACACATCAAGAACATGTGTAATGACCCGACACACATCACTACACATAACTTAGCCAAAATCCAACCAAAATCATGTTAAGACCAAACAAAACACAGGAGTAGTGACTATAACACATTAGGCACTTCGACCGCAACACACCAACATAACCATAACAGGCGTTGCGACCAACTAGGAACAAGTGTAGTGACCTACTACAATCAACCATGTGTTATGACCAAGCAAAGATGGGTACCAATCATGACCGTTAGAGTTAGCCATGTAGCACCCCCAACACCACACATAGAAGGCATGAACCAACTCAACCCAAGGAACATTGACCACAACAAAAAATCAATAGGGTAACGACCCAAAACATCAAATTGAGGGTAACAATCATAAGCATCACAATAAGATGTAGCGCCTGCAATAACACTGAAAATGTATCGACTGCAACAATCATGAGACATGTAGTGACCATAGGATCAAATTGAGTGCAATGACCATATAGGTCAAATACCTCAAAAAAACTTAACCATCATCAAATCATGGATAGACCACATCTAAAATAGATGATGAAAATCATGAAAACCAAGTGTTATCAAAAAGTCACCTCCATACAAGATGGACATTAAAAATTCTAAATCTAGTGTTACTAAAACCACATGGAGAACCATACTAAGTGAGAGGAAACCATGCATTAAATTCATGAAATCCAAGATCAAACCTTCGACATCACATGATCATTATGATAACACACACAAAAAAATTAGATTACATGTAAGAATCACTAGATCCTCCTTCACTCATAATTGAGAAGGCCTTCCATATAAGAGACATCTTCATACAACTCTACCTCAACGGACTATAGAGTCAACTCCATGTTAGGGGGACACTTCCTCAACATCAAAACGTGAAACACTGAATGCAACCTATGTAACTCAGGTGGGAACTCCAATTATAGGCCACCTTCTCCACACATATCACTATAGGATAAGATCTGCAAACTTGGGAGTTGACACATACTTATCAAACCTCAACACATATATTTCAAGGAGAGAGATAGAAATTCACCTTGTATCCCACTTGGAACTACAATTTCTACCATGATCATCATCATAAAAATTCTCCCTACCCTATGTTTCCTTCAACTATTGCTAAATCATTCTGACCCTCTCTATAGTCGGTTGCACAAGCTTAGGATCTAGAAGCTGACATTCTCTTGTCTCCTACCAACACACGGAGATATGTAATCTTCCCCGTACAATACCTCATATGGTACCCTATCAATGCTCCTCTTCTAGATGTTATGAAAACAAACTTTATCAAGCTAAGGTGGACATCCAAATTTCCAAAGACTGTAAGATACAAGCTCTCGACATATATTCCAACATTTGTATCGTTCTCTCAGACTGTCTGTAACATACTGAAACATGAACATATTCTCTTGTTGGCCCTTTTCCAATCTTTTCCTTTCCTTCCTATTCTTTTTGTCCTTGATGTTTAATTAGTGGAATTTATAGTGGCATGGTGAACATTTATTCACTATTTGTACTAATCAAAGGGTTTATGCACAAATACCTCAGGGAAATTCTATTTAAGGACCTTAGTTAGGTGTTATAAATCTTAATCTAACTTTTTTATGTGTTTTGAAATCATAAATTGAGCCTAAGTTTCAAATTTGGTTCAATTTGGATGTTGTTTGTGCAAGTTATGCAATTTTAGGTACATTCTGGACTTTTATGCAATTTACCCAATTGGGAGGTTTTCTTTGCAAATTATCCCTTTCATTATACTCCTTAGATATTCCCTTACAATTGTAGAGATTTTGAACCATGGGGCACCTAGTTGCACATTGGATTGAAGGTGTTTCTCTCCAAGGGCATTTTAAGGATTATCCTCTATGTAAATGAGCTTATCTTTAAAAGCTATCAACCAATGGGGTTATTTCTTTGATTGCAGGATGGTGGGGATGGCCTAGAAGTCTCCATGGCATTTTAGAACCAACATTTGATATTCAAGAAGCCTCTATGAGTTGTTCTCTTTCATGTCCATGAAGCCCTAGACTAATGACACATGGAAAGTCCCATAGACACCTCATGCTTGCCCCCTTCTTTATAAAGCCATGTCTACCCCTTCCCACCTCCCAATTCAAAAAATCTTTCTCTCCTTCTCTTTTCTCTAGATTAAATCATCGTTCCTACTCTGTTTGGCCACAAAGGTTCTGTCCCAAGGTAAAAGGGGGGTGCTTACCTTGGTGAAGAAGGCTCCTAGGGTTCCAAATTTGCTCTATTTAGGGTTTCTAAAGTTCCTTCTTGGTGATTTTGACCAAAAATAGCAATTTTCCTCCTTTCCTTCCCTATTTTTATGCTTTTAGTCTTCCTCCCATCTTCTTCCAGGTTGGAACCATGGCCTTCCATGGTGAAGCCCCACCTAGAGCCCTCTCATCTCCATGTTCTTTGCTAGGGTTTTTCACCTCTAAAGTGGAGAAGGTGCTTCTTTCTTGAGATAGGAGTTTTGTTAGAGAAACCAACCTGTCTATCTCAGGAACCTTTCTGGTTGAACCTGTCCACCTTCCTAGAGACAATTTTTATAACCCCCTTCTTATATATTGCTTACTACATGGTTAAAACTCATGCTTCTACGTGTAAAATCGATGATCTCCATCTCTATTTACCATGTTTTTCTAGGATTTTGGTTTCTTGTGTTTTACCTTCTTCAGAAACTCTAGTTTGGTTAACTATGCAACTCCAACCTGATCTTGGGTCAAATGGTGTTCTCTCTCTCTCTCTCTCTCGAAGATTTCTAACTTGTCATTTCCTGATTGGTTCAAATTGAAAAATTCACATATTTTAATCTGCTTATTTAAATTTGGTAAATAAATATGTTTTAGAATAGGAAAATTAATCTCTATCTAATAAAAAAAATTAAAGGTTTGATTTTGAGGTTTGACGAAGAGTGATTTTTGTAAAATAAATTTAATCCATAAAATCCATTAAAATTACATCTCAATCATCATAACTCCAAAGTTAACATAAAATATATTTTTGTAATTAGGAAAATCTAATAAGTTTATTGATGAGGTTTTTAGAGTCTAAATCCAAGTTTTTCTGAAAAGATCTAAAATTAGGATCCTAAACATTAATGTGCATTATGTACTCTAATACATGTTAATACATTGAAAACAAGCAAAGAGGAACTTGGACTCAATTAAAGTGGTGGAAGTTAGTAATTGATATCAGTAAGATAGGTATGCGCATTCCTTACACCCTATGTTGGGATAATTGCAACCAAACCTTGTAATTCACTAATCAGGCTTTAATGAACCCTATTCCCTCTATTCATGATTCTTTTGTTAAATTGCCTCAAAATTGGTAACAATATTCTTTTTCTTGGGTCTTGTACCCCACTTCCATGTTCTAATTGATATGATGCTTTTACTTGTCATGATTTCTTTTCTAGCATGTTGATTTTATGGACTATTTAGCTATAGTAGTGGTACTTATGTACAACCACCCATAGAAAGGGCATGTATTAATTCATCATGGGGAATGCCTTATTCTCCCCCATAAAAATATGAGTAGGTGACTGCGAATGTATTAATTCTCCCCTCATCTATGGGTTGAGGTCCGGTAGGTGCCTCAACCCTACTTAATTAATGTACTGAATATTAATCATGCATGCAAATCTTCTACTATTTTCTTGTTATGGCAATCATCTATTTTGATTATGCCTCATACTCTTGTTCTCTTCATCTTATGATGAAATCTTAGCCTTTACTTTCATGTTATTCCTTATCTTTTGTTATTATTCATTATTTGATACATACCTTATTTTTCTCCCTCTTGCTGGGTGATTTCCGAACCACCCAGGTTTAAATCGAGGCGTTAAACATGACCAAGGAGCTTTGAGCATGGTTATTGTTGTATAACTTCTATTAAAATTTGGCAAAAATAGTCACATTTTTATGTAAGTTTCCTATTTAGAATAGTGTTGCACGTAATGGACACCTCCTCTCCTATTGGATTATTTTCCAAATAAATTGTTCTTGTTTACAAATTGCTGATTTTGTAATAGAGATAATATATGTATGGATTGTGTCTCAAAGAGCATCAACAATAGTTCAATAACGTGAGTACAATTCTTAAATATTTATTTTGTTATATCCTTAAACCATGGGACGTCAATTTGACTATTTTGTAGGTACCCACCATAAGTGCATTTTTCTGATACCTTTCACCCTTGATCAAGGGTCATTTTGAGTATTGTTTGAGGCATAACCAAGTCTAGGATTCTAAGGTTTAGTATACTGGTATAATTTCTTATGCCCACATGGGTAGGTCATTTGATAAAATATTTTTATCAATATGAAATTGGATGGAAATGTTTTTACCAAACGAAATAATATATTATTATAGGCCTCTCTAGTTACTGCTTATGCTATTGTTTCTTTATATTTATGTGAACAAATAAGTTGTTGAATTTAATTACATTCAAACACCTTCTACTCTTGTCCACGGGTTGTAAGAAATCAATTCCGAATCATAATTTTTAATAGGGTGAAGGCATAATATGTTGACAAATATGTACTTGTGTTCATAAAAATAGACTCAAAACAATTTCTCTGCCTTATTCAAATATTTTAAGAAATATGGGGATGACGGGATGATCCTATTTATTGAACCAGCTTACAATAGGCTTATTTATTTGAGCCCCCTAATATCTCATTCTAATATTTTTTTGTAATTTATTTTCAACATTTTTTTCTAATAGCCTAAAATATATTGTTATGACATTGTACTTGTTCCTTTATATTGTATCCTACCACATATACTTCTTCACCTCTCTGACAACTATTCTTGTCTAATATAATTGTTCTTTAAATGGTATGACTAAATTAATTTAAGAATGTTATAAAAAATAAGTCAACCTTATTTATTAAATCAGTAAGAATTAATATTTTCTTAGAAAGGTATCATATTGTCTATGCTATACTTGTGTATTCTCCCTTCCTCTATCTCTCTTCCATTCTAACCCTCTCTTATATCATCTCACTTCCATATTTCAAAGCCAACAACAATTATATATTAATACATTTTCAAATAGGCTTTGCCATTGATCCCAAACTTCCTTATAGCCTATCTCTCTTATTTTTATTTGAATTGGTTCTTCAATTGCTATCACAATATCCCTTACAAACTATTTTAATTTATTAGATTCTAGATTCTATAACCTGTATGACTGGTAAGGGGTCTTATTTTTAATGTGAGGCTCTATGCTACTAACCTTGACATCCATAATAAAGATTTTTCTATCTAGAAATTATTTTCTTTTATCATATTATAGTTTTGACTACATAGATGACTGGAAACATTGACTGCAATTATAATATAATTAGTGTTATTGTGTGTGATTTGATTAGATTCGATTAGTTTCTTTTTTCTTATCATAATAGCTAAATACATTATTCAATAGTTGGTGTTTCTGGCTGCAGGAAGAGCATGGGGTTTTGTTAAGGCTACATCTTCCTCTTGGTTATCTTGTTTGAAGATAAGTCTCCTTTTTATGTGCTCTATTGATTAATTGGTTTAGTTGAAAGTCACATTCAACAATGTTCCAACCAGTCACTATTTATAGTATGCTCATTGTATGTTACATGCCTTGTTTCCTTGTTCGACGTCGACATGGTGAATCACTCATTACAATGAGTGTGTATTGAATGGATGTAAAGATAATAGTAGTTTATCTGTTCTTGATACTTGAGGCTGACACCTTGCTATTAACAATACTTTTCTAGACATGCCCTCATGATTCCCGTTGATGTGAGGGACATTTTTTAAAAGAAAACATGAATTCAGTGAGTTTTTAATGTGATGTTTTTTGAAAAAAGATGTTCCTATGTAGGTGCATCTAACTTACAAATATAGGGTTGGATGCAAGAAATAGTACCCAAGCAACAACAAATAAATCTTGTACTTTATCTCTACCAGTTTTATGCAATTCTTATCCAAGAAAATTTAGATCTTTCTATGATCGAGTTCACATATGATAATTAGACAACAACATCATCTATTTGCACAAATTAATGTGTGCTATATAGGACCATGACGTGAGATTTTAGTTGGAAATTTATGTTTCACACGTGCATAGAAATATGTTTTAATTTTTTCATGGATCAGAGTGTTTGCCCAAGTTGGTGCATAAGTAGGTGCATATTTTGTGCTAGATGATAATAAATAAGAACTAGCTATGCCAACCTTGTTTGAAAAGAATCCCCTTCTTTCATGGCTTGGATCAAAATTTAAAACTGGTTCATCCCAATGTGTTTCAATGAACCATGATATGTGGATATATTCTTACTACTAATGACCAAAATATCCATTTAATGTCTTAGTACATTTTTACATAGTTGTTTGCAATTTTAATTCAATGTATGCATATGCTTTTCATATGATTGACGGATATGTAAGAGGTCTATTTACATTGTGGCATTCAAATCAAAGTTAATTTATTTGATATTAACATGGTCTGGTACATACTCTTGGTTTGCTAATCATTTTCATTTCTATGGTCTTCCATTGCTTATTTTTGGTCATATTCCTAGCCAAATCAGTGGTGAATGGTGTGAATAATTGAATGTATGCATATGTTTTTTTATGATTGATGGATATGTAAGAGGTCTGTTTACATTGTGGCATGCCGAGTCATAGTTAATTTATTTGATATTAACATCGTATGGTACTTACTCTTGGTTTGCTAATCATATTCGTTTCTATGGTCTTCCATTGCTTATTTTTGGTCATATTCCTAGCCAGATCCTTGGTGAATGGTTTGAATAATTGAATGTATGCATATGTTTTTTTATGATTGACGGATATGTAAGAGGTCTATTTATATTGTGTCATGCGATTCAGAGTTAATTTATTTGATATTAACATGGTCTGGTACTTACTCCTGGTTTTCTAATTATTTTTGTTTCTAAGGTATTCCATTGCTTATTTTTGGTCACATTCCTTGTCAAATTTGTGGTGAATGATGTGAAAGACGATACACTGATTCAACTTATAGGATTGTCTTAGTGCAAGTAATTGTTGGGAATTTTGTGGAGTTATTTTTTGTAGGATTGCCTACTATGAGTTGATTACATAAATGTAGGGTTAATGATGGATAAAATGTTAGGTATTTTGATTCCAATCGGAAGCAAGTAAATTTCAAGAGGCATAAACAACACTAAGGAATACATGCATGTGAATGAAATTTTTAGATTAAAAATATACATAACTATTACTGGCATTAATTGCATTTAATTAATGTAATAATCTAATTGATTTACCTTGAAGGTGTCTTCCTGGTGCACCAAAGCAAATCCAGAACAATACTCCTTTTAGATAGCAACAACAGGAAATATATTACTGCGTTGTGATGAAGAAGTAGGATAGAATCAGCAAAGGTGTGACTATGTGAGAATAATGAATTATAAATTTATAAATTCTTTAAATTCTTGCCTATATATTTTTTATTTCCGGAGCAGCGAAGAAGAGATTCAAGGAACATGTTTTTCAGAAAGAGAAATAGGATTTGCTACTTTACTAGTAAGTTTGCTTGGGATTTAAAGAATGTGAAAGCACTAATATTAAATGCATTGATTTTTCGTTCACCTGGAATATCGGCAGTGTATCAAAACGCAAAGAAGATGTGTTCTTTCGAGTGGCAGCGATAGCAACAACAATAATTTGACTGGTGTTGGGACACAGACACAAAGAAGATAAGATCAGTGAAGGTATAAAAGAGGTAAACAAACAGAGTGTTCATCTTA
Source organism: Alisma plantago-aquatica (assembly GCA_963693085.1). NCBI lineage: Eukaryota > Viridiplantae > Streptophyta > Magnoliopsida > Alismatales > Alismataceae > Alisma > Alisma plantago-aquatica. Next base: position 598,028,771 of record OY856414.1, on the reverse strand, counting down.
CCTAGAGCATGGATGCAAAAATAAGAAGGCGAAGCTTTCTGGAGAGCACACAAGAACCAATAGTAGTAAATGATATTTTGATAGTGTAGTTGTGTCATGTGGGGGGCTGAAATATCAAGTCAAAATGTTGGACGTGTGAGATGTTGTAATTGAATCCAAATTTTCGTTTGAATTATGAATTTAATTATGTAGAGATAATAGCTATCCTCCTTTTCCTAATTCTGTTGTAATTGAATTGTCTAGTATTCTGTTTGGGTTCTGTTGTGAGTAATAGATAATCTTATCAGGAAGTTTATTAATGAATCGTGTGGGTTGTTGGGACAGCCGCCTTTTCAACCTTTAGGTGACGATAAGTAAGAGGAGTAAGACCACGTCTCTCCTTATTCATTGGGGTTGGAAACTTTAGCGGGAGCATTATTTTTTCCTGGTGGTGGGAGGTTGATAGGGAATAGGGAAGTACACGTCTTTCCATATTCGTTGGGTTGGGAGGTTTAATGGGATCATGGGATAGGTGACAAATATGTTAAGGGGAATTATTAATAATTCAAATTAGATTTGGCAGCATGGGTTTATTTGGAAACGTGGTCTTTTTTAAACTCAACACAATGGCGGCTACTGTAGGTAGTGGCGGCGTAAATTAGATTTGGCAACATGGGTTTATTTGAAAATGTGGTCTTTTTTAAACTCAACACAATGACAACTACTGTAGGTAGTGGTGGCGTTTATTTGGTAGTGGGTGAAGACTGTTTGTTTTATTGGGGGATGGAAGCATTTAAAATTTAGAAAAAACCTGAGAGGAGAGACAATGAAGGAGGTTTCAGTATTTTAAAAATGGTGTAATGTCATTGGCTGGGCGGTTTAGTAGTGTGTAAAAACGTAAGTGTTTAGAATAGATTCAAACATTCACTTTTTTTAAGTAGTATAGATGTTGACAGAGATGGAGAGACATCTTGATGAACGACATGAGCTCTCTTGGTTGAGGGAAAATGTTGTGTCACAATTGAATCTCGTGTGCATAGAATGTAGATTTTGTAAGAAACTGGCAAACGAAAAATTGCTTGTGCATTTACCATCAGACTTATTGTATGCAACTGTAGCCCACGTCTTTACCCAGACACAACTGGTTCTATCGTATGTTGTGGGACGTGTTTAGTGGTTGAAACTAAATGATGCGAGTAAACACATTTAGAAAAGGCTCAAAAAGGTTAGAAAGTGTGTACCATATATATATATATGTATATATATATGTATATGTATATATATATGTATATACATATATGTATATATATGTGTATATATGTATATATATGTATATGTATATATATACATATATGCATATATATACATATATACATATATATACATATATATATATATATATATATATATATACATATATATATACACATATATGCACACACACACATAGATATATATATATATATATATATATATATATATATATATATATATATATACACACACACATATATGCACACACACACACATAGATATATATATATATATGAGGTCAAGAAGTGTGTATCGGCCGATACATGTAACTTATATGTATCTACCATTAAAATGACATATGTGGAGAATGTTAATAAAATCCAACCATATGGATCGGTTCTAAATCATATATATTACATGTATTTAAATACATGTATCTTTTATACAAACATGAACTATAGGGATTTTATAATTGATTTGTAATTTGTCATTAATGCATGGATTGCCATTGCTTATGGATTTGTCAAAATATTTGGTTGATATTAGACCTTCTCTAAAGAAGAGTTGAGAGAGAGATTTTCTTTCTTTGGAGATAATCAGTGGCATGTCAATAGCTAAACCTAGCCCGACAAAACCCTAAACTCATACCACAGCTAAAGCGGGTGCAACGAGCTACTACAATCATATTCCCACTCTACCTGGAAAAGACCAAACATATTATGAAAAAATACTTTTAGAGACATGAAGGGCAAAAGTTTTTCATAATTACATAGATAAATCAACAAAAAGAAACTTGCAGTTTTCTCAATTAAAAATAAAAAATAATCATGTTATCTGAATAGAATAAAGAAGTAAATCCTAATATTCCAAGACCATTCAGAACTTTCTATCAACCCTAATATTATAATTATTGAGATTATCAAAAATGCATGGGGAAAAGTTTTATATGTTCAAAATACACTAATGAGCCACACGTAGTCAATAAAATGGTCACTACAAACCAAATTGTTGAATTGGTTTTTTATAAATTCTACAAAAATTTTGGGGCAATGAGAAAAATACTTCCTACAATATTAATAATAAATATTATGGGAGAATATCTTTCAAAGAAGATCTAAACATGATAAAATATGTCTCTTCCCATGGATCATACAGTGGAAATGGGAGAAAAAAACCATTGATTTACTACCAATTCTAGAAAGACAAATACATGTCAAATGGTGGGACAAATTTAATATTGATCCCATTTTAAAGGAAAAATTGATTCCAGTATGGGGGGAATTCCGAGAAGGGGTGAAGCTTGTCTAGTAAATTACCTTCATAGTACCTTTCTCATTTTCCCTTTCCGACCCAGGCCTTTTGAAGCTCTTAACCTTGAATGTGAAAATATGAGGATTTGCTATGAATTCAAATTCTAAAAATATCGTTACTATGTTATAGAGTTTGCTTCAAAGCCATGAACAAAGTAACTCCTCAGTCCCTTATTTGCCCAGAAAAGGGGCTTACAACTCTTTTTCTAACCAAAATAAAAAAACAAAGCCATTATTCCTAAGGCCTTACAATGGGAGGAAGTAAAGCTACCAAAAAATTGGACCATACCACAAGCAAATGCACCTCGAGAAAATACCAAAATACAAAACATGATTGAGCACATTAATGGAGATGTAGAAATAAGTTTCACTCCTTCTAAAAAAATAAACTCTACTTCATCTAATTTTAGGGAAAATACCTTAGATGTTGGCTCTTCTTCATATTTACATATAGATCACAATAAACTTGAACGATCTAGCACTATGAATAGAAGGCCTACAGGACTATCCTACCCAATATATGAAAATAGTGAATATGAACCCTCAGAATTTGATTTTAAAGTTGCATGTCTGTTGGAAGACAACTACAACAACTTTGAAATTAATACATTATTATTAAAGTAAGACTTTTATCTGATAATAAACAAAAAGTAAAATGGTTTTTTTTATATTTTTTGATAAATATGAAAGCTCAGCTGTAAGAGATCTATGGTATTCTCAAATGAAATAGTTAAATGAAAAAATATATTTCTTTGATTGGTATGAAATTAATTATCTTGATACACTTAAAGAAATGTTACCTACTCTCCCAAGTGAGGATCATGCTATGGTAATAGAAAAACTATCCTTAACATGGAAACATGCTTTAAAATATGAATCTGTTGAATCAATCCATCCACCTTTTCAAGAAATAAAAATTGGAGAAAATGGCATTAAGGCCAGTCTACTAAAACTAATGGAATATAGTCAAGAACCTACTAAAACACACCATCTAGCTCATATAATTGAACAAAATAACTATACAGATATAAATCTTCAATCCCTTAGCAAACAAACTGAAAGGATAGAGGTAGTGCTTATTGATATTAGTAAAGTACCAATAAATCAAAAGAAAGTAGAAATTTTGTTTTGCCACTAATTGTTCCTCAAACTATAACTGGAAATATTATATTATGTAAGAAGGCACCCATTAAGTTCGATAAACAAATCAATGGATGAACACATGAAATCACAAGTCGGCTAAACCAATTAAATTGTGAAAAACCAACCATTAATAAAATTTATGGAGACTCATCGTACTTAGATAAAGAAGATATACCTAAGGGGCTACAACTAAATACAATTAGATTTGGTAAAACTTTTAAATTTTCAAAAACAAAAAATTATTATTCGAGACAACAACCTATTGACCTTCAATTTGAAGAAACTCTTGATCCTACTTTATACTTATTTGATGGCCAATCTCTTATAGAATGGAACATAAATTGGATTTTTAGAATACCAAATATTACAAATCAAAATTTGATTTATGGAAATGCTTGTCAAGCTCATGGTAACCCTGAAACCACAATTCTCCAAATGATGACTTCATCATTTATGGTTACATTAAGAGGATGGTGGATATTTATATTAGTGAAATACACAGATAAGAAACATTTCAAGATACAAAAAGAAATGATCATGGTTCTCAAATTAAGTTAAGAAATAGTCAACCCCAATCAGACACAGTATATACCCTAATAGTAAACATAATTCAATATTTTATAGGCCATAATGGCAGTATACTATAAAAACTTAGAGAACAACTAATGAAATTAAGATGCAAGAGTCTAAGTGATTTTTGTTGGTATAAAGATGTTTTTCTCTCTAAAGTTTTCCAATTTAAAGACTGTAATTCTATTGTTTGGAAAGAAACATTTTTATCTGGATTACATGTTTTATTTGCTGAAAAAGTAAGAGAAAATATTAGACAAGTATATAATAATGTTGTCCCTCTAAAACACATCCTATGGGAAAAAATACAAAGAACAAACCAAACAATATTATCTCTTTGTAATGACTATAAATAAAAAAATCAATTGAATAGACAACAACCAATAGATAAAAAGGAACTAGGAGAATTTTGTTATCAATTTGGATGTGACATGGATTTACCAAAAGATAAGAAATGAAATAAATTCTATAAAAGGTTTAGTGAAGATAGTAATAAATCAAAGAAGAATTATAAAAAGGGGAACAAACAAGAAAAGCAGATAATAAAAACAAAACAAAACATGTTACAATTGTAACGAAAAAGGGAATTAAGCAAACAAATGATTCAAATGAGATTTCAATAAAAAGGTTAACAAAATATTACTAGAAACAAAAAGTATTTTGCCAGAAGAACTTGATACTTTTGTAAGTAAATTAAATTTAAATGAATCCTCAGAATCAAAAAAGAGGAAAATGAAGAAGGATGTCAGTGTAATTACTATGACAATGAAACATCATCAGATGAAATTCATGTGTTAACTAGTGAACAACAATTTATACTAGAAAACATAGATTCCATCCAAGATAAACAAGAAAGAAGCACTAAACTTGTAAAATATCTCAATATGATTGAAGACAAAAAAATTACTAATAAAATAGATTCAAAAGCAAATGAGTTCTACTCATTTGATCATTTAATTAAAGGAATTGAACATAAAAAAATAATGATAAACGTACTTCAATAGAAGATATGAGAAAAAAACAAAACAAAATCAAAATAGAAATCATTGAATTTAAAGATAAGGTTGAAAATCATCAAATATATATATATATATATATATATATATATATATATATATATATATATATATATATATATATATATATATATATATGAAAAGTATAATGATGCTGAGGATGAACATATATTTAATACAATGCCTGAAGAGTTCTCAAATAAAAACCAAATTGATGAAACAAGAGAAGACAATGAAGAATCATTTGTTAATAATCTTCAAGAATATGTCAAGAGAAAATGGAACGGTGAAGTGACTATCAACATTGATGACTTTACCCTAGAAGGAATAGCTTTATTTTATTTTGGAGTTGATGTTAGTTGTATAAGAGAAAACCTTATACAAACAAAATATTATGAAACAACTAATCATCATGTTAATTCTGCTATAGAAGATAAACTCATAATAAAACATAAAATTTATGAAGCACACATATGCATCAACAATAATATTACTAAAACATCATTTATCCTTCCTCAAAATATAACTGAAGATATTATTATTGGGACACCCATTCTCAATAAAATTCTCCCTATATTAGTTAGTGAAAAAGGGGTTCATACTCAGATTAACAATAACTTTGTAACTTTTGAGTTCAGGAAGAAACCTAAACTTATGTTCTTAAAGAAAATAAGAGTTGCATTAGATTACAAATATAATTTCATTATTACACTTACTATTTCATAAGAGGCACATCAAAGAATTGCTATGTATTAACCATTTCTTGTAGTTTATATGACTTCTTATACTTTATCACAGAAATTACAGAAAATGTTTGCATCAGCATCTAAAGTTTGTATCCCAAAGGTATGTTCAGAACTAAGTATTTTTCCTAAGGAAGACAATGATGAAATGGATGTATATTTCCCAACAAAAAACATATCAACATTCATATTCAAAACATCAATACACACAATAACTTTAGAAAATGAAGACTTATCCAAAGAAACAAAATCTTTACTACAAAATTACCTTCAGGATAAATATAAATTTATTTTGATGGTGTCTGGAAAGAATCACTACTATTATAAAAAAAATTCTCATATAGAATGGTAGTGTAAAAATATTTAATAATTTTGAAGACAAATCAACCAAGAAAATGATATCTTTTTCATTTAAATTAAAAAATTATCACCATTTCAGAATGGAATAATGATGGAAATCCTAATATTCCAAGAAGATTTAAAGAGAAATATCAACCCCAAAACTACAATTATTGGGACTATCAAGATGTCTGGAAAAATGTCATATATATTCAAAATAATCAAATGACTCATTCATGCTTCATAAAAGGGTCTTATAGGACAAACTTACCAAATTGGTTCTCCTACATTTTTTGGAAAAATTATGGAGTTACTCGAGAAATATTCCCACAAAAGTTTAATAATTATATTCCATTATTTGAAAGTTTAGATCTAGAAGATCGTAACATACTAAGATGTTGTTGTGCTTATGGAATCCCATGGATTATGCATGGAAATGGGAAAAAGAAACTAATGCCTTTTTACCCTACCTAGGAAGGCAAGTATTGATTAAATGGTGGGAAAAATTCAAAATAGACCCTATTTTTATGGGGAAAGTTAATATCTACCCCAGTTTTAGATTATCTTATTGATCAAGAAACTAAAAGGGGACCTATTATAAAAAAAATAAAATTATCAAAGAAGTCCCTTATAAGATATCATAAAAGGGACAATTCTCAATTAATTATATTTAATGAACCAGAAAACATTCCAATTTTGTATATTACTCAAGGAGACAACAATTTTGAAAATGGAGATCATTGTTACAAATTACTCTATTTAAAATAATGGGTACAAATACCTTATTGAAGAAGTGACCAAAGAAGAAAGACAAGAAAACTCTTCCCTATACATAAATACAAAAGACAGTTGTCAAGACTCAACACTGGAAAAGAACAAGCGGCATATATAAAAAGAAGATGAAAGATATCGGTCAAACGTCACAAAGAAAAAAGAGCACATGGGAAACACAACAAATATATCCACTCATGTAACAAAAAATACTTGTCAAAGACACATACTGAAGCGAACAAGTGGCAAGAGAAGTGAATTTGTCCACACCATCAGAAAGGCCTATAAAATGCAAAGAAATTGAAGAATGAACAAGAGTTGTGATAGCTACAACACTCTTCCACCCAAAGAGCTCCCCTTGCTTGTTAAACTTAGTTCTTGTGATAGAAAGTGTATTAGTTCCAAATTATCATTTCCTTAGAGAATTTCCAAGCCTCATAATCCATCCTCCACTTCACTTATGTTGTAATTTTATCTATATAGTAATGTGTTGTAGTTTCCACATATTTCTGAGTGTAAACCCTCCAGTTGTCAATAAAATTTCCATTTGTATTTTTTTAAGATTAATTGTGTGTGCATGTTCTTCCCACTTTGAATCACAATCAAAAGATTCTTTCTTTGTCTAAAGTAAGATCAAAAGATCTTGACGTATTTTGGCATTCGACGCTCTCGAAGTAAAACCATCAGCTATGCTGATAATCAGTTTGTTATCTACTATTGTTCAATCAGTTTTAATTAGTTTTACTTGAGCATTCCCCCTTATTTCTAAAAAAATTAAACACCTATTAATCCTTAATCGCATACCCTAATTTGATTTAATCACCAAATTCATCATTTATCCAAATCCAAATCAGCCCTTCCTACTCCATCAATCATACCAACACTCTGTCAAAAACTCCTGCACTAATCTATACCAACTCTCTACTGATCATCCACCAAAATATTAGCTTCCATCTTAAAATGTTTTCATGTGTTAATTAATCTATTTGTTTATCAAACTTAATGGATTCCTTCTTCCCTAATATAATATTTCCAGTTATAGTTTGAGGAACAATTAGTGGCAGATGTTTGCTTTCTACTTTCTTTTGATATATTGGCACTTTGCCAATATTAATAAGCATTGTCTCTATCCTTACTGTTTGTTTGCTAAGGGTTTAAAGATTTATATTTTTATAAATATTTTGTTCAATTATATGATCTATATGGCATGTTTTAGCTAGTTATTTACCATATTCCATTAGTATTATTGGATTGTCCTTGATGTCATTTTCTCTAAATATTAAAGCTTGAAAAGGTGAATGGATTGATTCAACTTCTCCTTCTTTTGAAGCATGTTTCCATGTTAAGGATAGTTTTTCTATTACCATAGTACGATCCTTACTTGGGGGAGTAGGTAACATTTCTTTAAGTGTATCAAGATAATTAGTTTCGTACCAATCAAAGAAATATATATTCTCATTTAACTGTTTCATTCGAGAATACCATAGATCTTTTATAGCTGACCTTTCATATTTATCAAAATGTGTAAAAAACTATTTTTCATTTAGTTTATTATTATTAGATAAAAATTGTTTCTTTAATAATTCTTTATTAATTTCTAAGTTGTTATAGTTGTCTTCAAGCAGACATCAGATTCAGAGGGTTCATAAGCTAGGATTTTGGTGGATGGTCGGTAGAGAGTTAGTATAGAGTGGTGTTGGAGTTTCGGCGGAGTGCATGTATGATTGGTGGAGTAGGAAGGACTGATTTGCATTTAGATAAATGATGGATTGGGTTGTTAGAACAAATTAAGGTTTGTGATTAAGGGTTAATAGGTGATTAAGGGATAATAGATGATTTAAGGGATAAATCTTAATGTGAAAATTAAAAATTAACAGTAGAGAACTTACAACTGTTGAAGATTATTGGTGTTGCTGAGAACTTACAACTGTTGAAGATTATTAGTGTTGTTGATGATCTCACCGAGTGAGTATCTAAAACGTCATTGAATCTTAGGAATCTCCTTGATCTTGCTATTAATCAAAGCAAGAGTCTTTGATTATGATACGCAGAGAGGGAAGAACATGCACACAATTTAACAAAACACGAATGGAAATTTTATTGGTAACTGGAGGGTTTACACTAAAAAATATGTGGAAACTAAGAATAGATTACTATATGTGCAAAATTACAATATAAGTGAAGTGGAGGAAGGATTACAAGACTTGGAAATTCTCTAAGGAGAATTTCAAACTAAGACACTTCCTACTACAAGAACTAAGCTTAACAAGCAAGGAAAGCTCTTTTGAGTGGAAAAGTGTTGTAGCTATCAGAGCTCTTACTTGTTCTTCAACATCTTTGTCTTTTATAGGCCTTTCTGATGTTGTGGATGAATTCACTTCTCTTTCCACTTATTGGCTTCAGTTTGTATCTTTGACATGTGTTATTTTACATGAGTGTTGATATTTGTTGTGTTTTCCACATGCAATTTTGTCTTTGTGACTTTTGACAGATATCTTTCAGCTTTTTTTATATGCCTTCAACTTTGAGTCTTGACAACTGTCTTTCTCTTTATTTATAGGGAAGAGATTTCTTATCTTTTCTTCTTCGATCACTTCTTCAATAATTTATTTGTACTGATTATTTTGAATTGAGTAATCTGTAACAATCATCTCCATTTTTGAAGTTACTTTCTCCTTGAGTAATATCTAGAATTGGAATTTTTTCTGGATCTAGGATTTCATCAAATATAATTAATTAAGAGTTGTCCCTGTTAGGGTCTCTTATAAGTGACTTTTTTATATAATTTTATTTTATTATACGAAGGTCCCCTTTTATTTTCTTGATGAATAAGATAATCAAAAATTGGGGTAGATATTAACTTTCCCTTTAAAATAGGGTCTATGTTGAATTTGTCCCACCATATAAATAATACTTGCCTTTGTAGGTAGGGTAAAAAGGAATTAGTTTCTTTTTCCCACTTCCATTTCATAATCCATGGGATTCCATGAGAAGCACAATATCTTCGTATGTTAAGATCTTCTTGATCTAAACTTTCAAATAATGGAATATAATTATTAAGATTTTTTAGGAAAATTTCCCGAGTAACTCCATAACTTTTCCAAAAAATGTATAAGAACCAATTTGATAAGTTTGTCCTATAAGACCATTTTATGAACCATGAATGAGTCATTTGACTATTTTGGATACATAAGACATTCTTCCAAGAATCTTGATAGTCTAAATAATTGTAGTATTGGGGTTGATATTTATCTTTAAATCTTCTTGTAACATTAGGATTTTCATCATTTTTCCATTCCGAAATGGTGATAATTTTTTGAATTTTCAATTGAGAAAAAGAATCATTTTCTCTGTTGATGTGTCTTTGAAATTACGAAATACGATTACACTACCAGTTTTTATGAGAATTTTTTCATAATAGAAGTGATTCTTTCCAAACACCGTCAGAATAAAATTATATTTATCCAAAAGGTCATTTTGTAGTAAAGTTTTTGTTTCTTTGGATAAGTCTTCATTTTCTAAAGTTAGTGTATGTATAGACATTTTGAATATGAATTTTGATATAGGGTTTTCTGGGAAATCTACTTCCATTTCATTGTTACCTTCCTTAGTAGAAATACTTGATTCTGAACATACCTCTGGGACACAAACTTTGGATGTTGATGCAAACTTATTCTGTTATTTCTATGATAAAGTATAAGAAGTCATATATATTACAAGAAATAGTTAATACATAACATATTTTTATGTGCCTCTTTATGAAATAGTAAGTGTATTAATGAAATTATCTTTGTAATCTAATACAAACCTTATTTTCTTTAAGAAGATAAGTTCATATTTTTTTGTAAACTCAAAAGTTACAAAGTTATTGTTAATCCGAGTATGAACCACCTTTCTCACTGACTAATATAGGTAGAATTTTATTCAGAAAGGGTGTCCCAATGGTAATATCCTCAATTATATTTATAGGAAGGATAAATGATGTTTTAATAATATTATTATTGATGCATATGTGTGCTTCAAAAAATTTATATTTTACTTTGAGTTTATATTTTGTATTCAAATTGACATGATGATCAGTTGTTTCATAATATTTTGTTGGCATAAGGTTCTCTCTTATAGAATTAACATCATCTCTAGAATCAAATAAAGCTATTCCTTCTAGGATAAAGCCATTAATTTTTATAGTAACTTCACCTTTCCATTTTCTCTTGACAAATTCTTGAAGATTATTAACAAAGGAATCTTTATTATCTTCCCTTGTTTGATCAATTTGGTTTTTATTTGAGCACTCTCCAAGAATTGTATTAAATATATGTTCATCCCCATCATCATTATACTTTTCATATAGATATTTTTGAAGATTTTCAACCTTATCTTTATGTTTAGTGATTTCTATTTTGATTTTGTTTTGTTCTTTTCTCAAATCTTCTATAGAAGTATGTTTATCATTAGTTTTTCATGTTCAATTCTTTTGATTACATGATCAAATGAGCAGAACTCATTTGCTGTTGATTATTTTTTATTAGTCAATTTTTTTTATCTCCAATCATATTGAGATACATTTCAAGTTTATTACTTCTTTCTTGTTTATCTTGGATGTAATCTATGGTTTCTAGTATAAATGTTTGTTCACTAGTTAAGACATGAATTTTATCTGATGATGTTTCATTGATATAGTAATTACACAGACATCCTACTTCATTTTCTTCTTTTTCTGATTCTGAGGATTCAGTTGGATTTAATTTACTAACAAAGTATCAAGTTCTTATGGGGTAATACTTTTTTATTTTAGTAATAATTCGTCAACCTTTTTCTTGAAATCTCGTTTGAAACATTTGTCTGCATAATGCCCTTTTTAGTTACAATTGTAACATGTTATGTTTTTCTTATTATCTGCTTTTCGTGTTTGTTTCTTTTTCGTATAATTCTTCTTTGACTTGTTAATATCTTCACTAAATCTTTTGTAGATTTTGTGTCATTTATTTTCTTTTGGTAAATCCATATCACATCCAAGTTGATAGCAAAATTCTCCTAGTTTCCTTTTTATCTATTGTTTGTTGTCTTTTTAATTGATTTTTTAATTTATAGTCATTACAAAGAGATAATCCTTTTTGGTTTATTCTTTAGATTATTTACTCATAGGATATGTGTTCTAGAGGGACAACTCTATTATATGCTTGTCAAATATATTTTCTTACCTTTTCAGCAAATAAAATAGGTAATCTAGATAAAAACTTTTCTTTCCAAACAACAAAATTACAATATGTAAATTGGAAAAATTTAGAGAAAAACCTCTTTATACCAATGAAAATCACTCAGATTCTTACATCTTAAGGTCATTATTTGTTATCTAAGAATTTCTAATATAGTGCCATTATGGCCTATAAAATGTTGAATTATGTTTACTATTAGGGTATATATTGCGTCTGATTGGGGTTGACCATTTTCTAACTTAATTTGAGAACCATGCTCATTTATTTTTGTAGCTTGAAATATTTCTTGTCTGTGTATTTAGCTAAGATAGTTAATCCACTATCCTCTTAATTGACCCGTAAATGATGAAGTTATCATTTGGAGAATTATGGTTTCATGGCTACTATGAGATCGACAAGCATTGGCATAAATCAACATCTGATGGCAAATTTGTAGTATTTGATATTATGAAAATCCATCTAAGTTCCATTATATAAGAGATTGGCCATTAAATTGGCATAAAGTAAGATCAGGAGTTACTTCAATTTGTAGGTCAACCGACATTGGTCTCGAATAATAATTTTTTGTTTTGAAAATGGAGCAGTTTTATCAAAGCTAATTGTATTTAGTTGTAGCTCCTCGGGTATCTCTTCTTCATCTAAGTAGGATGAGTCTCCATATATTGTATTAATGGTTGTTTTTTGAAGATTTAATTGGTTTAGCCGACATGTGCATGTGTTAATTCATCAAGTTGTTTATCGAATTTAATGAGTGCCTTCTTTCCTAATATAATATATAGTTTGAGGAACAATTAGTGGAATTTTTTTTGTTTCTATTTTCTTTTGATATCTTGGTTCTTTGCCAATATCGATAAGCATTGTCTCTATCCTTTCAATTTGTTTCCTAAGGGTTTGAAGATTTATATTTGTATAGTTATTTTGTTCAATTATATGAGCTATATGGTGTATTTTAACTGGTTCTTGACTATATTCCATAAGTTTTAATGGACTAGCATTGATGTCATTTTCTCCAAATTTTATAGCTTGAAAAGGTAAATGGATTGATTCAACTTCTTCATCTTTCGAAGCATGTTTTCATGTTAAGGATAGTTTTTCTATTACCATAGTACAATCTTCACTAGGGAGAGAATGTAACATTTCTTGAAGTGTACCAAGATAATTAGTTTCATACCAATCAATGAAATATATATTCTCATTTAACTATTTCATTTGAGAATACCACATATCTCTTATATACGACCTTTCATATTTATTAAAATGTGTAAAAAAACCATTTTACTTTTGGTTTATTATTATCAGATAAATACTCTTTCTTTAGTAATTATTTATTAATTTCAAAGTTTTTATAGTTGTCTCCTAGTAGACGTGCAACTTTTAAATCAGACTTAGAGGGTTCATATTCACTATGTTCATATACGGGGTAGGATATTCCTATAGGTCTTCTATTCATAGTTCTAGATCGTTCAAGTTTATTGTGATCTATATGTAAATATGAAGAAGAGCAAAAATCTAAGGTGTATTCCTAAACTGAGATGGCTTAGATGAAGTAGAGTTTCTTCTTTCAAAAGGAGAGAAACTTATTTCTGCATCATAATTAATGTGCTTGATAATGTTTTGAATTTTGGTATTTAGGTGAAGGTGCATTTTCTTGAGGCATGGTCCAATTTTTTAGGATCTTAACTTCCTCCCATAGTAAGGCCTTCAGAATAATGGCTTTGTTTTTTATATTGGTTAAAAAAAGAGTTGTAAGCCCCTTTTCTAGAAAAATCAGGGATTGTGGAGTTACTATGTTCATGGCTTTGAAGCAAACTCTATAACATAGTACAATATTTTCAGAATTTGAATCCATGTCAAATCTCAATGTTTGCACATTCAAGGTTAAGACCTTCAAAAGGCCTGGATCAGAAAGAAAAACTAAGAAATTAGGAAATGCATTAAAGTAAAAAGGTTTGTCATCTAACGTTATTGATGCTACAAGTCCTAGAAGGGAATCTTAAAATTTTAGATGCCTAGAGTCTCTAAGGAATAGAAGTATAGAACAATTCTTACCTTTTCGGGTTAAGGATTTGGCAGATACTAGGACTAATCCTATGTGAAAGAAGTTGTATCTTGAGTTATTTTTTATCATCTTTATCTCTCTTTTAGACAGAAGTTGTATGCATTCTTGTGAAGTGTAACTGATATAGTTTTCTCAGTAGTTTTGGTGTAATAATCAGACATCATTCAAAATCTATCTTTAGAGTAAATGTCTTTAATGGGAACATTAGGCATTTCCCAATTTTGAATGGAATGGTCTATATTTTTAAAATTAATTTGTTCACAATTTTTTATTGACATTGTTCAAACTATGGAATGGTTTGTATGAGAATCGGTAGAAGGTCTAGAGAGTACCCTTTCCATTAATCTTAGAGATATTTGAGAGTAGATGAATTCAATATAGAAGAGTTAAGAGAGAGATTTTCTTTCCTTGGAGATAATCGATGGCCTATCAATAGCTAAATCTAGCCCTACAAAATCCTAAATGCCTACCACGGCTAAAGCGGGTGCTACATGCTACCACTATGACAAGAAGACCTTGGACCCTAGAACTCCAAGATGGAAGACCCTGACCCCTCACCCCTTTAGAATGAGAGAGAGAGAGAGAGAGAAGTGTATCCCAACCACCCCTAACTTGGTTCTGATACCATTTTAGGGTGGAAGCTAGGATTTTAGTGGATGGTCGGTAGAGAGTTGGTTTAAAGTGGTGTTGCAAATGTAACTATCTATGGATGAAAAGTAACAGTTGTAAGGTAAAGTAACCCTCTACATGTCAAAAGTAAGATTCTCTAAAAAAGTAACTAAAAATAGGAGGCGGGTAGCTACCCACACAGGTATTAAATACATGCCATATATATATATATATATATATATATATATACATATATATATATATATATATATATATATATATATTTATGTGTGTGTGTGTGGGGGGGGGTTATTTGTTTATATACTTCTTTCCTCTATAGAATCTAAAATCATGCCCATGAGTTTATTAGTTCTCCTCATTCATTTCCCTTCATCCTCCAACTTGTCAAGTACTACTTACCTCATTATGAGAAATACCTCATGACGATATTGAATTGGTCCTTCATGGACATTAAACTCAACAAGAATACCTCAAAATAAACAATACACAATATGGTTATTCAACAGTTCTTCTTCCTCTGTATGCATTTCCTATCAGCTTCTAAGGAAATACCTACCCTATGACTTTTTCCGTGTCAAAGAGAATGAAATAGTGCATCTCATTCTTTGAATAAACAACTTTGTGACTTCTATTCTCTTTCTAAACCTAAACTAATATCTCGACTGAAAGCAACTGGCCAAATTCTTCTTTATTCTTATCTTATTCAACAATGTAATGAGAATTTATTTATTTTAATCAAATCTCTACACCGATGATGATTTTTTCTATATTACTTCACATTTATTATTGTATAAATATCCAGGTCTAGAGTTGAGGTTAGATCTATATTTTATCTTTAACATAAACAAGAGTTGTAGATATGTACATCTAATTAAGGAGTTGTTTCACATGTTTATTGGATACTAACCATTCAACATTTTTTAATATGCATACATCCACATTAGATCCTTGTGGATAGTCCATAGGGGAACTCATAAGGGAAATTTATGACCAATTTTGTTTTTTCTAATTTGGTAATGTAAAATTTATCTGTTAGTAATATGATATCATATTCATTGCTAAACAACTTATCAATTGATCATGAGATATTGGCAATGTTGCATAAAAAACCATAGGATCAAGTATAGTTATTTAAAATGGGTAGGTGTGCATGGAACTTATTATACCTAGTAACATGTTTTCTTTCTAGTTAATTAGTTAAATAGTGAGAAAAAGAAGAAGAACAATTTGATGTATGTGATAACAGAGTTATCCTTATAGGTCGTAATAGTGCAACAATGCTTAACCAAAATATTCTAGTTGCCTGTTGACATGAAAATGTAAATTTTCCTTTAACTTAAAAAAAAATTAAAAGTGTGTATTTTCAAACATTCCAATGTTTTGTCATTATTAGGGAAATAGGGATGTCATTCCCTTCTATTGCTCCCAAAAAAACACAAGAAGGTTGTTCTTTTCTTTTATGTAAGATGTCATGCAACTAAATTGTGAATAGTATAATTTTGTGTTTACTTTAAGATATAAGATAATCCACTACATGATCAGGCTTATAATTGAGTATTATAGTCTAATCCATTATTTTTGGACCTTCAAAATTTAGGCCTTGACCAAGCCCATGATATATTTAAAGAGCATAACCTTCAATTCAAAACTATTGCATATGTTTCACTTTCGTAAACAAAAATTATTTAGACACTTTGATTGCAATCATGTGACAACTAGAAGCACATGAATACTGTTATGGCCAATTTGTAATACGTTCAAAGGACACAAGGGCTATACATTATTTAAAATTGAGATAAAAGTGGAAGTAGTTACATTGAATTTTGAACAAATATTGTAGTCAAACAATAATAAAAAAATCTGTACACAATAGTATCATTTATCAAAATGAATATGCATTTTTTTAAATGAAAATGTATTTTTATATTGTTTTAAAAATAGAATACATATAAAATATATTATTCATATTAAATTTTCACAAAAGTTCATGAGCTCAATATATCTTGTTGCTGGACTAGTGACAAAGATCCGTATTCCTCTTTTGATCAAGTGGTAGATACAATATAGGGCTTTGGCGGCATTTTTAACTCTTCCAGCATTCCATTTAGCATTTGTACTACCTTGCTAATATGAGGCCTTTGTGTTGGATTGGTTTGAATACACCACAATCCAATTATTACCATTTTCTTTACAAGCTCATGATCATGTTCATGTGTTGTATCTATGTCAATATTAAGGTTTCCGCTGTCATCAAATTTTTCGTAAATCCATTGTGGGAAATAAACACTACTCTCGTTACTTTGCGTTCTGGAATGCTGGTTACTCCTTACTCCAACCATCTCGAGTACCAACATTCCGTAACTATAAACATCAGCTTTGCTTGAGACTGTCCCAAAACTACGTGAGAAGACTTCTGGTGCAATATACCCAACAGTTCCTCTAGGAATGGTCATTGATATAATACTTTCTTTGGAAGGACAGAGTTTGGATAAACCAAAGTCAGATATCTTTGGATTGAAATCTTCATCGAAAAGAATATTGTGAGGCTTTATGTCAAAATGCACTACTCTAGTAGTACATCCTTTGTGCAAGTATTCCAGCCCCATAGCAATTCCATTTGCAATCTTGTATAGGCATTCCCAACCAAGAGAATATCTAACAGATAAATCATTTCCTTGCAAAAACTTTTCCAATGAACCATTTGGCATAAATTCATATACAAGGGCTAGCTTCGGTCCTTCCAAACAAAAACCAATTAATCCAACAATATTCATATGATTCATCCTTCCTATGCTCGCAACTTCATTCATGAAATCTTGTATATTTGCTTTAGATTCATTTAATACCTTTACTGCGACCAATTGTCCATCCGTCAACTTTCCCATAAAAACTTCTCCATATCCACCTTGACCAAGTTTTTCACTAAATGATTTTGTGATGCTTTTCAATTTTTTATATTTAAATCTTATCAATGTTGGTGATATATACTTCTCAAGGAAAACTACAATAGCCTTTGAGTCTTCTAGATCATTCTGGTACAATGGGGAAATGGTTAGAGATTCATTTGTATAATAAAATGCTTGGTTGGAATAACTAGAAAAGCAAAAAATTGAAGTACACAATTCAACAACATTGTCATATCTATGGTTAATATACATGATGCGTGTTGGTAACAAACTTTTGTTACTTACAAGTAACATGGTGTATCTAGAAGCCTTCAATTATAAACACAACAAGAAAACTATAAAATATTCTAAAAAATATTCTGTCCATAGAATTAACACCCATTTTTATGATAAAGATATTAGAAACATGACTGTAACGATGAATTCAAGTTGCAATAATTTAAGTAGATTGTAATCGAATTCTAACAATTTCACTCACATTGTAACATATCTCATTGGGTAGCTTAATGATATTATGCATGTACAAATTATATCCTCGATTTCTTTCTCACTCTCAGAGGCGCGTGCGACACACACACACACATATAATATATAAAATATATAATGTATATATATAGAAAGAGAGACGGAGAGAAAAGAGAGACAAATCAACCATTGGTCGCATGGATAGGTTATCCGCTCTAGAAAATTATTACGTTTCAGCAGTTTGCTACAATGTATGTCGAGAGAAATGCATTATCTTCCAAGAAGTCAAATTACTTGCCTATTAGTTATAGTTCTTACATATATAAAGTTAATCTTTGTTGGTTTTCATTCAAATATTTACATTTTCTACCATATAGTTACTACATGGATAGTATATCTTACAGTACACTCGTGAGTAATATATATGTGTGTGTGTATATATATATATATATATATATATATATATATATATATATATATATATATATATATATATATATATATATATATATATATATATATATATATATAGTTAGGGTAGAATACACTCGAGTGTATTCAATATTTTTTTCAAAAATCTAATCCGTTGATCTTCTTAAACATGTTGTGAATAGCTCATACACAAAATTTGAGCACATTTGGACATTTATAGGTCATGTTATAAAGACCGCAAAAATTATACATTTCAAATTATTTTGCGCATCAATTTTGTTTCCTTTAGATGAGAGACTTACACTCATCCAAATGTGCTCAAAATTTATATATAACCTAATTATAGTATGACGGTGAAAATCAATAGTTTACATTTTACAAAAAATAGTTTTGATATGCAAACACACTTGAGTTTATTCATGTGATCTGTACACTCGAGTGTATTCTAGCCTGACTCTCTCTCTCTCTCTCTCTCTCTCTCTCTATATATATATATATATATATATATATATATATATATAGAGAGAGAGAGAGAGAGAGAGAGAGAAAGAGAGAGAAAGTCACGCTAGAATACACTTGAGTTTACATATCACGCCGTACACCCCAATGGTGTTTGCCTATCTAGACCATGTTTTTTTATAATCTAATCCATTGATTTTTATGATTACAATAATAATAGATCACATACAAAATTTGAACTCATTTAGATGAGTGTAAGTCACTCATCTAAGGACAACAAAATTGACACACAAAACTAATTTGAAATATATAATTTTTTCCTCCTTTAGATGCACGGCTTATAAGTGTCCAAATGAGCTAAAATTTATATATAGTATGTTCTTATGATAATTAAGAAGATCAACGTTTTAGTTTTTTCAAAAAATTATTGCATCTTCAAAAATGACTGAGGTGTACGGTGCCTCCGGTACACTCGAGTGTATACTAGCCTGACTCTCTCTCTCTCTCTCACTCTCTCTCTCTCTCTCTCTCTCTCTATATATATATATATATATATATATATATATATATATATACATGTGTGTATGTGTATACAAATATATACATATACACATATATATACATATGTATGGAATTATTTTTAATACTTTTGCAGATAGCAACCAATTCTAAAAATAGGTACTTTTTCTATATTTTTTACTTTATATAAGTACAAGGTTACATTATTTTCTAAATAGTAATATTGTATGCATAGTAATTACAGTTGTAACGAATGTAAAATCACATATTCATTTTAGAATTTTTACTGTGCATTTGCCTGCTTTTATATTTTTAGTCGAGTAACTTTTTTGACAAAATGACTTCTTTTTGTCCAGATAGTTACTTTTCTAAGCAAATAGTTATTTTTCTAGATGCAACGATTGTTAAATCTTAGTTACTAACGTGAATAACAATATAGTTTCTTTTTATTCAGATAGTTACTATTCTAAACAAATAGTTATTTTTCTGGATGTATAGATTTTTAAATCTTAGTTACTAACATGAACAACGAATGAACCCCCCTCCCCCCACACACACGCAGGCACGCATGCACGTGCGCACACACACACACACATATATACATACATATATATGCACACATATATATGTTAGTATGTATTCAATGTAAAATTGAAATGTAATGAACATACACACAATAATTTTATATTATATTTGGTTTTGGTATTTACTTTAGCTTGTTTAAATGAAAACTTAAGACCATCTTTTATTAGGTATTATTGAAATTGGATTCTATAATATTCTTATAAGCAAATATCTTTCCCGAGTACTTAGAAATTTATATGTGTGTGTATTGTATATATATATATATATATATATATATATATATATATATATATATATATATTGATGTGTATATATACATGTATGTATGTATATACATATACATGAGATTGTTTTTAATACACATGCAGGTAGCAACCCACTTTAAAAATAGGCACTTCTTCTGTATTTTTTTTACTTTATACGAGTACAGGATTACAATATCTTCTAAATAGTAACATTACATACATAGTAGTTACAGTTGTAACGAATGTACATTTACATATTTATTTTAGAATTTTTACTGTGTATTCTACCCGCTTTTACCTTTTTTTGTCGAGTAATTACTTTTTTGACAACATAGTTTCTTTTTATTTAGATGGTTACTTACTGAGCAAATAATTATTTTTCTGGATGCTAAGATTATTAAATCTTAGTTACTAACATGGACAACAATATAATTTCTATTCATCCAAATAGTTACTTTTTTGAGCAAATAGTTATTTTTTGGATGAATGGATGGTTAAATCTTAGTTACTAACATGAGCAAAGAATGAACCCCATATATATATATATGTTAGTGTGTATTTAGTGTAAAATTGAAATTTAATGAAGATACACACAATAATTTTATATTATATTTGGTTTTGATATTTACTTTAGTTTGTTTAAATGAAATTTTAAGACCATCTTATATTAGGTAGTATTGTTGTTGGATTCTAGAATATTCTTATAAGAAAATATCTTTCATGAGTAGTTAGAATTTTAATCAAGACTACTCATAACGTGTTTATGAGTGTTCGTAACATAGTAGTTAATTAATATTTCGTAGTTACTCATTGATAGTCTTACTCCCTTTAGTGGGGCCTAGTTGTGTTTATGCTCTGTGAGGGGGGCTTGTGAATAATATAGTGTAATATTATAGCTGGACGCGTCATTTTAATTCACCATGGAACAGAAATCCCTTCTAAATAAATAAATACATGTTATGCAAATTATCCATAATTTTTAGTGACACATTAGTATAAGAATCATTAAAGTTATCCTTGCTCTAAAAGTAACTCTTCGAACGAGCTAATTCAATCACATATGGTACACGACAAGCAACATTTGCCTTATATCCCTTCTTCTTATCATTGGAAGATACCAACACTTCACTTCATTACATTTTTTTTTCAAAAAAGTGAGGACAAAGATGGAAATGTGTCAAAAATTTATCATTCTTACATGTATCCTGACTTAAGGGAGGGTAAACATTGAATTATATGTCTAAGTAAATTTATTACTGTGAATGATGTTCCATATGAAATTATTTAACTTTATTTGAAGATATATCTGAACAACACGTAAGTTGAAAACACCTCATTTATGAGGTATTGTGTTAACATGTCTTATACGTGTTTGTAGGACAAATGGCGCTAGCACGATTTTATAGTGCATCATGTGTGCATAGTATTATCATTTATATGCTAGGTCCACAAATACTTGTCAGGCGGTATCCTGGCCTCGGGTTGGGTTGTGAGAACCTAGAGCATCGGTAAGTTCATATACTAAACTAAGATTTATATCTTATCATTGGCCATTTGTTTTGAGGCCCAATAGTAGATATGGAATTCCTTGGCGCACTCATGTTTCTAAGAAACATATGGAACATATAATATTTCAAGTAATGTTGATGCGTCTCCATTAAATACCTAATCATTTGTTTCCTTTTTATGAGCATAATGTGAGGATGGCACTAATATTATCTTTGTCTCGTCCTTGAGCAATGGTTGACGGCCCTCCTATATAGGGAATCACTTTAATTTAGAAATCAATTTACCATACTATCTAACAGCTCAATCATATATGGATCGATTTCTCGATGCATACAAACTCATTATATCTCCCCTGGATCGACTTAGATAATTATTTCCCACTCTTATTTGTAAAGTTCAAAAGTAAAGGACCTTTACAAAATTTTATCACGTCCTAGTTTGTCAACACCTATAGGGTGTTCATCATTTCGTAAACCAAGAAGCTCTTTATCTTGATATTGTATTTTTTTACAAATAGATCCAAATCGTCCAGCTCAGCCTTTCTAATGAGAACCTTAAGACTGGGCCAAATTTTGTGTGCCCAATATTTGCGTCTGCCTCTGTGTCCAGTACATTTGAACCATTGGCTTATAGGGCTTGTGCGCAGAGTGTATGCACAAGATTTATCGGCCACACAATGCCAGACACGGAGGCTCCCCCCCCCTAAGACAAACTGATTGAAGGATGCACAAGTCTTGAACGATGAAGTAATGTTAAATTATAATTTAGAGGCACCATATGCATCACTGTAAAATTAGTATAACTCCTCTATCGACCCTAACACATATGAGTCTTAGCCATTTGTAGTACTCGCATATCAATAAATGATACGACTTTGAGAATGTGTTTCCTACGTCAATAAAGATAACATTTATGTTTCATTGCACCAACCCGTTTAGTTTGAATGTTCACACGATAGTCACTCATAAAATAATTGACAGATTGATTGTTAGATGATTTTGAAGAACTATTTTCTACTTATTTTTTTAGATTCACAAAATATTCAGACCCCCCTAGAGACTATATTCTAATTTCCCCTCCTTTGAAATCCAAGAATCATGCATGATTGTAACTTTTGGCCACATTGCAAACATTATACCATAGGTTGGTAGTTCTCCCTTTCTACTTGATTATAGATGGCCACAACCTTCCTATTACATTGTAAGATCTAGCCGTAGACAATTCTACTCGTGTGCAGTAGTAAGTACTAATTTTCCACTACAATGTTCCTCAAAAGTACTCTTGTTTTCAAATAGTTCACCAATCCTTTGTAACTTGTCATCAAAAGGGAAACCTTGTTTCAAGCTCAAGGTTTCTCTTGGGGATAAATTAACACCTCCTCGACTATGATAATATACCAAGTCACTGGCTTATTAAGTTTCTTTCAATAATCACACATCAATTCAGTGAGATGTATTTTCAATATGTAAAACTGCCTCCTCTAATGTTTATTTGCATCTAATGTTGAAAATTTAACCATGACTTGAGGTTCCTAGTTACTCAATGAGCCATAAGGACTATACAATAGAATGTAGTTGGAAGACATTAGAAGAAAAGAATATATGAAGACTCTTTACATGATCATTATATATACATTGAGTAGGAAGAATAGTAGTTTTGTAATCACATCAATCTGAGTGTATCTACTAGATATTATCTTAATAGTGAGGGATATCATATATACAATATAAGAAAAACTTTGTTTCTATGTTGTCGTTGTAGTAAAAAAATTGACATTCAAAGTGACAATTTGTCCTTCAAATTGCATCATGAATTAAAATTTTTGACATTCAAAGTGACAAATTGTCCTTCAAATTGCATCATAAATTCCTAAAATTGATCAAACAACATTTGAAATTTGTGATATTGAGGATTCTAGAGGTTTTGTAAAAAAAATTCATGGAAAAAGTGGGTTTGCTCCATGGAAATCAATTTATCTTTGTTGGTAAAAGAAGAATGGTTGATCTAATGTTGAAATGTTCTATTACAATTCATGTTCAACATTCCAGATACAAAGGACAAAGTTTTTTATTCAACCATGTGGTGGTAAATTAAGGTGATTCAAATGAAGATAAGAAAGATAAGGGTCAAATATATATGCATAATCCTAATCTAGTTAGTTAATATTTTATATTTGTTGATGATCCTTGATGAATTGATGTTGGGTCATATACATGGATGTAGATATATAAACTAAAGGATCACGATGACCTAAAGTCGGTCATCAATCCTATTCATGATAGGACTTAAAAAATAATTATTGTTTATCACGTAGTACATATGTCATTTGTCATATCACTTTTGTAATCCAATGTACCTGATGTTCTTCAACCATTTGGCATGGCGTCATCGTGTACTAGAGAATCTCTATCTAAGGTGCTTTGTTCTTATAGTTGCATTTTTTAGTGGAATCCTGTTCAGTTTGTAGTTATATTTTTTAGATAACCTCCTTTTATAGTCTTATCAATATAGTTTATTATTCTCCATACATCCATGAATGTAGTGTTTCTCAACCATAGCACATAAACCATGGGTTCCATCATAAATTGTGTGGATTGCTTGTTTCTCTTCTCAAAAAAACTCACACATGTGTGTTCTTGCATTATTGTTTTAAGCCTTATTTCATACTCAAATTATAGAGATACTTTGATGTTGTAAAACACTTAAATATGATAGGATTGGTATACACCTTATAGCTAATGTTTCAATAGATTTGCCTTATAATGTTTTTTTTAATGTAATGATGAAATCATTCCTTCTTATTACCCATGTGCCCTTTTGGTTTTGGAGTGATTGAACTCATTCTATTACAAGTCATTGACTCATATCCAACACTCAACCCCTACTTATCATTTAGGTTGTGTAGGAAGGGGTAGAATGTGAAGAGAATTGCCTCACTTTAGAAGCTAGTTCTCACCATATTTTGTTCTACGTGGTGATCAACTCCTTTTCTATTTAGAACATCAATTGTTGTTGATTTTAATGTGTTGGATCACCATCTATTGTGTCCATTTAATTCACCTTTCTATTTTGGAGATACTTCCACTCCAAATTTATGCTATTTGGCAGCATATCTGACCTATATGTAGAGATGAGTTTTTTTGGGGTTACCTAAACCCCATCCTAAAGTCAATCAATATAGTCAAGCCTTGTTTTTATCATGGATGACATTTTTAAATGAAGATTGATTACTTGTATGCAAATGGATTGTGGGTTTACATTGGGCTTAGTTTCATCTGATGTTCCAACATGATGTTGAAGAAAATAAAATTTGAATGATAATTGTATGATAATTTGAAGTATCATAAATACAAATGAAGTAGTTGTATGTATAAGATGAAATGATATAAGCATATGCCAAACTAGGAGTAAAAATTAAAACTAAATAAGAAGACAAATTATGTGTGGATATATATATTTAAACTTGTAGCAACAATGAGTACAAAAGTATTTAACAAAAAAAATTTACATCATAGAGATAATCATGTATTAAGCAAAAAAATACATATATAGTTGACTTTCTAACTTCAAATTGAGTCATTGGTCATTGAATTGGGATTTTCCTTGAACCTCAATTGACTCATATGCGTCTAAGCTTAAAATTGAGGCCCAAACCCACCCATAAAAAACATGAGTTGGTTTAGTTTATGTTCCAAGGGTTAAGATGCATGACAAATTAAGTCCACCAAAAAAAATACTTGTTTAATGATGTTCATCATCATCCTAGATTATTTCCAAGTATACTAATATTTCAGTATCCGTGTATTAAACAAACTCTGGACAAAAAAACATCTCAGAAATATGTGTTTCCCTTACAGATCAAAATGTACATTATGTGGCATATTGGGTTTCAAGTATTTATATTCCTCATATCAATGTGGTCTTCCTAGTTTCTCTTATTTTCAATAAAAATTCCTCAACTACAGACTCTTTGTCAAGAGGTCGCACTTCTTATGTTACCATTTACCTTCTCCTTTTTCAATACAAAGGCCCATGTTAAGTATGAACATAGTGATTGCTTTTCATATATGTCATTTTTATAAAGTTCTACTTGGAACATATCCCTAGTAGCCTATGACATGAAATAGATCCTGACTATGCTATGATTTCCCCCCTTTGTAGCTTATCTAATGGGTGCTCCCCTTAATGATTTTTCCACATTATATCTGTAACGTCACTTGGTTGGTAAACAACTTCTTACCTACTTGTACATAACCGTATGTACAGATAACCATATATCATTAATATCCCATCTATATTTGATCCTATTGGGCTAACCCTGTCAATATGCAGTTGCATAAATATTTCCAAGGTTGGTTTCTTTCATACGTTGATCCATTTATCGATTGTTTTAGTACTATAAAATTGAGTTATAGAATCTCAACAGTTTCTAGCATAAGATCCTATGTGATTATTGATCACAAGGTATGAATGTATGTATCACATCTTTCTACATTCTTCGATGGCACACATTATGATTGAATAGTATAGCTTCTTCTAATACTATAAATGGTGAAAATTGCTACACTAATATGCGTACTCACACTATCATTAGAACTGCAAGCATCCCTTTATATTTCTTTCAACTTATTGTGTTACCATTCCTCTCTATGAAAACACTTGGACAAACCCTCTCTTTTGACCCTATTTAGTATTCCCTCAGAGTGTGACCCCTAGTAGTAGTATGTGTTGTTTGTTAATGGTTTCGATACTCTTTGTTGTGTCTTTGCTCCAACTACTTATACCGTGCAACACTCTATTATCTTTCATGGGTTGCAATGATACTATAGACTTGATAAGGAAGGAAGTGATTCTTTCCATCATCACTTTTTATGTATCATTTAGCATCACTTGAAGTTTACCACTTCGAGCCTATCTAGTAGTGGCTTGATTATCTTGTCAACATGGATTATATGTGAAAGGGGGTAAGTCAATTCTATAAACAAGAATGGAACAAGGTCAGTAGTCCAACTTGTACCCTAATAAGTGAAATATTAGAAGAGCTAATTCACTCCATGGATCTAGTAAAAAAATGTGTAGTTATAATAACATGGAATAGATAATTTATGAAGGGATTGACGGATAGGGACATACTTCAATGTGTTGTAACTATTAGAATTCCCCTAGACTAAGGTTTGGTTCAAACATGAGGTTGGATTTACTAGTTGGATAGTTGTACCAACGTTGACTGCTAACTCTAAATGGAATATATACTTAACTAAATTGCTTGTGGTCTAAAGGTTGTAAAGTATTGTTTAGGAGTTTGTTCATGGAGACAAGACAATATTAGTAACCATGTAGTTAAAATAAGTACTTGACTAGTACAAAAAGTTATATTATTAAGTATATACAAAGAAGATTATTGTCTACCTGGGTTGTATTGAATCACATGTGTTCCCTAAGTTTACCGAAACAAATATTTCTTCTTGCATGGTGAGATATGCACTTTTAGTAGAGATTTTGTTATTTATTATTTCTTAGTGATGTTGATACATTTGTTAACAAATGGAGTTAAGAATATAGAAAATATTCTACTTGTATCTTGTAGTTATTTCAATGTTTATATAACCAACCTGCAAGAAATACAATATGAAAATAACACTAAATAATATATACATAATAAAGTTAGTAAAGAAGAAAATTAATAAAGAGAATGAAAAGAAAATAGGAAAGATAAATCATAGTAAACAAATAATGAAAGTCTGTAGTCTATCTAAAGAAGTAATAAAATAAACAAAAAGGATATTGAATGATAATAAATAGGAAATAAAATTCACAGATAAATCTTGAAACCCTATATTCCAATTCCATTTGAGGGATATGAGAGGACTCTGGTTTGAGGCGAATGGTGGGGTGACTAGTGGTGGTGGTGGTTTTCACACAAGAAGCTTGTACTAGGAGGATGAAGGGATATACATCATCATTTAATCATGACTATACCACTAGGAGAATCAAGAACTCAACTCCTCTACATAGGTAGGGAACAAGAACAACCAAGGAATCTTCATGTAGGGAGTTCTGAAATGGATGTTCACTGAGAAGGATTGGTGTTCCCACCATTAAATAACTAGTTGACATAAATAAAAAGGAAATAAAGGAACAAGACAAGTTTTTGTGTCATACAAGGAAGTGGTTGGGGTGCTAAAAATGATTCTCAAGGATTTATTCACATTGATGTCAATGATCTAAAATTTATTTTGAAATTGGAGGACATAATGGTGTCTATTAGATACAACATGCCGACCTTTATGTGATGGAAGAGCCACTAGAAAATGTTCTCAAACCTTGTAAGTACATTATTTTTACCAAGATAAACTTGAGAGAAATAGGGTGCCTCACACTTATTGACATAATCATATTGATGTGGAGACCCAGATGATTCAACCTAAAAGAACTTGAAAATGGTCACTATCTTCTGTAATTATAGAAGGAGGCGGGACTATTAGAAACTCTTTGCAGGAGGACCTAGTTTGTATCTGGTTGTGTAATGTTTGGACCCTCTATTTTTTCCAGATAATGTCTATCCAGAGAGATTCATTGCCTAGATATGGATCCTAACATACCCTTGTTCTCTATTATGAAATTTTCTTAGAGGAGGTAGGCAACAAAAAATTAGAACCATAAGGTGGATCTGAACACCACATTGCAAAAGATGGGCCTAGTTTCCAAAATTATAGTGGAATTACATCCACGCAAAGCATTTATTCTAATAGTATCCATTCTCAAATGAAAATATAGTTTTCGATATGGAAATATATCATATATATGCATGAATTGAGGGTGTAGATGCCACCTAGATAATTAGTTCCCATGTCATATAATGCCAACTAGGGAAACCAGGAAGGAAGATAGTTATAAGGTTTCACAAAGTATAATCACGCAAGTATAATATAGTGGAAGGACAAAACCTAGAGATAACTAGGAGGAAAAACCCAAGAAGGAAATATTTCACGAGCTACAAGGTTTTGAACCAAAATCCAAGGAATAAAGAGACGTTGAATATTTGTAAAATATCATAGGAAACTAATAGGTGGTATTGAATGGAATGAGAGGAATAAATGAAGCAAAAGCAATAAAAAAACCAAACCAAAATAAGGAAAGAGTTCCCTTGGGAAACACCAACATGAATGTGTGAAAGCATAGGACCACTGACAACAATATTTGTAGTCCCACAATGAGAAATATAAATGATAAGGAATGAATTGGATCAACGATAAGGAAAATGTTCATTTATTCATCTTCATAATAAGATATGAAGTTGTACTGAAGGAGACTTCCCAAAGAATCCTTTTGAATGGGCGAGATTTGTTATGGGCCTCGATGGTAACTAGGCTACCTAGAATTCATATACACAGCACGGAAGACAAGGAGTGAGCTTTCAATTGCATTATAGGAAGGTAATTGATGTTAGTGAACATATATGATCATCCTCGAAAAAGAGGGTTATGAAAATCCTTACATAGAATTCGGATGAGGAGTCTCATACTATGGGATCAACGCCCAACCCCTACTCAGGTCATCAATGGTTGATCTCTCATGGAAACTACACATATACCCACATATTTGTCAAAGATATTGTGTGAAAATACAAGGTATGTGTACTAGCATTTTATGAATCATGCATGAGTGGTGGCGGGAAGATCTATTGTCACAGGATTGGGATTCATGAACACCCATCATTTTTAAGAACTCAAATTCTCATGAGAAACTATTATTGCTTCAGAATGAATATATACATTATGTGGATATGTTATTGAGTCACAAACCATTGATATATTGAAAGATTGATGAGAAACACGATCTCACTGTCATATATGTGACTGTATTCCAAGTAGGGAGAAGAGTGCTCTGGGAAATACTTTATAAACTGCTGAAGGAGACTACTGAACCATGGATTGTGTTGGCAAATTCAATGACTACATTCATACCTTGAGAATATGGGTGGTAAAACACACAATACAGAAGCTATTGCAATTTCCTCACAACTCTAAATGATTGTGGTCTCCAAGATCTAGGTGCTTGTGCCCCAAAGACAATCTTCAAAAGATGTCATCTACAAAGCAGACTTTATCGAGGACAATGGGAAATCAAGCCTAGATTGATCAACCAACCCTTAGAAAGATTGAGGTGGTGGAGAGTATGAAAATTGACCATGCTCCAATTCTTATTACTTTGGAAGTTACAAGGAGGAAAAGTGTATGGTTATTGAGGACTATGGAATCTTGGAAAGAAAAATCAATGTTCAAGCAAGACCTTAACACTAAATGGATTCTTGATGTAAGATATAAGATATATCAAAACACTTAATTAAAGCTACAAAGAACAATACTAATAAAGAGAGGTACAACACAATGATGAGGAAGTCTCCTTACAAACGATACTAATCCTATCCCAATGCCATCTATATGATAACTACTAAAAAGAGGTAGAAAATAGGAGTGTACATATTCAGACTCGGAGATAATATTAGATAAGACGGAGTGTCAACAACAGTCATAGTGTGACTAGTTTTAGTTGGGAGATTGCATCACGAAGTTCTACCATGTAGTCACCAGATAAATAGAATTTTAAGACCGACAGACATTGATGGCATTTTAATTTAGGAAGATCTATGACTCAAGGAGTACATGAGAGTTCCCTTAAAAAAACTCTTCAATGATGCAATGCCAGACCCCAAAATTTAGACTATTAGATGTAACCTGGGAAAGCTCCCCTAGATTGATGACACAGTTAGGAGGTCTACGACTATGGAACCTAAAGAGGAGGAAATTATTATCTAAATCCATAGAACTCGTTAAATCCCTAGACCTGGATGGTATTGGCATAAAGTATTTATAGAATACAAATGGTATACTACGAAATCGTCTATGATATAGTTCATTGAGAAACCCTTTTATTGTGATAAATCAGATGAAGAAGCCACCAACTTGGCTCTGGTTTTTATACCCACGACTCCACATCTATGAGTTTGTGGTCATCTCTATCCCATATCCTTGAACAATAGATGTGTTGAATTTCTATCAAAAATCATTGTATAACCACATATAAACTAGTGGATTGCTCATGTCTAGTCGATATCATTCAAGGTTATACCAATCTTATACTAATGCATCAGTAGTAATGTTATACTAATGCAGGAGATCATCCACTCCATGAAGAAGTAGAATACCAACAAGCACATGTTGACTCTCAAACTCAATCTAGATAAGACATTTTATTGAATGAGTTGGGAGCTCATACAAGACACATTCGACAAAACTACAATTTCACACTATCACACCTATAATGCAGGTGATCTTGATACAAAATTTATCTATGTTGTGGAATGGAAAATATCTAGAAGCATTCAATCCATCAATAGGGGCGAAGAAATGTGACCCCCTATCACCCTCTATATTCATCTTGTGCCTAGATACATTAAATCAAGCTATAGATGATGAGGTGCTCAATGGAAGATGGAAGCATGTAATGTTCTCAAGAGCATAGTTCTCACACATATGCTTTATAGATGATACAATTCTATTTGGGTAAGCACTCATCAAGAAAGTACTAGTGATGATGAGGTTTTGAGAGATGTTTGAAGAGGCTTAAATACAATCATTATCTGAGGAGAACTTAGTTATCTTCTTCTAAAAGGAACTCTTCTTAATGTAGGTCGCAACGTCTATAGGAAGACTATATTGCATGGATGACCAAGCTAGGGAAGCACTTAGGATTCTAATTATCCACATATGGAACAGTGCAAATCTTTACTCAGGTATACTCCACAAAATGAATAAAAGGGTTAGCTGTTGGATGCACCAAAACTTATCTTTTATTGTAAGGTTTACATTAGCCCAATAAATGTTGAATTCCGCACCAACATACACGATGCAAATGATGAAATTGTCGGTCTATGTTTGTGATGAGGTCGACCTCATTGCCCACAGTTTCATCTAAAGTGGCATTGAATAGAGGAGAAAGAGTCTCATCACATAGAAGAAAGTCACAACTCCTTTAAAAAAAAGGAGAACTGGGAATTAGGGAAGGTAGGGAATACAACAAGGCCATGCTTATGAAATCAACATGGAACTACAAACAAAGAAGAAATATTCAATCAGTGGAGTTCATGAAGAAAAAATAAGTGAGGCCAGGGATGCCCATGTCAAGTGACTTAGAAATAAGGAAGATTATTATGGAAAATTTAGGATTATTAAATTATAGTCTATGAAAGTCATTGTCAATGGGACTCACACCAACATCTTGAAGGAGAAGTGACTAAGAAATGGAACAAAGTCAAAGTTAATCTCACATAAAGTGGCTTTTGTAGAGATTGAAGATCTTTAAGTAACAAGTAATGTCAAGGATAATGGGTAATTGGATGATGGCTATCTAAGCAATAGTTAGATGATAAAACAATCTAGAACATCAAGATCATGCAAACTCCTAAGATTGACTATGGTATTGATGATTAGAGTGAAAACTTGTGCAGTACAACCCAATTTGCATATAAACTCCTTATAGAAGGAGGAGAGAATCACACCATATGAAATTTGTATATCATATGGAAATTAGATGTTTTGTAGCACAATAGAACTTTTTTATGGCGCCTCTAGTATGATAGGCTCATGACCGGTGACTTATGTCGACAAAGATAAATGAAAAAATTAGGGGAATGTCAAATGTGTGGCAATGGGTAGGATTGGGGGATTAATGCAAGAAATGGAGAAATCTAGCTGGCATGAAGCACCCTCTAGGAAGTTGGTTCTTCTTAGAGAATAAATGATGGATATATGGAAACCTATGGGCAAAAGGGTTAGAGAAATCTGAAGTGTTGAAATTCTCAATTAAATGTGGAGTGTTGAATTCTCAATTACTTTTTGAAAATATCACAGACTCGTAATGAGTTTGTCTACAACAACAAACAATCAAGATATCCAAGTCATGACTAAATAACTCCAAACAGCCTTTTACGAGGGAAAATATAGGCAGACATCTGACGGAAGTAAATTGAACCAGTGGAAGCGTCAGTCACCTGGTTGGATAACATCTAATGCAGATACATTGGACGATGGTGGAAGCAATGCACAATGCATTAGTTTCATCTTATAGGATAGTGAAGGGCAGTGATTACATGAGTAGGTGCCAAGCTTTCCAACAAAGATCATCTAAAAGGTAATCTCCTGGAGATTAGAGAAGCTATCAAGGTGAGCAAGCAATACAGGGGAGAAATATTACGATTCAGATGGACTCTAAGCAAGAAGTGAGTTTCATCTTCAAAGAAGAGGTGTGCCCCGTGAAATCAAAACTCTGGCGGAGTCAATCAAAGATGACATCGATGCAAGGGAGGATTTACAACTTAAATTTTGCCCAAGAGAGAACTTGTTAGCTGATAAGCTAGCTAAATCATAGTTGAAGCAAGTGGAGGAAATCAGTGTTTACACTCACTATCCATCATGGCTAGGAGATCGATACAATAAAGAGATGAAGACATGTAGTCGTTTAAATATGAGCAGTGCAGCAGAAGACATTGTTAAGGAAACACTGTGTGACTAACACTCCCCGGCCTATGTCCGTAAAAAAAAAAGGCTTGATTTAATGTAAGCAGTCTAAAGAGAAACACACATATCCTATGACTGAAATTTTGAGGGCTAACCGTGAACTATTATATGAGGATAGTATGCAAGCAATATGGAAGTGTGACTATTTTAAGCGAAGTGACTAGAATATAAAGTTGAACCAAAATGGGAATTGCTTGAAAGACTATTTCAAGGGGATCCCCTTGCTTGAAACGATTATGCCCACCGGAATCCCCACCACCCACCTAAATCCACACGTGGTCTTGTGCTTGTAAGTCTCCTTGATCAGTGACTATGTAAGAAGACCCTGAAAGTTAGACAACAATCTTATTCGTTACCTAGAAGTGTAACGATACGTCCGGGTGGGGGTACCCTTATTTCTATTAATTAACAATGTATGATCAAAAGATATTTGGGGACCCCGCCACATACACAAAGATTGAAACCTAAATTATATACCCACCCAATAAGACATTTTCTGAAAGCGTTCCATCATCAAAATCGATTATAGTAGAATTATGATCAAAGCAATTTGTCCACTCCTCACCTTAGAACATCTTTGGCGACATATGAAGATGAAGAACAATGTTGCGAGGAATCCAGCGCCACCAGCCATGGCCAAACCTACACACTCTCACAATAATGATACAACAATTTTTTTTTTGTGAAGAGAGAACAATTGTAAAACTGCAATATAGTGATAGAGTTTTGTTAATTGGCAGCAGGTATAATCTCTGTTGATATTGTTGTTGAATTATAAGGCTGATTATGTATTAAAACTGCACAGAGTACTACAAGCAATCAGCAGAGCACATTCTGTACTATAAGTAAGACATACGTACCAGTGATCTTCCACTTTCTGGTGCTCCTGCGGGGTATACCATCTAGATAAGAAATCGATACGCACAGCTCAGCCAATTTTCTAAAGAGGTAACTAAGCCAATTAACTAGATCTAAAAGTAAAATCGTAGTGACCGTCAAATGCTAACAAAAATATGATATAGGTGTACTGATTCAAGAAAATTGAAAAGATAGTATCAAGACAGCTACCCGAGCAGCTGGCTCTGCAGGTGCAATCGGCAGGTATTGGGCTGGAAAAAGTAGAGTTGACGTTTGCCAAAATGTGGCAGCTTAGACACTGGGTATCCAATTTCCGGCCATGCATATAACCAAAAGCAAATAAGGAAAGGTTGTAGCAATTGCCCATAGAGGAATTGCCCGTAGTAGGGAACAACATGAGATCCCATGCCACTGCATCTTCATCTTGGCGTTTCTCTAAACAACTGCTGGAGTCTGACCGCTTCGAGGGTAGGCCATCAGCTGACAGAAGCGAGTAATAGATATCGTACTTTACCAATGGGGGTAAATGGAATAGCTTGGAAAAGGGATCATGCTGGGTCGGGTCACACCAACGCGGATATAGGCAACGGATGTCAGAGAAATCAATGACACTCTGATTCTCTTGTAACAGCCGGAGTGGATAGATATCCGTGACAGGATTCTCAAACTTGTACAGGAAATCATAGCTCAGGGGACGCAAGATGAGACCCGAGAATGGATCCCATACCCTCACAACTCGAGTTCCGTTGCTACGCCTCTCTATCAGCTCTGATCGGTATGTTGCGTTCATACCACGAAAAAAGCTAGGCAACGCAGAATCAGAACTGTCGATCTTACTGGCACTGAATGGGCACAACCTGATATTTTCTTCATGAAGAAGGCTACAGAAAGCTTTGTTGAATATGTGGCATGATGACGATGATGAACTAAACTGGAAAGAAAGAAACAAAGGGAGGATGGAAGCTGGAAGAGAGAAATGAACAAAAAAAAAATCCATAAAGAGCACCAGAGACCGAGAGGCTCCAGAATGGTAGTCAGTCAGACAAAAAGAAATGAATCTAAAAGCTATTCCTCGTCCAGGAAACAGCTTGGAAATTAAAATATGAAACAAGAGACTCTGGTTTGCATGAATTGACAGAAAATAGACAGCTTGGAAATTAAAATATGAAACAAGAGTGTGAATTGATATTTGATCCTTGGGAAAATATCACCAAAGGATAGGGCCAACAGTTTAGAAGGTTTCTTTGCCGGTTAGCTATCACGGTTGACTTGGATCTTTCAAATGTATGAGCTTGAGAGTCATCTTTTTATATCTGTGGTCATGCGCTTTTCGCATCATTCCATCCATTGGACGACTTTAGAGTCTCCCATGGGACCGAGACCCCAGAGCATCGATGTGGGTAATTTCTTACCACAGCAGTCAAGCTTTACACTGAAGAAAATTATTCGTCCACGGGTCGTGGTAGGTAGAGCTGTCCAACACTCCACCTCTGGAAAAAGTGACAAGATGGCTGGGTACCTGAGCCAACCGGAATGATCACTGAAGCAAACTGGACAAAATGACGAGATCGTCTCTTCAATCGATTTGAAGAAGGCGGAAGAAAAAAATCAAGCTTTGACACCCCCCAACCCAACTCCATTTTTTTTGAAAAAGATAAAATGCCAACCGCCGGGATGTCATGCCGACAGACTAAGATCGTCATTAGAAAAGAATGGCGTCCTCATCACGAAATGACCAATTTCAGAAGCGACCAGGATGTCTCCATAGCGGAATTTCACGGAATTTCCCGTTTTGGGTTTGGTCACTCCTATTTTCGAGCTTGACCCAGTACAGCTAGAGGCAGTTTTGGAATCCCAAACCCGGTTTGAGATTACCCCGACTCGCGTATCGCGTCTCACAGCTTCGTCCCTCGCGACATCTTCCCTCCCTCTCTCCCTCTTCCTGGCGAAGCAGCCGAAGCAGCCGTTTTCCTGGCGAAGCAGCAGCCCGTGGAGTAAATGCGACGCAGCTGCTCCCGACGCAGCTACCTTCGGCGTAGCTGTCTCCTGCCAACTGCCACCGCCGAGCTAGGGCGGTCAAAAGCATGGTCTGCCATGCCTGGTCAAGTCGTCTACAGAGGAACGAGTAGGCGGCACAGAAGAGGAACCCGAAACCCTAGCCATTGTTGCGGCTTTAAAGTGGCGGTGTGGTGCTGCGAGGTGCTGGACTACTACACAACCTTGTTCGTCCAACTGTTGCGAGGTGGTGCTGGACTTCCGCGGAACTTCGTTGCTGCTTGCTCGTGGTCTGCCGGCGCTGCCCAGGTCGACGATCGTGCCCAGCTTCCGCCGCTGCCGTCGTCACTGCAAGGAGAGATTCTGCTCAGGTTGGTCTCTGTCTAGGGTAGAGGTTTATTTCGGGTTTAGGGCAAAATGTTGAAGAGGGTTATTTCGGTTTTAGGGCACTCTGTCGTCGTTCTTGCCCCCTTCTGCTCAGGTTTGTCACAAATTAGGATAGACGGTGCTTTATTTGTGACGTCAATTAGGGCAGAAGTACAACAATCAGGCATGTATATCGATTAAGTGGCAAATGAGCCGACAATACCTACAAACAGTCGTTGTGTATGACTGATTTATTCTACTTGTTACTACTACTTTTATCTAGAAATGCATCAATTTACCGCTATTATGTGTGTCTGTGTGCTACGTTATAGTAGTAAAGCAAATAAAAGCCACTACCATGCTTTTTTATTTGAATTGTGATATGTATGTATGCTTGTCTACTTGCTCAAATATTGCCTGATAGTATTCTAACATTGTACTCAATGTTTGTGTTGTTGATTTTATAACTTGAACATATAATAAAAATTTCCATTATACGAATGTTGTGCACTTGCTTGTAGCATTGAGGTCAGGACAGTAGGTTGGGGGTCTTACTTGAGTTGTCAAAATAGGGCATACCATATTGATAAATAGGATTTTTGTCAATGATTTGGTCAATGGAGGTCCCTCATGTAGAAATAGGGTTCTCTGATTTTTGGCATGATTTGGTCAATGGAGGTCCCTCATGTAGAAATAGGGTTCTCTGATTTTTGTCAATGATTTGGTCAATGGAGGTCCCTCATGTAGAAATAGGGTTCTCTGATTTTTGTCAATGATTTGGTCAATGGAGGTCCCTCATGTAGAAATAGGGTTCTCTGATTTTTGGCATGCGGGAGCAGTCATGGTTAGGTTAATAGGGTTTAAAACAACAGGAGATTTAAAACTTGTTTAACTAAATCAGTGTGAGGTATAGGTTAGGTGAATCCCTGCATCTACACAGTGATGCCTGGAAAAGTTATTTCACTATACAAATGAATATTTTGTTTATTGTGTGGTATTTTACCATGACATATGTGGTTATGTGAAACCCACAGCTGATGATGTTTTACTGTCATTTAATTAAACCCACAGGTCTAGGTTAGTCTATGTTTTATATCTTTTTTGTTAAATTATTTTTGTTCATGTAAACCACCAATTAATCATAAAACAGATCAATCTTAGCAACATTTGACTCCTCATGGAGATGACCTCTATTATGCAAGTGGTTTGAGTTATAACATGTATTCAAAATTCATGCAAATATACTAAATAGTTTTAACATGCAACTGTGACATTATAGTATGTTTTAATTTACAAAACATAATTTCCCTCCAAGATATGAATCTATCATATGGTAGTGGTTAGGTTAATAGGGGAAACTACAGCAGATTTAAAACTTGTTTAACTAAATCAATGTGAGGTCTAGGTTAGGTGAATCCCTGCATTTTGATGTTCTGTTATTAGTTCTGTTTTAATGTTCTGAATTTTGATGTTATGTTTTTTGTGATAGTATTATGATATCATAATACTATCACAAAAGATTTCATAAATCTGGAAATTGTATATATAAATTGGTATTCTGGGAAAGATCATTCATTGATTTCAGCTATGGATTTCAGCTTTCATTTGTTTTACTTTCCTCTCTATGTTGTATTAGAGTAACCATTATTAATCCTCCAATATATACCATGGTTGAACCTAATTTTTGCCTACATTAGCTCACCATTAGCAGGTACTATGTTTGATTTGGCATGCAGGAGCAGTCAGGGTTAGGTTAATAGGGTTTAAAACAACAGCAGATTTAAAACTTGTTTAACTAAATCAGTGTGAGGTCTAGGTTAGGTGAATCCCTGCATTTTGATGTTCTGTTATTAGTTCTGTTTTAATGTTCTGAATTTTGATGTTATGTTTTTTGTGATTGTATTATGATATCATAATAATATCACAAAAGATTTCATAAATCTGGAAATTGTATATATAAATTGGTATTCTGGGAAAGATCATTCATTGATTTCAGCTATGGATTTCAGCTTTCATTTGTTTTACTTTCCTCTCTATGTTGTATTAGAGTAACCATTATTAATACTCCAATATATACCATGGTTGAACCTAATTTTTGCCTACATTAGCTCACCATTAGCAGGTACTATGTTTGATTTGGCATGCAGGAGCAGTCAGGGTTAGGTTAATAGGGTTTAAAACAACAGCAGATTTAAAACTTGTTTAACTAAATCAGTGTGAGGTCTAGGTTAGGTGAATCCCTGCATTTTGATGTTCTGTTATTAGTTCTGTTTTAATGTTCTGAATTTTGATGTTATGTTTTTTGTGATAGTATTATGATATTATAATAATATCACAAAAGATTTCATAAATCTAGAAATTGTATATATAAATTGGTATTCTGGGAAAGATCATTCATTGATTTCAGCTATGGATTTCAGCTTTCATTTGTTTTACTTTCCTCTCTATGTTGTATTAGAGTAACCATTATTAATCCTCCAATATATACCATGGTTGAACCTAATTTTTTCCAACATTAGCTCACCATTAGCAGGTACTATGTTTGATTTGGCATGCGGGAGCAGTCAGGGTTAGGTTAATAGGGTTTAAAACAACATCAGATTTAAAACTTGTTTAACTAAATCAGTGTGAGGTCTAGGTTAGGTGAATCCCTGCATTTTGATGTTCAATTATTAGTTCTGTTTTAATGTTCTGAATTTTGATGTTATGTTTTTTGTGATAGTATTATGATATCATAATAGTATCACAAAAGATTTCATAAATCTGGAAATTATATATATAAATTGGTATTCTGGGAAAGATCATTCATTGATTTCAGCTATGGATTTCAGCTTTCATTTGTTTTACTTTCCTCTCTATGTTGTATTAGAGTAACCATTATTAATCCTCCAATATATACAATGGTTGAACCTAATTTTTGCCTACATTAGCTCACCATTAGCAGGTACTATGTTTGATTTGGCATGCGGGAGCAGTCAGGGTTAAGTTAATAGGGTTTAAAACAACAACAGATTTAAAACTTGTTTAACTAAATCAGTGTGAGGTCTAGGTTAGGTGAATCCCTGCATTTTGATGTTCTGTTATTAGTTCTGTTTTAATGTTCTAAATTTTGATGTTATGTTTTTTGTGATAGTATTATGATATCATAATAGTATCACAAAAGATTTCATAAATCTGGAAATTGTATATATAAATTGGTATTCTGGGAAAGATCATTCATTGATTTCAGCTATGGATTTCAGCTTTCATTTGTTTTACTTTCCTCTCTATGTTGTATTAGAGTAACCATTATTAATCCTCCAATATATACCATGGTTGAACCTAATTTTTGCCTACATTAGCTCACCATTAGCAGGTACTATGTTTGATTTGGCATGCGGGAGCAGTCAGGGTTAGGTTAATAGGGTTTAAAACAACAGCAGATTTAAAACTTGTTTAACTAAATCAGTGTGAGGTCTAGGTTAGGTGAATCCCTGCATTTTGATGTTCTGTTATTAGTTCTGTTTTAATGTTCTGAATTTTGATGTTATGTTTTTTGTGATAGTATTATGATATCATAATACTATCACAAAAGATTTCATAAATCTGGAAATTGTATATATAAATTGGTATTCTGGGAAAGATCATTCATTGAT
The DNA here is from genome assembly GCA_963693085.1 of Alisma plantago-aquatica. Taxonomy (NCBI): domain Eukaryota; kingdom Viridiplantae; phylum Streptophyta; class Magnoliopsida; order Alismatales; family Alismataceae; genus Alisma; species Alisma plantago-aquatica. The sequence goes on along the minus strand of OY856414.1, from coordinate 597,988,188 downwards.
TTCAGCTATGGATTTCAGCTTTCATTTGTTTTACTTTCCTCTCTATGTTGTATTAGAGTAACCATTATTAATCCTCCAATATATACCATGGTTGAACCTAATTTTTGCCTACATTAGCTCACCATTAGCAGGTACTATGTTTGATTTGGCATGCGGGAGCAGTCAGGGTTAGGTTAATAGGGTTTAAAACAACAGCAGATTTAAAACTTGTTTAACTAAATCAGTGTGAGGTCTAGGTTAGGTGAATCCCTGCATTTTGATGTTCTGTTATTAGTTCTGTTTTAATGTTCTGAATTTTGATGTTATGTTTTTTGTGATAGTATTATGATATCATAATACTATCACAAAAGATTTCATAAATCTGGAAATTGTATATATAAATTGGTATTCTGGGAAAGATCATTCATTGATTTCAGCTATGGATTTCAGCTTTCATTTGTTTTACTTTCCTCTCTATGTTGTATTAGAGTAACCATTATTAATCCTCCAATATATACCATGGTTGAACCTAATTTTTGCCTACATTAGCTCACCATTAGCAGGTACTATGTTTGATTTGGCATGCGGGAGCAGTCAGGGTTAGGTTAATAGGGTTTAAAACAACAACAGATTTAAAACTTATTTAACTAAATCAGTGTGAGGTCTAGGTTAGGTGAATCCCTGCATTTTGATGTTCTGTTATTAGTTCTGTTTTAATGTTCGGAATTTTGATGTTATGTTTTTTGTGATAGTATTATGATATCATAATAGTATCACAAAAGATTTCATAAATCTGGAAATTGTATATATAAATTGGTATTCTGGGAAAGATCATTCATTGATTTCAGCTATGGATTTCAGCTTTCATTTGTTTTACTTTCCTCTCTATGTTGTATTAGAGTAACCATTATTAATCCTCCAATATATACCATGGTTGAACCTAATTTTTTCCTACATTAGCTCACCATTAGCAGGTACTATGTTTGATTTGGCATGTGGGAGCAGTCAGGGTTAGGTTAATAAGGTTTAAAACAACAACATATTTCAAACTTGTTTAACTAAAACTTGGGGCCAATAATAATTTGTAACTTGCCTATATGCTCGTTGGTGTTTCATTATTTGTATTAAATTGTATTAAATGGTATATGTTGTGACTGAATTGTATTAAACATTTACACTGATTATGTCATCAAATATTGCAGCAACTACACGAGTATGCCTCCCGCCGACCCTAACAACCGTATGGTATGGACAAGAGAGTATGATGTCGCTGTGGTGACAACCTTGCGTAGACAATATGACCTAGGCAGGTGTATTGATGGTAATTTTACTAAGGACTCTTGGAGGGAAATAACTTCTGATGTCAATAATAGGGTTGCCGCCGTGTTTAAGTTAGACCAAATAAGATGTCGCTGGAAGAACCTTAAAAAGGACTACGTCCATTTGAAGGGTTTGAACAACAAGAGTGGCGTTGGATGGGATGAAGAAAGGCACAAGCCCATTGTGCCGGACACCCCTGAGTGGAAAGAGGCCATTGCGGTACGCACACTATACATAACTTTTATCCAAACAAATTGTAACTGTACATGTAAACATGAATATCTTAATACACATTTTTTTAAAGCGTAGGCAGACAGGGACCTGACTAGGTTGCTTAGGCGCCCGTTTCCCCACTACTACGACATAGAGCTAATGGCGGGGAGGAACATTGCTAGAGGACACCATGCAATGTCTTCGGCAGACACTCAAATTCCCGCAGATGTTGCGTCTGAGGATGATGTCTGTGTCGACCTAGGCGCGCCTGATACCCCCATGTACACACACTCGGCAACAAGCGAGCGTAGCGTACCAGACGAGGGTAGCGTACCCCAAAGTGAGGTTGAAAGCGCGCGGCCTGTGGGAACGGATAACCCGTCAGTTGGGGGCAGGAGTCCTTCTACCCATACGCGCAGGAGACGCCATTCAACGCCGCAAGAGCGATGTAGTCTTTCCAATGAAGTTTTGGCTGAGTTCACACATGTTTACACAAAGGTTCACGAGTTAGGGACATCCATGATGACCAAATCCTATGAAAAGGAAGAGTTGTCAAACATTTTACAACATTTTAATGCCAATTTCCCCGATGCCCCCACCTCTATTTTTACTACACTTGTGAACGCCATCAAGGACTCTACCAACCGCAACATCTACCTTAGCCTCCAAAACACCCTTGCAAAGATAACCTTGTGGTTAAACGACCTTTGTCAAAGGTCACAATTAGGTTTTGCCACATCTGTACCTCCAATGCCTTCATATTATTTCCCGTCTCCGCAACCATTCCCTTCACATTCACCCAACTTCAGCAGCACGTCGTCTCAGCCACCATTTATGTCGTCTTCCTCTTCACCCAACTTCCCAGGCACATCGTCTCAGCCACCATTTATCCCGCCACCCAACTTCCCAGGCGTGCCACCGATGTTGTTTCCTTCATCCAGTGATGCTGGCCCATCGGGAACATAATTGCAGGGGTTATTTCGTATGCATTTGAAGTTAATTATTTTCCGTCCAAACATTTATATTTCATTGACTGTTGTAATAATTTACTTTCCGCACACACATTACATATCCGTACAATTTCATTTGATTGAGTGTTGTAATAATTTATTTTTCACACGTTAATTGGATTGTCTTATGTTGTAGCAATTATTATGTAGTTGTTTGCATTGTACATGTAGGCATCATGTCTGGCAATGACCAACCGCAAACACAAGACATGCTCAACAACCTTTTATTAGATTCCTTGTTGTGGCCAGTGATTCACGTTGGTGATTTAATTGCCGACTCTATTGCATACTCAATCATGGACGCAGTAGACGTTGATGCCTCCACACCACCTCGTATCCCTAGGTCAGTTAGCATCAGGAGTGGCCACATAAAGGTCTTAGAAATATTGACCGGTCACGAACAAAGGGCTTATGACCTATACCGGATGCGTCCACAAACTATAATGACCTTTATCGACAAGCTTGAGAGTCGTGGCTTGTTGCGAGGTACTAGAGGCGTCAGCTCAGTTGAGGCCGTATGCTATTTCCTGCAGATGGTTGGCCATGGACACACAAATCGTGCTTTGGCGGAGGACTACATTCACTCCGGTGAGACCATTAGCAGAAAGTTCAACGAAGTGTTGGACGTTGTTTGTGCGTTGACCCATGACTACATTGTCATGCAAACCGCAACTACAAGCACAGCAACACATACTCGCATTTTACATAACGCAAGGTTCTACCCATACTTCAAGGTAATAGTTAACCCCCTAATAAATTTAATTTATTTTCAAACATTGTGTATGTTTACAACATTATTTTGGTTTATAGAATGCCATAGGGGATATTGACGGAACACACATCCCTGTCTTGGTCAGCAGAGACAAACAAAATCGATACCGTGACAGAAAAGGGAATGTCTCTCTCAATGTCATGGCTGTAGTAGACTTCTCCATGGAGTTTACATATGTCCTCACTGGGTGGGAGGGGTCGGCTGCCGACCAAAGGGTCCTGCAATCGGCAAGGAACCATAGAGGGTTTACAGTTCCGCCGGGGAAGTTTTACCTGGTAGATGCAGGGTATGCCAACACTCGTGAATTTGTTGCACCCTATCGCAACACAACATACCATATTGCTGAGTACCGAGGAAACAGACATGCCTACACCAGAAAGAAAGAGATGTTCAACCACAGACATGCTCAACTACGTAATATTGTAGAAAGAGCATTTGGGGTGCTGAAGAGACGGTTTGCATACCTTAAGAAGGGGCCGACATATCCTATTCATTCGCAGTGTCGCATCGTACTTGCTTGTTGTATCCTACTCAATTACATCCGACGGCAAAATGACGGCGACACCATAATGGATGAACTCCCAGATGAGAATTCATCGTCTGTCATTCCCCCAGGCGTCGTTCCCCCGAGTTCAGGTCAAGGTTCAACTCAGGCCGATTCAAGGGAGGGCGAAGTGTTACGTGAATCCATTGCTAATCTCATTTGGGAAACTCGTTAGTAGAGTATCTGTAATAGATTGATTCCCGAATTGTTTATTTCGAACCTGATCAGAATCAACACATTGTGTCAATATAGGTTGTCTTCAAATGGAGAACGGAATGCCTCGTTGTCAATGCGGCCTTCAATCCACTGTACGCGTTTATATGGATGCCAAGGATGCACAAAACGGATGTTTTGAAGACAAGAACCCACACATGCCATATTTTACGTGCGGTAGTCTTCAAAATCAAAATAGATGTCATATGAGGTTGCCCGCACAACGGGTTGTACCCACAATTGCCACACTAACTGCCATTAGGGCTGCAATGCTTTCACAACTTGCATATGTACGCAGTGAACGTCAACTATGGTCTTCCCAGTGTGCCTTTGTCTGTTCCAGCAGAGCAGACACTGATAGGCTACAAGTAAAAATTACCGATCTACGATCGCGGTCCCAATATCTTCGCCAACGTCTTCACATAACTAGCGACGACAACACTTCCAATGAGGACGGTTACAATACATCATAGATGTATAACATAATTGATGTCTGTCCAACATTCATAACATAAGTTTATCTGTAATAGATTTAACAATTATTATGTGGTCTGTCTTGTATGTTATTGTTTTGATTTTCAATCTAACTCCATTGCCATAAATCGTTTGACTGATTCAAATGCATGGTGTAGATGTCTATTAATACAACTGAAGTTGTGCGGTGTGACTGTGGGTTAGAGGCAGGCTTGCGACTTAACACTGACGATGCAGGGTTGTATGACTTTGGAATTCTCAGTGAAAGACCAGGTGAAATGTATTACATATGTCCTTCTCGCGAGGTGCGCTTGTACACACATATTATGTAGCCACTGTGTACGTTACACATTCATTGTCATTTACGTAAACTTCATAATATTTTTTAGGGAAAAGATCGATGCAGTTACTTTCACTGGGCAATCGATCTCAGTCCTACAATTGATTCTCTGAAAGCTGAGATTGCGTTACTCACGCTCGAGTGCAAGTCATTGTGGGGTCAGACAATGAACTTGAAAGATTTTGTTGAAATTCATCACAACCACCATGATGTTTACACCAACAAAAAGTATGAGCATGAGTATCTAGAACGCTACGTAGAAGAACTGGAGGACCAATGTAGGCTTCTGTTGGACACTCCTTCACCCCCGACGACGCCGTAACGTCGAATGGCGGCCATACCTTTCATTCGCGTCATCGGTTTTCCATTTTAGTGTTGTTGTTTGGAAGTTCCTGTGTTAAGTGTTGTTGATTGTTTTTTAAAAAAGGATATGCCATGCTCTGTTGTTTGGAACTTACATATTAACTAATATGCTTAGTCATTCGACGCCTCCTCATTTTGTGTGTGTTCGGAGCATGATATGATGGACTGTATACGAAGGTGTGTTGATGGAGTGTATACGACAGAGGCTTGGATGGAGGCAAAATCATAAAATGATAATAAACCTAATACATGATAGTAGTGAACTTAGGTGAACATAAGAGTTATTATTGTTCTTCTTGTTATTTTTGTTCTTCTTATCTTATTTTTAATTTTGTTCTTCTTATCTTCTTGTTATTTTTCTTCTTCTGTTCTTCTTCTTATCTTCTTGTTGTTGTTGTTCTTCTTGTTTATTACAGGCAACATGGGATCTCGTTTCCCTGTAAAGCAGTACGATCTCTCAAACAGGGAGTTCATGAGATGCGTCCCCCTTCCCGTTACCTGGAGGTGCGAGCCATTCAAGATAACTCCTGGCTATGCAATGGTGGAGGTAGGCATAATCAGTTTTGATGTACAGATCAGGTGGTCTACACCTGAAGAAAGTATATGGAACAAGAAAAGTAAATATTTAATCATGGATGAAGGTTGGACGGAAATGTTGGACAGCCTCAAAGCCACACCAGACTGGACCGTGACCCTACAACCCAAACCCAAGGATGACAGTCGTCCTACATGCTTTTTGTTGTGGATTTATTTTGAAGGTGACAACTCTGATTTGCTAAGGTTTATTTTCCCGAGACCAGATGGTTACATATCATCTACTTTGGACTCGGCGGATGCCTTGTTTGACAGAGATTGGCACGAAGCACCAATCTTGATCTCGTCTAGGGATGATGAAACTGATGTTGAATCAGTTGGATCAAACAATCATTAGTTTTTTGTTTTCTTTATTATCTTTATGTTGTTTATATACATTACAAGCTTGATATGGGTGCCTGCCAACTAAGACAATTTATATTTAGTCTTCAATAGCTGAATATGTTTTACTTTAAAAATGATGTTCATGTTTGGCTATTTTTGGAACGTGTTTTTTGGTCTGACGGAGTATTAAACATAGCATGTTAGGCATATTCAACCTCAAGGAAACAATCAAAACACCCACATAAACACCCCACAAAAGGGTAACACGCCTGACTCACATCTCAACAACAAAATGAGAGTTCTTAAACCAAAGTGATATTGATAACAATTAAGTTATTATTCAGTTACTTTTTTCAGTTTAAAAACTTCTGTTTAAACGGCGTCACAAGGTCACATTTCTAACAACAGTTCTGCGAGAATAGGACAGATTCAGCTAATCCTGCCTACAGTTGTCAAACAGAATCAGACTAAACCCAGCCTGCACAGCCAAACAGAATCAGCTTGAAACGAGTCTGAAACGAGTCCAGCCCCCCAGAATGAGACTGGTTTGCCAAACAGAATGAGACTGGTTTGCCAAACAGAATCAGACTCCAGCAGGCCTAAACCCGTCCAAGCCAGGCAGGCTTGCATAAAGCCAGTCCCGAACCAAACAGGGGCTGAGTGATCCAGTTGAGGGTGATGCGGCAGCTTTGACCATAGGGAGTATTGGACAAAGCAGCGGAACCAAACTTGCAGCGTGTCGCAAGGCAAGGGAAACATTGGGATCTCGGTGATGCCAGTACTCTCCAAGGAAAAGAGCGGCAGCTGCGTCCGGTTGCAGTGGAAGAAGAAAACGAGGCTGGCGTTGGTGCTATTGAAGAAGGTGAGAGGCGTCCGTTCGACCGTCAGGTTGCGGTTGGGGAACTGGTCGCAGCTGCTGTTGGTTTCCGGGATACGCTTCCCAAGGTCAACAGTCCGGTGGTCGTCGGAAATGTTCCAGCAGTACCGTTCCAGCCACTGTATCGGCATCACGGTACGATCCATGGCCGTGGAACGCAGGCGGAGGAAGGAGATAGGCAACAGGCACTTGAAAATTGGAAGCTCGGCTAAGAGCTCTATGGGAGAGGAAGTCGCGCGCGGCTGCAGATTCCTGTAGTATCGCAACAAGTCACGGAGTGGAGGGGTCACAAGTAAAAAGAAGAATGGCAGTCAAGCACGTTTACATGCAAACATCTTCGAAAAGGAGAATTATAGATTTTAGTGGGTGAAGGTGTAGATGGTCCGGAATCACTGGCGTGGTGAGTGTATCTAATCTGTGTGTGGTCCCATCCACTTACCACTTGACTCTCCTAGAAATGTCGAGATGCCTTGCTTATTGCCGGCGATGAATCATACTTGTTCATATTGTTTGTATGCCCGCTTGGAGAAACACAGAAAAGTTCTCAAACCCTCACCCATCCTTTTGCCGACCGTAGAGAGCAAAAAGATCAGGGAATACGGAGGAAAAGAAAAGGCGAAAATAACCTATTTTGGTTCATTTATTTGCAAGACTAATTTAGTTTTAATTTTTCTTCTTCTAAAATAATCTATTTTGTGGTGTCGAAACTAAATCCGTACCACATGAGAGTCTCTTCTTCAAAATGCCATTTCATGAGACGTTTATAAGAAGCAGCCGTCACTTTTGATAGGTCGGCCATTGTAATCTATATTTTTCTTCAATACCATTGATACAATGTATTGTTTTAATCAAATTTAAAATATTATATAAAATATTATTAAATTTCAATAAATAATAGTACATCATTATAAATATATGACATACAATTGTTTATAGCTGCATACTTTATATGTAAATGATATATTTTAGCTAATCAGAGAATATATTTAACAATATATAAATAGAAATTTAGCATTCAAAATGAATTAAATATTGAAATATTAGATAAGGTCTCAAGAATATTAGCAAAATATTGTATATGTAAAACTATCTTTTTTTTAAAGAATATGTAAAACTATCTATACTATCATATAAGTAGCACAAAAGTCTGTACCAATGGCATGCAAATTGTATTAACATTTTTATAAACATAATTTAACATTATTCAAGAACATATATAGGTGCCTTTTATTAATAAATTCAACTATATTTTTAAAATATATTTTTGAATTCAAGTTGCATATAGAAAATGAAAAAAAAATCAATATTAAATTCAAAATTGTATTTGTATTATATTACATGTTTTGAATTAATGAAACAGTTATATATATATATATATATATATTTATATTGGATATAACCATTTCTTATATATATAATCATCAAATATATAAAAGTAGGACAAATTATCATATTCACCAAATACTATTATTGTATTTATATATGAACTATATTTAGTTATATGTAAGCATATATAAGTATTATTCGTATATAAGTAGAATATAATACTAACTAATCTAACTTTTTCATATCTAAATTTTATTAAAGTTTTGGATGATGAAAATAAGTATATAAAAAGCATGCCTACATAACAAGTCAAGTACTTGGTTTCTTGGTATGGGAAAAACCTTTGAGTGAAATAGGAAACACAATTAGCCTATTGAGTGTTGGAAGCGAATAAAGATGTGCCTTTTGATTTAAGGTTTATTGACTAATCTTTTGTTTTGATGATGCCTGAATCATATCGTTTATCTATGTCTAATGTTTCTACGTGAGTGATTTGCTATTAGATTGAGACGCTCCAAATGCCTAAATCTACACTTCCTTATTGGAGAAAATAAAATTATAAAAGCAAAAAAATCAAGATTGAAGAATAGAAAGTTTTCTCCTTATATCATTGATGTAAATCTTGGTGTCAGTCCAACGACATTACCCTTGCAACAATATGCTTCCTCTTCTTCATGCATCAACACACTCCTTCAGTTGAAGTAGCACTCGAACTGTAGTCTCCACTAGCCTCTTGGTTTGGCACCGTAGACAGCAGTTGACGATATCCTCCTAGCGACAGACAATTGTATCCCATCTCTAGAATAGTCCAAGCGGGCCACTGAGAACTCCACATTGCACTATTGGTGCCAACACGAAGGAGTTATCCCCTTCTGTCGATGTACTATTCACCGACAAGCTCTCCCACAATTGTTCTCAGTTGTTCTCTCCCTCACTCTCCATCCCTTTAATGGGTAGAACTCGCTCAACCTCTCTATTAGTTACTACAACTAGATATGATAACAATTATTAGAGAAACTGATTCTCAATTGTGTGTGTTGTGAAGCCCCTAATACCCCTCTATTTATAGTAGATGTCAGAGTCAGGATTTCCAATATGTCTGGGAGTAGAAGGGTCTAGAATCATGAAGTTTTTTTGAACCTATAAATTGCGAACTGGTTGGTTCACACACCCAACCGGTCACTTGGTGCATTAGATGGTCAGTTCTTTAAGTGAACTGATCCGTTCACATAGTTTCTTGTTCTGAATCACATTGATATTTAATGTCCGATTAATGCTAAATATGAAATCAGCATCAATCCTTATTCCAATCAAAATGGCAATTGAACCGGGCAAACTAGAGGGTGAATCAGTTGTATCACATAGTGAAACGGTTGTTTCACATTGTGAGATTGGTCATTTCACAAGTGAAATGGTCGTTTCACTTGTCTAGTATAGGAAAAGGTCAACCAAAATTGATTCCAATTGACTTGACATTCCAACCGACCAGTTCAACACTTAAACCGGTCGGTTCAGAGTCTAGTCAGTAAATTTTGAACATTAGTTGTTTAATTGAATACCTAAACATCTTTAGTAATCAAATTAAACATAATTCATGAATATACTCCTTTAATCCAAGTGTATCCTATGTGTGGAACACTATAGGTCCATAATTATGTTTGCAGTGAATGTCCATAACCAATTATGACATCACAAGAAAAGAGTGGTGCCTAGTCAAACTTCATTGCTACCCACGCAATTTGGAAAGTTGGAGGACAACTTCTACCTATAATCTATGATTAGTATTGATATAATTGTATAGTTCATTTGTCTCTGATACATGGATTGAACTCAAGGCATGGAATCATTATCCTTTTAACGTTCAATCGATGTTCATTGAACTAGAGAAGACTATCTGAGATGCATGTGAGTTAACATATCACATATTGAGTCACATGAGTACGGCTGTACAATTCTCAATCTTGCTTATCTAGAGGCCCTAGATATCGATCTTCTATAGGAGGGACACGTCCCATCTACACCACTCACACTCTATCGCCATGTGTGACAATGCACCCAGTCATCACCCTTATGGCATCCCTTATTCAGGATTAATTGGATGACGTCAAAGTACATGAACTACATGTGATGAATGTAGTGACTTTAGGTCTATGAAACATAATCACAACTATCACTATGTGAGATGATTCAGACTACCATTACATGCTCTCCATGTATCACTCTCATAGTGGGTCTGTCTGATACACAGTTCTCTAACATGTACTTGTGTGCTTGACTTGATATCATATATCATGACTAATGATACTTTCTCATTAGTTAACACACACTCTAGTATTGTGTATTATTTTTGTCTAATTTGCTTCCACAATTGTATCCAACTATGGACATAACAAGAATGTATGTATTCTTAGCTTTCAGAAGATCTCATTGTTCAACTCATGTATTTGAAGACATACAACATCGAGTAACATCATTCTTTAGACATCTACTATGTATGTGTCATCATCTCATGACCGAGACAAACATAATATATAGAAATACCTTTATAATTATCAAATTAGGCATCTTATGCCACATCCCAATAATCATATGATTGGCTCTATGGACATTCATACCAACAACTTCCACTTACACTAGGCTCATATTGGTTTGGTGTAATTCATAAGTTGTAAGTCATAAGTTCCCTAGAACTCATTTTCTAGGAACTCTAGTTCAGTTTTAGGAACTTAAGTTTCATTCACTTCCATGTAATTGGTTTGTTATAAGTGTAAATATGGAAATCATTAAAAATATTGTTAATTTTTACTATGTAATATAAATAAGGATGGAAAAGACATAAAAAAATCACATCTGTGAAAATCATAATGTTTTTAATTCATAATAACCTTAACGAGTGGTAATGGTGCAGACGTCGCTCCTTATAAAAATATTTTATTATGGTAATTAATAAAAAATATTATGATTAAAATCTTATCGTAGTATTTTTATTTCACTTTGTATTTACAAATTATTTTAATAATATTCATATTTCATGTGCTTGTAAATATAAGTTTCATAATTGTATAACACAATGTATAATATTAACTTTTATATTATATTGGTAAGGAAATTTTACTATGTTATTTGTCTATGGTTATTGTTAATTATCATTTTTCACGTCATATTTTTTAAACATGAAGAATAAAAATATGATAGGTAAATCATATTGTTTTCACTTGATGCGATGTGTTTCTTTTTCATGATGTTTGCATTTTTTATTTTGTAAATCACACTACTAGTTGTGGTTATAGTGTAAAATAGTTTACATAGTGTGATTATAGTGCATGGTATATTGTCATATTATTTATGATTTCAATAATGAACTATATCCACAACGTAAATATTTCTAGTCATAAATATTTTACATGTGTCACTTATGACAAATGAAAAATATAATTGTATAAGAAATGTTGTTAGTTGTCACAAAATTTGTTTTTCACTCTCTTTAAGAGGAAAATCAAGAATTGTGTTTTGTTTGTAAGTATGTAACTCACCAGAAGTCATGGAACTCAAGTTCTAACACCCTCTTTAAACCAATCATGAAAAACCTCTTACAGAACTCCAATTCATAAGTTTTTCTGACCTAGTTGCGACAAATCAATCAGAGCCTTATCGCCAACCACCCACAAATCATATTTCAAGTGACCTTAACATATACATCATGTTTCAGCTACACACGTGCTTTTATAGTGGGTTAGAAACATTTGCTTCAAGTCGATATTTTGTAAGTTTCACATCTCATCATTGGCGACTTTTCACATGAGATGGAAGTGATGTAGTATGTTATTTGAAATTTCATGCCTATCCAATAACTCCATTAATGTGACAATATTTCTACTATGTCATCAATGGTTGGAACCTCCCACAAGTCACCCATATGAACTTCTTGATCTACACATTATCCTCCGTTCTTCTCATAACACATATATACTCCATTTCTATTGTATATTTACACAATTGTCATTAGCTCGAAATGTTATCCAACTTATAGTTCTTGTTTTTAGAGCCAAACATAATTAAAGATTGTGATCATTAATTTTACTTGTCATTTTGGAAGCTTGCATCGGTGTAACCCTTTACACCCAACACTTCCTTATTACCATAACCAAGGAACCAATCCTTTTAATTATTCTCAAGTACTAAAGGATGTTCTTCATGGTAATCCAATGACCTTCATTGGAATCAGACAGATACCCTCTCGCCATATCCAGTCATTATAAAAAAAATGGTCTTTACCATGTAGTGAAAACCCCATATTTTGTAGCTAAAGGCTTTAGCTATATTTTTCTGTACAAATACAAATTGTAGTATATGCTCGTATATGTAAAGGCTTTAGCTATAATTTTCAAATATGATCCATTCACTTTAAATGCATATGTAGTAAAAAATAGTTAGTATGTAGCAAAAAGATGAAGTAACTATATTTTATGTGTTGTTAATGTGAAGAGAAAAGCAATAATTACTATATATATATATATATATATATATATATATATATATATATATATATATATATATATATATATATATATATATATATAGTTAGATTATACATCTAGCTGCATATGTAGTTCCATTTATGACACATACATGTATATAGTTAGATTATGCATATATTGTTTAATTTGTCAATGCACATGTAATTAGATCAAGCTGTACTTAGATGCCAACAATCATAATTTTATGTATATTAAAACAACAATTGTACAGGGGGAGGACATATACCTTTCCCCTATTACACATTATTCATGAAGAAAGATAAACACTTCAATACAAGTAGCATGAATTTTTAGGTACTTTATGACACCATCTTCTAGTCAATACAAGGTGTAAGGACCCTGACCTGCGTTTAGGGTTTACCCTGTTTGTTTAGCTTAATCTTGATGCTTTGGTGCTTGCCAATCACCTTTAAGTGGTGATTAGGGTTTTTGTCGTGCTTTGTTGAGAGTTCGAGGGGCTACTTGCAAATAACCCAAGTTTAGGATTTTGTGTGAAAGTTGGTCATCTTGTGAGATATTTTCCCTCTTTGCTTCCTCTAGGGTTGAGAGGAAGGCTTGGGTTGTGGTTTGGGTTTTCTTGGGCTTTGGTTGAGCTTGTTTGGGCCTTGAGGTGCCTTGGTTGGGGCTTGCTTGAGCCTTGTGTCGACCAGGACCTACTTTGTGTCGCCCAGTAGGCTGGTGTGTCGCCCAGCAGGAGCTGCTGCCTGTGTCGCCCTTGATGCTTGGTCTTGTATAGTGGACACTTGGTGCATATCTTGGACAAGTGTCCCATGCCTTGCTAGTGTGTTGGCTTGAACCCTAAGACAAGTGTCCCTTGGGTGGACGACACTTAGCATGGATCTACCTTGGTTTCTCCTCCTCTTCCTTCTATATATATAGCTCTTCTCCTTGCCTTAGTCTCCTTTGATCTTTGGTCTCTCCTCCACCTTGAGCGCACGATATCCCTCTCCATCTTGCTTTTGGTGGCCAATACACTACCTTGGAGCTGTGGTGGACGATACCCCTTGGAGCTGGAGTGCTTCTTCTTCTTTGAGAGCTTAAAGGCGGGTTGCATAATTTCTATCCCTAACTCCTTGCCTCTCGTTATGTTCTTTTTCATATGCTAGTAGTGTACCTAGCTTTTGTACCTTCGTTGGTCGTTATGGTTGTGGTGGGCGACAGGCCTGACGGGCATCAGCTTGATGTTGGGCGATGTCCCTACCCTTATGATGGGCGATAGGGTGAGCTAGTGTGAGCGTTGGCCGATATGGCTATGATGGACGATGGACTAAGAAGTGGCAGGAAGGTTCCCTTATGTTGAACGAAAGGCTATGCTTGGTGAGACAGCCGATAGCCCTGACGGGCGATACCTCTTGTTGTGTGGCGGGTGACAGGGTTGGGCTGTGACGGGCGTCACGCCCTTTGCTTTAGTGTATATCGGCCGCTAGGCCTTGATGGGTAGTTGCACGTTTTGTGGGGGGTTTTTCTCTCTTTCCTTCTCTCTCCTGGTTGATGTTGCAACCCTTGAGTATCGGGCATTAAGAGCAGCTGGATCGGGCGTCAGCCCTGGGACGAGCGTCACGCCCCTTGAGTGTCGGCCGACAGAGAAGTGTGACGAGCGTTGCCCGATAGCTTTGGCGCGCGTTACTCATGGACACTGTGTCGCGTGCAGCGTTGCTGCACCCCCTTATGCCAGCCGTGTTGCTGTGTTTGGGTAAGGGTTATGAGGAGGTTTAAGGAGGGTGTTATGATCTTTAGATGAGGGATGGTCCCTTGTACCATGGAAGTGTTGGTTATACACAAATAACGATAACGATGCCTTGCTAGTAGTGATAACAATAACGATGTTAATGATAGTAGTAATGAGGCTGATGGTAGTATATGATGATGGTGAGGAAAGTAGTGGTAATGGGATACATGAAGTAATCCTTATGATTATTTGTTAAATGCACTGTTAATTAGTAGTTACATTAATGGTTGCTTAATGATAAAGATAATAATGATGATAGTGGATGGTGACAATAATGACATTGGTAATAATAATAAGGCTCGTTCTGTATGTTCAACATGACTTTTTGTATAAAGTGAACACCTTGACTACGCGTATAATCCTTAGATAACGATAAACATGAATATGGTTTGTTTATGATGTGCTTGATACACTTGATTATCAAATAGTGTATCTTGAATGATATTTCATGATAGTCAGCCTATTCCTTATGTTGAATCTACAATTATTGTATACTCTAACCGTGCAGGTGATGATTTAGCCATAAGAAGGCTATGAGACATATGTGATGAAGTGACATCACTTTGATAACTATTCTACGAGTGTTGTACGTATGATGTGTTTGTTTCATGATGATGATGTGAGCCTTGGAAAGGCAGTGACAGTACATGAGGAGGGATTGAGATCCCATGGTATGTGATGATCCTTGAGATGGATCTGGATGGTTGGCAAGAGGCCAAGTGGTAACAGGTGATGTTGGATCCTTGTGATGGATCAGGTTGATGTGGTTTCAATAATAATATAAGGTTCTTTACTTTCTGTTATATCTTACACGTTATATAACTTGGTTGAATCCTGCAATCCATCTAAAAGATACTAATTAATTATAGTGGAATTATATCATGTAGTTTGCCCTGGCCATAGATCCATCATCGTCGGGACTTGGTGATGGTGAAACGGGTGCCCCTACGGGTTAACTCAGAGTGCATATTGTTGAATATGCGAGGTTACTCCTAGCCTAAAGTGAGGAGGTGAGAGTGTAACTTCGGTTGCAGACTCAGATATGTATATAGAGCATGGTGATCAGGCCCATGGCTCAGGATACGTGAGATGATGGGCATGAATGCGTTCATGGATCCGAGCACGATGAACAGGCCCGTGGCTCAATTGTACTAGCACCGAAACCTGTACCAAGGCGGGCTAGAATGAGGGTAGCTTATGGAGCTGACCCAGTGGCTTAGACCACTACAACATGTGACTAAGGGCATGCTTGTGTTGTGCTCGTGTACTGACCACGAGGTGGGAGGTCGTGGAGTCCGGCTCTTCCATTGACCTTGTATGGCACCGGTCTTAGGCTTCGCAACCAGAGGTTGGATTTGAATGGTACGATTCAAATCCTCGGGGTATAGTAATACATAATACAGTCATTTAGTATTTACTGCTTAAGATAAACACGAAACATTGGTTGAGGCCTTGTTTGTGTATTTAATTGTGGTCTATTTGCAGGTATCTCTATACTTTCAGGTTATGTGATCTTGTATCTTATTCTGATGATTATGTTACATAGTGATGTATCTTATCTTGTCAATCATGTTCCATTGAAAGACATCTGGTTATATGCTTTTGTACAGCTAGTAAGCTTGTCAGTAAGAATAGCTTTGCTATATATATATAGATTGCTCTTGTTATATCTGTTTTTAGTTATCTGCTGTTATAGCTTAATCTTCTGAGGTTCTGTAGTTGCGGTGGGAAGTTATGTTTCCCACTGGGACAATTGTTCAATTGTCTCACTCCGCTGGTTTTCAGGTGGTCGTGGTCATGGTGTTGCGGCTGAGCAGCTTGAAGAGCAGTAGAAGGCAAGCGATGGACATGCTGCTATTTTGGATATTTTGTAGTAGAGTCTAGAGTCATCCATGTACTCTCAGGTCCTTGGTAGTGTTTTGACGATGTTTCACAATGAATGATCGAAGATGTTTGTATATCCTGCTATTGTCCGGATGCGGGCCATGATGTACATGAACAGGTGATGAACCCATGTGATGGATGGACAGCTGTTTCAGTAAGCTGCGAACACATATCAGATCTCGTGTATGTATATATGACATATTTCTATGCAGGATGAGGACTGGAAAGTAATAGTTTCATAGTTTGTCAGTTTTCCGCAATCGATTTTAACTAACCCGTATTTTCATAATATATGGTTATGGTGATTTCCGCACATTTTCGCGTAACACCTCGTTATCCGTATGATAATGGGATGTGTTGCCACAAGTTTGGTATCAGAGCCTTAGGTTCGCTGAGTCTATAGGGATTTAGGACTAGGTTGAGTTGTTCTTATGTGTGTCCAGGTTTTCTTACAATATCTTCTGCCCTCAGCGGAAGAAAAGTCAAGATGTCTGGAAACCATGACGAACACTCTGCTGAGTACAGTGATGCTGCATCGGTTGATGGAGCAGATGGACATGCATGTGAAGATCGGGTGCCTGAGGTTCCCCAATTTAACCCAGCCATACTTGAACACCCTACTTACCAACAGCTTATGGGGCAGTTAATGGCTACGATGAATCTCATGGTTGAGCGATTACCAGTGCCTCCTCCGCGAGCACATGTTCCCCATGGAGAAGCATCGGGTATTGGGAAGACCTTCGAGCGGCTTCGCCGAGTTGGAGCTTCAGATTATGCTGGGACGGCTGATCCAGCGGATGCAGATCTGTGGCTGACAAGTCTCGAGAAGGCTTTCCGGATCCTTGACATCCCCGAAGCAGACAAGGTAAAGCATGCTGTCTACCTTTTGAAAGGTAGTGCTGGTCATTGGTGGACCATCGAGGAAGAGAAGCGGCCTGGTGAAGTGATCTGTTGGGAAGTGTTTCGACGTGAGTTCATCACCAGATACTTTCCCAAGACGTATCTGGATGAGAAGGTGAGTCAGTTTGAGAATCTGAGGCTAGGAATGATGAACATCACCGAGTATGAAGCTAAGTTTATGGATCTGTTGAGGTTTTGTCCTCACATGGCGGCAACAGATGAGGAACAAATCAGACGTTTCGAGAAGGGTTTGAGTGCTGAGTTGAAAACCCCAGTGTCTGCGTTGGAAAATCGAGAGCAGTTTGCTACGTTCATGGAATCTGTTCGACGGATCGAGAGGACAGCAAGGGAGAAAAGAGAGTCTATGTCTTTTAAAAAACCTACTCAGTTTCAAGGATGAAGGTTTGGTGGCTTTAAGAAGCCCAGGTTTTCAGCACCGTCAGCAATGAGAAGTTCTGGTATACCATCCTAGTGGTCTCCGAGTAAGGGGAAAGGTTATGTTTCTTCGCCATCTAAGGCACACAGTTCAACTTCTGTGGCAGTAACAGGGCCAGCTAGGCCACAGTTTGAGGACATGTCATTCTATCTTTGTGGGCAGACCGGGCATCTCAAGTTACAATGCCCGAATAGAGATGTTGAAGTGATGCAACAACCGAGGCAGAGTTCTCAGAGGTCAGAAAGACCACAGCCCAGTGGTAGCAGCGGACGAGGACGCAGTCAAGCATCTCAAACTGGATCGTCTTCTCAAGGAAGCAGAGGTCGTGGACAGCAAGCAACGGCTCGATTCTATTCTATGAGTCAGCCAGAGGCGATAGTCAACCCGCGAGTGGTGATAGGTCAGATGGAGTTATTTCATTCTGATATGTCTTCTTCTTGCTTTATATATGTTCTGGTTGACCCGAGTGCTACACACTCTTTTATCGCCTATAGTATGCTTGAAAATTGTCATTTACCTATTAGTTGTAAGAAGGATAGCTTGTTGTTAGAAACCCCTCTCGATGGTTCTTCTTTGCTTCGAGAAGAGTGTCCATATTGTGTTTTGTCTTTTTTGGGACATCGTATCCAAGTGGATCTTATACCACTTGATATGCATGGTTTCTATGTTATCCTTGGGATGGATACCTTAGAGAGGTATAAGGTTGTCTTGGACTGCGGTTCCAAGCAGGCAGTGTTTGATGTTGTTGGAGAGAAGTGGATCTTCCAGGGAGATAGGAAGATTCTTCCGACATGTTTGGTATCAGCTATGGTGGCAGACAAGTTGTTACGACAAGGATGTGAGGCGTTCTTAGCTCACGTAGTGGATAAAGCTGTGGTTACCAAGGCGAAAGGTCCTAGTCTTGAGGAAGTGTCAGTGGTTCGAGAGTTTGCAGACGTGTTTCCTGAGGAGTTTCCTGGTATTCCTCCACCCCGAGAGATTGATTTCAAGATCAATCTGGTTCCTGGAACGTAGCCAGTTGCTCAGACAGCGTATAGGATGGCTCCAGCGGAGATGGCAGAGTTGAAGAAGCAGTTGCAAGAGTTGTTGGAGAAAGGTTTTATCCGACTGAGTACATCGCCATGGGGTGCTCCCGTGTTGTTCGTTAAGAAAAAGGATGGCTCGATGCGGTTGTGTATAGATTACCGGTAGTTGAACAAGGTCACGATCAAGAATAAGTACCCGTTGCCGAGGATAGATGATCTGTTCGATCAGTTGTGTGGTGCTACAGTGTTTTCGAAGATCGATCTACGGTCTGGATATCATCAGTTGAGGATAAAGGTGGATGACATACCA
Organism: Alisma plantago-aquatica; assembly: GCA_963693085.1. Classification (NCBI taxonomy): domain Eukaryota; kingdom Viridiplantae; phylum Streptophyta; class Magnoliopsida; order Alismatales; family Alismataceae; genus Alisma; species Alisma plantago-aquatica. Next base: position 597,969,017 of record OY856414.1, on the reverse strand, counting down.
AAGTCAGCTTTCAGGACGAGGTATGGTCATTTCGAGTTTGTGGTTATGCCGTTTGGGTTAACCAACGCGCCTGCAACTTTCATGGATTTGATGAACAGAGTGTTTCGTCCGTTCTTAGATCAGTTTGTTGTAGTATTTATAGATGACATCTTGATCTATAGTCGGGACAGGCTAGAGCATGAGCAACATCTTCGTCGAGCATTGACTCTTCTTCGCCAACATCAGCTGTATGCCAAGTTCAGTAAGTGTGAGTTCTGGTTGGAAGAAGTGACTTTCTTGGGTCACGTGATATCTACTGAAGGAGTCAAAGTAGATCTAAAGAAGGTAGAATCCGTTGCGGATTGGGAACAACCGAAGACGCCGACAGAAGTTCGTAGTTTCCTTGGTTTGGCAGGATACTACCGGAGGTTTATCAAGGACTTCAGTGTGATCGCGTTGCCGATGACGAGGTTGACCAGGAAGGATGTACCTTTTGTTTGGGATGATCGATGTCAGCAAGCTTTCCAGAGTTTGAAAGAGAAGCTGACCAGTGCTCCAGTGTTGATCTTGCCAGAGCCTGGGAAAGGCTATGTTGTTTTCTGTGATGCTTCCAATAAAGGTTTAGGTTGTGTGCTGATGCAGGAAGATCATGTAGTGTCTTTTGCCTCGCGATAGCTCAAGAAGCATGAGGAGAACTATCCGACTCATGACTTGGAGTTGGCAGCAATGGTTCATGCGCTAAAGATTTGGATACACTATCTGTATGGGGAAGTATGTCAGATTTTTACGGATCATAAGAATCTAAAGTACATCTTTACGCAACAAGAGTTGAACATGCGACAGTGACGATGGATGGAGTTGATCAATGATTACGACTGCACTATCGAGTATCATCCTGGTAAGGCGAACGTGGTAGCTGATGCGCTTAGCAGGAAGTCTTCTTCTCTTTCTTCAAAAAAGGCACAGTTGAGTTCTCTGGTATGCCATAGGCGAGATATGTTTGTTTCTCTGCGACTAATGAATGTGCAGATGGAAATTTCTTTGTTGTCTGGTCTCTTTGCACAGATGCAAGTTAAGCCTACGTTGAGACAGCAGATCAAGGATGCACAACAAACAGATGATGCGGTACTGTTGATTAGATCAGAGTTCGGCAGCGACAAGCGTGATGGGTTTCATGAGTCCAAGGATGGATTAATGTTCTATCATGATAGGATGATAGTTCCAGATGCTGATGATCTGAGGAAGTTGGTGCTTGAGGAAGCACATACGTCGATGTACGCTATGCATCCAGGTGTCACCAAGATGTACCATAGTCTGAAGAACTTGTATTGGTGGCCCAGTTTGAAAAGAGATGTAGTCGAGTTCGTGGCAAGATGTGCGGTGTGTCAGCAAGTGAAGGATGAACATCAGAAGCTGGCAGGTACATTGCAACCTTTGCCGATACTGCAGTGGAAATGGGATCATATAACCATGGATTTCGTAGTTGGTCTACCCCAGACAACTAGGAATCATGATTCCATTTGGGTGGTAGTGGACAGATTGACTAAGTCTGCCCATTTTCTACCAGTAAAGACGACGTATACAGCTGAGAAACTAGCTCGAGTATATGTGGATGAGATAGTACATTTGCATGGAGTGCCAGCAACGATAGTTTCTGACAGAGGTCCTCAGTTTACGAGTCGTTTTTGGGAACAGTTGCACAGGGCGTTGGGAACGCAGTTAAGGTTCAGTACAACTTTTCACCCGCAGACAGATGGACAGTCTGAAAGGACTATTCAGATTTTGGAGGATCTTCTTCGAGCTTGTGTTTTGCAGTTTCTAGGCAACTGGGATGTACATCTGAGTTTGATAGAGTTTGCCTACAACAACAGTTATCAGCGAAGCATTGACATGGCTCCTTATGAAGCTTTGTATGGAAGGAAGTGCAGATCTCCTTTGTGTTGGTATGAGTCTGGTGAGTATCAGCTTTTAGGTCCTGAGTTAGTACAACAAACGACAGAGAAGGTCAAGTTGATACAACAACAGTTGAAAGTGACATAGGACAGGAAGAAGTCTTATGCAGACAATCTCCAATGACCTTTAGAGTTCCAGGTGGGAGACAAAGTGTATCTTAAAGTCTCGCCGTGGAAGGGTGTGCTAAGGTTTGGTTGGAAGGGTAAGTTAGCTCCCAGGTATATGGGGCCTTACTTAGTCATAGCACATGTTGTCAAGGTAGCTTATGAGTTAGAGTTACCTCCAGAGTTGCACAGGTTGCATCCAGTGTTTCATGTCAGTATGCTGAAGAAAAGTCATCCGGATTCAGGTACAGTGATATTGTTACACCCCGATCTCACAATTTCCTCAAATCATGAGATTAGGGCATAAGATAGGATTTATATGTAATACAAAGAACACCCTTAACTTTTACTTTTCTTTTCTTTTCTTGTTTCCCCGCACTGAATCACATAACATATTAACAATGGAATCTGAACATTTCTTTTACTAATCAGACTTCAATAGTAAAGATACATGTATAAGCATTCACGATGTCTTTCACACATTATGCACATGAAACTTGCTAATTAGCATACATATCAAAGAGAAACAATATTACACATTGTAATTACAACTCTCTCTCTTATCTCTTAGTGAGGACCTAGAGTGACAAGGACCGACTGAATCAACTAATCTCATACTTGACTCCTGTGGCAGATCTACTCTGACGCTCTGATCATCTTCAAGTCCACGCGGTTAACCCTAAAATGTTTGAGTAGAGGGGTGAGCCTACTCGCTCAGTGAATGAGTACTTCATGGAAACAGACTAACGCACTAATGTGATTACAGATATAATTTGAATAAATGATATGAAATTTAACAACAATAAATACTACACTGAGCAGTTCTAAAACAATATAATTAAAATAACAAAGAATGTAAATATTGCATCCAAAGAATAACTACTAGAAGACTATGCTTCTAGTCTTTCTTAACTCTTTCATTTATAAAGAACTATGTGAACCTATATGATCATATTTTAACTTATGCCCTAATCATATGCAGTGTACTCTGCATATAAAGATCCGTAACAAATTCATGCTACGACCCCACCGTACAAGACTTAGCGACACACCCGGGAAATGCTAAGTCTGACGCCAGCCCTGATCTGCTACAGGACCCCTGGCTCTTCGGCCAGAAACATAGGCTCTACGGCCTCAAAGCACTACTCTGAGTGCACCCGACTCCTCCTTTAACCTGAGTACACCGGCGGAGGGTCACAGGGTTACCTTCGTGACACAGGCACGAATGGTGTTAGATAACCGTGTTTTCTTTTTCTTTTTCCCAGTGCCATCGTGACACACGCACGATTGTTGTTAGACACTGCCTTTCTTTCTCTCCTCGTGCCACCAGAATTACTCAACCGGTTGATGTTGGATACGAGTTTCACCCCTAAGTAACAAACCTTCCTTTAGGGGATCTACGGTGTTAGGGCACTTAGGTCTATTAATTAATTAACATATAAATATCATAGCTCATGTATTCAACATATACCATGTCTCAGTAACATCCCTTTCTAGGGCATGTCATATCTCATCACCTGCAATTTACGAGATATGTATTGAAAATAAGAAGCCCTGCAGTATGTAGATATCAACTCAAAGAGAACAAGCATATAAAGTTAAATGCACTAGAAACATACAATTCAACAGTTAAGTATCACCACATCTCATATCGAGACCTTTCATGTCACCATAACATGATTCATTGAACACCCTATCCTTAGGGTTTCATTCTCCTTATTCACTTGTCACATGGCTCTTATCATGATCTCATAAGATATAAGCATTCACTAAATAAAGATTGTTTCCAACAAATCATATATAATCAATATAGATATGAAATCATGGAAACTTAACTAAATTTAGATTTTCCATATCATTTACTGAGATATCATGTATCAAGAATAAAATTCAATTAAGATAACCCATGAGATACATCCTAACCACTTATAGGATTACTAGTCCTTTTCAATAAGGTTGAAACACTAGTGATGTCTCAATTAGGTTAAACCCTAATTACATCATTTGATATAAATCTGAAAAGCATTCTCACTAAGAAGTGTTGTATACGTATCTGATATGAATCTACCATCAAAAGTCATTCAAACAAAGAAGGAATCCGTATCATATCAATTTACAATAACTTAAATCAAACGGACATTTCAGGATTTAGAATTCACATGTTAAGCATTTAGGGATTTGGATGCCATAATCAAATTCGTGCATTAGAATGTTTGAAGGAAGAACCCACTCACCCTAAGGTGTGAAAACACCTCACAACTGCAGCTCAACTCAGGGAATCTCGAATTCCTATCAAATCCCTAGCAAATCTTCCAATTCTTCTTCCATTCAACTCGGGAACCTTGAAAAAGAGGGATTATGAAGAAAGGGTGAGAAAAGAGGGAATTTCGACATCATCTTGGATCAAATCAGAGCATGGACGGAATCTTGACATGAGAGAGAAGATTCACCATAAAAGTCTATGCAAAGGATCCAAACTTACTTGATTTCACCACTCTTGGGACCGCAGAACCCTAATTCAGCAATTCCCCCACTTTCTTCACTCAAGCCCTAACTCTCCCTCTCTCTCTAGATTTTCTTTTCTCTGGAGTGAATGACGAAGAATGAGAGCTGTGTGTGTGTGTGGTTGCTCATATAAGTCAATTGAGCTGCTTGGGTCAATTGCATATTGACCCAACACTTAACTTTAATTATATTGGCTGAATATTCAGTTATACAAAAGTTACTGTAATTCGTTTATTTCAGAGATCAAACATTCTCCAACAATTATGGGAATTTATACAGTTGTTTATAATTGTTCTATAAAGCTTAAGTTAAAATTTGAGATCATTTGGAGTTACCAATAAATAATTAAAAATAGAACAATGCACTGCTATATTGCAGTCTGCAAAATATTCGGCCGAGTTTGTCCTGCACAAACTCGACCGACACCCTTACTGTAGGGATTCAAAAGTCATCCAAAAATTATGCCAATTTAACAGAGTGTCTAAAACTGTGTTTTTCAGGCACAGTTAAAATTTGAGATCAATTGGATATACCAATAAAAAAAAAAAATTCAATTACCACACTGCTATATAATTCTGGAAATGTGATCGGTCGAGTTTGAAACTCGGCCGATCAACAGGTCAGAGCATTCTTCAAAAATTCTGATATTTTTCAATGTTGTTCACATTTTATATATATAAATCATATCCAAATTTGAAGTAAATCAGAGTTACACATAAAATACTAAAAATCATTTAGTGAGACATTCTACTTATCAAATTCTGTATTCATGTATCATCAAAACCCTATTTTGGGCCGATTAGGGTTTATGTTTCTCAAACCCTAACTCTCAAGACAAAAGAACATTTAGACTTCTTATCATAATTAAAACATCCTAATTGTGTTATCGTCATTAATTAGATTTCAAGAATGATTATTCCAATTAATCTTTGCAATTGTCTAGGTAAACCCTAGTTTACCAATTAAGCTCAGATGGGGTCGTAACAACTCTCCCCCCCTTAGAATGTTTCGTCCTCGAAATATAAACCTACAAGAAAGATACCTTTAAGGTTATTCTAAGTTTCTAAAACCTTCCATGTCATTATATTCTTGTATTTCATACCTGAATATAGTTTTCAACATTAGATCTTTTAATTCTTTACTAAATCACAACATATTTCAAATAGTTCTCGATGATATCAAGCAAATTCTTTATGCCACAGCCAAACATAGAATGCAAAGATAAACCACCACGCTTTCACTGCGCAACTCTGATACTCTGATACAACTATCTCAACTTATGCGGCTCAGAAAGTTCTATTGTTCTGTATCATCTTTAAGTGACAAAAGCAAGTTCACCATGCTGTTTTAAACTTTAATCAAGTGCTATTCAAATAGCAAAACAGTCTTAAATTAAAAGACTAGATTCAAAAATCAATTACACAATACTACTCTTGGCATCCCCATTGGGTCATGGATGCATGAGGTGAAGCATTACCACCTCATTCCATACTATCCTGTTTCGATCCTGGGACCTGTGGGTTATGGGCCCACACACAATTCAAAGTGTAACCATCGCATTATATCATTTTAGGGTTTCAACAATAGTACTAAGGTAATCCACAATTGTATCAGTCATTCAAGCATTAATCATATTCAATTACCATCACTCAGTTATATTAGAGCTAGGTATAACAAGCTACACCTCATTAGGGTTACTTGTCCAAACAATCTGATTATCATCCTTTTCTATTAATATGAGTGAATAAGTATGACTACCTTGTTCAGGGTATCTCTCCATGTGTTCTGACATCATCCAAACCGTATCACCATATCACAAATACACAATACTAGGATGCATATCTGGTATGAATTACTACTACTATCATACACCTTTAATTTAACATATAGCTTGCACAAATACACTGAAATCATATGTAGAACCAACTTCATACCTTAATATGCTTTCAACATATCATACATGTAAAAACAAATTCACATATTACACAAAGCTAGTGTTTTCTCATATCTCTCTGCTCATTCATTACTTCTTTACTTTTTGCTACCTATCCTTTTCATATGATTATATACAATAAACATCATTAGCATAGAATCATTTAAGATAGGAATAGATTATTCATCATTCTTGCTATCACACAAGAATTTATTTCTTATCGCACTTCATCATATTGTATGTCACTATTACATTCACTAGATGACCCTACCAAGGTAGTTATACATCATATATGATTCATTTTCTTATCATTTCATTCCCACCTTGCTATTGTTAAGGAATATATGAAAGAGAAGATGATTTTAAGACTTGGAATACTTGTATTCAAACATTCCCTTAATACATCCTCGTATGTAGATTTACTTAGTTATCAACAGAGATATTTGATTAATTAGCACTTGCTTGAATCTCACAACCTCTTTATTTTATAACTTCTCCATCATATTTCAAACCCTATCTTACGTTTCATAGTCCTCTTACCATATACTACTCTTTAACCCGTCATCTTTAATTCTAAATTTTTTCTCTTATGACCATGTTGCTTATTCATATGTATGGTCATGTATACCATGTTGCACATATTTCCACCTTTATCTTTATACTATTGTGAAGTTAACATTCTAAATTAATAGTCCTTCTATTAGTTTTTACTCATGTTGAATACATTACATATTCTTCATTTTTACATCAAGTGGATCATGCATGGTTCAAACATAGTTTCTCTTTCAATCAAGTTTTTCTCTTCTGAATACAGTCCACCTTTATATGACTTATTCATTCATTAAACTACACCTATGTTCTTTGCTTAGAAACTAGTTTGTTGTTCTAGTCTTATGAATTACATGTTCATACGATTCTCTTTACTTTTACTCTTTTAAAGACTCTTTACTGAACCTCGTCTCGATACCACCCAAAAGTCGGTATCACCGACTAAAATTTCCAGTGGTACCGAGTCCTTAAGTCAACCTTCAAAAAATCTTCAGAGACTCAGTGGTACCGACAGTAGGGGTCGGTAGCATTGAGTTTTTGCTGTTGTTCTGCCCAAAATGCTGACCTCGTCTCGATACCACCGACTGATGGACTCGGTGGTATCAAGTTTTATGCCATGCACACTTTAAAAATGAGTCTAGGTACCATTTTTACATAAATGTAAATTAAGTGGTAACTAAAAATAAAAAAATGAGCATAAAATAAAGAAAATAAAGGTTGGGTTGCCTCCCAACAAGCGTCATTGTTTAATGTCCTAGACTAGACAATTCGTAGAGTAAGAAATCTATGGAATGGTGCAAAGTTGCACCTCCTCTATTAGTGGCTCTACTTCCCCTCCAAAATAGTGCTTAAGTCTTTGGCCATTTACAAGGAACGATCTATTCCCATCTAAAATGATCACAACGCCAAAGGGAAGAACTTTGTCAATCACAAATGGTCCACTCTACTTGGACCTTAGCTTTCCTAGATGCAACCTCAGCCTAGAATTAAAAAGGACTTTCTGACTAGGGAGAAACACCCTATTTAGAATGTGTCTATCATGAAATTTCTTTGTCCTTTCCTTGTATATCCTAGAGCTTTCATAAGCATTCATCCTCAGCTCATCTAGTTCATTTAATTCTAGAAACCTCTTCCTACCTGCTTCATCAATGTTGAAGTTTAGTTTCTTCATAGCCCATATGGCTTTTTGTTCAAGCTCTATAGGTAGGTGGCATGCACGGCCATAGATAAGCCTAAAAGGCATTGTTCCTATTGAAGATTTGTAAGTTTTTCTATAAGCCTAGAGTGCATCATTTAACACATAACTCCAATTTGTCTTGTTGGTTGAGACCGTCCTTTCTAAAATTTACTTAACTTCCTTGTTCGACACCTCAACTTGTCCTTGAGTCTGTGGGTGATATGGAGTATCCACTCAATGTTTCATCCCATATTTGCTAATAAGTGCTCCAAAATGCCTATTAGTGAATTGTGAGCCACCATCACTAATGATTAGGAGGGGGACACCGAACCTACAAAAGATGTAATCCTTCACAAATCTACACACTACTTTTGCATCGTTGGTGCGGGTTGGAATTGCTTCCACCCACTTAGACACATAATAAAATGCAAGTAAAATATAAAGGTATGAATTAGATGACAAAAATGGGCCCATAAAATCTATTCCCCAATGATAAAAAACCTCGACCTCCTGAAACACATTTAAGGGCATCTCGTGCCACTTGGAGATAGTACCTGCACACTGACTTGCGTCACAATGATGAACATAGTTATGAGCATCTTTAAACAAAGTGGTCCAATAAAACCCACTTTCCAGGACTTTGGAAGTAGTCCTGGAACTAGCATGGTGCCTGATAACCTCCTATTTTAGTAGTTTATCTTAGTCTTTTTCTTTAGTTTTCCATACTCTTTTTACGTTTATACTGTACATAAACCTAATTTTATCCCTTTTTGTAAATACATCATCAAACTAACTTTTTCCTTTTATACTTGCAGAAAAAGCACAAAAAAATCATAAAAGAATAAACCAGCCTCAAGGCCGAGTGAAGTCAAACGGTCCCAAGACCGCATGGAGTTCAAACGGTCCCAAGACCGCATGAAGCCAAACGGTCCCAAGACCGCATGGAGTTTAAATGGTCCCGAGACCGAATGAAGCCAAACGGTCCCAAGACCGCATGGAGTTCAAACGGTCCCAAGACCGCATGAAGCCAAATGGTCCCAAGACCGCATGAAGTTCAAACGGTCCCAAGACCGCATGGAGTTCAAACGGTCCCGAGACCGCATGAAGCCAAATGGTCCCAAGACCACATGGAGTTCAAACGGTCCCAAGACCGCATGGAGTTCAAACGGTCCCGAGACCGCATGAAGCCAAACGGTCCCAAGACCGCATGGAGTTCAAACGGTCCCGAAGACCGCATGGAGTTCAAACGGTCCCAAGACCGCATGAAGCCAAACGGTCCCAAGACCGCATGGAGTTCAAACGGTCCCGAGACCGCATGAAGCCAAACGGTCCCAAGACCGCATGGAGTTCAAACGGTCCCAAGACCGCATGAAGCCAAACGGTCCCAAGATCGCATGGAGTTCAAACGGTCCCAAGACCGCATGGAGTTCAAACGGTCCCAAGACCGTTTGACGCCAAACGATCTCAAAACCGTTTGACGCCAAACGGTCTCAAGACCGTTCGACGCCAAACGATCTCAAGACCGTTTGACGCCAAACGGTCTCCAGACCGTTTGGACCTCACTCAAGGCCTATAAATAAGACCTCAAGGGCCATCCCTGAGGGGGTCCAGACGTCCAGAGGCTGTCTCTCTACTACCAGAACAACTCCATCCACCGCCCGAGGCTGCCGGTCTGAGACTCACGTTCCATTGCAAAGCTACCTTCTCTCTCATCAACAAAGAAGGTGAGAGGAGAAGATCCGTCGTCAAGCAAGCCACGAAGGGTGAAGATCGTTGCTCTCTCCACCAAGGGTTCAACCTTCTCTCCTCAGTGGAGATGATGTTCTTTCTATCTCTTCTTGCCTCCTCCTTTATTGTTCCCTCTATCAGGAGCGAGTAGTTCCATCCACTGGGGCGCGGGGACTAGCCCCGCTGCCCATGTTTTGTACTTTGTACTAAAAAGATGTTATCCTTTCGTTTTAATACTAAATCGTTTCATACATGCTTGAATGATGGCCACATTCTTGTATGCATCTATTGTCTTTTGTTGTGGTTTGTCTATGACCGCTCTCGAGACTCGAATACCGATTTAGTGTTGGTTTCTGGTGTGTGTATCCACCACGCATCCGTTTCGGTGTCTAGGAGTGTATCTCAAAGAGTGGAGTAAACTCACTATCATCCGTTGCACTTCCATCTGTATGGAAGTAACCTTGGTAAGTCGAGGAACACACTTTGTGAGGGGAATGATGTAAAGCATGTGACCATTTGATCGGGAATGGCTGGCGTTGCAACATTCCCGCACTTCTCGTAGCTAGGTTATCCGAATAGGAGACTAGGCCTACAAAGATACTATTCGATTTGATAATTATTGCTCGCTTGTTAGTTTCAGATGCACGTTTCATGAGGTGGAGTAAGATTCTCTCTTTGGAGACTACATATCTTCATTGACACGTAGAAATGTACCGAATGAGAGCTACTTAACCCTTGAAGGATGAGATGCATTGCTCTTGTCTTATAAGGCATCAGTCTTGTGGAACATCGAAGGATGCAATGCATCTCTCTTGTCTTACAAAGGCATCGGTCTTGTGGAACATCCTTGGATGCAATGCATCGCTCTTGTCTTATAAGGCATCGGTCTTGTGGAACATCCATGTATCTAGCTTATAAGTCTTGCTTGCTTAGTACATATACAATGCATGTGTAGCGGTGGTAAATACCTGCTTAACCCCAGTGATTCATCATCATTTGTTAAATCTTAGTTTTACTTGCTTTATTTACTTTTCATGCTTTAGTCTAAAAACCAATCAAAATCCAACTTTTCGATATAAGTGCCAATTAGTAAAATAACTAAGTGAAGTGCTGTACGTTTTCCATCTTGTTGCTTGCAACAAGACCGTTGTCTTTTGGGTTCGATCCTAAATCTGTACTATGATAAGGCTTCCATACTCTTATGGGGTTGGATTTGTTATCTAAGCACCAGTTCTAGGTAAACCTAGGGAAGATATAAATCCTCTCTAGGGTTTTTGGTGCAAATTTTGGGACTCCCATTGGAAGAGTAAAATCTTTTGGTGTAAGTCTCAACTCCATCAAAAAATGGCGCCGTTGCCGGGGACAACGGAACGTTAGTATTTCACTTAGTTTATTTTTTTCTAGTTGGTTAGGATTTTACACTTTCTTTTTGAATCATAATTCACCATCTTCTTGAAGCTTTCATATTGTCTCTATTATCTAAAGGTGTTCTCTTTTCTTTACTCAGGTAGAACCCGTATATGCAATCACCGCATAATCGAGGATTCTCCCCTGATCCGGAGTTCGACTCCGAGGTAGAGAGAAGTTTCCACCGCAGAATCCGTCTCAATCGCCAACGCGCTAGTCAAATGGCTGACGAACAACATCAAGCCGCTTTGGTGATGGAGAGAGTCAATGCTGCTATAGCCGCACAACGGGCACAACTCATTGCAGACACCCGTGCCCAAATACAAGCGGAGATACGAGCAGAAGAGCAAGCCCGCATAAGAGCAGAGACCGAGGCTGCTCAGCTCGAATTACGAAACAAGCAACTGAGGGACTATGCTGTCCCGAAGAATTACGAAGACAACCACCCGGTCCGGCCTCCGATCATCAATATCCCAAACTTTGAGATCCGGACCCAGTGGATCCAGATTATGCAAGGAATTTCCTTCTCTGGAGGTTCAGGAGACGATTGCATGGACCATTTGAAACGGTTTAAGGCATTATGCCGCCTGGTCCCGCAAGCTGGCATTGCTTTCGACGCAATAATGCTCCACCTGTTTCATTTCACCTTATATGGAAGGGCTTTGAGTTGGTACAACTCATTGGACAAAGAACCCATCATAACCACTTGGGCCCCTCTAGAGGAAAAATTCTTGGAGAAGTTCTTTCCACCCTCGCTTACCTATGAAATCAGAGGGCAGATCAACCATTTCTCCCAGCTACCTGGAGAAACCCTCGCTGAGGCATGGGAAAGATTCAAGGAACTTCTACGCAAATGCCCTCATCATGGAATTTCACAGAATCAATTGATTGAAACTTTTTATCGGGGGGGTAAGCGACGACATTAAACAGTTCCTAGATTCCTCATCTGGAGGAAATTTCATGAGGAAAAACTATGAAGATGCCTGGAAGATTGTTACCTTAGGAGCCGAAAACCAGTCCAATTGGGGGCGGTCAACCGGAAAAGGCATCTTAAAAGTCTTTAAAGCTGAAGAATCTATGGAACTAAAGTCAATAGCCGAGGCTTTGAAGATAATCGCTCATAAACAGCAAACCCTTGAAACAACTCTAGGGGAAATTGATAAGAAGAAAACCCTGCTGGTTCATCAAGTCAAAGCCGTCACAGGATCCTGTGAGGCTTGTCATTCTTCGGATCATCCGACTCTTTCCTGCGGAATACTCTATAATGTGATGATGGATCTGCATCCACCACCACAATCCTATGAGGCCATCACTAATCAGGCTGAAGATCAGATTCCGGAGCAAGTCAACTCCATCCACACTATTCCCGGACAAGTTTATTATAATCTCAGTCAACCAAGGAACCATCCTGGGTTCCAGTATGGGAATCCTTCTGGAACTGCGAATCCGCAACATCAGACACAAGGGGGATTTGACAGTAGACTGCCTCCTGGATTTCCAAACAATTTTAACCAAAATCAAGGGAACCCAAGGAACAATTTCCCTAGGGCTAACTACCCTAGAAATCAATCAGCCTACTATCAGTACACTCATTCCCCGCTTCACCCACAGTTGCATACTCAACAGTCTCAACAACAAAACCCTCAGAAAAATGTCACTGCACAACCGGAAGATGAGCTATCTTTGATAAAACAAATGCTTCAGTCTCAGCAAACCATGCTAGCTAACCAACAAGCCCAACAAAAGGCAGTTGAAACCCAACTTGCTCAGATTGTTGCACAGTTGAAACCTTCGGCAAGCACTTTTGATGGGCAGCCTGAACCAAACTCTAAGTACGGGCAAAACAAACACGAACAGCTGAATGCCGTCACCACAAGGTCGGGACGCATTCTTCCTAAACCCATCAAGATTACTCTAGATGACGATGATGTGCCCACTTTTATGATGAAAGAGATTTCGCAACAAGGGATTGAAAAATCCTCCGAAGGCACAAAGGACGAAAACAAAGAGCATGTACCTGCAGAATCCAAAGTCCCGCAATTCAAACCAAGGATTCCGTACCCAGGCAGACTGCAAGAAACAAAAATGGACGCCAGGTTTCAGAAATTCAAGGAAGCAATGAAGAAACTTTATATTGACATCCCACTCCTTGACGCTCTATCCGAAGTACCAGCATGGGCAAGGTATCTCAAAACTTTGCTATCGTGTAAGTATATCACCAAAGAGCAGGAGACCGTCAAGCTCGCTCAAACCACTTCTGACATCATCCTGAACAAACTACCCAAAAAGAAGAAGGACCCAGGTTCCTTCGGAATCCAATGTTGCATTGGAAATGCATCCACAAAGAAAGGGTTGGCTGACCTCGGGGCTAGTATATCCATTATGCCCTACTCAATGTGCCAACGCCTTGGTTTCACTGACCTGCTGCCTACAGCAATGACTATTCAACTAGCCGACTCCACCATAACCGCACCGTTGGGAATCATCGAAGATGTCCCAGTAAGGATAGGGAAGGATGCCTACGTTCCATGTGATTTTGTCATCATGGATATCAAAGAAGACTTGAGGTATCCGATCATTTTCGGCAGGCCTTTCCTAGCTACAGCAAGAGCACTAATCGATGTAGAAGCTGGAACCATCATTCTTAGGCTCGGAAAAGAAGCAATTCAATTCCGCATCCTTGATAGTATGAAAGGTCCCAGCATCCAAGAAGAGGTCTTTCTTTTAGACGCAATTCAACAAATGTCACAATTAGAAATCTCCGAGCCAATCGACGAACTTGAAAATGCTCTTATCAATCCAGAAGTTGAGTTCTCTGCAAATGAACTAGTCCAGCAATGTATCCAATACCTAGAAAAGATAGAAGAAGCACCAAAGGCTACTTTTGAAGAGCTTAAAGCCATCACTACCATTGAAGCAGCAGAACCACCAAAAACCCCTGAATTGAAGACTTTACCCACAGGGCTCAAATATGTTTTCCTGGATAAGGAAGAGTTATGCCCAGTTATTATCAGCTCCACCCTTACCGAAGACCAAGAAGTCAGGCTTCTGGACAAACTAAGGAGGCACAAAAAGATCATTGGTTATAAAATAACCGACCTCACAGGCATAAACCCGGCTCTGTGTATGCACAAGCTTCCTATGGTTGAAGAATTTAAACCCACTCGTGAACATCAAAGAAAACTGAACCCAAACTTGAAAGAGGTAGTTCGTTTGGAGGTCCTCAAACTACTCAAAGCTGGCATGATCTATCCTATCTCTGACTCTCAGTGGGTCAGTCCAGTTCAGGTTGTTCCAAAAAAGGGGGGCACTACTATAGTAATCAACGATAAAAATGAGCTCGTACCCACTAGGACTGTAACGGGGTGGCGAATGTGCATCGATTATAGGAAGTTGAATAAAGCTACAAGGAAAGACCACTACCCTCTACCCTTCCTTGACAAAGTCCTAGAGCGCTTGGCCCACCAAAAGTATTTCTGTTATCTCGATGGTTACTCCGGGTTCTACCAAATACCCATACATCTAGAGGACCAAGAAAAAACCACTTTCACTTGTCCCTTTGGGACATATGCTTTCAGAAGAATGCCATTCAGGCTATGTAACGCTCCTGCTACTTTCCAATGCTGCATGTCTGCCATCTTCGCCGGATTAACTGAATCTGTTATGGAAGTCTTTATGGATGATTTCTCTGTCTATGGATATTCTTTCGATAACTGTCTAAATAATCTTGAACGAGTCCTGCAACATTGCGAGGAAACGAACCTTATCCTGAATTGGGAAAAATGTCATTTCATGGTAACAGAAGGTATCGTCCTCAGACATAGAGTAAGTGATAGGGGGATCGAGGTCGACAAAGCAAAGATTGATGTTATCTCAAAGTTGTCACCTCCGAAGGACATAAGGGGAGTTCGAGCTTTCCTAGGTCATGCAGGGTTGTACAGAAGGTTCATCAAAGATTTCTCGAAAATAGCTAAACCCATGACCCAACTCCTGACAAAAGATGCCGAGTTCGTTTTCGACCAAGAATGTATGCGAAGTTTCTCTACCCTTAAAGAAGCATTAATTTCCGCACCTATTCTAAGGGCTCCAGACTGGTCGCAACCCTTCAAAATCATGTGCGACGCAAGTGATTATGCCATAGGGGCCGTTTTAGGACAACGGATCGATAAGAAACCCTATGTCATCTACTACGCATCCAAAACGCTAGACGAAGCACAGAAAAACTACACCACCACGGAGAAAGAGTTTTTGGCTATCATCTACGCTTTTCGAAAAATTCCGCTCCTACCTGATCGGCTCCAAAGTCATCGTCTACACTGACCATTCTGCTATCCGACATCTGATCCAGAAACAGGACGCCAAACCCAGGCTCATCCGCTGGGTATTAATGCTTCAAGAATTCGACCTAGAAATCAAAGATAAAAGTGGCGTGGAGAACGTTGTAGCCGATCACCTCAGCAGAATCGAGGTTGAAGAAAAAAATAAAATCCCTATCAGGGATTCTCTTCCTGATGATCAGCTTATGAAGGCCACTCATAGTTTCCCTTGGTTTGCTGATATTGTCAATTATCTGGCCACAGGGATCATCCACCCGTCTGCTTCATATCAGGATAAAAGGAAATTCCTTCATGACATAAAACATTATCATTGGGACGAACCCTACTTATTTTACCTCTGTGCCGACAGACTTTTTCGCCGGTGCCTTCCAGAAGAAGAAATAACTTCGGTTTTAGAACACTGCCACTCCAGACCCACGGGGGGGCACATGGGCGCCAAGAAAACTGCCATAAAAGTTTTACAATCTGGTTTCTTTTGGCCCACCATATCAAAAGACTCATATGATTTTGTCAAAGCCTGTGATAAATGCCAATTTTCGGGCAACATATCAAAAAGGGATGAAATGCCTCTTACCATGTGGCAGGAAATTGACCTGTTTGATGTATGGGGGGTAGACTACATGGGACCTTTCCCCTCATCATATGGCTTCTCTTACATTTTGGTCACAGTGGATTACGTCTCAAAGTGGGTCGAAGCTGTACCCACCATATCCAATGACTCCAAACCTGTTGTCAAATTGTTCAAAGACACTATTTTTCCGAGATTTGGAGTTCCAAGAACGGTCATATCTGATGGCGGGACCCATTTCCTGGAACGAAGTTTCGAAGCGTTACTGAGAAAATACGGAGTCCATCACAAAGTTGCAACACCTTACCACCCACAAACTAGTGGCCAGGTAGAAGTATCCAATAGACAGATAAAAGCGATTCTTGAAAAAATAGTGAATAAAAACCGCACTGATTGGTCCACCAAACTTCCTGACGCCCTCTGGGCATACCGTACTGCTTACAAAACACCAATTGGAACAACTCCGTTCCGTTTGGTGTACGGAAAATCTTGTCATCTTCCAGTAGAACTGGAACATAAAGCCTGGTGGGCCATCAAGCAACTAAACTTCGACCTTAAAAGTGCAGGGGAGAACAGACAACTCCAGCTACAGGAGCTAGAAGAACTCCGAATGACAGCATATCACAGTGCCAGAATCTATAAAGAGCAAACAAAAATGTGGCACGATGGACATCTTAAGAGAAAAGATATCGCCGTTGGCGACAAAGTGCTCTTATTCAACTCCAAGCTCAGATTATTCCCCGGAAAGCTCCAAACAAAATGGTCCGGACCCTTCACCATAAAACATATCTACCCAACCGGAGCCGCCATTATTATCGACAACAGCAGAGGAGAACGAACGGTTAACGGGCACCGTTTAAAAAGATATTACATTCAGGAAGACAACATGCATCGACAAACCATCGACATCAGAGATGCTACGCCCACAGCATAACAACCTTACAGTTTCGTCGAGCCAGTGACGTTAAACTAAGGCGCTACTTGGGAGGCAACCCATGACTCCACGACTTAGTTTAGCTACTGCCCTTATTCTAATTACCTCTCACCCTATCACTTTGACACTCTGAGGACAGAGTGAGTGATAAGTTAGGGGGGGGGTACATTAGACAAGGGCAAGGTATCCTCTTCTGTATTATCACCTCACCTAACTCTAGAATCATGTTAGCCTCTATAAGTAAATAGCACTCAGACATCAAATGGCGATTTATCAACTTCCACCTACTATGGATCCCATATTTTCGCTTCAATTCTTTATCTGACTCTCCAAAGGTCAAAATCAGGGCAGAAATAAGCCGAGATCTCGAGGATGAGAGGGAAATTAGGCAACTTCCAAATCAAAAAGTTCTGCAAGTGGACCACAAACCAAATAAGTGCATGCTGAAAAACTTTAAGAACAACTTTCCTCTCTTCAAAATAAAAGAGGCTTGGCCGCCCAAAATAAATCCTCATTCCAAAACCCAAGCCTGTGAGTTTTTGAATAAAAGCCAGAGAGACGAATAAAATCATGAGAGTTGTGCCACGCATAAGGACCTATATGAAGAACTGATAAAGGGCTCACCCGACCGGCACATTCCGCTGCCCTCACAAAGGCAGATGTGTCGCGTCCGGTAGTGAAACCCTAAAAGTTCCAAGTATATGAAAAGGCTCATAAAGGACTTGCCCGGCCGGTACATTCAGCTGCCCTCATAAAGGCAGATGTGTCGTGCTCGGTAGTGAGATCCTAAAAATCATAGACAACCCCTCCCCCACTTGAAGGGGAGCTACACCTCAAAGCCTTTAGCCAACCCTCATACCCTCTCTAGCTTCCAGTAGGTTTCCAGAGAGGTATAAAGTTGATTAGAGTCAACGGCATGCACAAAATAAATGTGGTCCCAAGGTAAACTTTGAGATACGGAAAAACCTGAGATCCAAGCAACTCTTGAAATCCAAAGGAATCAAGGCATGCAATAAGCCTCGATATGACCCCTGGGGAACTCAGGTCAAGAATTGAAGCAAGAGTATGGAGATCCTAATTAAGATCGCCTCGCCATTTCATGTCTCAGCTCTATCTAACTTGAGGACAAGCTAGACTCTAAGTTAGGGGGGGTGATAACCTCCTATTTTAGTAGTTTATCTTAGTCTTTTTCTTTAGTTTTCCATACTTTTTTACGTTTATACTGTACATAAACCTAATTTTATCCCTTTTTGTAAATACATCATCAAACTAACTTTTTCCTTTTATACTTGCAGAAAAAGCACAAAAAAATCATAAAAGAATAAACCAGCCTCAAGGCCGAGTGAAGTCAAACGGTCCCAAGACCGCATGGAGTTCAAACGGTCCCAAGACCGCATGAAGCCAAACGGTCCCAAGACCGCATGGAGTTTAAACGGTCCCGAGACCGCATGAAGCCAAACGGTCCCAAGACCGCATGGAGTTCAAATGGTCCCAAGACCGCATGAAGCCAAACGGTCCCAAGACCGCATGAAGTTCAAACGGTCCCAAGACCGCATGGAGTTCAAACGGTCCCGAGACCGCATGAAGCCAAACGGTCCCAAGACCGCATGGAGTTCAAACGGTCCCAAGACCGCATGGAGTTCAAACGGTCCCGAGACCGCATGAAGCCAAACGGTCCCAAGACCGCATGGAGTCCAAACGGTCCCGAAGACCGCATGGAGTTCAAACGGTCCCGAAGACCGCATGGAGTTCAAATTGTCCCAAGACCGCATGAAGCCAAACGGTCCCAAGACCGCATGGAGTTCAAACGGTCCCGAGACCGCATGAAGCCAAACGGTCCCAAGACCGCATGGAGTTCAAACGGTCCCAAGACCGCACGAAGCCAAACGGTCCCAAGACCGCATGGAGTTCAAACGGTCCCAAGACCGCATGGAGTTCAAACGGTCCCAAGACCGTTTGACGCCAAACGATCTCAAAACCGTTTGACGCCAAACGGTCTCAAGACCGTTCGACGCCAAACGATCTCAAGACCGTTTGACGCCAAACGGTCTCAAGACCATTTAACGCCAAACGGTTTCAAGACCGTTTGACGCCAAACGGTCTCCAGACCGTTTGGACCTCACTCAAGGCCTATAAATAAGACCTCAAGGGCCATCCCTGAGGGGGTCCAGACGTCCAGAGGCTGTCTCTCTACTACCAGAACAACTCCATCCACCGCCCGAGGCTGCCAGTCTGAGACTCACATTCCATTGCAAAGCTACCTTCTCTCTCATCAACAAAGAAGGTGAGAGGAGAAGATCCGTCGTCAAGCAAGCCACGAAGGGTGAAGATCGTTGCTCTCTCCACTAAGGGTTCAACCTTCTCTCCTCAGTGGAGATGATGTTCTTTCTATCTCTTCTTGCCTCCTCCTTTGTTGTTCCCTCTATGAGGAGCGAGTAGTTCCATCCACTGGGGCGCGGGGACTAGCCCCGCTGCCCATGTTTTGTACTTTGTACTAAAAAGATGTTATCCTTTCGTTTTAATACTAAATCGTTTCATACATGCTTGAATGATGGCCACGTTCTTGTATGCATCTATTGTCTTTTGTTGTGGTTTGTCTATGACCGCTCTCGAGACTCGAATACCGATTTAGTGTTGGTTTCTGGTGTGTGTATCCACCACGCATCCGTTTCGGTGTCTAGGAGTGTATCTCAAAGAGTGGAGTAAACTCACTATCATCCGTTGCACTTCCATCTGTATGGAAGTAACCTTGGTAAGTCGAGGAACACACTTTGCGAGGGGAATGATGTAAAGCATGTGACCATTTGATCGGGAATGGCTGGCGTTGCAACATTCCCGCACTTCTCGTAGCTAGGTTATCCGAATAGGAGACTAGGCCTACAAAGATACTATTCGATTTGATAATTATCGCTCGCTTGTTAGTTTCAGATGCACGTTTCATGAGGTGGAGTAAGATTCTCTCTTTGGAGACTACATATCTTCATTGACACGTAGAAATGTACCGAATGAGAGCTACTTAACCCTTGAAGGATGCGATGCATTGCTCTTGTCTTATAAGGCATCAGTCTTGTGGAACATCAAAGGATGCAATGCATCGCTCTTGTCTTACAAAGGCATCGGTCTTGTGGAACATCCTTGGATGCAATGCATCGCTCTTGTCTTATAAGGCATCGGTCTTGTGGAACATCCATGTATCTAGCTTATAAGTCTTGCTTGCTTAGTACATATACAATGCATGTGTAGCGGTGGTAAATACCTGCTTAACCCCAGTGATTCATCATCATTTGTTAAATCTTAGTTTTACTTGCTTTATTTACTTTTCATGCTTTAGTCTAAAAACCAATCAAAATCCAACTTTTCGATATAAGTGCCAATTAGTAAAATAACTAAGTGAAGTGCTGTACGTTTTCCATCTGGTTGCTTGCAACAAGACCGTTGTCTTTTGGGTTCGTTCCTAAATCTGTACTATGATAAGGCTTCCATACTCTTATGGGGTTGGAGTTGTTATCTAAGCACCAGTTCTAGGTAAACCTAGGGAAGATATAAATCCTCTCTAGGGTTTTTGGTGCAAATTTTGGGACTCCCATTGGAAGAGTAAAATCTTTTGGTGTAAGTGTCAACTCCATCAGTGCCCACCTGTGGGTAGAGTGACAGTGTGATAAGATGCTCTCTACCTTACACTCGGATACACACCTTTTTAATAGCCCATCCCTGCATTGTTTGAGAAGAATTGGGTCATCCCAAATATAAAATCTCAAAGAATGGAAAAACCATTTTTTTTCCTGGTAACCCCAATCCGCATGTATCTCTTTACAAGACAGGTAATTAACGATATCTGCAAACCATGGGTCTTTAGTTTCAACTACAAATAGTTTTTCATCTGGAAATTCCTCAACTATGGGGATAGTAATATCTCTTTCATATGACCTTTCTAACCTAGATATATGATCAACCACTACATTCTCCACACCTATCTTGTCTTTAATTTCAAAGTCAAATTCTTGCAGCAAAAGAATCCACCTAATAAGTCTGGGCTTGGCATCCTTCTTTTGTAACAAGTATTTAATAGCAGAGTGGTTAGTCTAGACTATCACCTTAGCTCCTTCTAAGTATTGTTAGAGTTTCTCAAAGGCAAAGACTACCACGAACAACTCTTTCTCAGTAGTAGTGTAGTTCATTTGCAAATCATTCTACGTTTTCAACGCATAATATATGATAGTTGGAGTTTTATCCCAGTGTTGACCCAACACCGCTCCCATTGCATAATCCGATGTGTCACACATCAGTTCAAATGGGTGGCCCCAATCAGGATCCTGCACAATAGGCATAGAAATCCGTTTTTCCTTTTGTATTTCAAAGTCTTCCAAACAACGCTCATCAAAAGCAAAATCGACATCTTTTTCTAAAAGCTCAGATAATGGTTTAGAAATCTTTGAAAAATATTTTATGAATTGGTGATAGAATCCAACGTGTCTAAAACAATCTCCTAACTCCTTTCAATGATGTTGGTGGAGGTAGTGAGGAAATAACTTTAATCTTCACCGGATCAATTTTCATGCCATTGAGGGACACCTTGTGTCCCAAAACTATCCCTTCACTCACCATCATGTGACACTTCTCCTAGTTAAGCACTAGGTGAGTGTCCTCACACCTTTGTAGCACCCTATCCAAATTATGCAGGCAGTCATGAAACAACTCCCCATAGATAGAACAATCGTCCATAAAAATCTCGAGGCTCCACTCTACCATATCAGAAAAAATGGTGAGCATACATCATTGAAACGTGGTAGGGGCATTACAAAGATCAAAAGGCATTCATTGGTATGCAAAAGTGCCATAAGGATAGGTGAAAGTGGATTTCTCTTGGTCCTTAGGCTCTATAGAAATCTAATTATACCTGGAATACCTATCAAGAAAATAAAAGTGATAGAATCCAGATAGACATTCTAAGATTTGATAAATAAAGGGTAGGGGAAAATGGTCTTTAAGGGTGGCTACATTTTACCTGTGATAATCAATACACACACGCCATCTTGTCACTAACCTAGTGGAAATCAGTTCGTCATTATCTACATTTGTAGTGACTATGATCCCCCCTTTCTTTGGAATGACCTGAGTAGGGCTAACCCACATTGAATCAGAGATAGCGTATATTATACCTTCTGATAGAAGTTTGACAAATTTCGTCTTTACTACCGCTTTCATTATTGGGTTGACATGCTGCTGAGGTTGGACAATCACTTTTGCCCCTTCTTCAAGTCAGATCTTATGTTGAAATATAGCTGGACAAATCCCTTTAGTATCCGCTATTGACCAACCGAATGCAACTCGGTGGTTCTTCAACACAGTGAGTAGCTCCTCTTCCTCCTCATCACTAAGAGAAGATGAAATGATCACTGGGAGTTTATCGTCTACAGCGAGGAACACATATTTCATGTGTGGAGGTAATGGCTTTATCTCCAACTCTGGTGGGCTCAAAAGTGACGGGACCAATGGTGGGGGCGGCGGTCCTAAGTCTTCAAAGCGCCTTGCATAGTAGCAAGTTACTGCATTCAATAGAAAGATGAACTCCTCCACATTGTTGTTGCATAAGCCTCCTTCCATTCTATTTATCAAGCATGCCTCCAATGGTAGCCGTGGAGATGACACTATCACAGAATTAGCATAGCTTCATATTCTATAGTTGGGTCATAGTCCTCCCCTTCATCTCTTGGGTAGCACATAGCTTGGGTCAGAGAAAGTACTTTTGTGTTTTCTAGGATGTCCACAGCTAGAGTGCATGTGTCCACTCTTGTTATCGCATGGGCCATATCCAGGAATGGCTTTCCTAGAAATAATGAAAATTTTTTGTCCACATGTTGAAGCATATTGCACTGCACCTTATCTCCCTTAGCTTGGGAGTGCTTCAACATCTTTATCTCAAGCCTATCATCTTAAGTTCCCATAGTGAGATATCCTCTACCCAACTCAAGTATCATATCTTCTATAGCTTGAAATGGTCTCCCCAATAGCAGTTCATTATCATGATCATCCTACATCTCCATCACTACAAAAGTTGCGGGGAAGACAAACCTGTCCACCTTTACCAGCACATCCTCACATATACCATATGGCGTCACTACTAAATTATCCACCAAATGGATTGTCATGATGGTCTTCCTGCTTTCTTTGAGTCCAAACTTCTTGAATGTAGATAAGGGCATCAATTGATGCTTGCTCCTGAATCACATAAAGCCTCTCCAAATTTGGTCTTCCCTATAAAGCATGTGACATTGAAGCACCCTGGATCCTAAATTTAAGGTGGCAGTGTTCCTAAAATGAAAGCACAAACTTGTTCCTTGAGAACTACCACATCAGACTCCAATATCTTCCTTTTCTTTGTAATGATATCTTTCAAGAACTTCCCATAAGATGGTATTTTCTCTATGGCTTCAATCAAGGGAATGTCCACAGATAGCTTCCAAAAGTTATCTAGAAACTTTTTGAACTGATTGTCCATCGTGGTAGCCTTCTGACTATTTGGAAATGGCACATGAATCATAGGTGCCCTATGGTGAGGTGGTATGTAGGATTGAGTTTTATTGCCTACAACCTCCTCAACTTGCTTCTCCGTAGTCTTCTCTTAGGCTAACATGTCTGGTTCTTCCACTTCCACTAGTTTAGGTTGAGTTTCTGTTTCTTCTGTGACTACATTGTGTGGTGCACTATCTAGTAGCTTTTTGCCACTACGAAGCAGAACCGCTTTCACATGCTGACTCCTATAAGATACATTGGTATTTGTCAGAAAGCCTTGCTAAGTCGGTTGCTTTAAAGAACTCACATCTTCTTCTATCTAAGATATCTGTGTTTCAATGCTACAAATACGTGCCCCTTGATTCTGAAGGTCCCTCTGCGTCTGTTCAATCTGTAGTTCATTTTGACTCACCAAATTACCCAACATTTGCTCAATCTTGTCAATCTTCTGTGGTTCTGGTGGATATTGGGCTTGACCACCATACTGTTGTGGCCTTGGTTGTTGCTGTTGTGCTTGCGATGGATCTTGTTGAAAATTATTTGGGTCTTTCCATGAGAACATGGGGTCCTTCCTCCATGAATAATCATTGTTCCTGTATTGACCTTGGCACACGTATTTGCACTGACCTTCCTCTTCTTCAGTAGAGCCTTTATCTGGTGCACATAAGATCTTATCAATGAGGTTTAACTTTTTGTTTAAAGCAAATATCACCTTAGATTCACTAACACTCTTTATGGTGGCTGGTAATTCTCTTTCTTCCCCCATGTTTGATTCTTAGACATGTTCTTGAGGATTTTGAGGCAGCGAGCGGGCTAGTTGTTGAGAAAGAACACTGCTCTTGCACTGTCAAGGGTTGTTCTCTCCCATTTGTGTAGAACATAATAGAATATTTTGGCCTTCCCCTATAGATCAATACCATGATGAGGCACTTTTCTAAGTATGTTATAAAATCTTTACCATGCCTCTGAATATGACTCATCAACCTACTGCTTGAAGTTATGAATCTTCTTCACTAGATCATTCATCTTTTATGGAGGAAAATAGCATCTAAGAACGCATCTATCATCTAATCCCATGAATTAATGATCTCATCATCCAGATTGTCAAACCACAACTTTGCACCATCTGCAAGTGAAGATGAAAATAGCTTGAGGTAGATTGTGCTAGCTGGAATCCTGTCTATCTTCACTATATCACAAATTTCCACAAAGTTTCTGATATGTGTCATTGGATCCTCACAAGGGTGGCCATGGAATTCCTGGGATTTGACTAAAGTGTTAAGTCCAAGCTCTATCTTGTAGCTTCCCACATTTATAGCTTGTCTTTTGATGGGCCCTTCTGGGACGTGGATGATGAAGCCTATATTCTCTCCCATATTATCTATTCTTCTGGTTCATCTACTCTATCCCCCATTTCTCTTAGCTTGGTACTACTAGTGCCTCTGGTTCTTCAATCAAAGGGGGGTTTGGTGAAGGTGTTATATTGAACCTATCCACAGATCTGCCTAGCTCTCTTTCTCCTTGTAAGAACTCTACTTGTCTGAAGCCTGGTGAAGATGGTTCACCGTAGTCTAGGGCTCTGGTCTGCACCATGCACTAGTATCCCTATAAAAATGAGAATGGATGCTAAGTTCAGAAGATTATACTTATTGGATAAATGATTATAATTCAGCTTCAAATAAAAGAAATAAAATAAAATAAAAAATATCCTAGAGTGGTTGACTACAACACTCATAGTGTTGGACGTTGCTGCTTCCCTGGAAACGGCACCAAAAAGTTGACACACAGTTTACCGTGCGCAAAACACAAGTGAACATATCAAAGTAATAAGGCCCTATGAGGCCCGATTCAAACACGGGGAAGCGTTTCTCTAGTAGACTACTACTAACTACAGGTCAATCAGCTAGGATGGTGATGATTGTTTGAAAAGAGTTGGATTTTCAAATGAACACTAAAGTAAACGAATGAATGGTTTAAGTAAATTAGAAAGAGAATGAATTATTTAGGAGGTGGTTTCACCATGTATATCACTAATAATCAATCTCACACACTAATATCTATTATCTCAATCCCTAGATAAGGAGTCTGTAGCTAGAATTACCTACTCCCATAGTGTAATTCACTACCCAATCTAATGCCAACCCCACTCCCGTAGTTATTGGTTTGATTCGTTAGGTTATTTATACTTATACTCTGGATTTCTCATCTTGCATACTCTCCACTTTTCCAAAAGGGTGCAATATATGAGTAATCATATGTTTTTCAACCCTTAATCCCTCTCCCAAGATGACTAAGCATCTATTAATCCATTCATGGTGATCAATCATAAAAGTAACATGAAACCTTTATAGAATTATATCCAGTAACAATGAGATAATTCGACATTAATGCATAGAAATCAATTGCAGTGTATACCTAGACTACTCTCGGGTCCTAAAGAATACTAATTTTTAGCCTTGCATGGTTTTCATCACAAAACACATAGAAGGGAAGAAGAAAAACATGGGGAACATAGTAGAAACTAAGGTAACCCCTAGATCTTTTCCCGTCCGAATGATCCCCTTCATAGAACGTGCGTTCTGCTATCTTCTGGCTATAGAACCGTCCTCCGTTGGTGCTCAGACCTTCCCAGTGAAGTGTTTGGTCCTCCATCACACTCTTCTCTCTCTCCGATTGCCGTATGATAAAAAACGATGGCTTTCTTAGATCAAGATGTTGTCCCCCTAAGTCATATCAATCACTTAGGGTCCAAAATTACATCCATCATTGGATTAGAAATAGATGTGCGACTGGCCTGATCGGGTAGACTCAGTAGTACCAACTAGGTGATTCGGTAGTATTGAGTCACTTAGGTTTAGTCATGCGATCCCGATCCCGTCGATACTATCAACTTAGACTCAATAGAACCAACTTTTTGTGATTTCAAACAACCTCTCTGACATCAACTCGATAGCACTGAGTTGAAACTTGGTAGCACTGAGTTTTCTTGATTCACATTGGGCTTACTGATGCTATCTCAGAAGCACCGACTTTCTATGTCGGTAGCACCGAGATTTTGTTGGTTATCGGGCACATCCCTGAGGGTAAGCCGGTGGTAACGAATCTTACATGGTCGGTAGCACTGAGCTTTGTGGAACTTCCTTGAACCTAAAACACATAAAATCATCATGAGTACTTAGAATGCGTAAAATGCTAGTAAAAATGGTTGAAATCACACAATTTGATGCATTCAAGGAAATATAGGCTATCAATGGCATTCCATGCATAATAGGTCAAATAAAGGCCCAAACTACGCATGAAAATAATGGAGGATGAGCCTAAAATAATGACTAAAAACACATGCATCATACACATGGTGACCGTATGGGTCTGGGAAATGGCCGTTTCGGCTGACACAGGTTGTGAAAATTCAAGATATTCTGGTCCTTTCCACTCCCACAGATTAATCATGTACCAAATAGAAATTGAGAACCTTGACCCTTGATCTGCTATATATAGAGGGGTGATGGGGGCTTCCCAGAGCACAACTACAATACAGACAATTGAAAATTAGTTCCTATGATAACTATTGTCCTCTTTGGCTGTGGTAACTAAGAGAGTCCGGGCGAGTCCTACCTGAACAGGAGGGATAGCCAATGGGAGAGAACAACTGAGAAGTTGTCATTGTAAGATAGCATGTTGGTGACTAGTACACCAATGGGAGGGACAACTCCTTCCTGACCATTCATGGTGAATGAAAAGGGTTCTAGTTGGTTATTATGGAGTACTCTAGTGGTAAGAGTCCTTTGGCTGTTGCTCGGAGAGAATAGTCAACTTGTAGTCCGTGGCCCAGCCATAGGAGCATTGCAGAAGTCGTCTTGTTCATTGTTCATGGTGAAGACCAGGAGATTCATAGCCATCGTCCAAGAGCAACTTGTCAGTAGTTGTAAAGAAGTAAGTTTTGTCACTGAACATGCTCCCAAACAAGGTATAACTCGCTAAAACCATCCTTCCTATTTCATAGTAGTTGACACAATCTTTTTGTTATGGGAATACATATAGATAAATTTGTGTTTCTGCCACTATACTATGTGCTCGTATTTCCCAATAGTGGTGTCAGATCCAGGTCAATTTACTATGTTTTAGGATTAATAGATATGATCAGATTTTGATTTTATTGTTTATTTATTCCATTCAATGAAATACTTAAATTTCTCTCATTTGCATATCCAAGCAAGTCCATATATATATATATCTGTGTGTGTGTGTGATACGATATATGTGCAATTTACATGTGTCTCCCTAAAAGCGGTTTTGTTGGTGGATGTGTAGTGTGGTTATGGCCTAAACTCGAAATTTATGTGTGGTTGGATGATTTGGTTGCTATTTATCTGTCTATGCACCAAGCCTTTACCTCCCTCTTCACAATGTAGAGTTAATGATTTCCTATGTTTGATCCCCTTAAATGTAACTTGAGGTTTCTCTTATTCAATATAATAAAGTAGCAATAGTATAGTTTCTTCTCATGCAATGATTTTGAAGATGTTTGTCGATGATTGAGACGACCCATTCATGAGATGAGCCGATCGTCTGGAGGATAAAAGAGGAAAGAGTGATGGAACTAGATGGCTGCCTAGTTGACCAAACTGAACGTTTAGAAGGAGTCCAGACATCGGTTGGATAGGAGGCCAGATGAGTATCCCAGAAGGACCATCCAACCATTTGGAAGGAGTCCAAACATTGGTTGGACATGAGGACCAACCAAACGGCCAAGAGGCAAGCTGACCGATTCAAGGGTTGAACATATCTACTCAGATTGGTAAGCATAGATCTATATCAACTGTAGGTTCTTACATGTGATGTGATGATTGACCTAGGTGGTAGTAATTCCTTGTGGCTCAAAGGAATTACTAGTAGACATGGCCATAACAATTGCTTTTTGTTTTATATTGCATGTTTATGTTGTGGGATATAGCATATATATGATACATAGTATATATGTGGTGATTGGATACAGTATATGACTATATATATATGTATATATATATATTATATAAAATCCCTCAATCAAACATATTAAGTTTAGAATGCTTTCCAATAGCAATACACATGAAAAACTTGTTTGACCAAGCGTAGATTATGCCAAAGCATGGTGCTACACATACCTCATGGTAGTGTGATGGTAGTAATGCAGGTGCCGCCAAAGAAGGGTGTGTTATTATCATATTGTCTGTTGTGTCAGGTTTAACTAGTGATTCTTGGAGCGTATGGGCCCAGAGACATACAAATGATTACAGAAAAGAGTTGCACATATCATCTATCCAAGAGTTGCATATGATGCAATTGGCATGTTTGCCTACCTAAATAGTCAAGTTGTGGGTGATCAACCAAAGCTGAATCATGACTTGATGAAATATGGATCTTTGCTCATTACAAAATTGTTCGCTGTAATTTTCCAAATTGATACTTGATGGTTATCAATTTGAACAAAATAATGAGAATGATAGTTAATTAAAGACCTAATTATTATCGCCCAAATTTTATTCAAATCAAAATGAATTTTTGACAAAATTTCAAATTATTTTGTAGAACCAAATAGCAACAATAACAAATTATTTTTCTTTGCAATCGGTCCTTGAGAAGGACAAACTTGTTGGGAACAACTTCAATGTCTGGTTCAGGATGTTGAGAATTCTTCTAACACATGAGCGCAAGATCTATGACCTGGAAATGCCAGAAACAGAAGAACTTGCTTAAAATGGTTCAAGAACTGACAAGGATTCTTATAAGAAGCATACTGAAGATGTCCTGGATGTCAAATGTATGACGCTATGCTCCATGAACTATGAGTTGTAGAGGCAGCATAAGAAAATGAGTGTCATTGAGATGGTCACACATCTCAAGAACATGTACCAAGATCAGCCAAGACAGGAGAGATACAATGTCTCCAAGGTGTTGTTCAAGTGCAACATGAAAAAAGGAGATCGAATAGGTCCTCATGTACTCAAGATCATTGGGTATGTGGATAACCTTGCTATACTGGGATTCCCATTGGGTCAAGAGTTAACCACTAACATGATTCTATAGTCCCTTCCAGAGTCCTATAGTCAATTTGTCATGAACTACAACATGAATGACTTTAACAAGACGTTGACAAAGTTGTTGGGCATGTTGTGGGAAGATGAGACACAAATGAAGAAAGACAAGCCCAAGTCTGTGACGATGATCAACAAGACAAAGGGAAAGTCTACATGTAAAGGAAAATCTAAGAAAGGTTCTAAAGCTAGCCAGAAGCCCAAGTCTTCAAATCTCAAGGCAAGAGGTGGAGTGAAGAAAGTAAGAGGCGATTGTCACCATTTTAACCAGCGTGGACATTGGAGAAGAAATTGCCCACTCTGGTTAGAGGAACTAAAGAAGAAGAAGGAAGGCATTGAGGCCTCCACTTTAGGTATAAATAACAAAAGACAAATTTGATAACTTCTTCATTCTGGTATATGATACCGAATAGAGTTCTGACATACTGATGTGCAAGATCCGACAAGAAGTAAATCCCTTCATGGAAGGACAAAGATGGACAAGGAAGAGAAAATGTTGTGAAAGCCTGAGTCTATATTTAAATTTATCTTGTCCCAATGGGTATGTAATAGAGTTAGTTGAACTACTATTTCATTATTCCATGATAAACAATTTACTTTAGAGCATCTTGTATGACAAGGATGATATATCAATAAAGTACGAGATTATTGTTTCTGTTTCAAAGATATGATCGTACATGGCATTGGCCCTAAATCATATTGTGATATTTATGTGAAATGATCCAAATATGAATGTTTATAATGTTTATACCAAATGATTATAATTGATAAATCAATACTATCATTAGCATATGAGAGGTGCATGCCTAGAATAAATATTGATGTTGATCTAGATTCCCTTGGATATTGAACCTAAAGAAACATGCAAGTCATATCCACATATAATATTACATGACGTCCTTAACTAGATGTAGAGGGAAGATAAGTCTTCCATCATACCTCGTGCATATGATGCACATAGATCTAATGGAAAGAATGCTAAAGATACTTACTCATACTTCATATCATTTAATGGTAATATGATGATATGTACTCAATAGAATGAAAACTCTTGAAATGTTCAAATTGATTATAAATGAAGTATGATTTTGATGAAACTATTAAGAAACTTTGATGAGATCAAATGTTGAAATACTTTATATCTTCTGAACCTTCAAAGAGGACATGTGATAATGTATCACAAGACAAATTCATCTAAGCATGATGATGTGTCAGAATAAAGGAATTATGCCATGATATAATTATCAATTAATCTACTCTTCTTATATCCTCATAAATATAAAGCTATCACTAAATAATGTACCACCTGAATGGTTTATGAGACATCATATATGATATGATTTGGGAATGTCCCAGTAGGTCTAAAGGATTGAAATCCACTTTAGAAAGTAGTTTCTTGAGAAGGTTTATTCATTAACTATGATAGTTGTATGTTACTATTAATCCCTATCCAATAACAAAATTGATTTGTTAATAGGATAACTGAATTCCTAAAGAATCAGTGGGAGTAAAATTATAACTCAAAGTAATTGAGGTCAACAACAAGGGTACAATGAGAACAATGAGAATCACAAGTTGTTGTGGAATCTCAGGTTCATCATGTAATACAGAACATAATTTTGTAGTAGAACACATATGAGATTGGAAGACTGCAAATCCAAAAATTCAGATGGGTTGGTCATACAGGATGAGCCAACTAGTCAACTAGAAGCTTTTTCTGAGCTATATGGAATCCATGTAAGCTAACAAGGTAGGACCTTGATAGTGCCACCTAAAGGGGTAACACCTAAAGGGTGCAATAGGGTCTTATGATCAAAACCTATGTAGATAAGATAAAAGGAAATATTGGTTGAATAGGTTTTCAAATCAGGTCAAGTTGTTGGACATCATAGGAATTCCTTACCAATTGTTGAGGTTGTTATTTTACTTATAATAGACCATGATATTTTGCATATGAAGATGGAAAACGAATTCCTTAAGGGAATACATTAGAGGATGTGTATGTGACAAAACCTAAAAGGTTTCATAACTTCATGAATGAAAATTAAGTCTATAAACTACAAAGTTCAATCTAGGATTAAAGCCAACACCTCATAGATGGGATCTTATAACTTGATAAGAAAGCCAAAGTGTTTAACTTGAATTAAGACAAAATATGAATCTTTGTTTACAAAAGATTTAATGGGAGAATATATGAATATTCCACATATGACGAGGAATAACATCTCAATATTGTGAATGTTGAGAACTGGCATGAAAAACTTCTTCAACAATGAAGGTATAGGTGAAACATCTTATGAGATGAGGATCATGATATATAGAGATAGTTATTGAAAGTTTCACAAATGGAAGTTTTAAGCACATGCAATAGCAAAGTGTTGAAAGAGTTCAACATGGAAGGATTCAATGAGAGAGAATTCACATTAGTCTCTCATGAACCCTATATTCCTATTCTTGTGAAGAATGGAAATACCATTAATAAGATTCTATGTACCAACCCAATAGTGGATCTATTATGTAAGCTATTAGTACACTTATCCCATATAATCTTGAATGTATTAGACATGACAAGATAAGTCAAAATCCAATAAGGGTTATTATAAAGTAATTAAAGACATCCATTAGTGCTTGTGAAGTACTTAAGGATAAGATTGCTAGTCAATGATGATAGCAATAATAGGAAGACTTGGATGTAAAGAGTTACATCATTGCAAGCTTCCATAAATGACAAAAGTGATCACAAATTAAAATTTGTTTTTATTTCAAAAGATAAAAAGGATGTTATTATTTAGAAGGGTTTTGAACTAATAGCCATTAATTCTATTCTACAATAGAAGCCAAGTAAACTTGTGTTATGAATATAAAGTGATACTATATGGATCTAAAAGGTACATATTATGAACTTATAGATGTTCCAACCATTTATGACTCAGTAGTGATACTGTGACAGCGATGGAGATAATTGTTAGACAAGGAATGCCAGATACCAAATTACTGTGGTTTCTTCTCAAAGAGAAGAGATAAGAAACATGCAATATACTGACTATAAACAAAGTGTTGCTAACCCGATGAATAGGCACTAGCACAACAGAAGCATGTTGGACATGTGTGGATCACTAAGGATGATATCCGTTGGTGATTGGCTCTAAGTGAAAATGGGAGTCTATTGGTAAGGTAGGCCAGTAGAGCCAATCATATGATGATTGACATGGCATAATTACCTAAAATGATTTGATTAATAATAACATATATAAAGGTAAGCTTCCATTGCATTTGTTTCACTCAGTTATGAGATAATTAGGATACAAAGTTAATACCTAGAGAATAATATTACTCAATGACATATGTCTTCAAGTATTAGCCTTGTTGAAGTGACATCATACGATGTTAAGAGTACATATACATATTCTAATTATGTCACTAGTCAGTTGTTATTGTGGAAGGTAGATAGACACCGGTAACAAACAAGACTAGAGTGTGAGTTGGTTGATGACTGAGTCTCACAAAGTCATGATATGGCTATAAGAAACCAACCACATAGATAAATGCTAGGGTATAGTGTATCAGATAGACTCACCTTGAGTGTGACACATTTTTAGGTCGGTCAAAAAGTGTGTTACTAGGAAACCAAAACTTTGGGTACAAAAGTGCCCGTAAGGGAAAATCTGATCCCTAAATCTCCATGCAGGGAGAATAAAGAGGATCGAAATCATCGAAAACACCAGACTAACAGGGAAACATAACCAAGAAAAGCCTCCATCTAACTAGACTAAAACTAAAAATAACAAGGAGAGCCATACAAACATTACAATAAACCCCACCCACAAAGATGTCAGGATGAATCTCCTCATTACAGAGAGAAACAACATAGAGAGACATACCAGGTCTCTTGCTTAACGTATCCCCGCAGCTGGAAGCACCAAAAGATGAACATAAAAGAAGACAAGAGATGCCACCCCCTGTCTCCTTTCTAGGATCAAACTAGAACCAACACCCTGATACATCACTCCTAAGAGACCGACAGACCGCTGAGATACAGGAGAGAAAGCAACAACATCCATCCACAGGCAGACCATCAATAAATGTCCTTTAGCTGGGCCCTTCCTTTCCGCCACTGGCGTTTGAATCATTCCCTGAAGATGTGAATTCTAGGAAGAAGTCCAGCTCCTCTTCATCAATCAACGACCACCAGAAGACAGACCCTGTGCATCTCTGCTACACCAAGGAGCCTTGAATCGGAAGACCAAAAGAGTCCAGGATAGACTGCAGCAAAGTATCGAACACCATGACGGTGTTACAACACCCAGCGCCAGAGGGCCCAACAAGGAGGAGAAATGACCTGCCCCTCCCAATGGAAACCAAACCCCGCCAACACTCCTGTGATGCACAGATGCACCTCATCAAGTGCCTAGCGGCATTCCAATTCGTAGCTACAGAAGAGCCGCGCTAGAACCAGCAACGGTGCTCGTGCTTGCACAGAAGCACTTCGTCGAACACCTAGGAGGTGCTCAACCACACATCTACCACACAGCCACACCGTCTTCACGCAGCCAACTATCGGCGCCAGTGAGAAGCCCCCAAGCAAGTCCGATGTCCGATGGAGGCCACCCGCCAAACAGGATCTGCGAACTTGTGGCATTTCAACACACGGAAGACCTGGAGCACAGGCCCGCGAAGCTTACCAAAGCACGGTGGAGGCAACTAAGAAAGGGGCCGAAGCACCCCACAACACTACGAAACCAGGGTCGGAGATAGGGTGTCTCCGAGCAATCAATCTCACACAGCAGACCGCGCCACTCGACGAGAAACTCCACCACTAACAAATACCAGTCGAATCCAAAGAAGGACAACCCTCGTCCACTGGAATGAGCAGGTGCTAGAGCGGAAGGTGGCGCAGAGACCACCTAGGATCGCCGACTCAGAGAAGTGCACAAGATCCATTCACACGCCCGAGACCGGCTCCTATCTTTCCATTTCGCTTGAATGGAAAGATTCGACTGGGTCAATACGCCACTCTAACAGACTGGAATCTGGTGCTTGCGTTGCATCCGCCTGCATCGGGGCAGGGCGCGAGGGAGCTTCAGTTGATTTGCTGATACGCCGACTTCCCAATCTCCAGAGAGGACCACCTTCAGGGACTACCAGCCAAGGTTAAAGGCCAGGGGGAGAGGAGGCTCCGGGGAAGCACACCCCTCCCCCCAGCGGCGACCGCCGGGGTAGAACTTAGAGAGAGGGCGGAGAGAAACCCTAGAGAGAGCCCCTTGAGTGTGACACATGGTTTTGTGGTCATAGTTATCTCTCATAGTGATGGTGGTGATTGTGATTCTTAGACCTGAAATCACTACACTCATCACATGTCATTGGGTATGATTTGACATCATCAAACACAATCCTGAAGCTTGGGTTGTTATAACAGTGATGATTGGGTGACTTTTACACATGGGGATAGACTCTGAGTGATAGATATGATAATTGTCCCTCCTATTGGAGTATGATATCCTAGCCACTTGATGAGTGAGATTGAGAAATGCATGTGCACACACATGTGTATCAAAATATGATATTTTTTTTGGAAATAGGTAAATATATTGCCAAAGGAAACTGTGTAAACCACAACACCTACAAAAAACAAGATGTATACAAGGGGATGTTATCTACAAAAACCCCAATATCTTTTAGCCTGCTCAGACAGCCCTGAGCTAAGGCCTTTTCTACTTTTGAAAATATGCGCCACGTTTAGAGCCATCTTAGAAACAATCATATCTTCATCGCAAGATTTTCTACCATGATTCCTGTTGTTCCTTTCTTCCCAGACATAGTAACAAACACCGGTAAGACATAGGCCACCCAAATCTATTTTACTCCTACTGTCAAGAAAACACAGAAGCATGGTGATCGTATCAGAGATGTTAGCAATAAAAGATTGTCCCCATTCTCACTTGAGGCAAACCATATCCCAGATCCTCCTAAAGAACCTACACTCGCCAAAAATGTGGTTGTGACACTCGTCAGCCCTCTTGCATAAGACACATATACTGTCCATCTGCAAGCCCCACCTGTTCAGTCTATCCATAGTAGGCTATTTAGAAAGTACAACGCTATACGTTAAAGTGCTCCATTTGGGAGTCATCCTCCTGCTCCATATAATCTTATGCCAACTCACATCCTCGCCCATATAGCTGTTGGTCCATGGTGTCGCCCTAGGATTAGCTAGGCACACAAAATCATGACCATCAACAATATTGATGCGATGATTTTGAGTCACATTTATAGATTTGTTTGATATGTGTTTTATGCATTTATTGGTCATTTTTGTGGTTAATGTTGTATAATTCATCTACTTTGGTCTATATTACTTCTCTATGTCAAATTTCCCTTATTTCAGCATTTTTAGTATAATTTGTCAAAAGAATACGTTTTGTGTAGACTTATGTGGTCTCGTGTTATAATTTCAGGAAAAACAAGTATCTGCTACTATCGATACCATCGACAGCGGTCGATACCATCGACCGGACCACAGGTTGCCAGCCACAAGGACCAGAAGAAAGTCGATACTATCGACAGGGATGTCGATGGTATCGAGATACCATCAGGTTGCTGGCGAGAAGTGAGTCGATACTATCGACTCATATGTCGATACTATTGACTAGTGGAGCTACAACGACACATAAAGACAAAACCATCACTATAGGTTCGTCGATACCATCAACCCGCGTCGATGGTATCGAGATGGCATCAGGCGCAAAGACAAGAGAAAAGAAGAACTGCCGATATCACGCTAGGTTGATACCATCGACCCGCGTCGATGGTATCGACACCGTCAGATATGAGTTTGCTTTAGATTGATCTAAATCCGACGACTGCGATTAATTGGCGACCTAACTCGGTGATTAAACCTAATGACGGCGCCCAAGAGGGAATCATCACGTCATTAGCCGTTGCACACGTCTCGAGAAGGTGTGGAGAGAAGAACGGAGCCCAAAAGCACACCCCATCCGATCCGGATGCCGAAGAAGATGATTTCCACCACCGAAAGGCGGGAGAACGCGTATTCTACGCCAAGGATCGCTTGGATCTTCTCCGTTCAGGGGTTTCACCACTCAATCACGTTTTTCTCTATGTTTCCCCTTTTCTCTACCATGTTTTGCTTTGAGATGAACATGCGGGGCTAATCCACATTGTCTTTAGGATCGGGAGTAGCCCGAGAATTCATTGTATGACTATTTTATCATAGTAATTCATATCTTATCTCTTAAATCTGTGGTATAACTTTGTTTTCTCAATTATATTGTTATGCTTAATCACCATAATAATAATCTAATGCCCTTAATTGCTTTGAAAGAAGAATTAATGGTTGAAAAGAGACGGAATTTACATTAATTGACAAATCCCTTGAACAAGGTGGTGTAAGGTTAATGGTGGATACCGAGAGATCATTTTTAATGCACCTAGTTTAGGGTATAGGTTACTACAATGGTGGAACCGACCTAGACGTAGGTAGTGAATTGTACCACGACAGTGGGCAATTCTGATTTCAGGCCACTACCCAGATAGAGAGATAAAATTGAGTGACTACATAGAATTTAATATGAAAACCCGCGGTGAAACCACAATCCTAAAGATCTCATTTTGAATTGATTAAACCAAACATTTAATCGATTGCTTTGTTTTGTTTTATTTTTATTTTCTTTTAATTTTAACAACAACTCTCAACTATTTAATCAGTCTAGCTGATCACGAGTAGTTAGTAGGAGTCTCCGACAATTTACATATCCCTGAGTTCGACTCGGGCCTCACAAAGGCCTATATTACATTGACGCGTACACTTGCGTTTCTACGCACGTAAAAACCGTGTCAAGTTTTTGGTGCCGTTGCCGGGGATACGAAAAATTGTCGGCACTACGAGTGCTGCAAACGGACACTCTAGGCCACATTTTTATTTTTTGTTTAATTTTTTGTTATCATTTCAAAAATTTATAATCTATTTTCTAAATATTTGCAATCGTCAAGCAATGTACTGAAATTAAATTTTTCTATTTACATGTACTGTGCATGGTGTAGACGCGTAGTACCGATTACACGAGGCACGCACCGGAGGTTCTTCTGCCGGGATCAAAATACGAGGATGATTATAATCAAGACCATCTGGAGGATTTAGATTCGGAACCCAAACAAGAAGAGATGGCAGAGGAACAGACAATATGGGAGAAAATCAAGGCTTCTTCTTCATATGCGTCGAAGGGGCCTATAAAGAAGTAGGTGATCAACATTCCAACATACAAAATTGATCCTGCATTAATAAATTTGGTGAAGTCAAATGCATTCCATGGGCTTAAGAATGAAGACCCAGTTACACATATCAGCCAATTTGTGGAAAATTGCGACATGGTCAAAATTGACAGGTTCCCGCAGGATGTACTTTACCTAAAATTGTTCCCGAGTTATCTGGCAGGTGCTGCACGAGAGTGGTTGCACAATCTTGACGACGAATATGTGGAATCATGGAACCATATGGTCGAGGGTTTCTTTGAAAGGTTCTTCCCGCCCGAGAAGACCAACGATTTGATCAGAATAATTCACAATTTCACTCAGAAGGCAGGTGAGACCTACTCAGAGACGTGGGAACGTTTTCAGATTATGTTAAGGAGATGCCAACACCATGGTCTGGATAAGGAGAAGCAAGTTAAAATATTCTATTTTGCTCTATCCGAGCATGATAGAAGTAACCTTGATTCAGTAGGGTCAGGATTTTTCTTAAACAACACAGACACAAGGTGCTGGGAGATTCTGAAGAATATGGCGAAAAAGCAATCTTGGGGCGATAGGGATGCACCGGAACAAGTCAAAGCTGTAGGTGAGTCCTGGGCCATAAAGGAGATGAATGACAAGCTAGATCTTCTAGCCAAGAAATTGCTTGCCAAGGAAGATGCATCATCTGATGAGGAAGCCCAAGTCAAATTCATGCAACAATAGGGATATAGAAATAATGATTATGCTTGGAGGAGGGACAAGAAATTCTAATGGAAGGATCCCAACAACTTCCTACAAGATCCTGATGCAAAGCCACAACCAAGAGGTGAAGATAAAAGCACCGAGTTGCTTAGTCAAATGGTGCAGTAGAATCAGGAGATGATGAGTATGTTCAGAAAACAACTGCAGTCCCAGGGTGACATCTTGACCAAGTTTGGGCAAACACTGCAAAGTCACAGAGCACAAATGAGGGCTCTAGAAACCACAGTGACCCAAATTTCAAATGAAGTGGCGGCCATAAAGCATGCCAATCAGTAGAGACAGGCTGGGAATGCAGATGTGGTTCAAGCACATCATCAAGTAAAATATATGTATGTGATTAATGAGGAAGAACCCCCGGTGGCAGAGATCAAGGACAAAAGCAAAATGATGTTTGATACAGAGGTTATACCGGAAATACCATATCCTCACAGTCATTATGGACTACCAGGCGGATACACTCTTTTCAGAAAATCCCGCTAAGAGCCCATGATGGTCGCGCCCCCGCCTAGGCAGGAAGAGCAAGTGAAGGCCATTTGTCAAGGTGCAGATACATCCACTGCGAGAGAGGAGCCACTACAAGTTATATCTGTTGAAGTTGATCCATAAAAGTCGACGCCAGAGGGAGACATTGAAGCAAGCTTAGGGGAACTTGCCCCGAAAAGCTCATATGTGCCACCTCATAAGCGTCTTAACGAGGCAATTATGTCTAGTCCGGACAGCCCTAGGCCGAAGAAAGAGCAACGACATTACAGAAAGTTCTTGGAGATGTTCAGAAAACTTCATATCAATATTCCATTAGTGGAAATGATTGAGAAGATTCCCCCCTACGGGAGGTTTATCAAATAAATCATCAACAAGAAGAGACGGATTAAAGACACAGATGTTTGCCGGATGAATGAGATGGTGAGCTCAATCATCCATGGGAGTTTGCCACAGAAGAAGAAAGGCCCCGGAAGCTTTCATATTCCATGTTCTATAGGCAATCAACAATTTCCACGAGCTCAGTGTGATTCGGGTGCGAGCATTAATCTTATGCCACTATCCACATTTCAAAAGCTAGGGTTGAAGGAAATGAAAAAATCAGCGGCAACTATTGAGTTGGCGGATGGGTCCATTGTAAAGCCTTACGGAGTGTGCGAGGATGTACTCGTCAAGGTGGACAGGTTCATCTTTCTGGTGGACTTCATCATCATGAACATGCCACAGCTTAAAAGCTATGAGATGCTATTGGGTAGGCCGTTTCAAGCAATGGCCGATGTAGTCACTGCAATTGGGAGAGGTACTTTGACCTTGGGGATTGGTCAAGATCGAGTGGAGTTCAAGCTGCCACACGATCCTTTAGTCACCTTCTCCAATGTTCCAAGTTGATGAGGAGCTTCAAGTCATCTAGCCTAAGACGTTAAATAAGGGTGCTTGTTGGGAGGCAACCTAACCATCGGTACTTTCATTTAGTTTCTTTTACATTTGTAGTTTGATTTGTTTTGACTTTGTTTTTAGTGTAAAAAAAAAGATACCGTGATCGTTTGCTACATGTGAAGGACTGAGGCAGAGTCGATACCATCAACCCTTGTGTCGATGGTATCGATCATGGTACATGTTGGCGACTATAGGTATCGTACTGCGTCGATACTATCGACGGCCTCGTCGATAGTATCGACACACCAACAGGTTGATCGCCAAGTCAAGGTCGATAGTATCGACATGCCAGTCGATACCATCGAGATCTCTGGAGATATTCAGAAGAAATCGTCTCAGTAAATTCGATAGCATCGATGGGCCTATCGATGGTATTGACACATTCACACACTGAAGGTGGCGGTCGGGCCTCGCGAGAGTTTTCCCTAATCAGAGAGTCGATACTATCGACTCGCGTCGATAGTATCGACGCGCCACCTCAACAATCCGCGAGGAAATATCTACGGCGATCACAACAACTAGGAAGCTGATCTGGGGTACGGGTCGATACCATCGAAACCTGTCGATAGTATCGACACGTCAACGATCCGGGCCCCACAGATCCAGCCATCGACGACCGTTGATACTAGCGGCAGTACATATTGTGCTACCCGTGTCGATACCATCGACCCGCGTCGATGGTATCGACGGGCATACAGCAGCACCGGCCACGAATATATATGAGTAGGATTGTCGTCATATGACATCAAAACTCCAGAGCAATCCTCCTCCAGTTGTGCCGAGCGTATTCTAGAGCGATCCAAGCCCGACGACGAGCAACACCGAGCACGTTCTTCATCGATCGGAGATTTCTTTCTATGATCTTCACCAAGCTCTCTCTCTATTCCTCTTTCTGTCACGATCATGGTGCATGTTGCTGGTGCATCTTTGTCACGCGCCGACCCGATGGAAATCCTAGAATTCATGCCACCACCTACCGCATCGATTGTATGCCCGCGACTGATTCATCCATCCGCGGAGGTCAAGAAGATTTATGAGGAGATCTTGAAGAGAAAGATCGAGCTGACCCATTATGTTGAACGGGAAACAATCCACAACTTGGGGTTCGAAGCCAACCTCGACTATGTTCTGAAGGGGTAGGCTCGACACATAGGAAGAAGGCCTGACGAGCTGGAGTTCCATGCAGATGGCCAGCCATTCTTCGGCGAGTGGCCTACTTACAAGGAGCTGCTGGCTGAGTTTATGGCGTCGCTGGATGTCTACGTCGTACCCAATGACGTCATAGCCACCGACTGTGAGTGGATCAGGGGCTGGGTGTCTTTCCGGTTGTACAACAACAACTACACCCTTACACTCCGGCAGTTCAACAAGATCTTCAACTAGAATCATTCACGGTCTGACTACCGGCGGCCGGACAACCGCACCGACTACGACGCGATCTTCGCCAAGCTTGTGACGGTGCCGCCGGGAAAATCAGTGAGCTACCACAATGCGGCGGTAGCAGATTTTGAGCACCCATTCGTGCGGGTTTTACACCGCATGATCTACACCACTTTATTCGGCAATGGTGATCTGGCTCTCAGCAAGTTCCAAGAGACAGACTTGTTTTTCTTGAACAAACTTTTGAAGCGCCAAGAATGCAACTGGGGTGCGTTTTTCTTAACGCGCATTTTGGCGGTAAAGAGGAGTACACGGAAAGCTCCAATTCACTTTGGAGGGCTTATCACAAAGCTGGCCTCCTACCTTGGTTTTGAATTTCCAGCAGCTTACTCCTCTCTCCAATAGGAGCAAGGTGAACCTGAAACATCTGCACCGCTCCAACCTCATCCTTCTTTGAGATGGCTTGGCGTATGCACACTGCCACGTCAACCATGCATATCAAGAATGCTCGCTTCTCGATCCTGTCTTCAATATCGAAGGGGCGCAACATTTCCGATGGCTTATCATAGCCATTGCTGATTCCGATGAAGACGGCGGAAATGACGACGACAACAACAATGACGATGAGGCCGAAGAGGAAGAGGAGGCCTACACTCCTCTTCAGGCACGAGTGGCACCATAGAAGCGTCCTCGCATGCATCCGGGTGCATCTTCATCTTCGCATCCTCCGCCACCACCACCGCCCTCGCAGCAAAGCGAGGATGTCTATTCGATGCAAGGCATGTATGCTATGCTGCAAGATATACATCATACGTAGCAACACCACACTGCAGTGTACACCAGTATTCATGAGACGACGAACCGGTTACTTGACAATCAGAGGCATATCTTTGAGAAAGAGCGCCTCCTCCTCGACAACCAACAACAGATTCATGACCAGTTGCATAGGATGGAGATGTAGCAGCAGCCCTTTTATGATCACTACTGGAGCCAAAACTACTTTGGAGGATATCCACAACCTCCACCTAGGGCCCAGTTTGATCCGAGCTTCTAGGGGGAGTACCCATCTTGGGACCCTACGGCTCCACAGTACCTGCCTCCGCCTGAAGAGTAAATTAGTATCTCTGTTCCAACCTTTAAGATTGTTTTTGACTATGAGGCCATAGTCAAATTCAAGCTTAGGGGGGGTGTTGGAACAACTCTATCTTTTATTTTTTCTATTTTTAGTTTTATTGCTTTTGTTCTTGTCATTTATTTGTTGCAAGCTTAGTTTGTTTGTAGGATCCACATTCTATCTAGTGTAACCGTGGATGTCTTAGATCTTGTGTCATCTCAGTTGCATGTACATGGGAATTAAGGGAAAATTAAAAACATAAAATTAAGCTTGAGTGTTGTTCAACTTTGAGCACTTAACTTAAGAAAATGAATGGTTTTTCAACTTTAAAATAGAAAATCACAACTGTACATTCCTAATGATTCATGAAAAGTGGACGGAATTGGTTGTTTGAGCCTAAACTGACTAAATGATAATGAGACTCTAATTTGAAGTAAGAGAGAGAAACCTCTTAACTACTACACAGGTCAGTAAGGAGGGACACATAATACTTTTCAAAGGTTCAGTCAATTAGTCTTGTGATCTTTCCACCTTATTGCTTTTCACAATCCACCACATGATTTGGAAGTAAAGTACAATTTTAACGTTTTTGATTGCATGTCATGTAGATAGGACTTGCATTGCAGCCACTTTCATATGTTTTGCATGGAAAATAAAAAAATAGAACAGTTATACATGCACATTACCCTTAGGTGCATGTCATTTAGTTGCATTCATAACTTTTATGCATAGAGTACATCGTGTACCTCATTTCTTTTTTAATGGTGAATTAAATTGTTCCATACCTTCTAAATAGTTCAAATATTCGAGTTATGCAGAAAAAGTAAGCCCAATAAAGTATTTCTTGTTAATTATGGATATAAGGGCTTGAAGAAAAAAAAATCTGAAAAAAAAATGAAATTGAAAAAAAAGGAGAAAGTCATTAAGAAGCAAGTAGAATAAGAAGGAGAAAGGAGCATAATCTCACCTGCATT
Source organism: Alisma plantago-aquatica (assembly GCA_963693085.1). Taxonomy (NCBI): domain Eukaryota; kingdom Viridiplantae; phylum Streptophyta; class Magnoliopsida; order Alismatales; family Alismataceae; genus Alisma; species Alisma plantago-aquatica. The sequence continues at coordinate 597,925,360 of OY856414.1, read as the reverse complement.
TTAAGATGAGTAAGTACATGATGTAGCTCAATTAGATATCAGTCTCATTTTGAGATGGGATGTTAGTGCATGCATCATTCCACCCAATCATAGGCATTAGGGCATTTTTCATGTGCATTTGCATCATTTAGGGCATTTTTGTTTTATGCATGTTGAAACCGTATAATGCTTCCACTTCTTCCATTAGCCACCCATTCCATCCAATCATTGCTCAAATTGGTAGGCCACCGTGATTTTCTCCTCACTTGTGAATATCAGGAGAACTGCTTCCATGTAGATGGTAGTTAGGGCGAGCAACGTAGTATAGGAGATCACAAGATGCACTAAGTCTGGACTGACGAATTCTATTATGTTAACTGCCTTGTGTGATAGTGTTCATCAGTTTTGGGGTAGATACCTTTTAGGGATGATTACTATCGCCTTTAGGGTAATTATCATTCTGTGGTTGGCGAGGGCCGGTATGCGGATGTCCGGTGGGAGTCATATGGGACGTTAGTTGTGATGCTTTGTTCTTTAGTTGACTCTGGCAATTCTATTCTAAGGTTTAGTTGCTCGAGGGCGAGCAATGTTCAAGCTTAGGGGAGTTTGATGCAATGATTTTGAGTCGCATTTATAGACTTGTTTGATATGTGCTTTATGCATTTATTAGTCATTTTCGTGGTTAATGTTGCATAATTCATCTACTTTGGTCTATATTACTTCTCTATGTCAAATTTCCCTTATTTTAGCATTTTTAGTATAATTTGTCAAAAGAATACGTTTTGTGTAGACTTATGTGGTCTCGTGTTATAATTTCAGGAAAAACAAGTATCTGCTACTGTCGATACCATCGACAACAGTCGATACCATCGACCGGACCACAGGTTGCTAGTCGCAAGGACCAGAAGAAAGTCGATACTATCGACAGGGATGTCGATGGTATCGAGATACCATCAGGTTGCTGGCGAGAAGTAAGTCGATACTATCGACTCATATGTCGATACTATCGACTAGTGGAGCTACATCGACACATAAAGACAAAATCGTCGCTACAGGTTCGTCGATACCATCGACCCTCGTCGATGGTATCGATATGGCATCAGGCGCAAAGACAAGAGAAAAGAAGAACTGCTGATATCACGCTAGGTCAATACCATCGACCCGCATCGATGGTATCGACACCGTCAGATATGAGTTTGCTTTAGATTGATCTAAATCCGACGGCTGCTATTAATTGGCGACCTAACTCGGTGATTAAACCTAATGACGGTGCACAAGAGGGAATCATCACGTCATTAGCCACTGCACACTTCCCGAGAAGGTGTGGAGAGAAGAACGGAGCCCAGAAGCACGCCCCAACCGATTCAGACGCCGAAGAAGATGATTTCCACCATCGAAAGGCGGGAGAACGCGTATTCTACGCCAAGGATCGCTTGGATCTTCTCCGTTCAGGGGTTTCACCACTCAATCACGTTTTTCTCTATGTTTCCCCTTTTCTCTACCATGTTTTGCTTTGACATGAACATGCGGGGCTAATCCCCTTTATCTTTAGGACCGGGAGTAGCCCGTGAATTCATTGTATGACTATTTTATCATAGTAATTCATATCTTATCTCTTAAATCCATGGTATAACTTCGTTTTCTCAATTATATTGTTATGCTTAATCACCATTATAATAATCTAATGCCCTTAATTACTTTAAAAGAAGAATTAATGGTTGAAAAGAGACGGAATTTACATTAATTGACAAATCCCTTGAAGGTGGTGTAAGGTTAATGGTGGATACCGAGAGATCATTTTTAATGCACCTAGTTTAGGGTATAGGTTACTACGACGGTGGAACCGACCTAGACGTAGGTAGTGAATTGTACCACGACAGTGGGCAATTTTGATTTCAGGCCACTACCTGGATAGAGAGATAAAATTGAGTGACTACATAGAATTTAATACAATGAAAACCCACGGTGAAACCACAATCCTAAAGATCTCAGTTTGAATTGATTAAACCAAACATTTAATCGATTGCTTTGTTTTGTTTTATTTTTATTTTCTTTTAATTTTAACAACAACTCTCAACTATTTAATCGGTCTAGCTAATCGCGAGTAGTTAGTAGGAGTCTCCGACAATTTACGTATCCCTGAGTTTGACTCGGGCCTCACAAAGGCCTATATTACATTGACGCGTACACTTGCGTTTCTACGCATGTAAGAATCGTGTCAAGTATACGAGATTTGAATAAGTGCCCACTACTTGCACATATTCCTCCAGACCCTTGATGAGCTGCTGTCATAACCATGGTTCAGATCACCATACCTGCAAATCAACCATTGTATCCAGGCGTTCTCCTTCTCCCTTAAAAATCTATCCACCCTTTTGTTTTGGCTTTGAATAACCAGTTGCAAATGGGAAATGATATTGAGGCCACCTTTAGTGAAAGGTCTAGCAATCTTATCCCAAGGAACATCATGTCCTTTGCCCCCCCAAATGAAATCAGCAACAATCTGTCTCATGTTGTCAACAGTAGGCACCAGAATGTCACAGACATTGCACCAAAAATGAATCATGGCCTGTAGAACTGATCTGGTCAGCATCAGTCTGCCCGTCATGGATAAGAGGACAACATCCCACCCATCAACCTTGGCTCTGAGTTGATCAAGGCATTGAGAGAAATGTTTAGCATAACCTTTACTCCCAGCCACTAGAGCACCCAAATACCTGGTCAGCACTAGAAGCTCAACCTTCAGACAAGCATTGGCATTACTCTTACTGTTCTTGAACCCACTTAGAAATTCAGCTACGAGTAGAGTGCTATCAGATATTCTTCTGCCTTTGATAAACACGCTTTGTTCCTTAGATATGATGTTGGGGAGAACCATCTTCAGCCACCCTGCTATGACTTTCGATACAATTTTATACAACACATTACAACAGGCTATCGGTCTGTAGTCCACTATAGTTTCAATCTCATTCTTTTTAGGAATGAGTTTAATGAACGTATGATTAACTGCGCAGACCATATTATGCCCATTGATGATCCAAGAAACAACTTTTGTAATCTCATTCTTCACTAGGTACCACATGTGTTGGAAGAACTTAGCATTCAAGCCGTCAGGCCCAGGAGCCTTGCAGGCATTAATGGAGAAAATAGCTTTTCTGACTTCTTCTTCACTCACTTGGGCACACAAAGTCTCATTAGTAGCATCATCCACTCTTCAAGTCGGCAACAGTGTGTCAAAACTCTCCACCCTTCTTTCTTCCTGGTTGTACATAGTATTGAAGCAGTTTATAGCATTTAAGGCCATGCCTTCTCTGCTATTAACCACTTCTCCATTCTCATCAATCAACTCATGAATAAACTCCTTTAGATCTTTTTTCTTTATAGCCCTGTGGTAAACTTTAGTATTCTGTTCGCCATCCCTTGTCCACTCCATCCTACTTCTCTGCCAAAAGTACACCTCTTCAGCCTTCTTTAAGTCCCTCAGTCTCTTTTCAATTCTATTCTCATCACTAATGAGCTCCTCATTCAACGGATCACTTCTGATCTTCTCCATGATACTTTGGTAAGCCACGTTAGCTTCAGTGAGCAAGTTTCTTAAGTTAACTTTCTCTCTACTCTACTTTTTAAGGGCCTTCTTAGTATCTTGGATCTTCTTCAAGGTTCTGAACAAATTATTGCCTTGCTGCTCAGTGCCCCAGCTGGTCTTCATAATATCATTGAAACAAGTCCATCGCACCACCAATTTGAGAACCGGAAATGATTTCTGATATTAGGTTTGCACACCAAGTCAATCTTCATCCACGCATGGTCACTGAGTGGATTAGAACTAACCTTGATGAAGGAATTGGGCAAGAGGTTTAGCCATGGTTCATTGACCATACCTTTATCAATCACTGTTGTGTGAATTATATATCATCTTTTCACATGTTATCACACACAAATTTGGTTCATTCTGATATAATTCAGTCTCTTTTCATATTACTTTTGCCATCTTTTTGTTATTCTACTTATCCCATAACTTGCATTGTAGATTTGCCACAAAAAGAACTGAATTCAGATGTTATTTCTGTTGAAACAACAGAATGCACGACGTGCAAGTCCAAGATGCACGGCGTGCACCTTTCCAGAGAAAGAATGGATCACTCAAATAATAAAATGCACATCGTGCAAGTACAAGATGCACGTCGTGCACCTTTCCAGAGAAAAATTAGTTCGTTCAGCCAAAAGAATGTACGGCGTGCACGAATAAAACGCACGGTGTGCGAGTTTCCAAAAGTGTACAGAAGGACAAAAGCATGACGTGTACACTGGCACACGGCGTGCACCTGGAACGCAAACTGCCGAAGAAATATTCTGGAAAGTTGCACGACATGCATATCCTCAGCGCACGACGTGCACAGATCTGCCCGATGCAAACTGCACTACAGGTGCACGACGTGCACTCAAATTGCACGGCGTGCACCTGGCAGTTTCAGAAATACGAAAATTCAGAGTTTGATTTTAAAAGAGAGAGGGAAGGCAAGGGATCGTTATGTTTGGTCATTTGAAGAGTTTCTCTTATCCCAAGGCCAGAGGAGAGCAGAGGAAGGCGATTTTGGAGAGATCCAAGGTGGTTTCTTGCATAAAGAGACCATTTCTTCTTTTGCACTTCTCCATTGTCTTCTTCAAGGTGCAGCCAAGCTTCCCCAACTCCGAGAAGCTTCTTGGGAGAGGAGCTAGTTCGTCTTGGAGCAGATAAAGAAGGGGAATTTCATCCTCAAGCCGGAATTCTTGCTTCTTGTAGTTACACCTTCAGTTCTCTTTGTCTTTTCCTTTCTAAACCATGTCTAGAACTGAAATTTCTATAGCAAATCTGCTGTACATCATTATGGACGAGTAGACTCCTTTTTATTGGGCATGGGAGAGTAGATCCCATGTCATAGCATGTATGGAACAAGTAATTTCGTACTAAATACATTTGTTTCTTGTTTTCTAACCATGAAAGTGTCGATTTACTCTTCTTCTTGCATGTATTGTTGGCCACCTTATGTGCATATTTTCTGCCTTCTTGCTTGATCTGAGAAGATAAGTAGGAATGTATGGAGGTGCTCTTCTTGGCAACTCTTCCTCTTCTACGAGAGTAGAGAGGGATGAGTTGAGGAACTATTTGTGATCAAAAATGAAATTCATACATGTGACTGTTGTTTTGAGTTATGATCGTTGCATTTGCACTGGGAGGTGAAATGTAACACAACTTTTCCTTGAAACATGACCTTATGTATGTTTAAATTATTGTGTTCCCTTGATTGATATGATATGTGAATGAAATCCTAATGTCCAAGATTCCTAATAATTTTGAAATCAAACTTCTTTTTGTGGTTCTTGCTTTCTAGTTAGAATCTAAAATTCTTGTAGTTAAATTTGAATTTTATGCTTTTAGACAAATCTTCTCTACATCTTTAATATCGGTCTAGATTGTTGAACTTTAGTACTGCTGTGCTCAATTAAGTTAACTAAGCTCCTTGTGTTCAACCTTGACTATACTACCTCCATATACTTGTGGAGTTTGGTTAAGTTGAGTAAACTATCATATACTTGGATTGAAACTCGTTAGTGTAAACAACCAACAAGTTTTTGGCACCGTTGTCGGGGAGATACGGTAATTTAATTGGAGTAATAAGTACTAATTAGTATTCGAGACTAGATCATCACTCATAATTTTCAAATTTCCATATACCTCTTAATTGTGTTCTTAATTTCTCTTGTTATTTTTCAGGTTGTATGCATCGCTCACAATGAGGTCTTCAAACATCCGCTTTGTTAGACCTTGAAATAGAGCGAACTCTTTTAAGTTTGAGAAGAACAAGAAGAGTGGAACAATCACTATTTGGAGGTACTTCAACGTCACCACCGCCATCATCACCACTACCGTCTTCTTCATCTTCTGCAGTAGCTACGCCAAGTAGTCCAGCCATGGAGGACGACCATCCTTTAAAAGACTTCGCGATGCCAGTTGCCACAAACATTTGTGGAGTCATTGACTTGCCTACTGTAGAAACAAATAACTTTTCAATTGCTCCTTCTATGATGCAAATGATACAGCAAAATCGCTTTGGGGGTACAACCAATGAAGACCCAAGTCTTCATGTTGCAGAATTCCTGGAATATTTGAATACTTTCAAGATTAATGGAGTGTCTGTTGATGGGATTAGACTTATGTTATTTCCTTTCACCTTAAGAGATAGAGCCAAGTCGTGGCTTTTGTCTCTTCCCAAGAAGTCAATTAAAAGTTGGGATCAACTCTTTATTACTTTCCTGGAAAAGTACTTTCCGCCAAGAAAGACAACCCACTTGAGGAACCAGCTCACTAATTTCTCCCAGAGTGAAGGAGAAACTCTATATGACACATGGGAACAGTTCAAGGATCTTCAACGCCTTTGCCCACACCATGGTTTGACAAACTGGCTCCTGCTGCAAACTTTCTATAATGGACTGTTTTACAATACCCGGTTGACCCTAGATGCCACAGCTGGTGGTGCATTAATGACCAAGTCTTATAGAGAGGCTTATGATATCATTGAAGATATATCACTCAATCACTACCAATGGGGAGGAGATAGAGGAGCAAAATCAACCTCTACAGCAAGCTCTTCAACCGAAAAACAAGGAGGAAAACACACCATAGATGTTGTTGATCTTGTTGCTGCAAAACTAGATGTGCTTACACAAAAATTTGAGAAGATGACTACTTTGCCAATTCGATCCGTTGAAGCAACGTGTGAAGCTTGTGGTAATGTAGGACATACTTCTTATTCTTGTTTTGTCCCTAATGCAATGGAAGGAAACTTTGAACAGGTCAATGCAGTTGGGATGCAAGGAAATAAACAATAAAATCCTTATTCCAACCAATACAATCCCGGATGGAGAGATCATCCTAATTTCTCTTACCGGAATGCAAGCAACACTCAAAACTTCCAGTAGGGACAGCAACAACAGCAACATGCAAACCGCCAAGGAAATCCACCGAGTTTCAACAACAGGGATTACCAGCAACCACAACAACCCCAAGGTTCTTCTCTAGAAGCTATGATGGAGAAATTTATATCTACACAAATGCAACAGAATGAGGAACTCCGGGGAAACGACAAGCTTTTAAAAGATGCTATTGTGCAACTTTCTACAAAAGTGGATGGAATTTCTACCCACACCAAGATGTTGGAAAACCAAATAGCACAACAAGCTCTAAATCAACAAAGGAATCCACAATCAGGTTCTCTTCCAAGCCAACCAGAAGTGAACCCAAGGCAGCAAGCTCATGCAATTATCCTAAGAAGTGGAGCTGAGATTGAAAGATCTTCTCCATCTGAGGAGAAGAACATGAAGCAAACTGTTGAAGAAGAGGCCAACACCCCAAATTGCAGTAAGAAGAAAGGTAAAGCTGAAATACCACCTTCTTTCAAACCACTACACCCTTTCCTCAAAGATTAGCCAATAAGAAAGAAGACCAGAAATTCAGGAAATTTATGGACATAATCAATAAATTGCATGTAAATCTTCCTTTTGCTGAAGTTATTGCTGAAATGCCTTCTTATGCTAATTTCCTTAAGGATATTTTGACTAAACGAAGAAAAGTTGATCAAGTAGAAATTGTAATGCTTTCTGAACGAGTGAGTTCTATTATTCAAAATCATCTTCCACAAAAGCTTGATGATTTGGGAGTGTTTACACTGCCTTGCAAGATTAATGACACCACTTTTGACAAAGGTTTAGTTGATCTCGGTGCGAGTATTAGTCTCATTCCATTTACCTTATGGCAAGAACTAGATCTTGGGGATTTGAAGCCCACAAGGATGGCTATTGAATTAGCTGATCACTCTATTAAATATTCAAAAGGTATGGTGGAAGATGTACTTGTACAAATCGGGAAATTCTATATACCCTGTGATTTTGTTGTTCTTGACATGGCAGAAGTTCCTTCCAACCCTGTTCTTTTTGGGAGGCCATTCTTGAGAACTGCCGGATGTCTTGTTGATGTTCAGGAAGGAAAGCTCACTCTACGAAGAGTCTATGGAATTATCTATTTATGAAGCTATGAAAGAACCCGCACATGTTGAAGAAATATGCTTGCTTGATATTATTGATCCTATTGAGAATGATAATGAAGATGATGTTGATTTGATGGTTAATCTTTACGATGATGATGCAACTGAAATAAAAAATTATAAAATTTTTGGAGCACTTTCTATTTCTAAAGCAGCAACTATCAATGAAGATGCTCCACTTGTTGAAGATAAAGTTGATGAAAGTAAAATAGGCAAAAAGGTAGAACTAAAAGCCCTTCCACCTGGGATAAGGTATGCATTTCTTGACACAAATTCTACATCTCCTGTTATAATAAATAATGAATTAACCAATGATCAAGAAAATAAATTGCTTGCCAAATTGCATTTGTATAAAGACGTCATTGGTTATTCCATAGAAGATTTAAAAGGCATTCATCCTTAAATTTGTATGCACAGAATAAATATGGAAGATGATGCTAAAACAACTATTGAACCACCTAGATGTTTAAATCAAAATATGCTTGAGGTGGTAAAGAAAGAAATTTTCAAGTTAATTGACGCTGGAATCATCTATCCCATAAGTGACAGCCCCTGGGTTAGTGCCATTCACGCGGTACCTAAAAAGGGGGGTACAACTGTCATTAAAGGAGAAAATGATGAGTTAATACAAACATGCATGGTTACGAGTTGGCGTATGTGTATTGACTACATGCATTTGAATAAGGCTACCCGTAAAGATCATTTCCCTTTGCCTTTCATTGATTTGATGCTTGAACGTCTTGCCAAACATTCCTATTTTTGTTACTTGGATGGGTATTCCAGATTTTTTTAGATTTCTATCTATCCTCCTGACCAAGAGAATACCACTTTCACTTGTACTTATGTAACATATGCTTATCGTCGTATGCCGTTTGGTCTTTGTAATTCTCCCGCTACTTTTCAGCGGTGTATGATGGCCATATTCTCTGATTTTATTGAAAATATAATGGAGATTTTTGTGGACAATTTTAGCATGTACAGTGACTATTTTGATCAATGTTTATTGAACCTGTCTCTAGTCTTAGCCCGCTATAAAAAGGTTAACCTAGTGCTAAACTGGGAGAAGTGCCATTTTATGGTACAATCCGATGTAGTACTACGACATGTTATATCTAACAAGGGTATTGAAGTGGAAAGGGCAAAGGTCAAAGCAATTGAGAAAATGTCTGCTCCATCTTCAGTTAAAAACATTTGCAGTTTTTTAGGACATGTAGGTTTTTACATAAGATTCATTAAAGATTTCTCAAAAATTGCAAAGCCGTTGTGTTCTCTACTTGCAAAGGATACAAAATTTGTGTTCGATGATGATTGCCAAGCAGCCTTTTCCAAACTCAAAGAGGCTCTCATTTCAGCCCCAATTATTCAACCTCTGGACTGGGATTCTCCTTTTGAACTAATGTGTGATGCAAGTGATTATGCAGTGGGAGCTATTTTGGGACATCGGAGAGACAAGAAACTCCATGCCATCTATTATGCCAGAAAAACTCTCGATGAAGCACAAATCAACTATACAACCACGGAGAAAGAAATGCTTGCAATTGTATATGCATTTGACAAGTTCTAACAGTATTTGGTAGGGTCAAAGGTGATTGTATATACTGATCATGCTGTCATTAAGTATTTGCTGAATAAAAAAGATGCCAAACCACACCTTATTCACTGGATACTACTCCTGCAAGAGTTTGATCTTGAAATCCGAGACAAGAAAGGTACTGAAAATAGTGTTGTCGATCACCTCTCTAGATTGACCACAGAGGCTGAAGACCTATTGCCAATTGAGGATCATTTGCCTATTGAAAAAACTCTACGTATTGTCATCCACTCTAGCACCATGTTTTGTAGACATCGCTAGTTTTCTTGCTACTGGACAACTGCCACCGGATTTGACATATCAACAAAAGAAGAAATTCTTTCATGATGTAATATTGTATTATTGGGATGACCTATTGCTATTCAAGAATGTAAGTGATGGGCTAATCCAGAGGTGTGTTGTTGAAGAGGAGGTACCAAACATCATTGTTGAATGCCATGCCTCTCCTTATGGAGGACATTTTGGAGGAGAAAAGACTGCTGCAAAAATACTTCAAGCTGGTTTCTATTGGCCCACATTATTCAAAGATGTCAATATATTCGTCAAATCTTGTGATAGGTGCCAAAGGACAGGAGGCATATCCCGCCGCGATGACATGCCACTCAACTCTATCTTAGAGGTTGAGGTGTTCGATGTATGGGGAGTGGACTACATGGGACCATTCCCATCTTCATGCGGGTATCAATACATTCTTGTTGCCTGTGAATATGTATCTAAGTGGGTTGAAGCCATTCCAACCCAAGCACCGGACGCCAAATCTATAATTAAGCTTTTTCAAAAGATTATATTCCCTTGGTTTGGAGTTCCACATGCCGTTATTTCTGATGGAGGCACACATTTTGCTGAAAAACAATTCAACAATCTTCTCTCAAAGTATGGTGTGACTCATAAAATCTCTACGCCCTATCACCCTCAAACAACCGGGCAAGTAGAGATTTCAAATAGGCAACTGAAGAACATTCTTAAAAAGACTGTCTCTAGTTCAAGGAATTATTGGGCATTAAAGATAGATGACGCACTATGGGCATATCACACAACCTACAAAACCAGCATTGGGACTACTGCATTCAAGCTAATCTATGGCAAATCGTGTCACCTTCCGCTCAAATTGGAGCATCGTGCTTTGTGGGCAATTAAGTTCTTAAATTTCGATATGAAGAGAGCAGGAGAAAAACGTCTTTTGCAGCTGCAGGAGCTTGAAGAACTTCATCTTGATGCATATGAGAATGCAAAGTTGTACAAAGAAAGAACAAAAGCTTGGCATGATAAAAGAATTCATAGGAAAGACTTCCACGAAGGAGATAGAGTATTGTTATTCAACTCTAGATTAAAGCTTTTTCCAGGAAAGTTGAAATCCAAGTGGTCCGGCCCGTTCCTAGTGTTAAAGATTTTTCCATATGGAGCAGTAGAACTCCAAGGCAAAGATGGAACCTTCAAAGTCAATGGACAATGTTGCAAATGCTACTCTTCCGGAGAAGAAGTGGAGAAAGGAGCTTCTTGCTCCCTCCAAGATGCCAAAAGTTTTAGAAGAAGTCTTACTCCTGACTCTAAATGGAGGACCTCGTGGGAGTTGACCCCACATTAGGATAGATTTCTTTTAAGTGTTTCGAGTAAAAAACATTTGTAATTTCGTTAATAAGCCTGTCATGGATGAATGTAATAATCTAGACTTGATTTATACTCTATCCGTCATAGTTTACTACTGACTGAATACAATTTTCTTCAGAAATTACAAAGTGCACGACGTGTCTTTTGAAGACACAGCGTGCACTTCAATACAAAATACAGTAGAAAGATGTTCTGGAAACTGACACGGCGTGCATACTCACTTTGCACACCGTGCACCTCGTATGCGAGATATGCAGAAAAGTTACTGGAAACTAACACGGCGTGCGTTTTTGATATGCACGCCGTGCAGCTGGAGATTTGAAGACCCGGAAACTTTCTGGAAAGTGACACGCTGTGTGTTGTCAATGTACACAGTGTGCACCTGAGAAGTAAAAATCTCAGCAACTCTTTGGAAATGCGCACGCCGTGCATTTAATATCTGCACGACGTGTACCTGGCCTTTGACAATTTCTGTAAATCTTCTGGAAACAGACACAGCGTGCATTGTCCAAACGCACGACGTGCACCTACACGATGGAATTATGTGAACTTTCTGGAAACTTGCACAACGTGCATTTCCAAAATGCATGCCATGCACTTTCTCGTAAAATTTAGACAAAAAGGGCCGGAGTGCATGACCTAATCACTCCAACCCTAGAGCCGTGCACCCCGACTCTTATAGCCGTACAGCCGCCGCCGACTGGAGCCAGAGAAAATGCACAACGTTCTAGCAACTGTGCACGACTCTTTCTTCTTCCTCCAGCCATGTAAGCCGCCGTCTCTTTCTTTCTTCCACTCCTAAACAGAAGTGCGGTCACCTTCTCTCCATCTCGGCCGCTCCGCAGGCATCTTGCTAGCCGCCTCCATCAACCACAGTAGCAATCTAGCAGCCGTGCAGCCGCCGGTTCTCTATGTCCCTGCTATCAAGCCGTTAGCAGTAGCACCGACGTGCACGCCAGCCACCTCTACGTCGTGAAGCTAGCTGCGAGCCGCCGACGCCATCCTAGCAACCGCTGCCCTTCTGCCCAGCGTGCTTCTCCATCGACCAAGCAACTAGCAGTTGTGCAGCCGTCAGCCACCTCGCAGCCATCCTAATGAAGCAACAACAGCTCATAGCCACCAAAGCAGCAACCCCGTCTGCATCTAGCCACTTCTCCGTCGATGTAACAACAACATCGCCATCGTCCCGAGCGCTGACAGCACCACCTTGCCCAAAATCACAGCCGTCTGTGCAGACTTCCGATTTGCCCCAAATATGTAGGTGCACGCCGTACACTCATTTTGCATGCCGTGCGTTTAGCTGTTTGAAGAAGACGAATAGTATAGTTGCACGCTGTGCATCATAAAGACACATCGTGCACCATTGCAGACTGAATGTCACCGATCAAGTAGAAGTCAGGCCGACGACATGGAATTTATTCCTCATCTGCTGCACCTCCCGCAACTGAAGCAGGATCTTCTGCACCAACACCTGCAACATTTATACCATCAACTCAATTCAGGGTCAAGCCCGAGGAAGATGCCGACTACCAGTTCCTCATCACAAGGCGTGTTTTACCCTCCCGCTACATGTGCGATGAAGCCCTTACCAAGTTGGGTTTCAAAAATGAGGTAGTCAATCATTTAACGTTTTTGGGTTTACACTACCTCTGCACCCGAGTTGCTAAGACCTATCCCCGCATTGTCTACGAGTTTCTCACTACTTTCAAGGCTGAGAATGACCCATATCACCATAGAACACCTTATCAGAAAATCAATTTTTGCCTTTTGGACAAACCGTTTAATATGAATCTTCAACGGTTTTGTGTTTTACTAAAATGCAATTTTGGCGGTTACACTGATTATCCTCCCACTTTCAATAGCAATTTGTTCTGGTCTGGGATCACATCTGAAACCATGCATAGAGCAAGGAATGCTCGAGCTTCTAGCATCAACAATCCAGTTTTCTGAGTTATTCATCGTCTTCTCAGCACTGGACCCTTTGCCAAGAATGAAACACAAGGTGTAGTGGGAAATACTGATCTATTCTTCTTATGGTGCTTGGTGAACAATGAGCAAATAAGTTCGGGCTGCTACATTATCAACAAGCTTCTTGAAACTAAAAAGCAAATGAAAAGGGAGGCAGGTGACATTATGTGTCGCAGACTAATAAGCATCCTTACAATGCAACTGGGTTTAGACTTGGGTTCCCTAGAACCTGCACCGGGGAAGAACCTTGTTGATATCAACTATCTCATATCTTGTGGTCTGATCTCCAGACATGGCAACAACAAATCCAAGTTCAAGGTTTTTATCACAAAGAAGCAGTTCATCACCATCCCCGATGCATGTCCGAATGACATCAAGAACAAGGCTACCTGGAAGGTAGAGCTACAACCAGAGACTGCCGAGAAGACCCCCACCCGAGGTGCAAGTAGCTCTACACTAGGGCCTACACCACCAGCCCATACTCTGCCACCATCCTCCGGTACACAGACAGAGTACAACTAGACAATGCCGGACGTGCAACACCTTTTTGGCTATGTGCAATGGAGATTTGATCACCTAGACACTCACCTTGACTAGATGGGCGCGCAGTATGACACCCTGTTTGACCATTTGAGTGCACAATACACTACTATGGACGACATGGTCAACATGATGGATGCGTGGCACATCTCGCAAGGCCACTACCCTACACCACAGTCTTTCTAGACTCCTCCCCGCTAGGAGACCAGAGTTCCAGAAACTCCACAATTCCCCCTGCAATAGCCACAGCAGGACGAGCAGCAGCAACCAGATTCATCCGCCACACCGATGGACATCCTTGACATCATCAGTCAGTTCTTCCCTGAGCAGGGAGGTTGCGGATCCTTTTTTTGATTTCTTCATGATAGGTATCCAGTTGTGAACTCCATAAGTTCAATTGAAGCAGTGAGGTCACTGCTGATTTCAAGCTTAGGCGGGGCACAACCGGCCAGTAGTGGTAGTCATTCAACATTTTTCTTTTTCGAGTCAGTAGTGTCAGTTTTTTTTTTTTCCATTTCTTCCATTTTATTCCATGCTCTTTTCCATGATGACAATATCTATATGATTTGAGACTATCTTATCAAGAATGACCCCCCTCTAGCATGCTGAATTTTTTCTGTCCTCTATATGTTTTGGCTATATTTAAGAGAGAAAAATTAAGAGCATGTTTGAATGAAATGGAAGTTGAATATTCCCATGTGCTTTGATGTGATTTGTGCTTGTAATTTGATATCTCAAAATTTTACATTTTGGACTACTCAATACATGTAATGGTTTCAAATTCTTGCAGAATAATTAACTTGCAGCACTTTTTAGAATATGGGATATTCTTGCCAAACTTTTAGTCCATGTGCAAATCAATTTTTCAGTGATTTTTTTTCAAAAGAATGATCAAAATCTTGCTAACTTTAACATGCTAGTTGACTCTTTGGTGTTGCACAATCAATAGTTTATCTTCACCCAATAAAAGATGGCATATGGCCCACATATTATGCTAGCCTAGTGTGAGTCTGATCTGGCAACAACGGTTAGGTGATATGAAAATTCAAAAGAGGGTAAAAAAAACACCCCAACCGACATTCCTCATGAGATTAAGTCTAAATTAGCAGCCAAATGTCGGAAACCCAAAAATCTCATCATCATATCCATATGAAAAAGAGTGCCGCTAAGTTTTGTTAATGTTAACATCGATTTGATCATCTTATATCCATACTAGCTGAAAGTTTGTAATGTACATGCACTGACTGTTTGGTTTGTTTATCCAAACTCTACTTAGTGTTGACTTGTTGAACTTTTCGCTTGATTTGAAACCAACTATGCTGAACTTAATATTCTATCTAAGACGTTGAAAATTTTGGGATGATAATGATGAACACAAGCACAGGGTACATAGTTGACTGAGCTGAATGCATATTCTCTTTTCATTTCATTCATGCATGAACAAATTTTTCCTACTTAAATATAGCCATGTTCCTTTTTGCTTGAGGACAAGCAATAGTTCAAGCTTAGGGGGATTTGTTGTGTGAATTATATATCATCTTTTCACATGTTATCACACACAAATTGGGTTCATTATGATATAATTCAGTCTCTTTTCGTATTACTTTTGCCATCTTTTTGTTATTCTACTTATCCCATAACTTGCATTGCAGATTTGCCACAAAAAGAACTAAATTCAGATGTTATTTCTGCTGAAATAGCAGAATGCACAGTGTGCAAGTCCAAGATGCATGGCGTGCACCTTTCCAGAGAAAGACTGGATCGCTCAAACAACAGAATGTACGGCGTGCAAGTCCAAGATGCACGACGTGCACCTTTCCAGAGAAAAAATGGTTTGTTCAGCCAGAAGAATGCACGGCGTGCACAGATAAAACGCACGGTGTGCGAGTTTCCTGAAGTGTACAGAAGGACGAACGCACGACGTGCACCCTGGCGCACAGCGTGCACCTGGAATGTAAACTGCCGAAGAAATGTTTTGGAAAGTCGCACATCATGCATATCCTCAGCGCACGCCGTGCACATATCAGCCCGATGCAAACTGTACTGCAGGTGCACGTCGTGCACTCAAAATGCACGGCATGCACCTGGTAGTTTCAGAAATACGAAAATTCAGAATTCGATTTTAAAAGAGAGAGGGAAGGCAAGGGACAATTACGTTCGGTCATTTGAAGAGTTTCCCTTGTCCCAGAACCAGAGGAGAGCAGAGGAAGGCGAATTTGGAGAGGTCCAAGGTGGTTTCTTGCATAAAGAGACCATTTCTTCTTCTCCACTTCTCCATTGTCTTCTTCAAGGTGCAACCAAGCTTCCCCAACTCCGAGAAGCTTCTTGGGAGAGGAGCTAGTTCGTCTTGGAGCAGCTAAAGAAGGGGAATTTCATCCCAAAGCTGGAATTCTTTCTTCTTGTGGTTACATCTTCAATTCTCTTTATCTTTTCCTTTCTAAACCAAGTCTAGAACTGAAATTTCAGTAGCAAATCTGCTGTACATCATTATGAATGAGTAGACCCATTTTTCTTGGGCATGGGAGAGTAGCTCCCATGTCATAGCATGTATGGAACCATTAATTTCTTACTAAATACATTTGTTTCTTGTTTCCTAACCATGAAAGTGCCGGTTTACTCTTCTTCTTGCATGTATTGTTGGCCACCTTATGTGCATATTTTCTGCGTTCTTGCTTGATCTGAGAAGATAAGTCGGAATGTATGGAGGTGCTCTTCTTGGAAACTCTTCCTCTTCTACGAGAGTAGAGAGGGATGAGTTGAGGAACTGTTTGTGATCAAAAATGAAATTCATACACGAGAGTGTTGTTTTGAGTTATGATCATTGCATTTGCACCGGGAGTTGAAATGTAACACAACTTTTCCTTGAAACATGACCTTATGTATGTTTAAATTATTGTGTTCCCTTGATTGCTATGATATGTGAATGAAATCCTAATGCCCAAGATTCCTAATCATTCTAAAATCGAACTTCTTTTTGTGGTTCTTTCTTGCTAGTTAGAATATGAAATTCCTGTAGTTAAAATTTAAATTTTATGCTTTTAGATCTTGTAGTTCCCTTGATTGCTTCTTGTAGTTACATCCTTATGTATGTTTAAATTATTGTGTTCCCTTGATTGCTTCTTGTAGTTACATCTTCAGTTCTCTTTGTCTTTTCCTTTCTAAACCATGTCTAGAACTGAAATTTCTGTAGCAAATCTGTTGTACATCATTATGGACGAGTAGACTCCTTTTTCTTGGGCGTGGGAGAGTAGCTCCCATGTCATAGCATGTATGGAACAAGTAATTTCGTACTAAATACATTTGTTTCTTGTTTTCTAACCATGAAAGTGCCGATTTACTCTTCTTCTTGCATGTATTGTTGGCCACCTTATGTGCATATTTTCTGCCTTCTTGCTTGATCTGAGAAGATAAGTAGGAATGTATGGAGGTGCTCTTCTTGGCAACTCTTCCTCTTCTACGAGAGTAGAGAGGGATGAGTTGAGGAACTGTTTGTGATCAAAAACGAAATTCATACATGTGACTGTTGTTTTGAGTTATGATCGTTGCATTTGCACTGGGAGGTGAAATGTAACACAACTTTTCCTTGAAACATGACCTTATGTATGTTTAAATTATTGTGTTCCCTTGATTGATATGATATGTGAATGAAATCCTAATGTCCAAGATTCCTAATCATTCTGAAAACGAACTTCTTTTTGTGGTTCTTGCTTGCTAGTTAGAATCTAAAATTCTTGTAGTTAAAATTTGAATTTTATGCTTTTAGACAAATCTTCTCTACATCTTTAATATCGGTCTAGATTGTTGAACTTTAGTACTGTTGCACTCAATTAAGTTAACTAAGCTCCTTGTGTTCGACCTTGACTATACTACCTCCGTATACTTGTGGAGTTTTGTTAAGTTGAGTAAACTATCATATACTTGGATTGAAACTCGTTAGTGTAAACAACCAACAATCACACTTGCTATCCTTCTACTACCGGCCTGTTTGTTGGACCAAGTAGTCTTACCACCAACTCTATTTAGTTCAATCATCCCAGTGAACTGAACCATATTGTTGAAAGGAATCAAGACTCTTTCGGGAACACTATTGCCTCCCATCTTCTCATCGTTCCTCCTCACATTGTTGAAGTCCCCACTCACAAGACAAGGCACTTCCTATTGGGCAGTATCAACTAAAGTCTTCCACAGACCCTTTCTGTCTCGCTCCAACCGTTCACCATAGATCCCAAACAAAATGAAATGGAAACCTCCATTGCTGCAACACGATACGGTGATCACCTGATTAGTCATCAGAATCACATCGAGGTTCCAAGTATCATTGTGCCAACCAACAACAATGCGCCCTCCTTCTCTTTGCTCCAGGTTAGAGATAGCCAACCACCCTATAGGAAATAGAGTATCGATTCTTTCCTTTACATCATTTCTGATTCTGGTCTCTAGGCAAACAACCAGGGAGACATCAATCTCTTCAATCGCCCTCCTCATCTCTCACTGGATGTTTGCCAGGGAAGCTCCTCACACATTCCATGCTAGGACAGACATTACTAATTTTTATTTGCCCTGCCCCCTCCCTCCGAGTGGGCGTTCTTCCTTCCTTTCTTGGTTGTGCTCCTCGTCTGTTTAGGACTTCTACTACATCCTGTCTCATTACCAGTAGGTGCCTCCTTGTTCACATGATCGAGAACATAAAATGGGTTATCATCAATGCTGTTGTCTTCTGTAACTTCTTCCACTCCTTTCTTGGTTGTGTTTGTGTCACATGGGTCAGGCATAACAACAACCACCTCACCTTCTTCAACTGCTCCGGTCTCCTGCGTGCTGGCAGCCACATTCACGGTGGCCACCTCACTTGTGTTGTCCTGTATGTCACTTGCCACTTGCTCTTTCTACTTAGCTTCTCTGGTTTTACTAACAATAGCCAATCTGACCAAGGGAGGGGGTCTGCTATGGCTCGCACCCACCCTGTGCGTCCTTCTTCTATTGGAGTTCTATTGAATCACAATGTCTCTACCCCTAATCAACAAAGGCTCAGTATCAGCCACCCTGAGACCAGGGCACTGGCCCGTGGGATGCCCAAAGACCTTATATCTTTCACACCTTTCAGGTAAGGCATCATACAACACTTTCACCTCCAAAGATCTGCCATCCGGTAGTGGCACCATCATAGAAGGTGGGGGCTTCCTTTCCGCATTGACTTCCACACAGATATGGGCAACACCCTCCATCGCCCCTCTGGTCCAAAAGTCTATGACTTTGGGTTCACCAATGCCACAGGCTATTATGGAAATAGATCTCCTGGTCCAGTGGTGACCAACATCCGACAAAGTGACCCACACCGGGGCCGTCATGAGAGCGGCTCGCCTGAGGTCAGCTTCCGGGGTCCATCACCTCGACAACACCAACTGGTTGTCGAAAAACCAGGGGCCATGCTCCAATGGGGCTGCCAAATCCATCTTCGACGAGAAACGATCCAGGAACAGACCCCCTGCCATAGCCGAGAGCTGGAGTTCCCCTTTTGGTCGCCAGTTCTTTAGCATCCAACCGTGGAGTTGACCCCGGATGGCCTTCCTCCCCATGATTTGGACTATGATAGAGCATTGATGGTACTCATCCATATCCGCCACCACGAGCTCTGAGAACATCATCCACGACCTATTGTCACCCTCTTTGTACTCCGACACCTTCTTGTCCTCCTGCAGCAAAAGGGGCTTGAAGTTCCTATGAACGGACAACGGTTTGGAGATGGTAGCCACCCAAGATCTCCCCACCATGATGTCCTCCTTCGGGTCGAGCCAGTCTGGAGGTGTGTGCTCAGTTGAAGTGGAGCCAGAGGTAGGGCAGCCCGCCCCGCCTTGGTCAGCCCCCATTACGGGTCTGACCTAGATCGTAGGCTAAGAGGAGATGGAATGGAGAAAATCTAGAGAGAGAGAGAGTAAACACACTTTAATTTAGAAAAGAAATATATCCAAAATATAATATTGATGTCACACTATCTCAAACTATCTTCTCTTGGTTTAAGAAACATGGATTGAACATTGAGAGGATGACCAACCATGCCTCGAGTTCATTCTGAATATCACAGACAAAGGAATTATACAATCACTCCAACATCTTACACATATTCTAGGTTGAAGTTTTTCTCCAACTTTCCATTTCACTTGGATAGCATTGATGTGCGACTAGGCACCACTCTTTTCTTGTGATCTCATAAGCTAGTTATGGACACTCACTGCCAACGTGATATGGGACCTATAGGGTCACACACATAGAAACTCATCTAGAAGAGGAGTTTGATCTTGAACGACAATTGTATTAATTAATAAAGTGTTTAGGTATGCAATTCACATAAATGATTTCTCGATCGACTAACCAAGTTTTCCAAAAGTGTTTGGGCCAACATATGTCAAAATGCTTTTCATACATTGAAGGAAAAGTTGAGAAGTGCACCAGTTCTAGTCCTTCCTGAGCAAGGAAAAGGATACATTATTTTTTGTTATGATCCAAGACTGGTCTGGGTTGTGTGTTGATGCAAGATAAGCAAGTGGTTTCTTTTGCTTCCTGGAAACTTAAGAAATACAAGGAGAACAACCCATCTCATGATTTAGAGTTAGCTACTATGGTACATGCCGTAAATATTTGGAGGCACTATCTGTATGGGGAGAAGTGTCAGATCTTCACAGATCATAAGGACCTGAAGTACATCTTTTCATAGTAGGAGTTGAATATGAGGCAACATCATTGGATGCAGTTGATCAAAGACTAAGAATGTATGATTGATTATCATCCAAGGAAGGAAAACGTTGTAGCTGATATGTAGAGTAGAAAGTCTTCATTCTCATCCGTGGATAAAGGCTAATTGAGTTCTTTGATGAGCTAAAAGAGAGACATGTTAATCTTCTTGCATCAAATGAATATCAAGTTGGAAGTCTCCCTGTTAGCTAGATTGTTGGGACAGTTACAAGTGAAGCCTACACCGAGACAACAGATCACAGAGGTGCAACAAACATACACTGTGGTACCAAAAATTAGTTCAAAGTTCAGCAGCGAGAAGCATGATGGTTTTCATGAGTCAGATGATGGGATGGTTTGTTACCATAATAGGATAATAGTTCCTGATGCTAATGATCTAAGGAAGATGGTGCTGGAGGAGGCTCATTCTTCTATGTATGTTATGTACCCAGGTAGTACCAAGATGTACCACAATTTGAAGGATATGTATTGGTGTCCAGGATTGAAGAAAGATGTAGTTGAGTTCGTTGTAAGATGTGCGGTATGTCAACAAGTCAAACCTGAACATCAAAAGCCTATAGGAATGTTGCAACCATTTCCTATACCTCAGTAGAAATTAGATCATGTAACTATGGACTTTTTGGTTGGTCTGCCTAGGATAGCCAAAGGTTATGATTCCATTTGGGTGATCATTGACGGGTTGACCAAGTCAACTCATTTCCTTCCCATAAAGATAACATTCATAGAAGAGAAGCTTGCCCAGATCTATATGGATGAGATAGTGTGTTTGCATGGAGTTCTAGCTACTATCGTGTCTGATAGAGGTTCTTAGTTCATGAGTCACTTTTGGGAGTGACCAAACACAACTTTGGATATGCAATTGAAGTTCAATACTTCTTTCCACCCGTAGACAGATGGTCAATCTAAAAGGACCATTCAGACCTTGGAGGATTTGCTGAGGGCCTCTGTTCTCGAGTTTTTAGGAAGTTGGGATGTACATCTCAGTTTGATAGAGTTTGCCTACAACACCAACTATCAAAGTAGTATTGACATGGCACCAAATGAGGCATTGTATGGGAGACGTTTAATATCTCTGTTGTGTTGGTATGATACAGGTGAGTATAAACTTCTTGGTCCTGAGCTTGTATAGCAGACAACAGAGAATATCAAGGTGATATAACAACAGTTGAAGGAAACACATGACAGACAAAAGTCATATGTAGATAATCGTCGTAGACCCTTGGAGTTCCAAGTAGGAGACATGATGTATCTAAAGGTCTCTCGTTGTAAGGGTGTTTTGAGGTTTGGGAAGAAGGGTAAGTTGGGTCCCATGTATATGGGACCTTACCCAGTGATGGCACATGTTGGGAAAGTGTCTTACCAGTTGGAGTTGCCACCTGAGCTGCACATGCTACATCCAGTGTTTCATGTGAGTATGTTAAGAAAGTATCATCCAGATATAGAGTTAGTGTTACATCCTGTGGAGGTGGAGCTTGAGGAGGATGTGCCCTATGTGGAAGGTCCAATGTTGATCATTAATCCGTGAGTGAAGAAGTTGAAGAGGAAGGACCTTGTTCTTGTGAAGGTTCTTTGGCATCATCGTGGTGTTGAGGAGACACATGAGAGCTTGAGGAAGAGATGAGGAGGAAGTACTCCTGTCTTTTCTCTTAGAATTTTAGGGGAAATATCCCTGTTAGGGGTTTATGGCTTGTAAGGACCCTGACCGACATTTTGGGATAAACCTATTTGTTTTGCTTAAGTATGTTTCTTAGCCCATTACTCTAATCATTTGATATATAATTAGGGTATGTTGGAGGCTTGTGTTCCTTGTTTGAGCTTAATGCTTGTGTTTTGTGGATATGTTTGGTTCAAATTGCAATTTACCCAAGATAGGGGTTGATGTACAAGTTTGCCACCTTTAGTGTGTTCCTTCTTTGTCTTTTCATTATCTAGAGGAAAGATAAAGAGATGGACACCTTGTTTGAGTCTTGGATGAGTGGTGACATCCTTGGTAGTGTTTTGGACTCATGTTTGAGGTGTGCTTTACACCTAGGAGTGTTTTCTTGGGCTTGAGATCCTTGGAGAGGCCTTGTATCGGTTTGTGGGTGTCTTGAGGGACATCCTATTGGTTTATGGGTGTCATTAGGTACATCCTATCGATTATGTGGTGGCTAGGGTTTACCCCTATTGGTTTTTGAAGAGAGGTAGGGATGTGTATCAATCTTGACCTAAGAAGGTGACCTAGTGGATGAGACATGGATCTTATCACCTTATGGCATGGTGTTGCACATTGCCTTTTTTCGTGGACATGTGTCACCTAGGGTTATAGGGTGGTGACACATTCCACTTTCTCTCTCTTTCATCCCTCTTGTATATATACCTCCTTCCCTCCATGTAAGAGAAACCTTTTTGTTATCCTTGCATTCTCTCTTTAGTGGACGACCTTGAGCTAAAGGAGTCTCTCCCTTAGAGCTTGGTGGATGAGTCCCAAGCTTTTGGTGACTCTCTTCATCCTCTACCATGGTAAGCCATGATCCTTAGCTTTCTTTCTCTCCTTCTTTCTTCTTCTCAACCATGGACCTTGGTTGCTCCTCTTTCCCTCTCATGCTATATTAGCCTTGGTTCCATCTCCTTCCTTGGAGGTGTTGTGGTGATCAAGCTTGAAAGATCCTCTTCTACCTTGAGCTCATGAAGCTTGGAGCTTGGTAGTGATCCTTGAGGCGGGTTATATAACTCTAAACCCTCTTTGTTATTATCACCTTTTACTTTCTATCTTGTTCTTCATCCTTGCCTCGTTATTGTTTGCAAGGTAGTAACTCTTTTGGGTAGTTTTACATTCTATTTTGGAAAACAAACCTTGCTTTGGTGTTGCAATTGTGTTGCACTTCTTTCAACTTGCTTGTAACACCATCTTAAGGTAGGAGATGATAAGGATGATATGCTTGTGTAGGATGATATGTATGTAGAGGCTGACATGTAGGTTAGGACGATATGTCTTGGGTGGCCATCACGACCTATGATGCCCCTAGCCGTCACCCTTGTGACAGGTCATCATGACCTTTGACGACATGCTTTGCTGATGGTTGTCATGGCTTGGTAACTCTTAGAAATGATATGTTTGTGCACTGTTATGCTTTGATGTCAATTCCCATTATGGCTAGCCCAACATAACTTTGCTGTCCAACATACCTACAACCGTCACAACTTGTGACGCCCTATTTGGGCAGAAGTCGATGCCTCTTCAGGAGCGTTAACCATTAGGGCTCTGGCCGTCATGACTTGTGAGAGGGTCAATGCCCAATATCTCTTGAAAACCTTTCATATGTGAATTACTATCTCAAACCCTAATCATCCAATCACCTTGAGCATTGCCTGATACACCAACGATGTCCATTACCCCCTAGATGCCTGTCACACCCCTGGGTATTGTTGCCCGATAGATGGGTATTAATTGACACCCCTTTCCTTGAGGTGTTGTGCCTCACACCCATGGTGATGCCGAAACCGACACACACCTTGAGTAGGTAAGTAGATACCCTACCTTGGTATAGTTTCCCGATACCTTTGAAAGACAATTTGATACCCTATGTTGAAACTCCAGTCAATACCTTGTGGTGGTGTTTGAGATACACCATGCTGACGCTAGGGTCACATGGTATGATGCGATACTGTATGGAAGTAGTTGTACATATGATGTTGAGAACTATGCTCTTATACCTCATAATATGTTCTATAATGATGATGAGAAACATGTTTCCATATTTCATAATATATCTCATAATAATGATAAAGTGATGATCTAAGGGTGATTGCTGATCCAACATTGTAAACCCTAATCAGGAAAAGTGGAACTCTAATTGTAATGATGTGAAATGTATGGCATGAGTCCTATGAGATGATAGTTTTGATGATGTATTGCCTTCTTGTTATCAATTTCTAATCATGCAGGTGATACCAATTGATGAACATAGCCAAGTATGAGCTATGGTGATTATGATGGGTGTAACGTCCCCATATTTTGCCATCTCAAGGATTAGAAGGCCTGAGAGGACAAATCCAAAAATGTTAAGCAATTGTATCAAAGTGTGTTGTGAAAGCAATTTGTGCATACATGAACATACAACAACCATAGACATACATCATAAGATTTCTTAACATTCAACTTGTAATTTTTTACAAATGAATTATTACAAAATGATTTACAATTACATATTGAATGAAAATTCTATAGTCTATGAACATGTATTCTAACTAGGATCTACACACAATAGGTAAACTTGTACAACTGCTCACATCATGTTCTTTTATCCCAAGCTAGCTCTGAACCTAAAACATACATGAAATAGTGAATCAACATAAAGTTGGTACATGGTTGAAAGATACTATACTATGTTGGCATATTTAAAATACTTGAAAAATAATAAAGAAAATGAAACCTTCATTTAAGGCAGAAAATCATGTAAATTCAAGTTATTAATCATATTTCAATGGACATGTATTACTATGGTGGACTTAGCACAAACATATTTTATTGGGCCCTATCCCCGCATACCTTGTATCATTAGGGATCTCGTTGCATACCTTGTACCATTAGGGATGTGCTGGTCAACATTAATACTTTCCATCTTTAATAGGGAGATTAATGAACCATCAATAACTACATTCAATTTTCTTTCCTTAGTGTTCTTATTGTTCTAGGTAGAAAAGACAATACATATAGATGTACATCCAACAAGATATTCAAATACATGCAAGCAGTTACTCATAGTTATCATCCAGTGAAAACTAGTCGTATACTTATATCCACATACCTGAGTTCAGAGAATCATAGCTATCCTTGATCATCTAGACAATATGGTCATCACCTGATTAATAACAAATATTCATCATTAATACAAGGTTCACCATTGTTAATGGTATTTAGGTCCAGATTAGGGTTTCACAAAACCTAGGTCCAAGTGATCCAAAACATGTTTCTATTATTTTTCTACTAATCAAGAGATCATAATAAGGGTGTGGTATGATTTTCATATTTTTCTGATTACTGGTCTATTTTCCAGAATTAATATGAGGTTTAAAGCATCTAATTATGTCTTAATGAGAAAATAATTAGTATTAGATAATATTATTTTGATTAGAGTCCAAAAATGAATTTCAATAATCATTAGGGTTCTACAAGAATTTTCTAAGATTTAATATCAAATGAACATTATTTATTTCAATTAATGAACCCTAAAAATGAGCATTATACTCTAAATTAAATATCATAATTGAAATTGGTTCAAGGAACTGATCTAGGGGTCTAGTAATATAGGGAATGTTTTTCTGAATCTAAGGATATTTTTAGATAATTTATTTGCCAAGGAATCTATTTTCTATGCATTTTCTAAACTCTAGTATAAACATAAGATTAAAATCGAATTTACCTTTATAAGATTTATTCTGGCCACCAGATCTTCATGTTTAGGGTCTAGATTATAGCCACATTGCCCACGACCACAGGGGAGGTAGGAAAAACTAAGTCTTGGACTGGCCCCCACCCTATTGGGAACACATTGGTCGTTCTCTCTATCTCCCTACACGAGAGGCTTGTCCCTTATCTCCCGTAACCACAGTCGTTGCCGCCGCTTCAGAGAACTCTGGCGAGAGAGACCTTCGTGTCTTGGTGATCTCATCATTAGAAGCTAGTTCTATAACACTTTCTAGGTATGGGCGCACCTCGACAGTCACCCTTGGCTACTGGAGGCGGATCCATGGTTTGCCGAGAGCTGCCGCTTGGAGCCGTGGCGGAAGAGGCCGACACAGATTTGGGGATCTACTACCCTATGCTTGTTGAGCCCATATGAGTCACCAGGAAGATCCACATATCTCTTATGAACTTGAAGGTGATCTTTATGGGTATTGAGAAAGGCGGCATACCTGTCTCCAAGGTCACCCCTCATGGCCAGAGAAGACAGGGTTGAGGAGCTTCTGGCTGTGCTCCGCATAGCTTGGTGGCTCCCCATGCGACCTCGTATCCTCATCCTATGCCTTCAGTGGTGCTTTCCCACAGTGCAAACCACCACCTTTTTGGCTCCTTAAACCCTCGATTGTTCCTAGTTGGTTGCTATGAACATTGTTGGAGAAGGGGTTGGAAAGTGGGGTTGGATCTCTGTGACGTCCCCAGATTTTCTAAAGCTTAATCTGATGTGTGACGTCCAAATTGAAACCCTCACCTCAGCGAGAATCCCAATTTAAACACCACACACTAGGCTAAGAAGAAGAAAATCAAGGGAGTCAGAAGGAAACAACAGTAGTACATGCACATGAACAATACTAAAACCATATAACACATGTTCACCATTCAACATATAATTACAACATGAATTATTACAACATTTGATATTACATATTGAACAACAAACTTCTACATATAAATGTACTACTACTAAACTACAAGATCTTAAGACAACAGGTCCACCTGTACATCAGCTCGCTATACAACTCTCAACTATCCTGGATCTTCAAGAGCATAACCACAACCAAAACAAAAGATTATGTGCGGTACACGTCAGCACAATATTCAAGAATATTGTATTGAGTACGCCTACGTGTCTTTTATTTACCTCTCATCATATCTTGGCAATAAGATAAAACTAATATACTTGGCAGTAACAGAAGAATATAAGAAAAGCATATACTTGCACAAGGATATTCATTAACAAAATAGAACACATATTTTAAGCTTATTTTCAATTATATCTCAAGGCCTTTATGATCACTACCAAAGAGTTGGATCATATGTAAACTGTGACCACTACCAAAGAGTTAGGTCTGACCACTACCAAAGAGTTAGGTCATATGTACGTTGTGACCACTACCAAAGAGTTAGGTCACTTCCAAGCACACTTCCAAAGAGTTAGTGCTTCCAATATAATGGAACATATATATCATGTTTGATGTGTTCATAGCAGTAATCATGGAAAATCATGCAACATATCATACAAGGACAATCATTTCATCCAATATCATATGCCAAGTATTTTACTACACATATAACACACGCATATTGTATAATAACCCAAGTAAGAGGTAATGGCGTACCTTCCAAAGAGACATTCTAATCACATATTCCTGATATCAACTCTAATCTTGGCCAAACCCTGGTTAAGACAAGGATATATATACCATCATCAAGTTCTCTTTATCTTACATCTCATCTTAACCCTAATCGTATCTATTAGGGTTTATCTTAGTCTCTTAAGTATATTCCCACTTTTACTTCTATTCTCATCTTAGGATTATCTTTACTGATGTCATTCTCCAGATTATGGTTCTTATCTGAATCATTAGCTTCCATGTCATTTTGTGCACATATATATCAACCCTAAGTTACATCATTAACCTAGATTATGGTTTCATGACATGTATTAAGGTTCATCTGCATATAACATGGATTCTGTTCATCATCATGATCTCATAATTAAATCTGAGGTTTAACATAAATATATAAGCTTATACTGTAAATTTCATTATTTATTGAGCATGTATGTATTTATTGTATATTAATTAGGGTTATAAGCCCTAATTAGCAACATTAGGTAATTTACATGATTTCATACATCAACATTATTATTTATGACTTTAATTGAATTATGAACATGATTATGGACATACTGACATGTTATCATAATTTTTATGTCATCATTTGCTATTTATTATCCATTAAACAAACATTACACATCTTACATATTATCACTGATATTAATGCATCAAAATCCTGATATTTTGCTTTAGTTGTGTTCTACTCATTTTTCTAAGAAAAACGGTACCTTGTTTGTATTTTTCTGATGCTCGAGCTAATTACTATGAATTTTGGAAGATCTGGACATTTATTAAATTATTACCTCTATTGGCCAATCAAAGGCCGCCACGTGTCCATGTGGGGGCGCTGCTCCTCCTGGCTTGCGCTGAGTTCACCGGCCGGTTCAGCAGTCTGGACCCGGTCCACTTCTTCTATCTCAGACTCCGTCTTTCTCTCTCGCGTAGAACGCGATCTCGATCCCCTGTGCGTGAGCGCCGCCGCCCGCCAAAACGAGCGCCGCCGTATGAGACTATGTCTCACTACGCTAGTGCCGTGAGAAGGATCTGCTCCATTCCTTTCTTCAGCACTGCTGGGATCTGCCCCTGGACGAAGCCGTCACCGCACAACAAGGCAATGACCGACCTCTGTCGTGAGGGTTCGACACCTCCCGATCTACATCTTTGCTTCCAGATTCCGGACTGGGCACATGGACTGCTCATCTCAGACCAGTCTGAGGCTCTCAAAGAATCAAGGTCCTCTGTCTACTCTTTGTGGGTGCGACTTCCAGAACTACTTCCATCCTTCCTATCCGAATAGCTATCAACGACGTCTCCCCTTATCTGCCTTCGTCTCTCTCTCTCTCACGCCGAGTCCGCAGCGGAAATCACTACTTCCACGACAGAGCCGCCGCCTGGGCAAGGTTCTTGGCGTGCAACCAAGAAAGCCATCGCTGCCGAGCAGAAGGTCCTTCCTCCTCAGGGCTTCCCGATTGCAAACTCAAGGGCCATGGCCGCCGCCTGGTCCGCGCTGCCTCTTCCCAAGCGCCGCCGTGCTAACCACCAGGCCTTCACACCGGCGGAGTCCTTGCCCACCGCCATCGGGACTGGTCCTTTTCTGATGTATGACCATCTGCTGAGTTCCTCCTCACCATCGACACTGCTATGGAGTGCCCCTCTCTCATTGGCAATCTTAGAGTGTGGCACCTGCCTATGCACCGCACGTCTCCTCCTCGACGCCGACCTACGGTTTTCATCAGGATGGCAAGGGCTGCATCGTTATCGTTGGGTGGAAGAGCAGTTGGGGTGAGGAGCTAGAGTTCCCTCCTCTCCTCTTCATATTCCACAAGAGTTGAAGGGGTTCTTCCCATCTTACGTTGTGTGATAACCCATGATCGAAGTCGTGGAGATTACTAGCGTCGTGGCCTAAACTCTCAACGTGACTACGTATCTTACATTGGTGAAGAAAAGGTGAATCCACCGTTGCGTTAGGCTTTATCCAAAGGGTGAAACATTGCCAAGTTGTGAATCCAATTATCTTCATATATGCAGCTTCTATAACATGAAACATTGGTCCAAAACTCAACTGTATGACCTATCAATTATATTCCTCAAAGAGGCATAAAATTGTGGATCTTAATACTAATATCAACATAATCAACCATGAAACTTTACAAAAGCACTTGGAACTCTCAAATATTATTCGAACTTATGATTTTCACTTATTTCATTGGATGATTAAGGACTCCAAAAGTCCACTCCATCACATCCTACACACCTTAAAAGAAATTTCATCCTCGAAATTAGACCAAAAATCCAGTCTTTCACATCATATACCTCTTAAAAGAACTTTCGTCCTCGAAAGTCAACCATACTCGTACTTCTAGGGAAAACCTTATCTTTCTCCCATCCACATGTAGGAACCATTCTATGTGTAACATATCCGCAAAGGTTACCTAGAGCCATGTATCCAAAGACTATTAGAGGTTTTAAAAGCATCAAGGGTGAAACATCACTCCATAGAAGGCTCAAACAAGGGTTTAGAAGCTTAGGTTATGTCACTACATGTCTCACATGCTAGGGTTGCATATTCATCTTTATTCATGCGTTATTATTCAACATCATATTACCATGTTCCCAAGGAGTTAACCTAAGTTAACCCATACATCAAGGTGTCATCAACATTTTATGTTGTGCTAACCTTCAAATTACATTTTTTTAAGCACTAAGATTAACCCCTCGTGGAACACGTTTCATTCATATGATCTTATTTCATTGCTCATAACAAATTACAACATTTACTAGTGATTTTATCACAAGATTAACCAACACTATCACATTATCATCATTATTCATGTATATGGTTAACCATCTATACTTTCATATCTATTAAACCTTCTCTAAGCTTCCATCATATCATGTATATATATCACATTTCGAGATTAGATCACATCCTTACATATATATTATATCATGGTTGTTCTAAACAAACTTATATAAGTGGCTAATATATCAAAAATTTACTTAGGCCAAAAGAGGTTCCTATAACCCATACCACGGGGGTAGTTTCATGCTCAGTCTCTCTAGGCTAACTCAACTTTATGAGTATCACATATGATTATACTTTATCTTTCCTCTTGGTCTAGGGTTCTCGGATTACCTCATTGGCACTAGTGATAGCCTTATAAGCTCCAGCCATGTAAGCACAAACCAAAACATGCTATGACATACTCTTATAAGCTCTATACCCACGAGACATGCTCACCCAAAACTCTC
Source organism: Alisma plantago-aquatica (assembly GCA_963693085.1). Classification (NCBI taxonomy): domain Eukaryota; kingdom Viridiplantae; phylum Streptophyta; class Magnoliopsida; order Alismatales; family Alismataceae; genus Alisma; species Alisma plantago-aquatica. The sequence continues at coordinate 597,894,529 of OY856414.1, read as the reverse complement.
TTATATACACCACTAGATTCCTATGTGGGAAACCACCAACCCGAGCATGAGGCTTCACAGAAACTAACATAGCTACCTCCTCTAGGGTCTTGGGCTCTCTCCTTCACCCAGCTGGCAGGCAGTCATATTCATGTTCACATGCACATATATAACCAGCCTCTCTCTGTCTCTAGGGTTTGGTCCTCCCAAGGACATCTAGGGTTCAACAAGACTATAGGAATCATGCATTAAGAAACTCAACTCATTCACTTTGGAGTAGTCTAGTTTAGGATGTACCATATCACATATCTCAAAATTATCTTATCTTGGAGTCTAGGTTCTCTGACCTTCTCCTTCTGGGTCTCACTCTCTCTTGAGCTAACCCTAAAACTGGTCCTAACACTAGAGGTCCTCCTTCGTAAAAGATCTTGAGGCTCATGCTGACTCACATCTTATCTTAACTTATCATATCTTGTCACATAAAAGAATGCATACTTGCATCATCAAGACTTATCTCAAAACCTCAAACCTAACTCATGTCCTCAAAGAAAAACATAAATCATCATAACCATCTTATGTCATCTATATAAGACTTACATTATATCATCAAAACTTATTTCATCTATTCCATCTATCATATATTACAACAAGGCTCTAGACATCTAATCTAGAACTACTCTCTCTTCTAGACTGATGCCATTCACTTTCACTTAGGTTGCATGACCACCTCCTACTCGTACACGTGTGGGGACACATTTTTGTAATACATATACATAATAAAATATTATATAGTTTTTCTCCGATAAAACAAGTGTTAGAGAAAACTATCGAGGTTCGATCCGTTTGGAATCAAAAACCAAATCCAGAAACGAGTGTCCCACACATAGTAGAGAGTACAATGTCATGAAGACTAGTGAAAAGGGTGAGAACAAGGGGTAGACTAGTGTAGCTACTCTAGACAACGTGCGCAATATGTCTAGGGTTTCTCTTCCCTTGATGCACGTCATTTCCAAATAGTGCAACGTCCCATACCACTGCACCATAAGGAAAGAATGACATCTAAGGACTTTCTACTCAACAAGCACCAGTCTAGACCTAGTTCTCAGACATCTAGGTACTCACCTAGAGGCTAGGTCAGATCTAGTCTCTAAAAGACGACTAATCTAACCCTAAAGATATTTTTAAGTTCAAGGTTCTTTAGTTTTGAGTTGCATAATGAGCAAATTCCAGGCTTTGCTATTGTTCATGCTCTGATACCACCTGTGACATCCTCAGATTTTCTAAATCTTAATCTGATGTGTGACGTCCAAATTGAAACCCTCATAGAGAATCCCAATTTAAACACCACACACTAGGCTAAGAAGAAGAAAATCAAGGGAGTCAGAAGGAAACAACAGTAGTACATGCACATGAACAATACTAAAACCATACAACACATGTTCACCATTCAACATATAATTACAACATGAATTGTTACAACATTTGATATTACATATTGAACAACAAACTTCTACATATACATGTACTACTACTAAACTATAGGATCTTAAGACAACAGGTCCACCTGTACATCAGCTCGCTACACAACTCTCAACTATCCTGGATCTGCAAGAGCATAACCACAACCTAAACAAAAGATTACGTGTGGTACACGTCAGCACAATATTCAAGAATATTGTACTGAGTACGCCTACATGTATTTTATTTACCTCTCATCATATCGTGGCAATAAGATAAAACTAGTATACTTGGAAGTAACAGAAGAATATAAGAAAAGCATATACTTGCACAAGGATATTCATTAACAAAAGAGAACACATATTTTAAGCTTATTTTCCATTATATCTCAAGGCCTTTATGATCACTACCAAAGAGTTGGATCATATGTACACTGTGACCACTACCAAAGAGTTAGGTCTGACCACTACCAAAGAGTTAGGTCATATGTACGATGTGACCACTACCAAAGAGTTAGGTCACTTCCAAGCACACTGCCAAAGAGTTAGTGCTTCCAATATAATGGAACATGTATATCATGTTTGATGTGTTCATAGTAGTAATCATGGAAAATCATGCAACATATCATACAAGGACAATCATTTCATCCAATATCATATGCCAAGTATCTTACTACACATATAACACAAGCATATTGTATAATAAGACAAGTAAGAGGTAATGGCGTACCTTCCAAAGAGACATCCTAATCACATATTCTTGATATCAACTCTAATCTTGGTCAAACCCTGGTTAAGACAAGGATATATATACCATCATCAGGTTCTCTTCATCTTACATCTCATCTTAACCCTAATCGTATCTATTAGGGTTTATCTTAGTCTCTTAAGTATATTCCCACTTTTACTTCTATTCTCATCTTAAGATTATCTTTACTGATGTCATTCTTCAGATTATGGTTCTTATCTGAATCATTAGCTTCCATGTCATTATGTGCACATATATATCAACCCTAAGTTACATCATTAACCTAGATTATGGTTTCATGACATGTATTAAGGTTCATCTTCATATAACATGGATTCTGTTCATCATCATGATCTCATAATTAAATCTGAGGTTTAACATAAATATATAAGCTTATACTGTAAATTTCATCATTTATTGAGCATGTATGTATTTATTGTATATTAATTAGGGTTATAAGCCCTACTTAGCAACATTAGGTAATTTACATGATTTCGTACATCAACATCATTATTTATGACTTTAATTGTGTTATGGAAATGATTATGGACTTACTGACATGTTATTATAATTTTTATGTCATCATTTGCTATTTATTATCCATTAAACAAGCATTACACATCTTACATATTATCACTAATATTAATGCATCAAAATCCTGATATCTTGCTTTAATTGTGTTCTACTCATTTTTTTGAGAAAAATGGTACCTTGTTTGTATTTTTCTGATGCTCGAGCTAATTACTATGAATTTTGGAAGATCTGGACATTTATTGAATTATTACCTCTATTGGCCAATCAAAGGCCGCCACGTGTCCACGTGGGGGCACTGCTCCTCCTGGCTTGCACTGAGTTTGCCAGCCGGTTCAGCGGTCTGTACCCGGTCCACTTCTTCTATCTCAGACTCCGTCTTTCTCTCTCGCGTAGAATGCGATCTCGATCCCCCATGCGTGAGCACCGCCGCCCGCCAAAACGAGCGCCACCGTATGAGACTCTATCTCACGACGTTGGTGCCGTGAGAAGGATATGCTCCCTTCCTTTCTTCAGCATCGTTGGGATCTACCCCTGGACGAAGCCGTCGCCGCACAACAAGGAAATGACCGGCCTCTGTCGTGAGGGTTCGACACCTCCCGATCTACATCTTTGCTTCCAGATTCCAGACTGGGCACATGGACTGCTCATCTCGCACCAGTCTGAGGCTCTCAAAGAATCAAGGTCCTCCATCTACTCTCTGTGGGTGCAACTTCCAGAACTACCGCCATCCTTCCTATCTGACTAGCTATCAACAACATCTCTCCTTGTCCGCCTTCGTCTCTCTCTCACGCCGAGTCCGCAGCGGAACTCATTGCTTCCATGACACGGCTGCCACCTGGGCAAGGTTCTTGGCGTGCAACCAAGAATGCCATCACTGCCGAGTAGTAGGTCCTTCCTCCTTAGGGCTTCCCGATTGCAAACTCAAGGGCCATGGCCGCCGCCTGGTCCGCGCTGCCTCTTCCCAAGCACCGCCGTGCTAACTACCAGGCCTTGACGCCGGTGGAGTCCTTGCCCACCGCCATTGGGACTGGTCCTTTTCTGATGTATGACCGTCTGCTGAGTTCCTCCTCACCATCGACACTACTATGGAGCGCCCCTCTCTCATTGGCAATCTTAGAGTGCGGCACCTACCTGTGCACCGCACGTCTCCTCCTCGACGCCGGCCTACAGTTTTCATCAGGATGGCGATGGATGCGTCGTTATCGTTGGGTGGAAGAGCAGTTGGGGTGAGGAGCTAGAGTTCCCTTCTCTCCTCTTCATATTCCACAAGAGTTGAAGGGGTTCTGCCCGTCTTACGTCGTGTGATAACCCACGATCGAAATCGTGGAGATGACTAGCATCGTGGCCTAAACTCTCAACGTGACTACGTATCTGACAGTGGTGAAGAGAAGGTGAATGCACTGTTGCGTTAGGCTTTATCCAAAGGGTGAAACATTGCCAAGTTGCAAATCTAATTATCTTCATATATGCAACTTCTATAGCATGAAACATTGGTCCAAAACTCAACTGTATGACCTATCAATTATATTCCTCAAAGAGGCATAAAATTGTGGATCTTAATACTAATATCAACATAATCAACCATGAAACTTTACCAAAGCACATGGAACTCTCAAATATTATTCGACCTTATGATTTTCACTTATGTCATTGGATGATTAAGGACTCCAAAAGTCCACTCCATCACATCCAACACACCTTAAAAGAAATTTCATCCTCAAAATTAGACTAAAAATCCAGTCTGTCACAATCTCTCACTTCTCTCTACCATAAACTTCACGCAATGGGTAATCTTGAAGCTTGTGATGAGGTTGATCCTTTTTATCTATCATCCCTTCTAGATAATTCGTGAGTAAGGCACTCCGGGGCCAGTAGGATCACAGCCAAGTCTCAGCTCTATTCCGTTTAATTCAGAGGTAGAGGATGACTAACTAGCCTTTGGACCAGGCAAAATCAATGGTCCAGATATGACCACGTCTGTTACGTTGGCGCCGACTAGAGATGGATCGCATGACACATCAATTTACTGTAGCCTAGTTACTAAATAATTGATGAACAAGGTTTCTAAACATTTATATCAATAATGCCCCCAACTTCAAAGAAATATATCTCTTGTTAGGAATCTCCAACCATTCTAAGATTTTATACATAGTCTCTTAATATCTTAAAAATTCTAGTACCAAAGTTTGAGACTCAAAATCCATTATTTTGTCATGCAATTAAATTCGTCAACTGACCTTATAAATAGGTGCATAGACTTTGAATGCAATTCACATAATCATCATATCTCTATCCTACGAGTCCATCAAAACAATTGTTATGATACTAAGATACCTGAAGGTTCATCAATAGGACACTTGGGTTTGTTGTGACTAATAAATGGAATTCTTGGCCTCTTGAGTATACAAATCTGTCAATAAAACAAAAACTATTCATCATAATCAAACTCAAATAGGTACACTACTCATCAGTTGCACGTGTGGTTAACTTTTTGGGTGAAAAGAGTCCATAATTGAATAATTGATTCCTCAATTTGGAATCAATAATTTACATAACATTCATGGTCTTTGATATGATATTGGTTATCAAAACCCTAAATTCAGGATCATCACATTCACCCCACCTTAAATAGAATTTCGTCCTTGAAATTCAACTAATATTGTACTCAAGGTTATATCAAAGAGTCTAATTGTATATATATGCCATTAGTTCTAGGTGACAAGGATATCAGTATAAACCTTAAGTTGTTATCTTAGGCTTTAGAATATTAGGGTGTACTCACCCCACCTTATGTAGGTTGAAGCACCATTTCATTTCTTATTCATATCATGAAATTCTTTGGTTCTAACATATAATCCCTTATTACCCCAATAATTAGGGATTTATTTACTCATATGGAGTTGTGAAGGTATCACTAAGGATTTCATCCTTCACCCCATTAAACCATTCAAGGCAATATTAAGGTTTAAAGTCATTAATAATTGGAATTATCATACTTAAAATCACAATTATATTTTAGATCAGCATCATACTACGATCTCAACAATAGAGGTAATTTTTATTCATCATGTACATTCGGGTTTCACCTATTATGAGAATTTTCATCAAACTATACTCTGTGTCAGAAGATTTGAGGTTAAGAACTTTATTTTGTGATCATGTAAGCTATGATACAATTTTTTTAGCTCATGATTTCCTTGTATCTTTCATGCATGATATAGAGGGAAAGAGAATATACTAATCCAATCTTATCATGATTTCAGACTTGGATATTACATGTGTGATATAGGAAGGCAATATAGAATAGGTCAAGCTTATACAAGTGACTCCTCATATATAAATCATCAATACAACTCAAGCGAGGTTTCTAGTTTCATATATTATGAAAGAGAAGTGGAAGGAACACCATTTATGAGTATCTTATGCACAAGGCATTTTACTCTTAGAATCAATGTTCATATATCACCTCACTTGCAGCTAATGTTGAGATTCACAAACATATGTCACTCAAGCTAAGACCTAACTCAATCAAAAGAATTGAATTTCTCATTATGAGTCACCTACCCATCATTTTTTTACCCAACTCTCACATATAGGGTTGAATCATGCAAAAGGACTCAACTCATCTACTCAGGAGTAACCCAGCTTATGACACATAATTTCACATATATCTCAGGGTAGTTCCTATGACCCTCTCCTTGTGGGTCTCACTCTCTCCGGAGTTCACCACGTATCTTTTCCTAACACTCGATGTCCTCCTTTGTAGAAGAGATTGAGGCTCATGCATATTCAACTTTATCATAAGTTAGATCATCTTAAGTAAGAAAAGAGTATGTACTTTCACTATGTAGACTTAGCTCATATTTCAAAATTGGGATCATAACTCCTATACATCATAGATCTATACAAAGAAATTATATCAACAAATATCAACCTAGTATACAATCATCAATACTTACATCATTTAACATTATATTCTCTATCTATCTATCACATATCCTGATAAGGCTCTAGACATCTAATCTAAACTACTCTCTCTTCTAGACTGATGTAACCCCCTTTCACTTAGGTTGCATGAACACTAACTACTCTCCAATGTGAGGGACACATTTTTATATTTACATATATATAATAAAATATTATATAGTTTTTCTCCAAGAAAGAAGAGTTCATAGAAAACTATCGAGGCTCGAGCCGAGTGGAAAACAAAACAAAATCAGCAAAATAGGTGTCCCACACATAGTAGATAGTCCAGTTACATGTCACCTAGTGAAATGGTGAGAACATGGTGTAGACTAGTGTAGCTACCCAATACATATGAGCTCTATATGGAAAGGGTTTCACACACTTGGCTAAACCTAGTTCTCGAAGATATAGGTTCTAACCTAGAGGCAAAGTCAAACCTAGTTCCTATAGAAAAACTTACTAAATCTCTAGGGCATCAAGTGAAAGGTGAAATTAATTTGTGTTTCATGATGAGTAATTGTCAGGTGTAGCTATTGTTCATGCTCTAATACCAACCGTAACGTCCTCGGATTTCCACCTTCTCAAAACCCCATGGGGATGAGAAGACAAAATCCGAAAACGTTAGCTAATCATTTCAGAGAGCGATGCGGAAGCATAATACACATACATGAACATAAAACTATAATGCATACTATTAAAACCCTAAAATTAGGGTCATCACAATGTGGTTGAATAAGCCTTGTGAGACATGAAATGTTGTTGACATCCTTGAAAGTGGAGGCAAATGGTCTTATGACCTAATGATGGCTTATTTCCTTGCATGGGATGTTTTCCTCAATGATGAGAGGAGGGGTTGTCACCCCAAGATATCTGGTCCTCGTGATGGACATTGGTCATTGTGATGGACATTGGTCCTTGTAATGGACATATGATGAATAACATGCATAAAGTGATGATGTGATGAAATCACACCTCATATGTTTTAATATGTTCTAGTGATGAGTTATACCTTCTTTATGTAGAATTTTTTTGAGGTTGTACGTTGTAACATCATTGATGCTAAAGATGTTTAAATTGACCTAATTAATCAAGTGAACTCTAATAGTGTAGTTTTCCTTGTGTCATAGATCCATTAAGTGTCAACACTTGCTGAATGGTGAAATGAGTTTGACTCGGAGCATATATTTTTTAATATGCGGGGTACAAGTCGAGTAAATCCTTATATCCTTAACTACAGGATGTGTAAGATGACCATATGTGAGTCGATCTCATTGTGGTTTGTATGGCCATGCGTGAGCCACTCCTTCTTGTTAAGAACGGCCATGCATGAGCCTATTCTTGTAGAGCCGTACCTATACCATGGTGGGCTAGGTATGATTATATATGTGGATGACCAAGCATGAGCCAATCCCTAAATTTTAACTATATGTCATTGTTGCAGTTGACTGATATGTCTCTATGGTGTTTTCTCTTATACTGACCAAGAGATGTGGTGAGGTCATGGATTCTAGATCTTCCATTAGACTTGTATGACAGCAATTCTGACTTATCTAGTGGTCGGTTGGATTTGGGTGGTACGACTCAAATCCTCGGGGCATAGTAAAATACGTAATTAGCTGTGAAGTATACTTGCATAGGATCAAAATATAAAAACATTGGATGAGGCCTTGCTTGATATTTATGCAATGTTGTTGATGAGAAATATACATATTTTTCATATTCCTTTTAAATTCTTGAGATGTTCCATAAATTTAACAGTAATTGCCTTTCTTGTTATTAATGAATACTTGATTCACTTACCTGTAACTTTAGTGGTTGCTCTATTTATCTTATTTGTGATAATAATACAGTTGGTGCTCAGTTATATCTCCCGTTGAGATTTGGAATATCACCCCATGGGTTTCCCATACCTTCTTAGGTGGTCAAGCACGAAGAGGTAGAGATCGTGCAGTGGAGGTTGAGGAGCAGAAGGAGGGCAAAAAGCTGATGAGGTTGGCAGTGCTGCTGGATGTCTTTTACTGATAGAGTCCTAGAGTCATCCTAGTACACTCGGGTCTTTGGGAACATTTTTTAGATGTTTCGTGAACCTGCTTTCTTTATGTCGTTAGCTTATATGCTAGTATACAGTTATGTTAGAATCACGTATATATGTTTTGGAATAGTTCTTTGGTTATAGGTTGATAGTATGCTTTGTATATGTGAAGGTTCTTATTGTTTGACAATTTTATGAAAAAGGTTTTATTTTATGTTGTTTTCTGATAGTATGCTTGTTAATCTTTCTGTTTTGAGTAATCTCACTTTGTCTGGCATGGGGATTCACAACTGGGAACTGCCAAACAACCATTTGCCATTGTGAGATGACCGTATCATGTACCATATGACCATCTCAGTCTACGAAATGACCATTTCAGTTGATGCATGTTGTGAAAATTCAAGATCTTCTGGTCCTTTTCACTCCAACAGATTAATCTCGTACCTGATAGCAATTGGGAACCTTGACCCTAACCTATGCTATATATAGAGGGGTATATGTGGCTTCCTAGAGTACAAATACAACATAGACAATTAAGAATCAATTCCTCTGACAACTGTTGTCCTCTCTGGTTGTTGTAACCAAGAGAGCCCAAGCAAGTCCTACTTGAAAAGGAGGAATAGACAATGGGAGAGAACAACTGAGAAGTTGCCGTTGTGGGAGTGTAGCTTGGCAACTAGTACACAACGGGAGGGACAACTACTTCCTGAACGTTCTTGGTAAACTATATGAGTTCTAGTTGGTCCCTATGGACTACTCTAGAGGAAGTAGTCCTTTGGCTGTTGCACGGAGCGCAAAGTCAACCTGTTGACCATGGCCTAATCATAAGATGTTGTAGAAGTCATCTTTTTTGTTGTAAAGACCAAGAGCTGCACAACCACCATCTAAGAGAAACTTGTGAGTAGCTGTAAAGAAGTAATTTTTATCGCTGGACTTTCTCCAGGACCAGGTATAACTCGCTAAAACCATCCTTTCTATTTCATAGTAGTTGATGTGATGTTGCTGTTATAGGAATATATATATATATATATATATATATATATATATATATATATATATATATATATATATAAATTTGTGTTTCTATAGCTATACTCTCTGCCCGTATTTCCCAATAAAAAGGACTACATCAAACACCTAATCATGCTCATAGTATATGAAAAATTTCAGAATGTGTTATGCTGGCTGACTGAAAGCAGCTAGAATTTTAGCATATTCAACTAAGTAATGATGTCACTTTCTCTAATAAATCACCAAACCCCTACATCACTGATCATAATATTCACAATTGGGCAACCAAGCATCAAGACATACATAAAAGTACAACCAATGACACCGACAGGCAAGCCAAAAACTAACAAAAATGCTAGCTACCAACTGTTGAAGGACACATAAAGTTGAACAATTGTGAAGTCAACGTGCACGAGGGGATAACCATCTTGGTAGTTGTTTTTAGATGTCATAGAGGGTCATAGTAGCCTTCGAAGCCAAAAAAAGGCAAGGTATCTGGTAGGCCCTTATTTTTGAATCAAAGACAGTGCTATTTGGAATACAGATTGCAGTAAACTTCAACTTCAAGAATCTAAGTATCAAATCTGCCATCGGAAGCAACCATGTCAACAATATTTTCCCATCCCTCATGTCCATGAGTACCATCAGTGCAATTTGTACGGTCATGCATGATTGACATCTATTACAACAATATTTCCTCCATTAATTACTTTATGCCTCCCATCCTCAATGGGTGACCTGATTACTGATAAAAGAACAATTAAATCTATGAAATGTTTATAACAAGAATAATTTGTAAAAAACAACAATAAATTTCTACAAACAATAACACATATATCACAAAAAAGAAGGAAAGAACCATGCCATAGGAAAATAAAAAAAATTCATACAATATGAGAACAGATAAGAGACCATATTATATAAAACCAAAGCACTATCCAACAAAAAATAGCTAAGTGCCTGAGCCACAGGGGAAAGGAAGTATCTTGAAATATCCTAGAAGTAATAATGTCAAGGACAAATCAACCTAAAAATAAGAGAACTTCTCATGCATAGGAAGAAAGGTCATTTGTTTTCTCAAACAAAAAAATGGACAAATAGTATTTTTATAGTTGACCCCTGTAGCAAAGTAAGAGACGATGTTAGAGAAAGCTCTTAGAGATGTCTCTAGAGTAAAAATGGCAATGGGATATGTATATGAATTAATGTCAAGGACATGGGATCTGTAAGGACATATTATATAAGTATAACACATTTAATGTAATAAAAAATAGAATTCGGAAAAGTGTGCTTCATTCACCTCTTCTTGATGTAGGACTATTTCTTAATCGCAATATACATCTCCTAATCGTGTTGACTAAAGATACACCTGCTTAAGTTGATCTAGTTCATAACTGGTTTTATTCTATGTAGATATATGTCTCGCAAGCTACAATTTTATGTTTAATTATAAACTAAGTGTGCGAGCCCATGCAACTCAAATAAGATGAAACCATTATAAACTTATAGTCAGAGTATCAAACAAATATACATGATGCATCCAATGGAAACACAACCAAGGAAGAAAAAGTATGTACTATTTGCCATAAATAAGTAGTATAATAACACTTATAACTATTTACTAACTACTAGAACATTATTTCATTTATCAAAATGCAACAAACCATGACAATAATTGTATCTTGTTTAAAATATTTAAATTCTGATTAACTATTTTAAACTGGTACTAAGTTAAAAAAATAACATGATATCTTTTGATAAACCTATCTCTTATATTTTCTCGTGTCACATGGAGGAATTGTGGAAGAATAGGATACAATTTTTATCATCTCAAGGTTCTTGCCTTTTGTAATAGATGCAAACAAGTGCATACACATATGTAACAAATAAAATAATAAAAATGTTGACTTAGGAAAAGTCAAATGGATTGTAAAAACTAGTCCTAGGAAAGACGATTAGCAATATGGATTTATTGTCGGGTCCTCTGTTGCCTTTATAATATATTTGTACATATTAGTAGATAAAGTTTAAATGAAGTGATGAACATGATCCTACCATAGAGTCAGATACCAAACTACTTGGAGGTTCTTTTCTAAATCTAAATATTTTATGTAGAAAAGCCTCCAAGATTGGAAGATTTGGTTCTAAATTCAACCCTAGCATGGAAACTTCAAGAATCATTTGAGGTAGGTAAATAATTTAGTTTTAGAGAAGATACAATGAAGATTTTTTGTACCCCTTCTAGGGACATTTTGTATATCTTCACAATAGTCATGCTAATCATTTAAGGTGACATATCAAGAAACTGGGATCGTAGCCCAGATTTCTTGACTTGAGCATATGTGATAATTGTTAAGAACATGGATTTTTTGCATACAAAGATCAATTCAACTAAATAATTTTCTATAGAGAATATGCATTCAGCTTTGTGAAAAGGTCATAGTTCTAGTGAGAATATATGCTGAACATATTGCTACACATTTGAACAACAATTAAAAAAATTTGTATAAATTGAAATGCTACGAGACTTTAGACGAAACACAAACTGCAAGAATATTCATTGACCTCAAAAATATAAGCATGGCTGATGAATTCCATCAGTGAATGCCCATAAATGTACAAATGCAGCCACCATTGGGAAAGTCTCACCATCTTGTAGAGGGGCTATAAATGAACCATGGGCAGTTGTTCCCAATTCAAATGTTGTTATTTATTCTGATAAGTAAACATGAAGCACTACTTTGAACAAAACTAGAAGCAAAGATTTTTAGAGAAGCTATTAGTCATCTAGTTGTAATAGAGGGTGAGTATACTGGCCACCGCAACCATGTTAAAACCATTGGGACCAATTGTGAAGCATGAAAATGCCAAATTGCTATAAGCAATTTGTGTGGAAAGTAAAACACATATGTCTTATCACAAAGGAGGAATGAACTCATAGACACACTACAACTACCTCCATCTTCCTAGGATGTCATGATAAAAAAGGAAACCATAGTCCACCCTTAGAGGTTGTAAATGGGAAAATCCACCTGATACATGCTTCTGTCAGAAGACCAAGTTGAATTTTTTTTAGCTAAAACATGGACGGCTGAATGTGATGCAACTACACCATTGAGAAATCTTAGGAATACTAGTTTATCACATTCTTGTTTCAACAAAAAGAAGCTATACTCAGAGCAGCATGACATATTCCTGGAGAGCAGGAATAAATATGAAAAAGTGACCTTCACTTAATAGATATGGAACATGCCTTAAGTAGAATACATGGCTGTTAAGAGTTCATACAAATCAATTGCGATGACAAACCACCAACACACCAGAAATAGGAAATAACACAAAAATAGTGAAAATGACACAACATGTAGATAGTATAATGAATTGAGCATGATGCACTTAGAAAAACTGAAAACAGAAGGTTAGGTAAGAACACAACTTGCAGAGATAATTTTTTTTAAGATAAACTCATATTTCATTCTTTTTTTCTATTTCTCACTTCTTTCTCGATATCCATTAGACTCTCATGAGTATAAATGGAAGAAGTAAGTAAGGTGGATGAAAAATACAACTCAAAATTAAGGTTGAAAAGCTTACGAAAATATTGGTAAATAGGTGAAGAAAAATCAATCTATACATGTATTGAAATAGAGAGATGGAATTAGATAGTTATGCCAAATAATTATGTGAAAATAGGTTCCAGATAATAGCCATGAAAGTTGCAATTTTACTTAATTTCATTCATATCATATGTAAGAAGAAGGATATTTTTTCTTAACATAAGACATGTAGTTCAACTGCCTGAACAGACATCTTGCATGGTGGTTACCTACAAGTTTTGGGATGGAGTGCTAACATGGAGAATATCATCCAGCCCCACACCCTAATGAATTCAAATAAGAATTCCTACATGAGGGAAAATAGGAGAAGAGGATCCTTGAGATAAACCTCAAACACCCATGAGTAAATAACTCTGAGATAGGGTGGTTAAGGATCTCTAACTATGGATTCTTCTATTGTTGTGTAGTATTTGCATGCCACCACTGTCACTACAAAGTTCCACCAAAATTAAACTATTACTGCACCTTATTTATGCCCCCAAATACATTTTAAACAAAAGCTAATCTCTATTGCTAGATCAAACAAAGAGGTATGTCACTACAATGGTATTTATCTTATAGAACCAAATAATACCTTCTTACATTTGCTTTCTAAGTTTCATTAGGGAAAGGAGAATTTATAGTTTCATTGGGTGATTTTTGTTTTATCATAGTAGCATAAATGTTCTTAGCACCCTGGGAAACGTTCTTATCACTCTATAAATAAATATTTATTGTTGCTAACCAATAGACAAATGACCTTATATCATTTAAGTGTAATAGATAAAGTTTGATCGAACAATTAAGTTATACCAACAAAGTTGGAAAGGTAGATGACATGCAAAACTATATTTATATAAGAAGGTGTAGAGGTCAAGTAGACAATTAAAAAGAAAAAAATATAAGGTGTTGTTAATAGAAACTAAGAGGATGAGTTTACAAAAACCATTGTTGTTTGTTTTGATATTTCTATGTGCAAGTTGGGTTTATAAACTAAGAATCTATCAACTTCTGTTGTTTGACTTTGAATCTTTTGATAAGTGGAGTAGTTGAAAGTCCTTTACGAATGCATAGAAAATGATAGTTAAGATGGTTTATGGAATAGATATCCTGAAAATAATATCATGTAATTGCCAGAAACTAAATGGTAATGAATAAACACATACTTTTGGGAATACATGCTAACCTTAGAATAAGAAAAAATGGATATGCAAATAGTTATGAATATCCTTGATGTGGTATTTTGAACGCACTAACAAACTCACTCGAGGTTGAAATCCTCGAGCTTTTACCAAAACCAAAGTGCAATAATACCACCCATAAGCGGACGAGTCTTATCACAATATAGTTAAGGATCGAACCCTAAGGACAACGTTTATAAGAATCTTTGTCAGTCTAGTCTAGTTCGAGTTAAGGCTAATATTTAAAACGATGGGTTGATTTGAGGTTAATTAAACTAATTGCAAGAGAGTAAAAGCTGAATTAAAGTTGGGTTTAGATCAATGATATGGAATCGCTGGGATGGTATCGTGTTTTACCACCACTGCTCTTGCAATCACATCCAAATATCAAACATCTAGGCAAGATATAACTATCCAAGTAGAGCTACTGCGAAACCCCCTATACATGCGTTAGGCACACAAAAGCATCACTGAAGGCTAGATGGCTCGTCCCCTCGCGGATCATGCACTTACGACCTCAAGGAACCCCATTCTATTTCTTGTTTGGGAGTCAACTGCGCTAATCGATAAGCAAGCAACCGATTTATATACGAGCAAACATCGATGATTAACAAGAAGATACAAAATCCAACTAAGGCTGTGAACCCCCTGTATAGGCGTTAGGTACACAGAAGTGTCACCGAAGGCTAGATGGCTCGTCCCCTCACGGATCATATACTTACGACCTCAAGGAATCCCATTCTATTTCTAGTTGGGAGTCAACCTGTTAAACAACATTCCATCCTACATAAAGATATTCTCACAACATAGGAAGAACAAAGATGGAAGCAAGAAATTAATCAAACTACGAACATAGCGATTAACAACGAAATGAAAAGTTATATACTTTCCCATGGAAACTTTAACAAAAGAATATGATTACATGGGCAGCGGGGCTAGTCCCCACATGCCAGCGAAAAGGTCTACTCGCTCATGATGCGAGAAACAAGAAGAGTGGGAAAGAGAGAGAAATCTACCATGGACTCAGTGTAGAAGGTAGTCGCAGCTCGGTGAAGTAGATACGGCCTCCTACGTCGTGTCGGAGCAGATCTGGATGCGAACGAGAGTTGCCAGGACAGATCGGACAGTCTCCTTTGCTCCGTCTTTCTTCTCTCCTCAGCCTCCTTGGTTGCAACACAGGAAGTAGGTGAAATGAAACTGACACGGACTGGACTGGTTTCAGATTGGATCTGTATACAAGCAGCCTATCGGTGTCCCAGAACCCCCCCATCCAAGTGATGACCCTTGGGGTCCTATTTATAGGCACCGGACTGACCCCAAATGGTCTGGGGTTAAAGGAAACCAAACGGTCTGCAGATATTTTTGCCCAAATGGTTTCACTTAAAATAGCCCAAACGGTCTGTAAAAACTGGGCAAACGGTCTGTAAACCGCATAAGACCAAACAGTCTTGGCAAATGGTTTGGAAACCACATGAGATCAAACGATCTGAGCAAACAGTTTGGAAACCGCACGAGATCAAACGATCTGAGCAAATGGTTTGGAAACTGCACGAGATCAAATGATCTGAGCAAACAATTTGGAAACTGCATGAGACCAAATGGTCTTTAGATCTATCACTAGACCGTTTGCCTGACCATGCAGTCTTCACGGAAGGGGCAAACAGTTTGTATCCCTAGCCTTCGTTCGGATGAGGTGGGGGACGTAGGTGTGGCACATCGGCTTGTACGAAGACGGCCGTCACCCAGGAAGCAGGTCCGGCGGCGTTGCTTCTCTCTGGCGGAGATGCAGGTTGCTGCTGCAATGGTGAAGACCGTGGGAAGAAGAAGAAAGGGGGGGGGCACAACTGCAGGTCGTGGTGGAATCAGAGCTACTTCTTGATGGGGCGGAGCCCTAGGAATGAGGCGCCGCCGGATTCGGTCGTATTTGAAGAAGAAAAGTGCTTCTTGGAAGAGGTACAAAGGTAGAAGACAATGCACCACTTTCGTGGCGACGCTGCTGCCCCACGGTCGTGCCGCCTTGCACGGGCGTGGTGGGTGTGAAATCAAACTCTGATGGTATTGTGCCACAGCCGTGGCGTGACACCACGGTCGTGGTGAGGTAGCTGCCACACGGCCGTGCTTCCTCGCACGGGCATGGCGAGTGAGGGAGGGTCGATGCAGGTAGGGTACCACGGTCGTGGCGAGTGAAAGCTCAGGTCTACCACGGTCGTGGCTGCATCACACAGTCGTGGTGATGGAAGAAGACCACGGCCGTTTTGGACCACCACGACCGTGGTTAGGACTCTACTTCGTGACCTTGAGTTCATGCACTGATCGATTCCTTGCAGCTGAGTGATGCCTCTAATCGATCTCTGTTGCTCAAAACGGTCTTGAGACCGCATGGGCTCAAACGGTCTTGAGACCGCATGGGCTCAAATGGTCTTGAGACTGCATGGACTCAAACATTCTTGAGACCGCATGGACTCAAATGGTCTTGAGATCGCATGGACTCAAACGGTTTTGAGACCGCATGGACTCAAACGGTCTTGAGACCGCATGGGTTCAAACGGTCTTGAGACCGAATGGGTGGAATTGCTTGGTTAGATATCTTGATCAGAGATAGAGATAAAGGTGGACCTTGACTTCTTGTTCAACTTTGTCAAAACCTGCATTAAATGAATGATGTTTAGATAAAACCTTGATAATCGAATCAACTAAGTAATTTTGCACGTTATGATTCATATTGAGTGAAATAGTATGTATAGAGTTGAATTGGTCCCAAAGTGATAATTGAATTTCATGATGAATATACATTCATCAAAATACCCCAAACTTAAACGTTGCTCATCATCGAGTAACACAAAACCTGAAATAATTGTCAAATGAATACTTTCAATTCATGTGATTGCTTCATCTTCACATCATGAATGTTTTGTTTTTGCTCAACATGACTCAGTATCTCAACCTCCTGAGACCACAAAACACATCTTACCATATCTTCGTTCCTGAGTTCGTTTTCCAAAATCACTTCCTCCTCACCTTTTCCTACAACAAGCATGTCAAAGAGTTTCATAAGAGTTCAAAGACTCCCGCATAACAACAAGTGTGCATTTGATCTGACACTGGTGTTTTCCAGGGTAGGGTAGGCAATCATTGTGCCATTAGGTAGAAAAGGGAGTGAAAGGTGGTATGGAAGGAAGAAGTAAATCTTTCCTCTATTCGACTCAAGATTTTTATTTGCTTTGCAATTTCATTTATTGCATTTTTTTGTGCGAATCTCTCCTCTATTCGACTCGAGATTGAATTTCTTTTTGTGTGCACTTTGGCATCTTTTTGTTTGCAAATCTCTCCTCTATTTGACTCGAGATTGCATTTTTGGTGGTACGCCCCTATTTATTTGTGAGGGGTATGGAAGAAGAGGATAAAGAGGGAAGTGGCATTCCACCCCGAACTTAGGGTTTGGCACTTTTTTGGCTATTTTGTTTCTTTTTTTTATGAATGGAGGGGTACGAAGATGATGGAAGAGGTGTAGAAGAGAGTTCAGATCAGATTGCAACTTGATTTACAATTCAATGCACCAGGTTGTTCTCTTTATCAAACTCTGATCAAATAATGACTTGATGAGGATCCCATTTGGATTCCATGCTATTGTTCCACAAATCAGTTAGGAAGCACGACGTGTTTGATCCCTATCAGTTTGACAGACACCTATCATCTTTGCAAAAGTATCACGATGTTAGGAATCATAGGCTTCACACGATGATTTCAATCAAAGGGGGCTTGTTTCAAAAAGTGGTCCTTTTGAGGATTTACTTCGAATAAGGGGGATATAATGATTCAGAATGCAAAGTAGGTTAGTTAGTGACTTTTAATGAAACCAAGAAGTGTCAAAAAGTGTCAAAAATTCATCAAGTATATGTTCAACTTCTTTGAAAATCATTAAACAATTGTGAAAATTTTTAATTTTGTTATCAAGAATGTGATAGTGAAAACATAAGTATGAAAAGGATGGGTGTAGGTGGAAAGTGAGGTACGTATCACCCACCCTCCACCCCGAACGTAGAGATTTTCTCGTCCCGAGCAAACCCTAAATCTAAGATGGAGGGGAAAAATCATGCCAGAATGACCACCAGGTGTGGTTGCGTTATGATCAGCGCGCATCCTCTTATTTGAAAATCTCAAAGGTAAAGATCAATTAGATCTTAAAGTAGCATCTTGCGATGCAGATTTTATTTAATGAAAAATTAACTAGAATGTAAAAACAAATTTGAAGAAATATTCTAATTTGAAAAAAAGGTAAAACAAATTTATTGATCAGGTTGCCTCCTGACAAGCGTCATTGTTTTATGTCGATGGCTCGACTAAATTTTTCAACTTAATGGTGGATCCTTAGGATTGGTGAGTTTCAACATTGTTTCAGTGCCTATGTCAATCGAGGTGAAATATCTCTTTAAGCGGTGACCATTTGCCATAAATTTGCCTGACTTTTCACTCCATAGAGAGAAAGCACCATGTGGGGATATGCTTTTGACAATGTAAGGTCCAAACCAGCGAGAACGGAGTTTCCCTGGGAATAACTTCAATCTTGAGTTGAATAGAAGAACTTGGTCTCCCACTTGTATGTTTTTTCTTTTCAGATGCCCATCGTGCCAAACTTTTGTGTGTTCTTTGTAGATTCGTGCATTCTCATAAGCTGTCATCCTGAGTTCATCCAACTCTTGGAGTTGCAGAATCCTGGCTTGGCCAGCTTCTTTCATATCAAAGTTTAGTTGTTTAATTGCCCACCATGCCTTGTGTTCCAATTCTACTGGCATGTGACAAGCCTTTCCATATATTAATCAAAATGGTGTAGTCCCAATGGGAGTTTTATAAGCAGTTCGATAGGCCCATAAGGCGTCGTTGATTTTTGTTGACCAATCATTTCGATTGCTTCCTACAGTCTTTTCCAAAATAGCCTTTAGTTGACGGTTAGATACCTTTAACTGTCCACTTGTTTGTGGATGGTAAGGTGAGGCTACCTTGTGTGTTACACCATATTTTCTCAGTAAAGCTTCAAAGCTTCTTTCAAGGAAGTGGGACCCTCCGTCAGATATTACGGTTCGTGGCACTCCAAAATGGGGGGAAATAATATCTTTGAATAATTTGATGACGAGTTTGGAATCACTAGTGATAGTTGGTATAGATTCAACCCATTTTGAGACGTAGTCTACTGCCACTAGGATGTATGAAAATCCATGGGAAGATGGGAATGGACCCATGTAGTCCACCCCCCAAACATCGAATATCTCTACTTCTTGCCATAGATTCAACGACATCTCATCTCTCTTTGTTATATTACCTGTTCTTTGACATTTGTCGCATGATAGGAAAAAATCATAGGAATCTTTGGATATGGTTGGCCAGAAGAATCCACATTGCAAAACCTTTAAAGAAGTCTTTTTAGAGCACATATGTCCTCCTACTGGTCCTGAGTGACATTGTTAGAAAATAAGTTGAGCCTCTTCTTCGGCGATACATCGTCTATACAGACCATCGACACCTAGTTTAAAAAGATATGGTTCATCCCAGTGATATTGCTTCACATCGTGCATGAACTTCTTCAGGGCATTTACGGTGCATTGAGGATGGACAACCCCAACAACAAGGTAGTTCACAAAATCTGAGTACCATGGTATAGCTTCTAAGGCCTTCATTAGTTGATCATCTGATACGAAATCATTGATCAAAATCTTCTCAGTATCCAGAGTGTGGATGCGACTGAGGTGGTCTGCTACAACATTCTCTGTACCCTTTTTATCTCTTATCTCTAGATTAAATTCTTGTAACAGGAGGATCCATCTAATCAACTTGGGTTTTGCATCTTTCTTTGCCAGAAGGTAACGAATGGCAGCGTTGTCAGTGTAGAAAATAACTTTTGAACCAATTAGGTAGGATCTGAATTTGTCAAAGGCATACACGACTGCTAGAAGTTCTTTCTTGGTAGTTGCATAATTTCTCTGGGCTTCTTCGGGAGTTTTTAATGCATAATAGATCACATAGTGTTTCTTCTCTATATATTTCCCTAAAACAGCGCACACAACATAATCACTGGCATCGCACATAATTTCAAAAGGATGGTCCCAGTCGGGAGCTCTAATGATGGGGGTGGTTGTAAGGGCCTACTTCAGTGTGTTGAGGCTTTTGACACATTCTTCATTGAAATTGAAATCAGTATCATTGAGTAATAGGTTTGTCATTGACTTTGTTATCTTGGAAAAATCCTTTATGAATCTTCTATAGAATCTAACATGGCCAAGGAAAGAACGAACTTCTTTTACATTTGTGGGGATATCCAGTTTAGAAATCACTTAAATCTTGGCTTTATCGACTTCAATTCCTCTATTGCTGACCCTATGGCCCAGGACAATGCCTTCTTTAACCATAAAATGGCACTTTTCCCAATTTAATACAAGATGCGCTTCTTCACAATGTTTTAGGACCAGGGATAGGTGATTTAGACATGAATCAAATGAATCTCCGTAAACTAGAAAAATCATCCATGAAAACCTCCATAATTGTTTAAGTAAGACCAGTGAATATGGCGGCCATGCAATGTTGGAAAGTTGTGGGCGCATTACAGAGACCAAATGGCATTCTTTTGAACGCATATGTTCTAAATGGGCAGGTAAAGGTTGTTTTTTCTTGGTCATCTGGATGTATGGGTATTTGATAGAATCCAGAGTAACCATTAAGATAACAGAAATATTCTTGATGAGCCAACCTTTCTAGGACTTGATCAAGGAAGGGCATTGGAAAATGATCTTTTCGAGTTGCCTTGTTCAATTTTCTATAATCTATGCACATCCTCCACCCTGTGACTATTCGAGTGGGGATGAGTTCATTATTTTCATTCCATATAATTATCATTCCACCTTTCTTCGGGACAACATGCACTGGGCTCACCCATGGTGAATCAGATATCAGATAGATTATTCCCATGGTGAGAAATTTAATGACTTCGCTACAGACCGCTTCCTTCATATTTGGGTTCAGTTTCCATTGATGCTCAATAGTAGGTTTTTTATCTTCCATCATAGGGATCTTGTGCATACACAGTGCTTGAATGACCCTAGTGAGGTCACTCATTTTATAACCGATGGCTTTCTTTCTTTCCCTCAATTCCTTAAGAAGTTTCTCTTCTTGTTCAGTTGTTAGATCGGAATTTATTATAACTAGAAAAACCATGGGATCATCTAAAAATACGTACTTCAGTCCTTCAGGCAGAGGCTTCATTTCGGGAGCCTATGGTTTTTCACTTGTTTCTTCTGTAGTTTCCATAGCCTTGAGTTCTTCACTATTGGCTCCAACATCTTCTGTAGCAGAGTCGAGGGATTCGATGCAATCCTTTACTTGATCATCGATCGGTTCATCAACTGATGGGTTTGTTAGAGAAATTTCTAAGGGATCGTTTGATTCATGATGCTCTTGAGTCAGAAGTGACATTTGTTCAATGCAGTCAATCTGATAGACTTCTTCCTACGTACTTGGTCTTCTCATGCTTTCAAAAACTTTAAATTCAAGAGTTGCTTTGCCTAATCTGAGCAGTAAGGTACCAACTTCAACATCAATTAGGGCTCTTGCAGTGGCGAGGAACGGACGACAAAAAATGAGAGGATATCTGGCATCTTCTTTTATGTCCATAATGACAAAGTCATAGGGAACATATGTGTCCTTACCTACCTTGACCGGGACATCTTCGAGGATTCCTAACGGACATTTTATCGAATTGTCTGCAAGCTGTATAGTCATGCCAGTAGGAAGCAATTCTACAAATCCTAATCTTTTGCATAGGCTAAGCGACATAATAGAGATGCTTGCACCTAGATCCACCAATCCTTTCTTGCATGAAGAATCGCCAATATGACATGAGATTCCAAAGGATCCTGGGTCTTTTTGTTTCTTGGGCATCTTGCTCAATATGATATCTGATGTAGTTGTTGCCAGTTTTACTGTCTCATATTCCTCAGTTATATATTTCCTGGTTAGAAGTGACTTTAGGTACTTAGTCCAGGCTGGTATCTCACCCAGAGCATCTAAGAAGGGTATATCAACATGAAGTTTCTTCATAGCCTCTTTAAAATTATTGAATCTAGTATCAAGCTTGGTTTTCCTTAGACGGGCTGGTAAGGGTATACGAGGCTTATATACAGGAATATTAGGTTCTGGTGTATCAGTTTCTTCATCAGTAGATTTCTCAGGACTTCCCTTATCTGTCTTTTCATCTTTTGATTGAGACTCTAGTGTTGTTGAGTTTTGGACCATCATAGGTTCATCTTCGTCTGTAATAACCATATATGTCTTTACTAGGGGATCTAAATAGTCTTTTCCTGACCTGGTGGTGACTGCCTTCAACTGTTCAGGATGATTAGGATTGTTCTGAGGTTGGCCAACAAAGACTCCAGCAGGTGGTTTTTTGCTAGCTGCAAGTTCAGCTAATTGAGATTCAATAGCCTTCTTCTGAGCTTGTTGGTTAGCTATCATGGTTTGTTGAGTTTGTAGCATCTTTTCAATGGTTGATAGCTTGTCATATGAAGAGACGGGTCCTGCTTGCTGTCCTTGCTGTTGATTAAGATTTTGATACTGAGAGTTGTTTTGGTAATTGTTGTAGTTCCTATTCTGAAAGTTCCCCTTGAAATTTCCTAGATTCCTAAAATTCTATTGTTGATTATACTGGAATCCTGGTGGGCCTCTTGGTTGATTGTTTGAACCAAATTGATGCGAGTTTACTGCTCCAGAGGGGTTTCCATATTGAAATCCTAGGTGATTCCTATTCTGATTCAGATTGTAATAACTTTGCCCAGGAATAGTGTTGATAGCATTAAGTTTTCCATCTGACCATTATCTCCTTGTCCACATACATTGCTTAGTACAACGTCATAAAGAACATTTCATGATAAAGTGGAATGATCGGTGCTCTTACATTCTTCACAAAATAGGGAAGTGGACTTGACCTGTTCTGGTTTCCGAGTGGGTGAACGTCCTCTTCCAATAGCAGCTAGAGATGATTCAATATGGTCTTGCTTGGCGACTAAGACCTTCAAGGTTTCAGTGATAGACTTGTACTCGGGAGTAGCTTCGGCCATAGCTACTTTCAAAACTCCTTTACCTACAGATATACCCCAATTGGCTTGATTTTCTGCTCCCAGGGTGACGACTCTCCATGCACTGTCATAAATTTGACGCATGAAGTTTCCTCCAAACGAGGAATCTAGAAACCTCTTAATATCATCATCCACACCCCTATAGAAAATTTTGATGAGTTTATTCTTAGGAATTCTGTGGTGTGGACATTTGCATAGAAGCTCTTTGTATCTATCCCATGCTTCAACAAGGGTTTCTCCAGGAACTTGAGTGAAATTTGTTATTCACCCTCTAATTTCATAAGTAAGCGATGGAGGGTAGAACTTTTCCAGAAACACATTTTGGAGTTGTTCCCAGGTGGTGATGGGTATTTCACTTTGCAATGAATTGTACCAACTTATGGCTTTATCAGCAAGGGAATACTTGAAGAGACAAAGTCGAATGGAATCATCAGTGACTCCATTTTGCTTTGCCATAGCACATAGATCGATGAATCTTAGAAGATGTTCTTGGCTGTCCTCTGCTTGTTTGCCATAGAAAGGGTTGTTTTGAAGCAATGTGATCCAATGTGCCCTAATCTCAAAATTGGTAGCATTGATGGGAGGAGGCGGTACTGGATGATGAACATTCACAACTTTCGGGATTGAGAACTCACTAAGATCCTTTTGTAGCTCAGTTGCTTGCGCTGCTTCTTGTGATGCTAGGATTTCTTGCTAAACCGCAACCCTAGCTTCTTGCATGAGCCTCTCTCTTTGTGCATTGATGGCTTGAGCCACCCTTCGGGCTACCTCTTCTTCTTGATCCATTGTTTCTTGATTCTCTCTGATCTGACGATGGAAAGTTCTGTCTATCTCGGGATCAAAGCTCACTGTGAGTCCGGGGCTGTCCGAACGGTGCATACACTATGCCTTGGGTTGTACCTGAAAATAGAAAGATTTTGAAATTGAGATCCACAAAGTAGAGTCAAATTCAAGTAGATGATCTATTGTTTCAAAAGAAAAAGCAAAATCCTAGATTAGTCTTAAAAGAACTAGATTTGACTGACTGATTCCGTTGTCCCCGGCAAAGGCGACATAATTTGATGTGGTATTTTGAACGCACTAACAAACTCACTCGAGGGTGAAATCCTTGCGCTTTTACCAAAACCAAAGTGCAATAATACCACCCACAAGAAAATGAGTTTTATCATAGTATCGTTAAGGATCGAACCCAAAGGACAACATTTTTAAGAATCTTTGTCAGTCTAGTTCGAGTTAAGGCTAATATTTAAAATGATAGGTTTATTTGAGGGTAATTAAACTAATTGCAAGAAAGTAAAAGCTGAATTGAAGTTGGGTTTAGATCAATGATATGGAATCGATGGGATGGTATCGGGTTTTACCACCACTGCTCATGCAAGCACATCCAAATATCAAACATCTAGGCAAGATATAACTATCAAAGAAGAGATGCTGTGAAATCCCCCATACGAGCATTAGGTCCGCGTAAGCATCACCTTTGGCATCAGATTTCTTGTCACCATTTGGATCACATACTTACGACTCTGAAGATACAACATCCAACTAAGGTTGTGGGCCCCCTATACAGGAGTTAGGCACACAGAAGCGTCACCGAAGGCTAGATGGCTCGTCCCCTCGTAGATCATACACTTATGACCTCAAGGAACCCCATTTTGTTTCTAGTTTGGGAGTCAACCGTGCTAATCGATAAGCAAGTAGTCGATTTATATACGAGCAAACATCGACGATTAACAAGAAGATACAAAATCCAACTAAGGTTGTGAACCCCCTGTATAGGCGTTAGGTACACAGAAGCGTCAGCAAAGGCTAGATGGCTCGTCCCCTCACGGATCATATACTTACGACCTCAAGGAATCCCATTCTATTTCTAGTTGGGAGTCAATATGTTAAACGACATTCCGTCTTACATAAAGATATTCTCACAACATAGGAGGAACAAAGATGGAAGCAAGAAATTAATCAAACTACGAACATAGCGATTAACAATGAAATGAAAAGTTATATACTTTGCCATTGGAAAGTTTAACAAAAGAACATGATTACATGGGCAGCGGGGCTAGTCCCCACACCCCAACGAAAAGGTACTACTCGCTCATGATGCGAGAAACAAGAAGAGTGAGAAAGAGAGAGAAATCCACCATGGACTCGGTGCAGAAGGTAGTCACAGATCGATGAAGTAGATACAGCCTCCTACGTCGTGTCGGAGCAGATCTGGATGCGAACGGGAGTTGCCAAGACATACCGGACAGTATCCCTTACTCTGTCATTCTTCTCTCCTCAACCTCCTTGGTTGCAACATGGGCAGTAGGTGAAATGAAACTGGCACGGACTGGATTGGTTTCGGAGTGGATCTGTATACAAGCAGCCTGTCGGCATCCCGAAACCCCACCCATCCAAGTGAGGACCCTTGGGGTCCTATTTATAGGCACGGGATTGACCCCAAATGGTCTGGGGTTAAAGGAAACCAAACGGTCTGTAGATATTTTTGCCCAAACAGTTTCACTTAAAATAGCCCAAACGGCCTGTAAAAATTGGGCAAACGGTATGTAAATCGCATAATACCAAACGGTCTTGGCAAACAGTTTGGAAACTGCATGAGATCAAACGATCTGAGAAAACGGTTTGGAAACTGCACGAGATCAAATGATCTGAGAAAACGATTTGGAAATCGCACGAGAGCAAACAGTCTTCAGATCTGTCAGTAGACCGTTTTCCTGACCATGCGGTCTTCATGGAAGGGGAAAACAATTTGTATCCTTGGCCTTCGTTCGACTGAGGTGGGGGCCGTAGGCGTGGCACAACGGCTTGGACGAAGACGACCTTCACACTGGAAGCAGGTTCAGCGGTGTTGATGCTCTATGGCGGAGATGTAGGTTGCTGCTGTAATGCTGAAGATGGTGGGAAGAAGAAGAAAAGGGGAGGGACGCACCTACAGGTCGTGGTGGAATCAAAGCTACTTCTTGACGGGGCGGAGCCCTAGCAATGAGGCGCCGCCAGATTTGGTCGTATTTGAAGAAGAAAAGTGCTGCTTGGCAGTGGTACAAAGGTAGAAGACGACGCACCATGGTTGTGGCGACACCGCTGCCCCACGGTCGTGCCGCCTTGCACAGGCGTGGTGGGTGTGAAATCAAACTCTGATGGTATTATGCCACGACTTTGGCGTGACACCACGGTTGTGGTGAGGTAGCTGCCACACGGCTGTGTTGCCTCGCACGGGCGTGGCGAGTGAGGGAGGGTCGATGCAGGTAGGGTGCCACAGTCGTGGCTCGTCGACCACGGTCATGGCGAGTGAAAGCTCAGGTCTACCACGGTTGTGGCCGCATCACACAGTTGTGGTGATGGCAGAAGACCACAACCATTTTGGACCACCACGGCCATGGTTAGGACTCTGCTTCGTGACCTTGAGTTCATTCACTGCTCGATTCCTTGCGGCTGAGTGATGCCTCCAATCGGTCACTACTGCTCAAAACGGTCTTGAGACCGCATGGGCTCAAACGGTCTTGAGACCGCATGGGATCAAACGGTCTTGAGACTGCATGGACTCAAACGGTCTTGAGACCGCATGGACTCAAACGGTCTTGAGACCGCATGTGGGCTCTGATCTCCAAACCACGAATTAATCCCGATTTAAACATGTGCGGAAGCATTCGATAACAGCGGAAGACCCAAAAATTACGGGAAATTAAAACTTTTTGAGGTAAGATCTTGAAACCACAAACCTTTTCTATAAAAAGGATTTAACTGTTTACATCACTAACAAAAACTTCTTGAGTGATTATACACAACATGATACAAAACTTCTCAAGAGTTCATACTCAAAACACTCCAGGACCTGAGAATACAGAGGACACATAGGACAAACTCTATACTACATCATGAAGCAGGTTGGATCTCCACCTGAGATAACTACTGCCCCTGATGCTGCTGGGATTGGTCACCTGAGTTCTTGTCCCTCCGTCTTCGACGACCACCTAAAAAGTAGAAGTCTACAGGGTGAGACAATTATACGTAATTGCCCCAGCGAGAGTTATAACTCTCCACTAGAAGCTTTATAAACAAAGCAGGGAATAACTAAAGCAATAATAGCCTTCAAGATATTCACTAGCAGTTTAATGATAAGCAGAGTTCAATCAATATCAAAATATGAGAACCTCTATGCTGTTTAAAGTAACATCAATCAAATAACTCGTAGATAACTCTAACAGATATACTACGCTGTTGATTATGTTTTTAAGGGAGTGCAGGGATGCATCTCACCTCTTCGACTGTGCGGTGGGGAATGATGGACTACATGAATCTACATCAATTCCTCTCACTAATTCTCTTAATCAGTTAGGTACATTCAGTATTCTTATCATCTTACAATAACACAGCTATATATGAGAATACTTAAAATGTAGCAGGCCTAACTTTTCACAATCATCAGTTATTTCATCTCAAGTCATCTGTCAAGCATGACTTTGATAACATTTATGGCTCTTACAGCCCATAAATTACAAAAGATGTCACTCACAGTGCATCAACAAGGGTTACTATTCATAAAGCTTAAGACATGCTTTCAATGAATATATCATGGCATTCCATACCTGGATATGCCCATTATCTTATAACAATATGCAAAGCTTATTAGTATAACATGGCATTCCCTACCTGGATATGCCTATCATCTCATAACAACCTGCATGGTTCATTCAACAGATAATAGTAAACAATTCAATAATTAAGGATGCATTCTCAATTATGGTTTCACATGAAATTACCCTCAACTAGGGATTCACATGGAATCACCCTCAACTAGGGATTCACATGGAGTCACCCTCAACTAGGGATTCACATGGAATCACCCTCAACTAGGGATTCACATGGAATCACCCTCAACTAGGGATTCACATGGAGTCACCCTCAACTAGGGATTCACATGGAATCACCCTCAACTAGGGATTCACATGGAATCACCCTCAACTAGGGATTCACATGGAATCACCCTCAACTAGGGATTACTATTCATTTTTCATGTCTTCACCCTAAACTTAGGGTTTACTATTCACTCCATGGTGAATTGTACTCATTACATCATCATGTAAGAGAATCATCATCATTAAGGCTCTTACTTAGGATTAAGATCCATTAGATATCATAATTAGGGTTTCCATGACCTCACATAGGTGGGTCATTCCCTAATCATGCACATTCATATGTATATGAAGTATCTTACTAGAGTTTCCTCCTTAAAAGGGTACTTTCTCTCTCTAGGATACTTTCTCTCTCTAGAAATACTTCCTCTCTCCTCTCACTAGTAGATGGTGACAACACCACTCTAGATCAGGTTGAAATAAGTTTCCATTGGCTAGCATAAGCCGAAACATCAACATCATGTGTTTAGGGTTTGCTTAGAACAAGGTTTTACCCTTTTAGACCCCTCGAGGGTATTTTGGTAATTTGGAACATGATCACCATCATGGGTTAACTCACTAATCATATAGTCCCTTAATGACCTAGGTTACCATTAGGGTTTAGATTGAATCATCATTAAGCCATTTACACCATCAAATGGTTAGGCATAAATCACCACAAATTTCCAAGTGGTTTCCAACCTTCAAACGATCTCAACCATCCAAACGGTCTTGAGACCGTTTGATCCTCAAACGGTCTTGAGACCGTTTGGAGGTGAGGACCGTTTGGGAGGTTTGACTTCCAAACCGTTTGGAGCCTCAAACGGTTTGAGGTCGTTTGGACCAAACGACCTTGAGGTCGTTTGAACTCAAACGGTCTTGAGGTCGTTTGAGCCCAAACGGTCTTTGAGGTCGTTTGAGCCCAAACGGTCTTGAGACTGTTTGGTCTCAAACGGTCTTGAGACCGTTTGGCCCAAATGGGCTCAAACCGTTTGGACCTCCAAAAGGGTTCAAAGATCACCAATATTTATGGATAAGTGTGTTGAAGCCCTCAATTGTTTAAAGCTATGCTAACCACTTATAAATTGAGTCAATTAGGGTTAGCCTTAGCCACTTAGTCATCAAATTGACCCTCAATTGCAAACCAATTAGGGTTCAATCGTTCTCAATTAGGGTTTCAAATTGATTGGTCATCAATGTTCAACAGTGTGAATCAATTCAAGGTTGAACCTATCAATTGACCTCCCATTGGGCTCAAACTTGGCCCAAACGGTCTTGAGGTCGTTTGGACATCATCCAAACGGTCTTGAGACCGTTTTCCCAAAGTTTGACCAAAATCCAAGTCGTTTTGACTAAGGTTGAAATCCAATTAGGTCAAAATCAGCAATTTTCAACAATGCATCAATTTCCTACAATTGGACCCTCAAACCATTAGATTAACTCAACCCTAGACCTTCAAACGGTCTTGGGTTGTGCCCAAACGGTCTTGGGACCGTTTGGTGGAATCCCCAAATGGTCTTGAGACCGTTTGGGTCCTTCAACCCAAAACTCAACAAGATCTATACTTAGAAAACAGCAATTTGATTGTTTCACTAACCCACTGTAATTGGGCCCTCAATTGGTCAATTACCTTAACCCTAGACCTCCAAACGGTCTTGGGTTGACACCAAACGGTCTTGAGACCGTTTGGATGAGTTCCAAACGGTCTTGAGACCGTTTGCCCATCCATCCTTTGGACTTTAGTGAAAATTCATCAAGGTTTGATCTATTGAGTTGATCATCACATCAATACTTAATTGCAATATGATTTGGTGCCTTTGGACCTTCAATTGATCAACTATACTTGACCCCAGACCTCCAAACGGTCTTGGGGTGACCCCCAAACGGTCTTGAGACCGTTTGGGTGATTCCCAAACGGTCTTGAAACCGTTTGGGCTAAGCAACCCAAAATCTCAACTTAACTCATTCGAGATTCAGCACTAATTTCAATTAGGGTTTGCCCTATTAATCATCCTTCAACTCATGACTCGTTTGGAATTAATCCATAAAATTTGGTGAGTCGTTAAATAACATCATTATGAACAGTAATCCCAAACGGTCAACGTTTAGTCAACCATCTTAAACGGTCTTGAGACCGTTTGCCCAAAAAGGGCAAATTAAACAGATTGCAAATCAGAATTTAATTCAATTCGTTTTGCTAATTGATTTGCTCATATCTCACGATTCCTTTGGAGTTAACCTCTCAAATTTTGTGGGTGATTAACCTACATAATTATGAACAGGATTCCCAAACGGTCTTCGCTTGGTCAACGGCACCAAACGGTCTTGAAGACCGTTTGCCCTCAAACGACCCTGAAACCGTTTGCCCACCAAACGGTTTGAAACCGTTTTGAGCAATAGGTGGAGGTAGTTTGATAAAGTGAAAATCTGTGGATAAGCATAGGAATTAACGCCCTTATCTTCCACCTTAAGAACAGTAGCAGTTCTTCACGTTTTTGCTTGCAAGGATGCAAGGGAAGATAGGGAAGAAGAAGATCTATCAACTATATGCATAGAAAAGATGTATAATCAAAGCATAAAGTTTAGAGTTATAAAACCCGCCTAAAGCTTGCTCCTTGAGCTCCAAGCTTTCGAGTTCCAAGCCTTTAATGGCGTCCTAGAAGCTCCACAGGTCGGCCAAGGTGAATCCTCCAAGGAAGGTTGAGAAGAGATGGCTAGAAAGATGGAGCTAAGTGAGCTAGCCATGAATTTGACCTTAAATCCGAGTTTCATCCAAGAATTGAGCAAAAAGGAAGGATCCAAACCTACCTTGCACTCCCTTGTTCGTCCTCCTGAGCTCCAGAGCTCTCCTTAGTCGGTTTGAGAATGAGAGGGAGTGAATGAAACAGGAGCAAGGTCGTTTGCTCGTTTGCAAAGGAAAAAGCTTTTATAGCTTTAGCCTATTTTCTACTACAAGGACCTTTCAAATTCAAAATTCACATCTAGGTCCCTCCTTGTTCAAGGGCACGTACAAGCCCATCTAATCTTATGCAAATCTCAAGAAAACTCAAGATCTAAGGGTAAAGGAATCCAACCTTCAACTAGGGTACATACATGAAAGGGTTTTGTACCCATTTTAGGTGCTTTCTATCACAAAGATCATTTTTCTCATCTGATTAGTGAATGATGTATCTCCTTCATCATTTCTACTCTAAATGATGACAAGAGTCATAAAATATGTTCTAGATGGTAAAAATTACAAGTTGGACCCCTCAATTTGGGTAAATTGCACTTTACCCCAAATTAGGGTTTCTGAGCATGGGGATTGCTTCCACAGCTGCACCTTGGTGCTCAAGCTTGGGAAATCCCTCAAACTTTATCATAGACATATTAATGATGTCTTAACATCAAAAGAACATCTTATCTTGTGAAATTTGCAAGTTCAACCCTTAAACTGGTTAATTTGCACATAGGTCCCTGCATACAACACAATGCTACATCTTTATACAAAAAGGAGCAAAATCGAAAGTAAATGTTCCTGAGGAACTTAATTTCATGCCAGGGAGTGTTCACAAGTATAATAATTACCTATTTAGGCAAAACTTCTAGGGTTAGTTCATAACCCAGGTCAGGGGTGTTACACCGCATGGACTCAAACAGTTTTGAGACCGCATGGACTCAAACGGTCTTAAGATCGCATGGATTCAAATGGTCTTGAGACCGAATGGGTGGAATTGCTTGGTTAGATATCTTGATCAGAGATAGAGATGAAGGTGGACCTTGACTTCTTGTTCAGCTTTGTCAAAACCTACATTAAATGAACAATGTTTAGATAAAACCTTGATAATTGAATCAACCAAGTAATTTTGCACGTTATGATTCATATTGAGTGAAATAGTATGTATAGAGTTGAATTGGTCCCGAAGTGATAATTGAATTTCATGATGAATATACATTCATCAATCCTAGATCCAAAAAATTCTATCGAAGGATAAAAGAAAAATACTTTTTTTTTGTGCAATCACTATTAGAGATCATCATGGGAATATAGGGGGTTATTTCTCAAGTAAAGTTAAAGTAAGAACATAGAGAGTTTCAATTGAACGCGTTGTCATGTTTTGGCACATGGTATTCAAAATCCACCTGGTGGATATTCTTATACCACAAGGTTATCATGCCTATCTATGACTTGTGGATTACTCTACATCAGGCCTATGCTTTAATAGGATTGAGGCTTATGTCAAGGTATGAAGCTGTCACACTCAATTTAGACGTACAATTGGTTCTAAAGTCTAATCATATGTATAACTCCAAGTTTTGGGAATTTGAGGTAATCATATACAATTGTTTTTTAATGTTTCATTTTAAAGTTAGCATAGTTGACTGCCATTTATATCAATGCTTCAATCTTCTTACATTTTGGTGGTGTATGACATTTTAGCGGCATGTGCATAGTAAACGGATGAAAACATTATATATAAAGATAATAGACTTATGTTTCAAGTATGTTACACAGAGTCATTAGATCTTATGTGAAAGGACAAAATCGACATGCCTAAACTCACAAACATTGACACGTTTGTTTAATTGATTCCTTATGTATTCCAGATAAATGATGTAAATCCACAATGGTAAATAGAAATAAAGCTACCAAATAAATACATGTTAGCGAATTAAAATATCAATGCCTTGGGATTTTGGGGGACTATTACAAGATAGTGAATTCAACCTGGGAACCTATCATACAAGCACAATGCAGATGTGGTTCAGTTAGAGACATATACAACACCATATCATGAAAAAGTGGTTACTGAAATGCTAAAATGACAATTCATGATGGTGCTATGTTTATTAATAGTTATATGAAACACAACCACTATCTACTATCCATGGTCAACTATGAATAAATCAAAGACATGAAGAATAACTATTTAAATTGAGAAGTCATAGTCACCCAATCTATAAATATGCAAAATGTAAGTGGTTTACATAGGATAATGTGTTGAAGAAGAGAGATCGTGCTAAATATGTAAAACATTTTCCTATAGGTGATAGCCATGTTCAATAATTCTCGAAGACTCTGTTCACCAGTTAGTGGCCTAATTCAAATAGAGTGAAACAACATCTAGATCATTGACAAAGTAAATGATGGTGAATTCTTTGTAGTATGTAGGTCCCCACCTAGTGCTCGACACTTTTTCCTAGCTCGGGAATCTGCTACAGTCGTCACAATGTGACTTCGATGAGCCAAGATGCCATGTGCCCCATCTCCTCTCTCATAAGATGCTTGATATTATGACTGTAATGCATTGACTCTTTCTACTAAGAATGTTGAGAGTCGTCATGTGAACATGTGATATAGTTTTAGTTGTAGGCGGGCCACCTGGCCATGACCCAAAAGCATAAATCCTAAAGTAGGGTAAAGTCGACCCAATTAGAGAGGGTATGGTTGAGATTGATTTTAGTATACTGAGAAAGCTTCACTCGTCAGTGAGGTCTCATGTTGAAAAAGTACATGATGATCACAAAAAAATGTTTAATTTTGGAGAGTAGACTACCATATTTTCCATTCTTCATGATTCCATAAGTATTTCTTCAACTACTTACTAATCGGTTTGAATCACGTGTCTGAAAAGGAGGTGGACTCAGAAGGAATCAAACTTTAAATATATAACTCGAAACCTCCAAGGACCCCCACAACTTTATTACGGGGTCAAAGTAGATATATGAGGTCGAACATAGGGATGTGGGGATGTTTACACTTAAGGTCTTTCTCTTAAGTCAGATAAGCCAATCCGATCAGTCGATAAAAGAATGGAGCTAGAACTAGTCTAGCAGATTGTCACGAAATAAAAAAAAACAAAGAAAAAAAAACAAAATAAAGTCTGTAGGATTCTACTAATCAGAGAGAAGGATTTCCTGGCTATGTAACCACAAGTTGGGTAGTCTATGCACTCATTCTCTGGCATAGACAACCCTCGAATACCCAAGAAAGCAACCTACATCCAAGCATGGTACATACTATGGTGTCTGTTCCTGTGGGATCATCCCACTCACTTTCACGTAGTGTGACTAAAACCCATCAATGATATGAAACCTCTCTCAAGGATGACAAATCAACATCCTAGAACATTCTAGATACCCTCTCAGGTCTAGAACATTCTATAATATTAGGAACATATGCGATCTATGCAGAACCAGGTAGTGGTCTCAGCCTGGGTCTATGATTCTGCACAAATCACCTTGAACCGTCCTCCTTTTGGATTCTGATCCAAACTATATTCTCTTCTCTATGCCTACAACTAATCTCTCGATATAGGTAGAAATAGTAGTTCAAGAAAGAAAGAGATCAACCAAACCAACAATCATAACTAGAAAGAGGAGATAGAATATAAAACATACTAGATCTAAAATGAAACTAGTTGCTTAAGATAAAAGTCCATAAACATGCCCAAAACGGGATATATAGTCAAGACAGAGCTCAACTAGCCATGGACAAGCATAGTAGGCATAAAAAAAAGATGGAAGAACGTTATTTATACATTAACAAAGGAGATCATTAGAAGAAAGGAGAAGAAGAAGAGGTTTAACCCGTAGAGGAGAAGTGGCTCTCACTCCTTGGCCTCTGTATAGGATAGATATCATCCTTTGGGTCATCCTCCTTGATCTTCTGGACTTCTTGGCCTCCTTTCTCTCTAGATCTACCCCGAACAGAGGCTTGGTGAGTGGATGGAGGTGAAAAATGATAGTGAATAGTAGGAAATGGGCGGAAATGGGTGGATGATGGTGGAAAATGGTGGAGGATGGAAGCACACTCAAAAGACGGGCATAAGGTGAGCACTTCACCCTTCTCAGACCTCTGGACCCTTACATAGGGCTCTGAGAACCACTAAATGTTAGAACTAACACATGGAGCCTCCAAATATTTGGAACCCCTCTCCAGGTCACGAGGGGTAGGCATATATAGGCAAAGGCAGAAGATGGTCGCAACACCTTGCTCAGTCACGACAGTCGTGGTTGTGGTCAACACCGCGGTCACGGTGGATACAATGGTCGTGGCATTGTCTTCTTTGCTGTGGTCATGGCATCATGGCCCAAATCCACCCCCATCGGGGGGTATTACTGGTGGTCGAGGGGCCCGCATCGATGAACCTTATGATTGATGAGGATGTATTCTGATAAAGGACTGGACATTGAAAATAGGGTCCAAGAAATCAAAAGTTTCCTAAGATGGTGCACATAGTGCGATGCTTAGTCCACCGCGGACATGATAGATGGAAGCCTAGCTACTGCAAAAACATGTGTTGGGGAGAAATGTTGGAGAATAGATGTCTTTTCAGGTTTGGTTCAGGCAAATCCCAAAGTTGTCTAGTTGAGCAACTTTATCTATGAAAATATATAAATTACTAAAAGATAAGAATCTAGGGCTATTTTGGGCATATTAAGGCTATAATGACACAAAACCATAAATAAATGCTTAGCATAGATGCCTAAATTTGGGTGTTATCACTTACGCTCCATGGGATGAAGGTTTTGCTACTAAGGAGCAGATATGACGAATATCCCAACATGTACAGCCACATAGGTCTATACCAAAGAAAATATCTTCCACCAATATTCACTCAACATTTACTTGTTGAAGATCTCTAGGTTTACTGTGCATGAGTGTATTGACTATGAAAGTCGTTTGACAATGCCCTATGAGGAGGAAAATTGCCCCACCATATACAGAAAGGGTCGATTTTGTGGGGAACATGGGAAGATCCTACTTGATGCATGCTTAGTCAATCAAGGGAATTTAATTAATTAAGGTTTTTGGGGAAATGGGGAAGTGGCGGGGTGCTCGAGCTCTCATTTCGTTCCTGCCTAGTTCTTTCATGCTTTAGAATGGAAAAATTCAGACAATAGTTATTTAATTTATAAATTTATTTTCATAAAACACTTAATTGTAAAACTACCTACATTCATTTTATATAAGCCTTTACAAATTGTAATGAAAATTCTTTTGAATACATATAAATTAAATGGAGCTAAACTAAATGTAGTTAATTCATATTTTTTTGTAGTGAATTCATACAAGATTGCTAGATAGATATATAAATACATCCTCTCATCATGTATAGTACATATGAGATAACTACATATCCTTGCATCACGTCCAATATATACGAGATAGTGAGATAAGTACATATCATTGCATTCAAGATAGATCCAATTGCTAATGCATTCCTATTCTTCATAAGAACTGGGAAACTAGGCGACACAGAGACTAACTCCATGGAACATGGATGTGTTTTCTCTCATTGAGTCTTGCATGATGAACCCCTTCATCATCTCGCCAATTTATGCACTATTTCTTAGTTTAAGAAATTTTCCAAATCTATCTCTAGGCATCTCAATCCCTATCACTCAAGATGCTTTGCCTAAGCCCTTTAGAGAGAAGGTACTTTCATTGCTAGGTCTACAATTTGCAAGACAAGGGTGTTATTTCCCATCATTATGTGGAATATAAATATGCTCCCACTAAATCTTTTGCAATCACATATTTCATATTTATTGTGACACAAGTCAAACCCTTTGACTAGATTATCAAATAGAAATCTCCAGCTCTGATATGCTTGCTTCAATACAAACATTGACTTTTGTAGCTTATAGACTATATTTGCAATATTGGATTTAATACACCATTAGGTTGTGTCACATACACATCCTTATATTTATTCTAATTAAGAAATGTGGTTTTAACATCCATATGCCAATCGCATAGTCAAACCAAGTTACAACAACAAGCATGATCCAGATAGATTTAACCATGGTAACTGGTGAAAGACTTCATCATGATCAACACCTAGAACTTGTTTGAAGCCCATAGTAACCAAAATATCTTCCATGTTGGTCTTATCTCAAAGACCCACATGCACATTATGGGCTTTACCCCCTTCAGGTGGACCAACCAAGGTCATACCTTGTTGGTTTACATGGAGTCCATCTTTGATCTCGTGTCCCTTCAAGACATGCTTTAGATTATGATCCCTCAATAGCTTCTAGATTGGTAGTTGACTCATATATATGATCAACCCACCACCTTTTAAACACATCATAATGTTTCAAGCTCAAGGAATGTCCTACTTGATCTATGAGGTCTATGTGTTACATAAGTAACTCGAGATTCCACAACATCTTGTTATTCTCTAAGTTCCTACTATTCCTCTTTAGGTTCAATGTTTTCTTGTTTGTCTCTAACACTTCGAGTTCTACTTTTACTCTCAATGATTCCTTTGGAACTAAGTTCCCTTTAAGGAATACAGATATCCTGATTAACAAGCACTTTGTTGTCAGATTAGGATAAAGTAGTATTCAACAAAATAACATTTATGTGGTTTATGGATAGATTTTTTAAAGAAACTATTTTCTTATATAATCTTTCAATCCTAAACACTACAAAAGACATATAGGGGCACCTCTCATGCCATGTCGCATATGGTGTCTTTTGAACTATTTTAGATGAAACATTGTCTTAGTGTAGAACATGTGCCCAAAGAACTTGGAATATCTGCTAAATGTTTTTGATAATCACACCATGACTTTACAAGGAGTGATTCCTTCTTTCTGATACACTTTCATGATACACTATTATTGTGTTTCATGTGTAGCAAATCATGATACATTATCATGATCTCCTAGAAGGTCCTCAAACAATTGGTTTAAAAAATTTTCAACATCGATCACATCAAAGTATCTTAATACTTTAACCAAGTTAGCTATGTAGTTCACTCATAATCTACTTGAACACTTCAAGAGATCCATACTTGAATTTCATTAAATACAGCTTGCCATATCTACTGAGAACAAAAGTAAATATAATGAGGCACTAGTAACTACCCTAAGAATTTACTCCAAAAAGGTCAATATACATCAGTATGTATGATCCCTAATAGAAGTGTCACCTCCCACTACATATAGTGAAGATGCTTTTGTCATATTTCATAATAAATAAGCCTTTCATGTCTCTATTGGGTTCATAACCATAAGTGTCTAGATAACCATCATATGGATTCTAGAGATACATTTCTCATTTATTTGCTCTATATGACAATGCTATAGGCATTCATTGTTTGAGTCATCAAGTTATTTAGTATACGTGTCATACACATTTGGCTTTACAACTATCACATATAGTTTGAGAGACATAGGGCATTGCCATGAAACAAGAATTCTTGTTCATACAAGATCATGATGTTTTCATCAATGGTAGGTACATAATAGAAATTCACTAATTCTATTGTATGCCCATGAATGACATATTCCAACTATAGTGGAAACAACCCTTGCTCCATACAGTTCTATCTTACTTATTATTGGGTTTAAAGTATATATATATATATATATATTCTTACTTCATTCCTTTAAGTACAAAGGACATATTCGTTTTGTAGTTACCCTTCTCCTAATTTGGGTGCAGAAGACTTGGACTTCATGTTAGCCTCAAAACATTTCTTGGTCCTTATTTTGATATTGGACTCACTTCTACTGATCACCATCATCGATTCATCCTTCTTCATGCATGCTTTGGCATCAACATGCCAAGCATTTATGACAGTAGTTTAGCCAAGTTACTCAAGTAGTAATACTGGATGAACTAGTTGTATATGATTCAAACAACAGTAATCATATCCTTGGTCAATCTTGCCCTAAAAGAAATTCCAATCACTTTAGATGTTCCACATGCCCAAACATACTCTACTGTATCTCCCTCTATTGGTTTGCACTCAAACAATGTTTTGAGTACATTATACCTTTCTTTCTTTACATGATTCTTAGGATGTGTTACCATCTCGAGAATGACTGTGTTTTCATGGTGCACATGTGTAACATACTGAAATCTACTATGTATCTCTTTGTACTCCTTTTCAATAGGATTTGTTCTTCATTTTCATCCCATATGTCTTTGGAGTTGAATTAGTGGAACTCTGATGGTTATTGGATAAACATTTCCCATATATTCTTAATAAAGCGTTTTATGCAAAAATACCTCAGTAGAAACCTAAGTAACGGGCCTAAAGTGCAATTGTCCACTTAAGTAATAAAAATGGCAAAGGAATTCATGCTAGAACTTTCTAGGACATTTTAGAATTTTGAAGGGAAAAGAAATACCCAAAATATACATAAAGGATATGATAACTATTATAATTGGATAAGAGAAGATAATGAGGAATATATTGTTTCCAAAAAAAAATCACAAATAGAATACCCATGAGATAATTTGACACACAATTTGAACTAGAAGTTACTTAAGGGCCAAGTATCACCCAATGTGGAAAATATAAATATATATAAAAGCCTTAGTAAAGGAAAATAGGAAATAAGCCAAGAAAGAGAAATAAAATATCTAATGTTCTCAAAGTGGAAAACTAATTCCAAATTCATTATCTAAATATGAAATAAGTTTTAGGGAAGTTTTTAACTAATTTGGATAATATTTGGATAATGTGAGAAAGTAGGAGAGAGAAAGTGTGTAGAACCTTCGTTTTTATAATTAATTAAATAAATAACCTCAACATGACCAAATAATAGCAAAATGTATCTAAGGCATTAAATGGGAGACGTGGGTGAAATTTCATCACATTTGGATAATCTTAGAGTCATAAATGGAGGAAGAGAGAGAAAATAGAGAATGGTCTAATTATCTAGTTAAAGATTCTCAAAACATAAAATAAACTCCAAATTCGAATTCTACACCTCAAAAATAGCCAGGATGTCAAGTTTCATTGAATTTGGGAGTTGTTTAGGCATCCAATTGAAGAGAGAGAAAATCATTGATTAATGCATTATTACTTTAATTGGTTTAGAATATGATTGAAAAATAAGTGTCATGTGGATAATAAGTCTCATGTGTTTAATCCAATGGTGGGGAGCGACCCATGGACCCGTGTCCACGGATCGGACGGGTTCAGGTCGTCTCCTACTGTGACAAAGTGGAATTTTGAATAAGTTTGAATTAAATCCAATATTGCCCTCATTATATCCACTAATGGTCCCAAAATTATTTTTCTCAACTTAATAATCAATTTTGATACTCAAATACAAAATATGGTGAACAATGTGAACTTTATACACATTATAACACCTTAAATTTGATTAATTCATCACTTTATCCAAAGAATCAAACTGGTCAATCAAAATTCATCACATGGTTCTCAAACATTTTCTAAAGGTGCTCCACATAGTTTTGAAGCTATGGTCCAAATTTCATGTCATTTGGACATTCCTACTATTTACTATGATTTTTGAAAGTTCTATGCTCAAAAACCCTTTTTATTGGCCTTTTCTGATATTTTCCAAGTCAACAATCCACTGGCTAAGGCAAGGGATGAACCTCAACCTTTGGATCAGCAAGCCACAGATCACGTCCCGATCCAACGATTAGGAGGTCATCCCCTACCACCCGCAATCAACGGGGAGGAGACTAAGGGGACCGACACACCCTTTTGGCTCGTTTTTGACCCGTTTCAAAAATCAAAAGAACCGAAATGTTCCCCTGCCATTCCGAACTCAAATGACCCTTTTTACCCACCTCAAATATGTGCATTTCAACAGTAAACGAGAGCTTTCCCTCACAGCCACCATGGATTTTATGGCCTTTGAAACCCTAAACCTAGCCCTGACACCCTATAAAAATCCCACATACACATTCGACCCTCATCCACGAACTCGACTGGTCCCCTCTCTTGCCCTGGCGTGCTCTCTCTCCCTCATTTCCCTTTTTCTCCAGACACCCTCCACCATGGCACCTCCATGCTATGGTGGTTTTGGGGTGAGTCATCCAGTAGAGGAGACCCGATCTCAACCATCCATTAGGGTCCCTGGTCAAAAGGAGACCAAGATCCGACGACTGTGAGCAACATCACTCACCTCCCCTCTTTTGCTATCTCGCACACATGCTCAGGTGGTCACCATCCCTCAGCCTTCGATTTTCCATGATGGTCAAGCTTTGGCCAAGAATCTGACGGCCACAAATTTTCTTGCATATTTCTTTTAAGGTATTTTTTCTTCTCCTCTCTACTTGATATTCAATTAAATGGCCTAATCTTGTATAAATCATATCTTGTGATTCCTAGCTCCAAAATGTACAAATAAATAGTCAATTTTGATCAGATAAACCCAATGGATTTATTCAAAATACTTTCGAAATCTTGTTCCAAACTATGCTCATCGATATCCCTATATTTGATATCTTGCTTATTTAGTTTATCTAATGGCTTGAAATTGATGATTAACCCTTGCGAAACCCTAATTATGACCCTAATGCTCATCTTGAAACTGAACTTGACTACATATGAGTTTAGATCTGATCTTGCAGCTCATTCTCCTAGAATGTGAAACATATACATTTAACCAAGGATTAACCTTAATATTGTGGTAATGGATCTAAATCTTATGGAAATATTGATCATGTGTATGATTCATGACTCTACTTTAATCAAACTGATCCTTGAATTCCAATGATGTTAGTACCATGATGATAATATAGAATTTGATGATGACTTGGATTATGATCATAGATTAGGGTTAACACATATGATCCTAGAAACCTAGGAAAGTCATTCGCACCCACAAATACTTGATATTTGAAATAATGTTGGACACATTGAAATATTGGTTGATTATAAGTGAATGACCCAACCCTAAGGTTGACATAGGAATAGTGTAACCCTAACCTCGACTATTAAAACATGATATCCAAATATTTTGATCTTGACCCTTGATCCAAACATTGTGTTTTAGGATCTAGCTCGAAGGGTCGACCTATTACTAGTGGATTTGTACTCGAAATCTTTGGTGAAAGGTACACTATTATATAAATCCTCCTTGATTGTATTGAAGATACTTTTATGTATCTCTTGAATGTATACTTGGCTACTTACTTGGATGATCTACTGTTCCCTATGATTAGTCTTTTGTTTTTCTATACTATATTTTGAAAAGCATGAAAACATAAATTGCATGCCCATTATGACTACCCGTATATTGATATTGATGTTGATATTGATAATGTCGATAATGCTAATAATGTTGATATTGAGTGCAACAACCCCCTCATTTGGAGGTGGTACTTGTACATTGGCCTCCTATTTTCTATGGTGAGAAGGAGCCTAGTGACCTTCCCCATTGCGTTGGGGTAATAAAGTCACACAAAATACATAAGCATGCTTATTTGATTACATCATAATGGGAACTCATAATAAAAATTGAATGATTGAATAACAAACATTTTGTCGAATGATATTGGTTTTGGAAATCATTTGTTATTCTTTCGAATATAAGTCCTTCCAAGTATACTCTTTTGTTATAAACCGCTTTACTTGATTTTGATAGCGTACCGTGCAATTGAATGATTGTGTCTCGATTTTCTTGATTTTAGGCAATACAAATGGAATACTGAATAAGATGGCTTCCACGCTCTACATACTCTGATGACAAGGATATATTAGATATATCTCCATATTGTGTTAGTTTGTTCATTTAAATATCCAATTTTTGAGTTATTATTTCTTATTGTATATGACAATGTGATAAATCCTATTGGGCCACTCAGGGATGGGTGCTTTAATCCCTTTACCACTGTCTAGGAAGCGAGATTGGGATTGGGGTAAGAACGGTTCCGTGACAGTTGGTATCAGAGCTTACACACTCCCATATACTTTAAGTAAATGATTTCTCAAGTCTCTAACACCAAAGAAACCCTAAAGTCCATAATGGTGAAAATTGAGGTGTCTAGGCTCGGGGTCCTAGCATAATTTCTCCTATCCATTTTCATGGTGGCTGAGATCTCCCACTCTACCTGGCCTTAATTGATTCAGAACTGGACCTAAAGGTTCTCTTGTGAAACCCTAGAGATTATTATAGAATCTCATCTCTTCTTTAAGGACTATCCTAAGCCACCCATGTAGATGAAGATTATGTAGTCTTCTCATCTCCTCATGTGGTCCTTTCTTGTGCCCTTTTACCACATGATGTCTCGATTATGGGTAGCTTATGCATTGGAAAAATGAATATCACTAATTTTGAAAGTTGATACCATGATCTGATCTTTTTGAAAACTCAATTTTGAGCAATGAATCTTAAAATAAAATAATCATACTTGACTTTTCATGCAAACCTATTTTAGCCAAAACTTGACTCTATGCTTCCAATTTTTGAGGTAAATGATACAAATTATGATATGTTGAAATAAGGAGGACTTATACCTTATACCTCATTCTTGATCATGTCTCTATTTGATTAATGTCCATGTTGGCCTATTATTTTTTAAACCTCAAATATAGTTAGGCAAACTCGTATCCTATTTTATACATATCTTAACCATGCTATCAAGTGACTAAGACTAAGACTCACAAAATCATGATGTAAGACCATGATGCAAAAAGCTCTTTTCCCTATTGACTATTGATGCCTTTTGCAATCTCAATTTTTATGAGCATGAACATAAATCATGCACCTATTATATCTTGATCATGAAAGAAAGAGAATACAATTATGACCCTGATCTTGAAAAATCTTGACATTATTGCCCTATTATGATCTTGAATTTTAATCTCATTACCTTATGGAATATGATTTAATCATTGACACTCTCCCTATTTCTTGAATAGTATGAAACCATAAATGTAATATACTCTTATCTCGACCTATGTGATTAAAGGACTCACAAATCAATATACCATGTCGATGGCCCCACAAACATGTAGTCAAAAGGCAAGATCCCTTAGAACCAATGATGATGAAGGAGAAATGATTGATAAAAGGAAGATTGATGAAGAAAATGTTGAGGATGATATAGACAAAGTAAAAAGAACTAGGATCTATGATGATAATAGGGACGATGCTTGGGAAATGCAAAACAAGTTACTAATGGATTCTATGAAAAAATGGGCGAGATACATGACATCAATAATTCGTGGAGGAGTCCAAGTCACCATGATTTCCTTTACCACTGCATCCAAGCCTATAGTCATGGAGGTAGAGACAAAAATATAAGTTGAAATTTCAAAGGAGGACATGTGCAATAACAACCTTTGAAATCACAACTAGATTGAAATTTTGATATGGAAATTATGTAACTCCTTGTAACTTTTCCTTTTTGAAATAAAACATTGTACTCACTATATTTTGAGAATTGGAAATGTGATTCCTTTTTTGGAACCTATCTTTGGATTTGAAAATTCATGTATGGTTTGAATTTTGACTCCCATACTCAAATTTTGAATTTTGACTCAATCATGTTCACCTACAAATGGACCATCCGTCTTTGTAATATTGGACTAAAAATCATGACAGCTTGGCTAGTTGTATTTTAAGGATGGTAAAA
Source organism: Alisma plantago-aquatica (assembly GCA_963693085.1). Lineage (NCBI taxonomy): Eukaryota > Viridiplantae > Streptophyta > Magnoliopsida > Alismatales > Alismataceae > Alisma > Alisma plantago-aquatica. Next base: position 597,849,666 of record OY856414.1, on the reverse strand, counting down.
TTGAAAATATGTACAGGTTTAAGTTCCTAAAATGTCCTAGGTCTGGATCATTTGCCCACCACAAATATACTTGATAAAGAAATTGATATTGAAATCTTGATAATGTTGCTAGATTGTTGATATGGGTGAATGACCACACCAATGGTCTGGATAGGAATAGAAACCCTATACTTGCATGTTTGGAACTCAAAATACGAATATTTGAATATTGACTCTTGAATAACAAACTTGTTAGTGCATGAACCTTTTGGTCCATGACACTTAACCTTGACTATCGATCTCAATATTTCTCTCAGATATGACTTGAGAGTGAACTCAATTGGTGAATTTTGACCTTTGACCTTCATATTGATCAATGCAAATTTATGAGAAATTGTTGATTAGGTGATAATGTAGAGGGTATAGTTTTTATTACATAATTGGGGACACTCCATATTTGAGGATATGACCTAGATTTTGATGATCCCAATTTTGAGGATTTTTTGAATTTTGGGGACAAAATTCGTTTTTAAGGAGGGAAGGATGTGTCAAAATGGAATTTTGCATAAGTTTGAATGAAATCAAAATTTTCCCTCATTATATCCACTAATGGTCCCAAAATTATTTTTCTCAACTTCATAATCAATTTTGATACTCAAATACAAAATATGGTGAACAATGTAAACTTTATACACATTATAACACCTTAAATTTGATTAATTCATCACTTTGTCCAAAGAATCAAATTGTACAAATAAATCTTGTATAAATCATATCTTGTGATTCCTAGCTCGGGAATGTACAAATAAATAGTCAATTTTGAACAGAAAAACCCAATGGATTTATTTAAAATTCTTTTGAAATCTTATTCCAAACGATGCTTATTGATATCCCTATATTTGATATCTATCTTATTTAGTTTATCTAATGGCTCGATAATTATGATTAACCCTTGAGAAACCCTAATTCTGACCCTAATGCTCATCTTGAAACTGAACTTGACTACATATCAGTTTAGATATGACCTTGCAACTCATTTGCCTAGAATGTGAAACATATACATTGAACTAAGGATTAACCTTAATATTGTGATAATGGATCTAAATCTTGTGGTAAGATTGATCATGTGTATGATTCATGACTCTACTTTAATCAAATAGATCCTGGAATTCCAATAATGTTAGTACCATGATGATAATCTAGAATTTGATGATGACTTGGATTATGATCATAGATTAGGGTTAACACATATGATCCTAGAAAGCTAGGAAAGTCATTCACACTTGCAAATACTTGATATTTGAAATAATGTTGGACACATTGAAATATTGGTTGATTATAAGTGAATGACCCAACCCGAAGGTTGACATAGGAAAAGTGTAACCTTAATCTCGAATAATAAAACATGATATCCAAATATCTTGATCTTGACCCTTGATCCAAACATTGTGTTTTAAGATCTAACTCAAAGGGTCGACCTATTAGTAGTGGATCTGTACTCAAAATCATCGGTGAAAGGTACACTATTACATAACTCCTCCTTGATTGTATTGAAGATACTTTTATGTATCTCTTGAATGTATACTTGGCTACTTACTTGGATGAGATATTGTTCCCTATCATTAGTCTTCTATTTTTCTATACTATATTTTGAAAAACATGAAAACTTAAATTGCATGCCCATTATGACTGCCCGTATATTGATTTTGATGATGATATTGATAATGTCGATAATGCTAATAATGTTGATATTGAGTGCAACAACCCCCTCATTTAGAGGTGGGACTTGTACATTGGCCTCCTATTTCCTATGGTGAGAAGGGGCCTAGTGACCTTCCCCATCACGTTGGGTTAAAAGAGTCACACAAAATATATAAGCATGCTTATTTGATTACATCATAATGGGAACTTGTAATAAAAATTGAATCGTTGAATAAAAAACATTTTTTTGAATGATTTTTGTTTTGTAAATCATTTGTTATTCTTTCGAATATAAGTCATGCCAAGTATACTCTTTTGTTATAAACCGCTTTACTTGATTTTGATAGCGTATCGTGCAATTGCATGATTGTGTCTCAATTTTCTCAATTTTAGGCAATACAAATGGAATACTGAATAAGATCACTTCCGCACTCTACATACTCTGATGAAAAGGATATATCCGATATATCTCCATATTGGGTTAGTTTGTTCATTTAAATATCTAGTTTTTGAGTTATTATTTCTTATTGTATATGTCAGTGTGATAAATCCTATCGGGCCACTCAGGGATGGGCACTTCAATCCCTTTACCACCATCTAGGCCGTGAGATTGGATTGGGGTAAGAATGGTTCTGTGACACTTACCTCGTTCCGAACTGGGAAACAAAACTAGTTTTTGTGATTCTTTTCAAATTTCATTATCCCACCCTACACTTAAACAAATTGAGAAAGTTTTATTTTTCTTGACTGCTCTCTCAAATCTGCACCATATTATCCCAAGATCTTTGTGTTTTTACGAATAATCAATAAATCCCCAAAGTTTCCAAAGCTTCCCCCTAACCCCGGGTTCTAAAACCCTAACCTACACCCCCTTGCCTGTAAATACCCCTACCCCGAGCATCTCCACCACCTTTGCGACTCATTTCACTTTTCAATTGCTCAATTCATCCCTATTTGACCCTTTGACAAGTGTCCGAAGGATTGGGATTTGTAGTGGATGTTCCTCTCTCCCCCCTCCATCTCCGGTTGAATTCCAGGTATCATCGACTCCGGTTTCTTCTGTTCTTTCTTTTATGACTTTTATTTTTGTGTTTGGTCACGTGGAGCGATATCTCCCGAAATGGCCATGGAGCACGTCGACCATGGCATCTAGGGGCTGGGGGAAGATAACCCCTTATGTTTTTACCTTCCCACCCCTACTCATTTTCTTCTATTCATATCTGATCCACGCGAAGGGCATGATGGTCCTTTTGCTGCACCTTGACCCGACGTTGACTGGTGCCATCTCTTCCGCCAGTGAGGTGGGTCACTGACTTGGCTCACAGTGATTGGGACAAGCAGTGGGCCTGACCCCCCCCCCTCTCGCTCTCTCTGCCTTTTTAAAATGGGCATCAAAATTTCTTTTTAGTCCATCTTAAATAATTCATAGAAATTAATTCCTAGGTCCAAAAATAAAAATAAAATATGTTCTAAACTCGGAAAAATCCCCTCTATCTAATAAAAATAATGTCAATGCTTAATTTAGAGGTATTTGAATAAGTGTTTTTGGCAAGTATTAAATCGATTAAAAATCACTAAAAATACCCCTAAAACTTCATATCTCTATGATTCCGAAAATTATATGTTATTTTGATAAAAAAAACCTAACTAAGACAATAGTGATGGTTTCAGGACTTGAATCGATGGGTTGTAGAAAAAGTTAGTAACTTTGGGGTTTTAAGTCTTTAATTAATGTACATAGTTTTAATGAATGAACATGGTTATGATATTAGGACAAGTGGACCCTAAAAAGTAACTTTGGTGTTATAAGTCTTTAATGAATGTACATAGTTCTAATGCATGAACATGGTTATGATATTAGGACAAGTGGACCCTGATCTCATTTAAAGGTTTTGAAAAGTGGTTTCTAGGGCTCTAAGGAAAAGGTATGTGCATATAACACCTTAGTTGGGAAATTTTATGCCTTAACCTACTCTTCCCTAATGAGGCATAAATGAATCTAATTCTCTTTTCTTGAAACCCTAATTAATTATGCCTCAATTTAGATTATTATTTCATATTGTTTTGGTCTTATACCCCACTTCCATGCTTATCGATTCATATGATTATTCTTGCCATGACTATTTTTCTAGCATGTAGATTTATGTTCTATTTAATTTTAAGTATGAGTACTTATGTACAACCACCCACAGAGGGCATGTATTTATTCACCTTGGGGAATGTTTTATTCTCCCCATATTATTGTGTCGGTGATTGTGAATGTCTTATTCTCCCCTCACCTATAGGTTAGAGGTCTGGTGGGTGCATCAACCCTACTTAGTTAGGTTGACATAATTATGTTACATGCAATACTTTTTAATATAATTGTTAAATGCAAGTTTCTTTTAAATATAACCTCATACTTGTGTTATCTTCATCTTATGATGAAACCTAGACTAATTTTATTTACTTTTCTTATCTTGTTACCCTAGAATAGTTTTGTTATGAATACTTTTTCTTCCTTTTCCCTTTTGTTGGGTGTTTCCCCAACCACCCAGAATTTGGTGCTGAGCAAGGAGAAGAACAAGTTTGAAGGAAGTTATCTCAGGAGTAGTTCTCAAGCTTTTTGGAAGGATGTCTAGGTTGCTATAGCTTAATTATTTTTCTCTTATCTTTTTCTTTTGAATACAATCTTGTAGTGAACAATGAAAGCCATGAAATAGGCTTAGTACTTTTATTTCTGTTTCTATTGACATTTTATAATGTATCTGGAATCATGCTTATTTATTTTGATTATTATGCAAACATCCCAAAATCTCTCTTTTTGTGAAAAGTGTGGATGCTTTGTATTTCCTTTAAATTTTAGTGAGGAGGTGATCTTGCCTCTTTACAGCATGGTATCAGAGCTTGTTTGGTAACTATTAGGGAATGATGTTGAAGCAAGGGTGTCTAGAAAGGATCAGGGTTTCGGGGGCTGGTAATGTTTTCCTCTGCACCACTATCTTGGTTTACAAGGACTCTCATGCCCATATGATACCAGCCTGGCCTGAGCTGATACGAATTGCCCAAAATAGTATTCTTTTAGGCAATAACATTCTAGATGTCCTTTTCTCATCTATGCTTTTATTCTTTTCTCATCTATAATTTTATACTCCTGGAAACCTAATATTTTAACCCTACCTTGAAGGAGAGGTGACTTGTTCAACACTAAACAACATGAACAAGGAAAAGGAGTCAAACCCTAATGACCCCAACACTCCTGTGACTCTTGTGGTCCACCTTACTACTCTAGGCACCCTCGCCTTCACACTAGAGCAAGAGCTGGCAATGTTGTGCCATGTGTTGTCTTCCACCCTAATGGGGTAGCTCAATATAATGGCCGCCAACGTCAACAAGCCAAGGGAGCACACCAACTTCATAAACATGCGACTACCCTAATTCAAGGGTGACAGTGAACCCAACATGGTGGACAAAGTCGATGACTGGGTGTTGGCTTTGGATCAGACCTACGAGGGCATGGCGTGCCCTCCTCACCAGAAGGTTCAGTTTGCAACTTATATGCTAAACGAACCGACACACACCTGGTGGAATGGTGTCGCCTTCACCCGGGGCACCTCTACCATGGAGTGGGACCAGTTTCTGAGGCTCTTCAGGGAGAAATAGATCTGCCCTACCTTCCTGAGAAAGTAGGAGGTCGAGTTCTACAACCTCACGCAGGGAGGCATGTGTTTGGCTGACTACATTCAACGATTCCTACTACTAGAATGCTACACCACCGACCTTGGAGATGAAAGAAGAGCAACATTGTTCTTGGAGGGCCTGGACTACTAGGTGGGCTGAAATCTTGTCCCTCAGCTTCCACTCACCTTCTAGTAGATGGTGGATAAGGCCCTGGCCATCGAGTCCTACCTAGGATTCCAAGCTTCTAGACATAGTAATGGCTACAACAACAACAAGAGGAAGAACTCGAACCCGAATGAGAATCACGGACGTGATCGGTGCAATAGGTGATCTCACAACCATCCTCCTAAGAGATGTCCTGCCAATAATGCACCTGCTCGTAAAGACAACTGACCTCCACCGACCTTCCATGAGTGTGGCCAAGTTGGACATATCCGACCATTCTTCCACTATTTCCAGTAAGGACAGAATAATGCTCAGCAGAATAATTCCCAACAGTTGCAGCAACCAAGGTAGAACCTACCTCCACAAAATAACAACAACAACAACAACAACCAGAACTAGAGGTGACCGCTAGTGGAGAGTTGGAATGGGAGAGTGTATGTTCTCAATACTGAGGAAGAAGGCAAACATAATGAAGTTATTGAAGGCACCTTGCACCTTAATATGCATCCTTTAAAGGCATTGTTTGATTATGGCTCATCCAATGCCTTCATATCCTATTAGTTTGCCTCTATGTTAGAAATAAGAATATGAGTTTATGGATCATATATTAGATGTAAAAACCCCTAGTGGCAATATCAACTCTTCGTACCTCCAAACTTTGACCATGGACCTCTGTATATCTAGAATAATGTTTCCACAGATTTCATCTTGCTCGACATGACCGCCTTTAATGTCATCCTGAGAATGGATTGGTTAAAGAGGTACAAAGAACTTTTGTTTTGTGAGGAATCCAAGGTTAGTTTGCTTCATCCTATTGTGGGAAGAATGTGTGTCAAGTGTAGGAAGTTAGAGGAGTGACAATTTGTCATCTTCGCCATCAAAGCTAATAAGCATGTCTCACAAGGGTGTAGATCTTCCATAGCCTCTATAGTCCTCGATGCTACACCTCCTGCTCTTGACCACATAGATGTGGTGAACGACTTCCCAGTCGTATTTCCCGAGGAGTTACTGGGGTTTCCACCAACTCGCGAGGTGGAGTTCTCCATTGAGCTTGTACCCGTAACTTTGACAATATCAAAGCCGCCTTACTGCTTGGCCCCTACCGATCTTACCGAACTAAAGAAGCAACTTCAAGAGATTCTCGACATTGGATTCATCTTCCCCAATGTTTAGCCATGGGGAGCACTTGTCCTATTAATGAAGAAGAAGGATGGTTCGAGGAAGATGTGTATGGACTACCACATGCTTAACCAAGTGATGGTGAAGAACCATTATCCTTTGCCTCACATCAATGATCTGTTTGACCAGCTAAAGTCAACTACCATATTCTCCAAGATGGATATGAGGAGTAGCTACTACCAAATGCATGTGAAGGATGATGATGTCCCAAAGATGGCATTCAGAACTCTCTATGGGCATTACAAATTCATGGTCATTCCTTTTGGTTTGACGAATGCCCCTGCTTCCTTCATGGACTTGATGAACCAAGTGTTCCACCCATACCTTAACAAGTTCGTGGTGGTTTTTATCAACAATGTTTTGGTATATTCTAGGACATTAGAACAATATTGTGAGCATCAAAAAATTGTATTCAACACAATGTGTGAAAATCAACTCTATGCAAAATTCTCAAAGTGTGAGTTCTGGATAAAGGAAGTTATGTTTCTGGGTCACGTGATTTTTGTCGGACATATAGTTGTTGATCTTGTGAAGGTAGAAGCTGTGAAAAAGTGGAAGTCTCCAAAGAATCCATCTGAGATCCATAGTTTCCTTGGTTTAGCTGGGTACTATTGGAGGTTTATCAAGAGCTTCTATGAATTGTCCTTGCCTTTGACCAAGCTGACATGAAAGGAGGTTAAGTTCTCATTGACACCTGAGTATGAGAATAGTTTTCAGAAGCTGAAGTAATGCCTGACTTCTTCTCCCATACTTGCTTTGCCTATTGAGGGCTTACCCTATTTCATCTACATTGATGCATCCAAACAAGGCTTAGGGTGTGTATTGATGCAAGATGGAAAGGTGATAACCTATGCTTCTCTCCAATTGAAACCTAGTGAAGCTAATTGGCCTATACTTGATTTGGAGCTTGCTTCTATAGTTCATGCTCTAAAAATCTGGCGACACTATCTTTATGGCAAAAAGTTTGAAGTCTTCTCTGACCACACGAGTCTGAGTTAACTGTTGACTTAGAGGGATCTAAATCTGTGAAAACGTAGGTGGATGGAGTATCTCAAAGATTATGACTTCACCATCACCTATCATCTCGGTAAAGCAAATGTCATAGCTGATGCTTTAAGTCACATGAAGGATGTCGTTTGTGCTGCTCTGAGATGTTCAGTGTGGGAAAATCTTGAACATGTGACTAGTTGGCAACCTCAGCCTATCGATTCAGTGGATAAAGACAAGTTGTGTTTTCATATGGTTAGTTTGACTATTACATCGACCAAGATCTCAAAAGTAATTGATGCACATTTGGAAAATTCTAAGCTGGAAGAGATGAAGGCCTTGACTGAGAAACCACAATCAAAATTCTCTGTCGGAGAGGATGGTGTTGTCCACTTTAGACAAAGGTTGTAGATTCCTGACATGGGTGATCTGAGACAGAAGATTCTAAGCGAAGTTGATGGGTCCAAGTACACTATTCATCTTGGCATAACAAAAATGTACAAGGACTTGCAATGAAGTGTTTGGTGGAAGAACATGAAGTATGTCTTATGTGAGTTATAAAAGGATTGACAATCTGGGTTTTTCATATGGAAATACCTCTGTGAAAAAAAATGATTTTCAAATAAATTAAACACCTCAATCGATGGGAAGAGGGCAAGCCATAGGAAGAGGAAATCCTCTGGATTTCCAAAAAATAAATAAACACAACAACAAGGCAATTTCAATAGAACACCAAGAGAAAGCTTGTCACAATAGCAATAGAATTCCATAAACCAGTTGAATACCCTCATTGAAATATTAGAGGAATGCATGGTGAACAATAGTAACCTGATCTCAAGAATGAAAACATAATTGGAAAACATGAACACTCAAATGAGTGACCTACATCAGCACAACAAGATGATTAATAAGCAACTAGACTCTACAGTCCCATCAATTAAGAGCCCAATTGGGAAGTTCCCCTCAAGCATCAAACAAAACGTGATAAGTTAGAGTGCAAGGATGGAAAAACTTCAATCTAGTATCACTATAAAAGAACCACACGTTGTCTTTCCTATAGTTGATGAAAGTGATAATCTGGTTAACCCTAGAGAAGGAAATGTTCTGACAACCAAGAAATCATGAGGAGCAACTAAACCTATTCCATCCATCAGGACATTCAAAGTACCGTCTTGGCCCATTCCCTTGTTTTTTTACATTCAACTTGATATATTAAATTCATTGACACCATCACAAGCTCTATTCGTCAAGAAGTGCTTGACATGTCATCAAGTCAAGATCGAACAACAACAACTTGGTGGTCTTCTTCATCCTCTTAAAATTCCAGAATGGAAGTGGGAGAAGATCACAAATGACTTCATTACTAGTTTCCCTAAGTCCAAGAAAGATTATGATGATGTTTGGGTGGTTGTTGATCATATTACAAAATCTTCTCATTTCTTGCCTTTCAAACCCACATACAAAATTGCTGAGATGGCTCAGTTATGTGTGGACTGGATAATTTGCATGCATGGTGTGCCTACTGTGATAGTTTCTGATCGTGACCCAAAATTTACTTCTTGTTTATGGGGTCAGATTCAAGAAGAGATGGGTATTGATCTGCATTTCAATACTGCTTACCACCCGCAAATTGATGGATAGTCTTAGAGAATAGTTCAGATTCTGGTGGACTTGCTTCATGCTTGTGTGATGGATTGGGGTGGTGCATGGGATCAGAATCTACCATTAGCTGAGTTAGCATACAACAACAACAACTACCAAGCCAGTATTGGTATGCCACCTTTTGAAGCTCTCTATGGTAGACCTTGTCATTCACCTTTGCATTGGGATGATGTTGGTGAATGGTCCCTAGTGAAGACGAATGATATGTAGATGATGCTTGAGAAGGTACAACTGATAAAGAAATGGATGAAAGCTTCTCAAGACCGAAAGAAGATGTATGATGATAAAAAGATGTCTGATGTGAGCTTCTTACTAGGAGACTATTCATTTTTGAATATCAAGCCTATACGTTCTATTGTGAGGTCTAGAGTGAAAGGCAAGTTGAGTCCCCTCTATGTTGGACCATTTGAGATCTTAGATTATGTTGGAGACTGTGCATTCCTCTTACCCTTACCTCCTACTTATGATAAGATTCATAATGTGTTCCATGTCTTTGTGCTGAGGAAGTATGTGAAAGACCCTTCTCATGTACTCACGATTGATCCTGTTGAGATTCATGAGAATTTGACCTATGTAGATCTACCTATGAAGATCCTTGACTCCTGAATGAAGCAGTTGAAGAACAAGGATATAGAGTTGGTGAAGATTCTGTGGGGATATCATGGTTTGGAAGAAGACACTTGGGAGTTGAGAGATGAGATGTTACCTACTCAGCCTTACCTTTTTGTCTGAGATTTCAGAGATGAAATCCTTTTAAGGGGTGGAGTGTTGTAACATACTAAAATCTACTATGTATCTCTTTGTACTCTTTTTCAACAGGATTTTTTCTTCATTTTCATCCCATATGTCTTTGGAGTTGAATTAGTGGAACTATGATGGTTACTGGATAAACATTTCCCATATATTCTTAGTAAAGGGTTTTATGCACAAATACCTTAGTAGAAACCTAAGTAATGGGCCTAAAGTGCAATTGTCCACTTAAGTAATAAAATAGTAAAGGAATTCATGCTAGAACTTTCTAGGACATTTTAGAATATTAAAAAGAAAAGAAATCCCCAAAATATACATAAATAATATGATAAATGTTATAATTGGATAAGAGGAGATAATGAGGTATATTTTGTTTCCAAAAAAATTACAAATAGAATAACCAAGAGATAATTTGACACAAAATTTTGTTTTCTTGAACTAAAATTACTTAAGGACCAAATATCACCCAATGTGGAAAATATAAGTATATATATACATATATATATATATATATATATATATATATATATATATATATATATATATATATATATATATTTATATATATATACATGCATACAAATAGGGGCAGAGGATCCTATGATTGGGATACCCCACCATATATTAACTTACTAAATTAGCCATTACAAGGTCTTCATAAGGAGGAGGAGGAAAAGATTGAAAAAAAAGAAAACATATCTACTATCCCTCTGTGTGCCATATTGGCAGTTTCGTGAGCTACTTTGTTACACATGCATCTAACAAAAGAAACACTACAGAAAGAAAAATGATGTTTCAAGAAAACAATATTCTCCGCTATGGTTCCCAGGTAGTCTCTCCTTGAACCGGCATTGCCACATGCTTGGACTATCTCAAGAGAATTTGTCTCAGCTTATACATGTTCTGTGCCCCAACTGCACCCACATCAGTGTTGTCCTCATGACAATAGCTTCTGCCATCGCCACCTTAGAGCCACTACTGATCTTCTCCCCCGCAACGCCTATCAATCCACCTTCATTGTTCTGCATCACAATCCCTATCGCCTTCAACCCATCCTTCCCGCACGATGCGTCGATGTTCACCTTGATTCTCCTCGGTGCTGGTTTGGTCCATCTGGGCGTGACGTTGCTGTCGGGTTGGACGATATTGCTCTTGCGTGCACGTTGCTCTCCATCGGCAATCCTGGTCATGGCCAAGGAAGATCTCATCAGATACCCTCTCTACACCACACTATCCTAGAAGACACGCATGATGCACCCCCTCTAGAAAGCCCACATTGCAGCAACAATCATTTCCCTCTCTTCTCTGGATGGTCTTTCCATGGCCGAACTCATAGTGGCACTAATCTCTGCATCTTTGAAGTCCTCCACCCATCTTTGATTGCCAATCTCCATTTGTTCCCAGATCTCTATCGTGTTCGGGCAACAGAAAAACATGTGAGGGATGGATTCCTTCTCCGACATGAATAGAGAACAAGTGCCATCAACAATGAAATGTTGGTCAAACAACCTTCCCCTTTTTGCTCGACCACCAATGCAAACTCTCTAAAGAAAGTGGGCTGCTTTAGGAATCCAACCACCTCGCCATATGCTATGCCACAATCAATCCCCTTGCTGAACTGAGTGTTGCCAGACTTCCTCTTTTCCTAGCATCCCAAGCCAATAATCTGAGTGGACTGTAAACACACCTTTTTTAGATGGCCACCACGACCATGTGTCACTCTGCCTTTGTATGCTTAGAGGGATGGTACATATCCTTTTAACGTAGCTCTTCGGGAAGCATTCCTCCAGCTTTGGAGTGTCCCAAATCTTTCCATCTGGAGTCATGAGTTCATTTACTATGTTGTAGGGTGTCCCATCTAACCTTTTGAACTGAGCAAGGTTGTGATCCTCTTTAATCATCTATGTGTCATCCCAAATATTGATATCTTTACCACTACCTACCCTCCATTCCATGCCTTCTTTCAGCAACGCCTTAGCTCCCCATAGACTTCTCCATGTATAGCTGGGATTGTGACCTATCCTGGCTTCCCAAATAGACATTCTGGGAAAGTACCTTATCCAGTAGATGCACAACTTTTCTCCAAATATTTTAGCTAGTAGAGCTTGGTTGAAGATATGGAAATCTCTAAAACCAAGTCCTCCTTTTCTTTTTGGTTTGCACATATTGCTCCAGCTCAACCAGGCTATCTTCCTTTCTTTGTCCTTTGCCCCCACTAAAACCTTGCTATGATGCTTTGGATCTCATCAAGTATACCTACTGGTAGTTCAAAGATGCTCATCACATAGGCCGGAATAGCCTGTGTCACTGCCTTGATGAGAACTTCCTTCTCGGGCATGGACAGTAGCTTCTCGGACCATCCTTGTAGCTTTTTCCAGATTCTCTCTTTTATGAAACTGAAAATATGCTTCTTAGACCTTCTAATGGCTATTGGGAGGCCTAGATAACTTGCATGCCCATCCACTTCCCTCACATTTAGTAATCTCTTGAGATCTTCCCTCTTTAGAGAATTTGTCCCGTTACTAAAAACAACCTCTGTCTTAGAGAAATTGATCTTTTGTCTGGATGCCTGTTCGTATTAGCTGATGATTTCAGCTATCTTCAGACATTCTACATTGGTTGCTCTGGCAAATAAAATACTATCGTCTGCAAAGAAGAGGTGAAATATAAATATATATAAAAGACTTATTGAAGGAAAATAGGAAAGAAGCCAAGAAAAAGAAATAAAATATCTAATGTTCTCAAAATGGAAAACTAATTCCAAATTCCTAATCTAAATATGAAAATAAGGCTTTGGGCAAGTTTTCAACTAATACGGATAATATTTGGATAATGTGAGAAAGTACGAGAGAGAAAGTGTGTATAACCTTCCTTTTGATAATTAATTAAATAACCTCAACGTGACCAAATAATAGCAAAATGTATATAGTGCATTAATTGGGACACATGGATGAAAATTCATCATATTTGGATAATCTTAGAGTCATAAATGGAGGAAGAGAGAGAAAACAAAGAATGGTCTAATTATGTAGTTAAAGTTTGTCAAAACATAAAATAAACTCCAAATTCAGATTCTACACCTCAAAAATAGCCAGGGTGTCAAGCTTCATTAAATTTGGGATTCGTTTGGGCATCCAATTGAAGAGAGAGACAATCACTTATTAATGCATTATCACTTTAGTCGATTTAGAATAGGATTGAAAAAGAAGTGCCAGGCAACTAATATGTCTCATGTGTGTGATCCAATGGTGGGGAGTGACCCGTGGACCCATGTCCACTGATCGGACACGTCCATGTCGTCTCCTACCTCGGTCAGAACTAGGAAACAAAACAGTTTTTGCTATTCTTTTCAAATTCGATTATCTCCCCATACACTTAACCAAATCGAGAAAGTTTTATTTCTCTAGACTCCTCTCTTGAATCAGCACCACATTATTCCAAAATTTTTGTGTTTTGACGAACAATCAAGAAATCCCCAAAGTTCCCAAAGCTTCCCTCTCAGCCCAGGTTCTAAAACCCTAACTTACACCCCCTTCCTATAAATACCTCTACCCCGAGCATCTCCACCACCTTTGTGACTCATTCCACTTTCCAATTGCTCAATTCATCCCTATTTGACCCTCTGAAAAGCTTCCTTAGGCTTGGGGTTTGCAACGGATGTTCCTCTCTCCTCCCTCCATCTCTAGTTGAATTCCAGGTATCATTGACTCCAGTTTCTTCTCTTCTTTCTTTTGCGACTTTCATTTTTGTGCTTGGTCGCATGTAGTAATTTCACCCAAAATGCCCATGGAGCACGCCGACCATGTCATCGAGGGGCTGGGGGAAGATAACCCCATGTGTTTTTACCACCCTACCCTTGCTAGTTTTCTTCTGATCATCTCTGATTCGTGCAAAGGGCACAATGGTCCTTTTGTTGTGTCTTGACCCAACTTTGACTAGTGCCATCTCAGCTTCTAGTGAGGTGGGGCACTGACTTGGCTCGTGGTGATTGGGCCAAGCAGTGGGTCCGGCCCCACCCTCGGTCCATCTTAAATAATTCATAGAAATTAATTCCAAGGTCCAAAAATAAAAATAAAATATGTTTTGAACTCAAAAAAATCCCCTCTATCTAATAAAAATAGTTTTGATGCTTGATTTATAGTTATTCAAATAAGTGTTTTTTGGAAGGATTAAAATGATTAAAAATCACTAAAAATACCCCTAAAAGTCCAGATCTCTAAAATACCTAATATTATATGTTATTTTGATCAAAAAACCCTAACTAAGATAGTGATGATGGTTTCAGGACAATAATCGATAGGTTGTAGAAAAATTAGTAACTTTGGGGTTTTAAGTCTTTAATGAATGTACATAGTTCTAATGGATGAACATGGTTATGATATTAGGACAAGTGGACCCTGATCTCGTTTAATGGTTATGAATAGTGAGTTCCATGGATCTAACGAAGAGGTATGTGCATCTAACACCTTAGTTAGGAAATTGTATGCCTTAACCTACTCTTCCCTAATGAGGCTTAAATGGATCTAATTCTCTTTTCTTGAAACCCTAATTACTTGTGCCTCAATTCAGATTATTGTTTCATATTGTTTGGGTCTTATACCCCACTGCCATGCTTATTGATTCATACGATTATTCTTGCCATGACTGCTTTTCTAGAATGTAGATTTATATTCTATTTAATTTGAAGTAGCGGTACTTATGTACAACCACCCACAGAGAGCATGTATTTATTTGCCATGGGGAATGTTTTATTCTCCCAATATTATTGTGTAGGTGACTGGGAATGTCATATTCTCCCCTCACCTATAGGTTAGTTGTCCGTTAGGTGCCTCAACCCTACTTAGTTAGGTAGACATAATTATCTTACATGCAATCCTTTTTAATATAATTGTTAATGTCAAGTTTCTTTTGAATATAGCCTCATAAACTTGTTATCTTCATCTTATGATGAACCCTAGCATGTTTTATTTACTTTTCTTATCTTTTTATCCTAGACTAGTTTTGTGACACATACTTTTTCTTCCTTTTCCCTTTTGTTGGGTGTTTTCCCAACCACCCAGGTGCTGGTGCTGAGCAAGCAGAAGAACAAGTTTGTAGGAAGTTATCTCAGGGGTAGTTCTAAAGATTTTTGGAAGGATGTCTAGGTTGCTATCGCTAGATCCTTTTTCTCTTATCTTTTTCTTTTGGGAACAATCATGTAGTGAACAATGAAAGCCATGTAATAGCCTTAGTACTTTTTCATTCCACTGCTATTAACATTTTATAATGTATATGGAATCATGCTTATTTATTTGGATTATTATGCAAACATCCCAAAATCTCTCTTTTTGTGAAAAGTGGGGATGCTTTGTATTTCCTTTAAATTTTAGTAAGGAGGTGATCTAGCCTCTTTATATCATGAAACTCGTACTTCAGACAAGATAGTATATGATACTCAAATGTCTATCACATCATTGGTATGCTTTCGTAAGCATGCATTCCAGCCTTAGGCGTACTTGGAGTGGGTTCCTCTGGCTCTAGCCTTTCAAGGACATAGAGCTTTCGCTCATGATAAAGTACAGATCTCAAAATTCCTAAATCATATGTAGAAGATTATCCCATTTTGTCCTTCTCAAGGACTGATTGCAAAGATAACGTGTTGGTGTTTGACATTAGTTTGTACAAAGAAATATTGTAACTTTTCAAAATATTTTTTATTTATTTGATTTCATAAGTTAGTGATATTAATTTCAACTTTAGTTAATTATCTCCCCCACTATTGTATTCAAATTAATAACCCTCATGTATGAATTCATAAGATTGCAACATATAACCTTCTAGTGAGCCAAGATCCAAAATAATTTACCTATTACCTGGCCAATGCCAACGTCCATAGTCAATTATCAAGGTAGGTAACTTTTGTTAGTTTCACCGATTCTTGTATAGATAATATGCACAACACTTTGTAATAGTCATTTGCATGCCTCCGGTACCTAATCCCATTAGGCCCACTCATTCAATACTAACCCAAAAGCTAACACGAAAAAATATCCACCCTGCTTAAGAAAAACCTACATATCTACCATCAGAGATGGATGACGCATCACACTTGGGCATAACCTATGCTTGTTCAATCAAGCTTTTCATATGTGTTTCTTATGGAAAGCATCTAAGACTTAATATTTAGTTTGATGAATTTTATATATAAATACATATACATATCAAATCAACACATACTTAGTATGTATTATATAAATTCTATAACCATAAATGAGAACATGCAATAATTAAAACACACAAGCAATAGTTACAACCATTCTATTGTAATTCCTTGGAGTCCTAAGGAATTACTACCACATATGGTCCACATCATATGCAATATATTGTTGGTGAAGATCTGTGCTTGAACCAATCTGGGTTGATTGGTTCAACTCTTGAACCGGTCAGATCGCCTCTAGTCACTCAATTGGGCTCTTACAATGGTTGTCTGGTTCTCAGGTCTAAATAGTGTCTAGACTCCTCCAGCTAATTGGTTGGGCCACCAGTCCATCAGTTCATCCTCCTGTTGTCTAGCCTCCTTGGTCCTCCAAGCGATCGGGTCGTCTCATAAGCCGTTCATTTCACCTTTGTGCAGATCATACTCTCACGTCGAAACATAATTTAAAACTATCTTACTTCTTATTACATTGTATAAGGGAAAATATCGAGTTACATTCAAGGGGAAATATGAAGAAGAGCATTAATTTACATTTTGAAAGGGGAGAGAGGCTCAGTACGCAGTCTGAGTAACAATAGGAATAAACAACCACAACCTTGTACACACATATCCGGGGTTATTGGATATAACATTATTCACATTCATCATCAAAACTGAATTTAGGACAACACGTGTGAATTGCATATATATATATATATATATATATATATATATATATAGGGTGTGTATTGAATGCCCACGCGGGTAGTTTGTCTAAAGTACCCATGCTTTGAAAAACACGGTGGCTTATACTGTAAATACTGGGAATATCAGCGACTGCTGGACTTTCGTCTTCGTGATCCGCACACTCACAAATCTGTCCCCTCGAGGCGTTGCCCTCCAAGCCTTCGTCCCTCTCGTTCGTCCAGTCCCCTCGTCCCTTCCCCAATTTCCTCACAAGGTCGCCCCATTGCCACCGGTGGCCGATCTGTCAAACTGGGAAAAAACAACATAGGAGGAAAATTCCCTCCTCTTGCCTCCACTTTGCTCTCCTTCCTCATCCTACTTTGCCACTTCAACTCTCGATCTCTCCACCCATTGATGAAAGAAAAGCGCCTGAGATCAGTCCCTTCACCCAAAGATGCCGTCGGTGCTGTGATCGCCGCTGCTCTGGTGCTCCGCCACGATCTCCAGGTCTCACTAGCTCTCGAGAGATGAGGTTCTGGTCTTGGATGATCGTGTCGGCTGGATGGTCAAAGCTCTACCAGCGCACTACGCCGCCCCCACCAAGGACCTGAAGGTTCGAGGAAGGGAGTAGGATGAAATCGCTGGAGGTGTTTCGCATCGTGCACGGCCGGCCACCAAACCTTGTGGCGTACCAGAAGATCATCGAGGTGATGATTTGTGCGCGACAGGCTGAGATCGCTGAGTCCCTAGTGACACAGCTCGTGGACAGCGGCCTGAAACCACTGGCTCCGTCCTTCATAGCGCTGATGGAAATGTACCTCGCCCTGGACATGCACGATCAGGTTGAATCTGCCTTCGGTAGATGCATTGATCTGTCCAGCAATCCGAACCGTAATGTCTGCAGGATATACCTGGAATCCCTGGTGCGTGGTGGCTGTTTGGTCAGGGTTGAGGAGGTGGTTACAGAAATGACTACCAATTCAGCCATTGGCACCAACGCAAAGGTGTGCAATGTCATGTTGGGTGGCTTTCTGTCTGCAGAGGAGTATTTGAAAGCGGAAAATGTGTGTGAGATGATGCAACAAAACAAGCATGATATTGAGCCAGCGTACCTGGAGAAGATTGAGCATGTTAGCAGTCTAAAGAGGAAGATTGCTAAGAAGAAGCGAGTCAGTTTGACACTCAGCAGAGATCAGCGAGAGATCCTTATGGGCTTCTTTCTAGGTGGTTTGCAGATGGGAGAACCAGATGATCAGATAAACGGGCATTCTACAATCTGGTTCTAGTTCAAGGAGAAATCTGCCGTGCATTCCGTCCTATAGCCCCATGTATATGAAGGTTTCCGTCAGTGGTTACCTAGCCAATTTAAATGCAATTTTGCTGATGAATCATTGCTACCTTGGAACTTCTGGACGATTAGGCACATAAGCGTTGACTTCTTCTCCAACCAGTTCTTCTCCAACCAGTTCTTCCACAAGGCTGTCTTAATGTTACACTTTGTATATTAATTTTGACAGTCATACTGTAATAGGCAAGAGCCAACCGTAATGTAAATGGCAGTTTTGTAATATGTATAGTCAAATTGTAATAAGAAAGTGTCATATGTAAATATAGACTATGTAATATAGACAGTCACATTGTAATAGGCAAGAGGAAACTGTAATGTAGGTGGTGACAAATTTGTAATATGGATACTCATATTGTAAAAAGCAAGTATCATCTGTAATATGGACCGTCACATTGTAATAGGTAAGAACCAACTGTCATGTTGGTGACAATTTGTGATATAGATAGTCATGTTGTAATAAGCAAGTATCATTTCTAATATGGACAATCACATTGTAATAGGCAAGAGCCAACTGTAATGTAGGCGACAATTTTGTAATATGAATAGTCATATTACAATTTTCAAGTGTCATATGTCATATGGACATTCAATTATAATATACAAGAGTCTGTAATGTAGGTGACAATTTGTATTACATAATCTTCACATTTGTACAAGTTTAAAAGACATGATTATATTCTGTTGGTTTTTCAATTCACCCAACGACGTCGGGGTACATCCTACCAAACAGAGCCTAAATGTGGTTTAGCTATCACGTCTTCGTCATGAAAAACATGCCTGTAAAAATCGGTGCCCATCGGCTATTAGAAAGTGAGATACTGAAAAAGCTATGGAGAAATCAGTTAAGGTGTAACCTATTCTAGCTTGTTGGAAAGCACATTGTGACTGATTTGGATTAAAACACAATGCTATAATTTCCATTTATAAACATGAGTTAGAAGTTGGAATGAGAGGCGATGGCAGATGCAACGACCCGTCCTTCATCCATCCAAACATAAGTATCGTAAGCAATCATCATATCCTACTCATCTACCATCCGATCTTCAGCCTTTGTTCTATCCTTTGTTAGTCCTATACCAGAAATCAACCATGCTCTTAAGGCATAGTCAAAGCGTTTGTACAACACACCTTACAAATAATACAAGAGAAGAAGAGACGAGTAGGCTAGGTCAATGGTTTATTTTTCCCTCTTCTTTATGTTTAGTTACCGTGATGTACCACAATGTATATCTTGACACAATTTTACTTGTTAAAAGAATAATTGTGCTATAGTTTAGAGTCACTTTTTCTTTACAGTCTGCCCTCTGTGATGAGACGGGAGAATCAAACTTCTTCCATTCTTATTACGCAAAAAAATAACTTTGTAATATAGAATATTTGTTGAATTTTCTGACAGATTTATAAGTGATCAACATTTTAGATTGCTCACTCAGTCCAACGATGGAAGACTTGAATTGTTAAATTTAGACAAATAACTGATTCAGACTTAGATTTTGATCATCCCACAACCTACTCAGCTCCAATTTTATTTGCACGAATTGACTTACTTTCGTCAAGAATTTAATATATAACCTATGATTCCGTACAACATAGATATTTTAGCAGTTTGACTGGAATTGTTGCGAGCTTGAGTTTTTCCAAATTCAGATCTGACATGGACGAAATTTATTACATTCTATAATTAGAACTCAGAACCATTTTAGGTTCACACTTATTATTGACAGTTCCATTTTATTACATATGCTTAGCGAAAAGAATGTGTTTCTCTTAGCAAACTATATTACAGTTTGCAATTTTCTCCTTTGTATTACAGTTTTGTTTTGTGTATTACATTATGTCATCTCTCCTTGCATAATGTTCCTATATAAACACTACATATATATAAGTGTATGTTCAAGTCTACTGAATGTTCCTGCGTACACAAATCTTCATAGATGTAGTTATGTATTTGCATTATCAATTCAAAGTGCTCTATTTTAGTGATCTTCCTACCAATTACCTTCACGCTCAAATTCTCTTCCACCAGGTTAGAATCTTGATTTCATCAAAGAGCCCAATCAGTTAACAATCCAGAGTTGTGAATGAGTCATAATTACAAGCAATTCCCTATAACTTTTTCTGGAACATACTTCTACGTTGTAGAAACCACAGAATCTGAATTGTAAATAGGGTTTGCGGTGAATGTTAGGAAAGAATTATATATTGTCGTTTACTATATACCAAAAGTTATACATTTTGTATTCTACATTACGACGAACATCCTCCCGGAGCTTCCGTATCTCCTGTTGTTGCTTCTGCTGGAACTGCTGCTGAGCCGCGGCGGCCATCGTCTCCCGCCATGAGGGACACCTCATGGAGAGGTCCACTTCCGAATGGTGTCCAGTGCTACCGGGGCTCCTAGACCCGCTGAACGACCCTACAGTCCAGTCGTTATTGACCGCCACGGCGGCGACAGCGGCGTTGAGGCCGCGATTGACCCTACTTTGGTCTGCGAACAACACCTGGATGGCGGCACGGACGGGCAAGCGCTCGTTGCGTGCGGCGTGGATGGAGGCTTCCGGGGACAACTTGTGTGTCTCCATGATGCGGAAAAGCTCCTTGCGGACCATCTTGAAGGTCGCAGGGTGCGCCTTGAGGTAGATGTCGATTTCCCTGTACAGCCCATCATCATTGGACCTGGCGTGGGGCGGGAGTGTGCTAGCAAGGGCCTCGAACTCCTGGATCTCGAGGTTGGCATCGACGGCTGCCTCGGCAAGGTACTAGTCGACAAGCTTGGCAACCTTGACAATGGCGACCCAGCTCTTGATGGTCTTGTCAAGGGCGGTGAAGCGGCGAACGAACCATTCAACAGAAATAACACGCGAGGAAGACCATCTTATGAGCAACCCAGGAACACCCGGCGGCCCGGCGCATCGGCAGAGAAAGAACCCGGTGGCAGAAGTAGTAATTAAAATAAAAAATCAAAGATGTGTAGGCACGGGTGGCCAAAGTTCAGTAGCCGCGCGGGCAGCCAATATATTCCCATATATATATATGTATGTATGTATATTTATATGTATATATACATATGTATGTATGTATATATATATATACATATATATATATAGTTTGTCGATTCATATGTAGGATTTAATCAAATATGCTCATTAATCATTTAAATATTTGCACCGTATACAATAAATAATAAAAATTAATTCCAATCATATCAATTTAAATCACAAATACACCGTAAATTGACATGGCTCTCATAGCATGTTGGGAAATCAAGCATAGATATAGGCAGCAGAAACAACAAAAAATAAATGCCCAATTCCAAAAACTAAAAGATTGTGTCAACAATGATGTATCAAGGAAGGTATGTTTGTAAGGTTATACATGGTCTTGGAGCAAGTCCTATGACATTACCCTTGTAGCAATATGCTTCTTCTTCTTCTTCAGGAAGTAACAAGCTCCTTCAACAATAGCAACACTTGAACTTTTGTCTCCACCGACCTCCTATTCTAGCACCATGGAAAATGGTTTATGATAACCTCGTAGCATCAGACAACGACCTCCCGCCTCTAGAGTAGTCCACAGGGACCACTGAGAACTCCACATCGCATTACTGGAGCCAACATGAAGGAGTTGTCCCCTTCTGTCAATCTACTAGTCACTAACATGCTCTCCTATAATTGTTCTCAGTTGTTCTCAGTTGTTCTACCCCTCGTTATCCTTCTCATTAACTTATAGGGCTTGCTCTAGATCTCTATTGGCTACTACAACCAAAGAGGACAACAATTTTCAGAGCATATGATTCTCGATTGTGTGTGTCGAGAAGCCCAATACCCCTCTATTTATAGTAGAGGCCTAGGTCAGGGTTCCTAGTCTATGTGGGAGTAGAAGGGTACATAATCATGAATTTTTTAGAACCTTCGAATGAAGAACCTATCGGTTCAAACACACAACCGGTCAGTTGGTGCATGAGCATCTCGGTTCACTAAGTGAATCAGTCAGTTGGAATAGTTTTCTATTCTGAATGACATTTGGTATTCAATGCCTGATTAATGCTAAACATGACATCAACATCAATACTTGTTCCATTTTAATTGGCAACTCTACAGGCGACCTAGAAGGTGAAATGGTCATTTCACAAGTGATATGGTTACTTACCCAGTTCAGACAAAGTTCAACTAATATATATTCCAATTGACTTGACACTCCAACCGCTCGATTCAAAACTTGAGCTGGTCGATTCAGAGTCCAGTCACTCAATTTTAAACCTCATTTGTTTAATTGTACACATAAACACCTTTATTAATCAAATTAATCATCATTCATGAATATTATCCTCTGATCCAAGTGTAAACTATGTGTGTGACCCTATAGTTCCAGAATTACATTGGCAGTGACTGTCCATAACCAATTATGACATCACAACCAAAGAGCAATGGCGAGTCACACAACATTGCTACCCAAGTAATTCATAAAGTTGGAGAATAGATTCAACCTACAATCTTTGATTAGTGTTACCATGATTGTATAGTTTTTTTTATCTCTGATATGACGATTGAACTCGAGGCATGGAATCGTCATCTTGTAAACGTTCAATACATGTTCCTTGTACTAAAGTAGTCTTCCTGCAATGTAAGTGAGTTCACATATCACATATTGAATCACATGAGTACGGTCATACAATTCTCAATATCACTTATCAAGAGGTTCTCGGTATCAATCTTCTATAGGAGGGACAAATCCCATCTACATCACTCACACTCTATCCCCATGTGTCATACTGCACCCAATCATCTCCGTTATGACAACCCTTATTCAAGATTACGTTGGATGATGTCAAAGTACCTAAACTATATGTGATGAATGTAGTTACTTGAGGTCTAAGAACCACAATCACCACTATCACTATGAGAGACCATTCTCACTACCATTCCATAGTCTCCATGTATTACTCTCATGGTGGGTCTGTCTGATACATTGTTCTCTAACATGTACCCATGTGCTTGACTTGATATCATATATAATAACTAATGAGACTCTATCATTAGTCAACACACACTCTAGTCTTATGTATTAGTGTTGTCTATTTGGCAAGCTTGATTGATAATATTAGATTTTTAGGATCTGAACCTTTTTTGCATAGTTTTAATGAAGAACACGCGAAAACTATTGATTCTCTCATATTTCTATCGATGTCCTTAAAATTGAAAATGAGGACAAAGTACATTGTTTTGCAAGGAATATAATATGAAAATAGTGTTTTTCTTTCAATGATTACCTTTCTTGGAAAAGAAAATACTTTCTTGCTTGGTATACTCAATGTCCTTGAATCTTGTTCTAGTTCTGCTAGTACAGAGAATGGCATTCCCCATTGGTCGATAAGATAATCTTTAAAGATAAGGTCAACTCTAAATGGTAGTATGAAAGGATAAAGCTAATCTATTATATAGGATGACACATAGATAGTACTAGAATTAATAGAAATGAGGAGAGGATAATGTTAAACATTATCTTGGACTTAAAGTATATCAAATTCTACGCTTCCCTGATGTTGTTAGACAATATTTTTTAACCCAAAAATAGGATAATAAACATTATCCCAACATGTTGCTTGGAATTCATTTATCAAGGACTTTTGGCAATGATCTAATATACCTAGAACATACTTCCTAACACATATTGCACTGAGATTGAATCAACTGATTCTAACTTTGATCAATGACCCAAAATAGGATCCAAATTTTCCCTTAAACATCATATCTGCATGACATATATCTATATCTTTGTATCGTATATACATGTTGCATCAAACTAAAATATTTGTATAAGGCATTCTTCCATTGTTTCCATTTTTTTCTCAAGTCTGATCCCTACACCATCTGAATTGTGTCAGTCATGGTAACTATTTCATTCATTTTTTTACAAAGTAGATGGTTAATCGTATAATGTAAAACAAACACTCACAATATCCCTACAACATTAATTACTCCCATTATATATTCTATGTAGTCCTTATCTGTTTCTACTCATGTCAATCTCAAAATGTTCATTTCACCAAAAAGTCTCTATTATCATTTTCAATTTTTGAATGTGGAGCAGGTGTTCTCTACCGCAAACATATAGAACGTATATAGTTGGTTGGTGAAGCGTTTTAATGAAATGTTTTATGTTGACATCATCTAAAGACAAAACTAAGCTATACCATTCCACTAATAGTTGAATGTCTCCTTCTACTTCACTTTCCATATAGAATAATGCAGTGTGCCAATGTGCGGGTTCTTATGCGTGGTAACTTTGGGTGTGCCAACATGACACAATATTGTGTGCCAATATTGTGGGCCAAAAGAAGAAACCAAAAAGATAGACAAAAGGGGAGAGAACAAGTGTTGGCTAAGAAATTTGATTACAGATACGTGATTGTGAGAGAGACACAATCCTTATAATCATGGAAAGACTTTTCTTAAAAGATTTTGTACGCTTCATAGAAAAATAAAATCATCATTTGTTATGTGCTTGGTTTTTGGCAAAAAGGTTTGGATCCAAGATTATTGTGTTGAGGGGCCTCAATAATTGAATTGCATATTCAAAAGTGTAATAATACACTCAACTTCATGAAAATCAACACAATGTAAACTTTATTAATCACAATTTATCAAATAAGTATCATGTGAATCATAATCATTCAAATGTTCAAGAGAATGCAAATAACCATCTTATGAGTGAGAATGTGAATAACACATAAGAGAGAGAGAATAATCCACTTTGTCACATGAATGGTATCACAAGGTGAATTTGTTGGAGGATCTTCTAATCATCATAGATTTGTGATGTTTGTTTGAGAAGACAATCACCATTAGTAGGGTGAATCATAGTGATCTAGATACACCTAAGTGAGTAAAAAGGTAGTGGAGTGTGGGAGGAAGGTTTCTGGGATAATCATACAAGACGGATAAAAGCTTTATGTGTGTTTGGGTTTCAAAATATTGAATGACAACACTTTTAGGATTGGTTTAGGCATTTTGACTGTGGTTGTGATTCTTGGTGAGTGATACCTCAATGGGAATGGGTTGCTAAAAGGAATTGAATGCAGAAGATATTATGATGAATTACACATTGGGGGGGGGGAATTTCCACACCCCACTTTTTAAATATGAGTGGAAGCATCTATCTTGAAAGGGATGTCATATTAATATGATCATAGAAAATAAATACATAAATCACCATTGAGATTGATACATTGTTCTTTACATAGGAAACTATAGTTGAGTTTTATAACATGTCTAGACATTTCTAAAAATGGAAAATTAAACATCTCTAAGTAATTGGATCACCTAATATGGATGGCACCCCACGAGTTAGCTCATGAAGGTCTTCTAGTCCTTGCTTGCTTCTCTTGAGTCCTTACTTGCTTCAATTTCTAGGGACATCGATTCCCCAACCATGCAAATGGGAAAATCAACACATCAGAAAATGGTACTAGTACTTTATAATATGAGAAAAGTAAATATATATGACACGTAATAAAACTTGACATGAATTAACTATAAGCATTCTTGAATCATTATTTACATGCAGAATCGAAAAGTAAATGTATGCATCCCTCTATGACGCTCCCTTGGGAGCACATGATTTCTAGGAAATCCCTTGATGCTTGGAAAGCCCTTGACGACCCCTTGATGTACATGATTCAGGAGCATATAAATACTATTTCAATTCCTATTAACTTCATCATGACATTAACATTATCACAATCATGATTGTTGAACTTAACATGATGGGATTTATCCTCATTAACACGATCTCATAAACATGATGGGATTTCTCCCACTTGATCATTAACATGATTTTCATGAGTCATTAATCATAAGATCTAATCATAGTGAACATTATAAACATAGGACATACCATATAGTAATCATCAAGTAGTGATACAGTGAACATGATTAAAACTTGAAACTTGAAACGATAAAGTCTACTTTATACTTAACATGCAAACAACCATAAATACTTGTGCTCAGTAGCATGACCCATTTACCTTGGAGCAATGATGAGTCTAAGTTGGTTTTCCTGATCCTTGAGTCAAATCTAGGTCAACTTCCTCTTGTCTTGATTAGGCTTGAATTACCTATTCATAAACATTGTTAATCAATGCCTTGTATTGATCTTATATTGAATTAGTGTGAATTAGGGTTTGGATGCATTCATGTTAGGCTCATTGATCAACATCATTAACTTAGGGAAACTACACTGACTTAGATCATAATAATTACATAATTAGGGTTTCATAATTCCAGTGTTTCTAATAAAACATCATAATGGAAAGGCAAATCAGGACTTGACAACCATAAAATCGAATCCCTCTCAAAAAACCCTTTCCAATGGCTATTTATTTGTATTGTTCTAAGAATCCTATGATCTATTGTGAATATTATAAAACTAAACAATCAGGGAGCAGGAAACATTAGGTGTGACATTATTTAAATTGGTGATTAATCAGATGTAAATAAGTCATGAAATGACAAAAGGGTCTTGGGTGCATGTTACATGTAATCAAATAGGTGGGGGCAAACTGGTATTTTTCCCTTAACTGTAAACTCACAAAAAAGAAACAAATATGAACCATAATACCCTAGTTTCCCTTGTGACATTAATTATTTGATTAAAATAGGGAGGGAAACATGGTCATTTAATTGCCAAGGTTGTTCCTCCTCAACCATGGCACGATCAGCGAGCCTAGTGGTGGAACTCTAATTAGGTGCTCGTGTGTTGCGATCGAGCTGATGAAAAAAAGGCACAGAAAGAATCCCTGTACCCTGCCAAACCCTAGGAACCAAGCTTCAGGTTCTGGAGCACAATCGAGCACCGAGCTCCTATTCGTAGCCATGGGTGAGGCTGTTAGGAGCTAGGAACCTAGAAAACCGAGTAGAAAAGACAAAAGGAAGCGTGAACCACTTAATGGGAGTTTGGAAGAAGTGAAGGAGGAAATCGGGTGAAGGAAGGACTTGTGAGTCCCAAGACTATCAGGAAACATATTGAAAATAGGGGAAACAAGACGGAGGTTAAAAACTTGCGAGAGGGAGGGAGAGGTGTCCCTCAATATTAAGAAACATTCACAAAGCCAAGGTGAGTATCAAGTAGGTATTTGCATGGTCGGAGCAGAACTAGGGCATTCAGACATAGGAAAACCGACGAGGACTCCAAGAGGATCTATTGGGTGCAACAACTGGGGTGACTCTAGGGTATGTGGGCATATCAAAACAAAAGGAGGGAGTTTGAAGATGCTTATCATAGAGTCAATTGCGCGGGAGCTGGTAGAAGCAGTTGGGGCAAAGCCAAGGTCGTCAGATTAGCACTTCGAGTAGGTCTGGGGGCATCAAAGCACAAACATTGAAATTGGTAATGGAGGAGAACTTTGTGGGGCCTAAGGGTCATTCACAATCCAATTTGTAGGTGTAAGATATCTTGGGTTGTCATCTATAACTTGGGATGGCAGGACAGACAAGCCCTGGATTTGGGCATTTCTATGATAGACCACGGGAGCAGGTGAGCTAGGGCTTGCCCAATTCGGGAAACAAAGATGGGAAGGGTGGTAGAGAGATCTCACAAAGAAAAGTTATAATGGCCAAGAATCAAATCGGGGAGGGATTTGATCGAGACTGGTTTCACACCAGCGAAGGAAACGAAGGAGTGAGATGATAGTAGGACTATTAGATTAGGATAGAATTAGATACCAACCATTGGTGCGCGTGCCAATAAGGAAAGAAAAGGAATGAATCCGCATGACAGTGATAAAAATCCAAACAATATGCTTAATAACTCGTATTAAATGAAATCATATAGAAACACTAGCCAAACATTATGGAAATTTGCTTAATTCATTTGAAGGGTCGAACATGGTCAAAATCTTCCAAACTTGGACCTTCTTTCCATAAAATTAGATTTCTATTTTTATCTATTATTTCTATAAATGTTATTTTCTTTGATTTTAATGCATTATTAGATGAAATAATTGGACACAACTTTTCCTTTGTGTTTCTTGGAGTCAAAATTTGAGATAAATGTTTACTACTCACTACATTATCATGCCATTTACTTTCTCTACCTTTCTTATAACCTTTTCTTGGAGGAGAGATAAAAAGAGGTTAATGATTCTTTCTTCTCATATTTAAAAGCTATAAAAGGGGAAACTTCTTTCTCAAGTCATCTATTCCCTATTTTCATATTATAATCCTTTTGTTTTTCTCCTTCATTTTTCTTTAAACAATTTCATCAATAGTATAGAGAAAAAGGATTTTCTCCTTATTAAAACTATGAAAGAAAAGTGGATTACTTTACACAAAGTATGTTTTTCGAATTTAAAATCTTTTATTTCTCTGTTACACTTCCCCTAAACATTATTTAAGGTTAGGAAAGAGAAATGTGTGAGGGGAGTCAATGAATATTTCCTTGAATGCAAAATTCATATGTACAATGGAGAAAGCGGTGAAGTGATCATAATATTGTTTTCTAACTTCATTATTCTTGAAGAAAGTTTCACTTTAGGTTCTTTTTCCAATAAGACCTCAATTATTATTTATTTAAGAATACCAAACTTTAACACTTAATTTAATATTGATAATTTGGGATGTTACAATTCTACCCACCTTAGAACAAATTTTGTCCTCGAAATTTTCTAGGATATTACCCACCTTAGGGTTTTAGATATTCTATGTACACTAATTTCTAATATCAACTTATTGTCTCATTCTCATGGTAAAATACTATCAACATTTAGGGATACTACTAATGAACCTATTTCACATCATCATTGTCATCATAAAGGTCCTTTCTTACCTCTTCTCTAGGGGTTCTAATTCTACCATGGATCTATGTCAAATATCTACTCTTTGTATGCATGTCTAGCCTTACTATGTGCCCTATTAGGTTTAGGTGACAAAGGTCTCAAAGTCTTAATGCAACTCTTGTTTTATTTGATGCCTTTGGATACATGTTGGCCGCTCATATATGCAAAGGTGACATATTTTATCATTCTAATTTTAGCACCTCCACCATGAACATGTCCCATACCATATGCACTTGAAAGGATAAGACAAGCATGATTATGCATATAACAATCTCTCTACAAAACCCCATGAGCCTATGTCCCATACCAAAGACACGCGGGAAAAAAGAGAGCATGCTATTTACAATTCTAGAGTAACATAAAGGTCCACAACTTCTAGACACATAACCCTAATCCTTATCTGAATGTTTGTCTCATATCAAGACGATCTACTTTGTTTTCCAATATATTTCACCTACTTATTCTATACGTAGGGTTGGAACATATGAATCAGGTTGCTTTCTGGGGGCCATCAATTTATTGGATCTGATACCATTAATGCAACACTTGACTTTTTAAATATGAGCGACAACATCTATCTTGGAGGGGATGTCACATGAATATGATCATAGCAAATAAATACATAAATCACCATTGAGATTCATACATTGTTCTTTAGTTAAGAAACTACAATTGAGTTTTATAACATGTCTAGACATTTCTAAACATGAAATTAAACATCTCTAAGTAATTGGATCGCCTAATATGGATGGCACCCCACCAATTCGCTCATGAAGGTCTTCTAGTCATTGCTTACTTCTCTTGAGTCCTTACTTGCTCCAATTCCTTGGGACATCGCGTCCCCAGCCATGCAAAGGGGAAAATCAATACATTAGTATATAGTATTGGCACTTTATAATATGATCAAAGTAAATATACTTGACATGTAAGAAAATTTGACATGAATTAACTATAAGAATTCTTGAATCATTATCTACATCAAGAATCGAAAAGTAAATGTATGCATCCCTCTATGATGCCCCCTTAGGAGCACATGATTGCTAGGAAATCCTTTGATTCTAGGAAAGCCCTTGACGACCCCTTGAGGTCCATGATTCAGGAGCATATAAAGACTGTTTAAATTCCAGTTAACTTGATCATGACATTAATATTAACATAATCATAATTGTTGAACTTAACATGATGGGATTTCTCCCCATTAACATGATCTCTTAAACATGATGGGACTTCTCCCTCTTGATCATTAACATGATTTTCTTGAGTAATTAATCATAATATCTAATCATAGTGAACAATATAAACATAGGACATAGCATATAGCAATCATCAAGCAGTGATTAAAACTTGAAACTTGAAATGCTAATGTCTACTTTATACTTAACATGCAAATAACCATAAATACTTGTGCTCAGTTAGCATGACCCATTTACCTTGGAGTAATGATGAGTCTAAGATGGTCTTCCTGATCCTTGAGTCCAATCTAGGACAACTTCCTCTTGTCTTCATTAGGCTCTAATTACCTGTTCATAAACATCATTAATCAATACCTTGTATTGATCTTAGATTGAATTAGGGTGAATTAGGGTTTGAATTGATTATGGTTAAGCTCCATTATAAACATCATTAACTTAGGGAAACTACACTAACTTAGATCACAATAATTACATCATAAGGGTTTCATAATTTCAGTTAGGGTTTCTAATAAAACATCATAATGGAAAGGTAAACCAGGGCTTAAAAACCAAAAAATCGAATCCCTATCGAAAAACCCTTTCTAGCAAGTATTTATTTGTATTTCTCTAAGCATCCTATGATTTATTGTAAATATAATAAAATTGACCCATCACGGAGCAGGAAACATTTGGTGTGACAACATTTGAATCGGTGATTAATTTGATGTAAATAAGTCATCAAATGACCAAAGGGTCTTAGGCGCATATTACATGTAATCAAATAGGCTGGGACAAACTAGTCTTTTTGACTTAACTATGAACTCACTGAAAAGAAACAAATAGGAACCTGAATACCATTATTGCCCTTGAGACATAAATTGTTTGATTAAAACATGGAGGGAAACATGGTCATTTAATGGACAAGCTTATTCCTCCTCAGCCATGGTGCGAGTAGCGTGCCTGGTGGTGGAACTCTGATTGGGAACTTGTGCATTGCGATCGACCTGATGAGAAGGAAGGCACAGAAAGAATCCTCATGCCCTGCCAAACCCAATGATCCAAGCTTCTGGTTCTGGAGCACACTGGAGCATCAAGCTCCTAATCATAGCCATGGGTGAGGCTGTTAGGAGGTAGGGTCCCCAAAAAAATGAGTAGAAAAGAGAACAGGAAGTGGGAACCTCTTTGTGGTAGTCCGGCGGAAGTGAAGGAGGAAATTGGGTGAACAAAGGACCCATGAGTCCCAAAACTATCGAGAAACATAGTGAAAAGATGGGAACCAAGACGAAGTCTAAAACCTTGTGAGAGGGCGGGAGAGGTGTCCCTAAATATAAAAAAACATTCCCAAAGACAAGGCGAGTCTCTAGTAGGTATTCGCGTGTTCCGAGCGGAACAAGGGCATCGAGATGTAGGAACACCGGCGAGGACTCCAAATGGAGATATATGGTACAACAACTGGGGTGACCCCAAGGTATATGAGTATATCAAGATGAAAGGAGGGAGTCTCAAGATGCATACCATAGTTTCATATGTGCTGGAGTAGGCGGAGGTGGATGAGGTAAAGCCAAGGTCATTGGAGTAGCACCTCGAGTAGGTTTGGGGGCATCAGAGCAGAAATGATGAAATTGATAATGGAGCATCACTGTGTGGGGCCTGTGGGTCGTTCAAGATCCCATTTGTAGGTGTGAGATAGCTTGGGTTTCCATCTGTAACTTGGGATGGTGAGATAGGCAAGCCCTGAATTTGGGTGTTTCTATGATAGATCGCAGGAGCAGGTGAGATAGGGCTTGCCCGATTTAGGAAACAAAGATAGGAAGGGTGGTGAAGAGATCTCACAAAGAAAAGTTATAATGGCCAAGAATTGAAACAGGGAGGGATTTGCTCGGGACTGGTTTCACACCAACGAAGGAAACATAGGAGGGATATGACTGCATGACCATTAAATCAAGATAATATTAAATACCATCTACTAGATTGCATGTGATAAAGGAAGGGAAAGGAAGCAATCCACGTGATAGTGATAAAAACCCAAACTATATGCTTAATAACTCATATTAAATGAAATCATATAAAAACCCTAGTCAAACATTATGGAAATTTCATTAATTCATTTTGAGGGTCAAACGTGGTAAAAAAGCTACAAAAATTGGATCACATGTCCAAGAAGGTGTCTACATTATTTCCATTAAATTAGATTTCTATTTTTCACATGTTTTGTCTATTATTTCTATAAATTTTACTCCATTGGGTTTGAATGCAATAATAGATGAAATAGTTGGATCAGAACTTTCCATTGTGTTTCTTGGATTCAAAATTTGAGATAAAAGTTTACTACTCACTCCCTGATCATGTCATCTACTTTCTATGCCTTTTTTAGAAACTTTCTTCTCATATTTAAAAGTTATAAAATGGGAAACTTCTTTCTCAAGTCATCTATTCCATATTCTCATATTCTAATCCTTTCATCTTTCTCCTTCATTTTTCTTTAAACATTTCTAGCAATAGGAGAGAGAAAAAGGATTTTCCACTTATTGAAACTATGAAAGGTAAGAGGATTACTTTATACAAAGTATGTTTTTCGAATTTGAAATATTTTATTTATTTGTTACACTTACCTTAAACATTATTTAAGATTAGGAAAGAGAAAATGGTGAGGGGAGTCAACGATTATTTCCTTGAATGCATAATTCATATGTATAATGGAGAAAAAGGTGAATTGATCCTAATATTGTTTTCTAACTTCATTATTCTTGAAGAAAGCTTCACTTCAGGTTCTTTTGCCAATTAGCCCCTCAATTATTATTTATTTAAGAAAATGACACTTTAAGGTTTAATTTAATATTGAAAATTTAGGATGTTACAAAAATGGTGGAGCGAAAATTGAGTCATGCTTTGGTTACAATATCTAGGAACTGAAGGTAGAAGATCAACAACATTTATACGATCTAACATGTGATAGAAGTTAGCCTTCAGATCACATGATGTACACCTAAGTTAACAACATAAAACCAATAGAATTTATGTAGTTTAAAGTGTAACATTCATTAAATTAACTACATCATAGTCACCCTTTGTCTTCTCTTTCCTTAATCAATTTGAGGGTGTCATAAATCAAATACTATAAGATGGTTGATTATGATCATCTAACAATGAAGGGTGAGTAGACAATTAAAATCAGAATGGTATGGGATAATATTAGAGATAAAGGGACTAAGAGTCATATTTTAAATGGATATGCAGTTGTAAAGGTTCAAACAAATGTAGCATACATCCCAAGAAAGTCAAACATAATAATTACCGATTTAAAATTATATTAATGGAGTGCCATTTTTGTGGCTTAGGTGTATTTCCTTTGTATGAATGATTACAAACATACATACAAAATCATGTTTGAATGTAGTTATTTAGACGTTATGCGAGAATTATCTATGAATTCCATTCTAAAAGGTTTAAATCATAAGAATTGGAATGATTTCCCTGATGTGAAGTCCAAGAAAACTAATATCATATTCTCCCAAATTACATATTATTGTTGGATGGAAAGAAATAGAAGCGTTCATGAAGGTAGCACTCAAAACTCTAATAGTTTGTACAGGAGTATTAAAGATGACATATTTATTTTTTTATAATTCTTGGAACTTTTCCTATTGAAGATTTGTTTTTTGATTTTGTTGAAAGGTGATATGTTGGGAGTTCATATGGGTGATGATCTACCTTGTTTCTATATTATTATGTTTTGTTATCTAAACTAAGACATGGGTGATGGTGATACTGTTGATGATGTTATTTTTTATTTTTTTTGGACATTTTTTGTAAGGACCCTGACCTGCGTTTAGGGCTTACCCTATTTGTTTTGCTTAACCTTGATGGTTTGGTGCTTTCTAATCACCTTTGAGTGGTGATTAGGGTTTGGTTGTGCTTTGTTTAGAGTTGAAGGTGCTACTTGCAAATAACCCAAGTCTAGGGTTTTGTGTGCAAGTTTTCCATCTTATGAGATGTTTTCCCCTCTTTGCTTCCTCTACGGTTGAGAGGAAGGCTTGGGCTTGTGTTTGAGTCCTTTTGGACCTTTGTTGAGTTTGTTTGGGCCTTGGAGTCCCTTGTTTGGGCTTGCTTGGGCCTTGTGTCGGCCAAGTAGAGCTTGTGTCGGCCTAGAGTCCATGGTGCTCATTTTGGACAAGTGTCTTGTGGCTTGCAAGAGAGGTGGCTTGAGTTGGTGGACATGGGTCCCTTGGGTGGACGACACCTAGAAAGGGTTCACCTTGGTTTCTCCTCCTTCCTCATCTATATAGGTTGTCCCTTCCTTAGCTTGAGGTCCCTTTAGTTCCTCTTCTCCTTGTGCACGACACACCCTCTCTTCCCCTTGCTTGGTGGCCGACACACCCTTGAAGAAGGAGCTAAGGTGGCCGACACACCCTTGTGTGAGCAGCTTGGAGGCCGACACACCCTTGGAGAAGGAGGTGGTGGCCGATACACACCCTCTTGGAGGAGCTTTGGTGACCGAAAACCTTGGAGCTCAAAGTGCATCTTCTTCCTTGGAGCTTAAGGCGGGTTGCATGACTCTAACCCTAACTACTCTATCCTCTTATCTCATATGTTGTTTTAATCTTGCTTATGCATGTTAGTAGTTGGTTCTTGTTTAGCTTGCATGTTGGCTGATCCATGTGTGTTAGGGTTTAGGAGAGAAACACTCCTTTCTCCCCTTAGTCTAGATGAGTGAGCTTGGGTCCTAATGCCATGAGCAACACCCCTCTTTCCTACTCGATTGAGGTGAGCTTATGACTTAGTGGCTTGAGAAATACCCTCTTCTCACCTTGGGCAAGATGGTGAGCTCGTTAGATGGCTTTGATGAGTTACACCTTGGTCGAGATGTGCTTGGGGAGGTGCTGCTCGACAGCCCTTGCCCTAGTTTTACCTTGCACGGTTTGAGTGAGTCAAGCTTTTCTTTTTGCTCGCCCGATACCCTTCTCACTCGATGTTCCTGCTCGCCCTATGTCTTGCTTGCCCGACATACCCTACACGCTTGAACGCACCTGGCTCTGCTCGCCCGATACTACCTTGCTCACCCGGCTCTTCTTTGGCTCGCCCGACAGGATTTGCTCACCCGGAACTTGCCCGCATATCCCGATACTACCTTGCACGCCCCTGTGTCGCCCGGTACCCTTGGCTCGCCCGACACAACCTTGGCTCGCCCGACAGGCCTTGCTCTCCCGGCACGGCCAGTCTGCTCGCTTGATACACCTACGCGCCTCAGCTGCACGCCCTTTATGTCCTGCACGCTCAGCAGTGAGCTGCACGCCTTGGTTTGGGTGAGGGTGAACTCTACCCGAGTAGGTTCTTTTGGTGAGGGCTTTAGTATCTCTTGTGAGGGACCTTGGTATCATGGAAGTAGCTCATTTAGCAATTGCCCTTGATAGCATTAGTAGCACCTTGCTCACTTAATGATAACGATAATGGCTATGATGATGCTTGTGTTATATGTACCTTTTGTGAACATGATGTCAAATCATGGTAAGGTACATAAATGGTTGCATAATAGTGTATTTTGAGCACATGATTCTTAGGTGATATATGGTGACATTTATAGCAATGATATCTCCTAATGGTGGGCATAACCCTTATATCATTGATATGCTTAACCCTAATTTGATAATAATGTAATCCTCTGAATGGTAAGTTCCTTGGTTATTCTCTTTGGTTGTTGAATGATGCTGACCATGCAGGTAATGCTTAGCCCAATGAAAGGCTATGAGAATTGGGTAAATGAACAATGTGATGATAGGTGTATTATGAATGATGATTTCATAATGATGTTGAAAGCCCTGAGGGGCTATGGCTTTATGTGATGAGGGATTGAGATCCCATGATGTGTGATGATCCTTGAGATGGGTCTAGATGGTTGGCAAGAGGCCAAGTGATAACATGTGATGTGAGATCCTTGTGATGAATCAGTATGACGTAAATACCTAATGTTGTGTTTATGTTGTTTACTTCTGTTATACCTTGCATGTTATACAACTTGGTTGAAGCTTGCAATCCATCTAAAAGATACTAACTAATCACAGTGTAATCTATAATGTAGCTTGCCCTGGCCATAGATTTATCACCAGTCAGGATAGGGTGATGATGAAACAGGTTCTCCTGCGGGTTAACCCGGAGCACATATTTTTAAATATACGAGGTTGCTCCTAGCCTAAAGTGAGGAGGTAAGAGTGAAACTGCGGTTGTAGACTCAAGGGCGAGGTGAACATAGCCCATGACTCAGGATATGTGATATAATGAGCATGAATGCGTTCATGGCTCAGAGCACGGTGTTTAGACATGTGGCTCAGTTTTACTAGCGCCGTGACCTATACCAAGGCGGGCTAGGCAGAGGGTAGCCTGAAGAGCTAACCCTGTGGCTATGACCACTTCAAGCATGAGACTGCGGTCCTGCTTATGTTATACTTATGTACGGACATGAGGCGGAGAAGGTTTTGGATTCAGGCTCTTCCATTGACCTTATATGGCACCGGCTATGGGCTTCGCAGCCGAAGGTTGGAATTGAACGGTACCGTTCAATTCCTCGGGGCATAATAAAATGTAATCCAGCCGTTTAGTATGTACTGTTTAAGACAAACACGAAACAATGGTTGAGGCCTTGTTTGTGTAGTTAACTTTAATTATCTTGCAGTTGCTTGTGCATTACTCCTATGTGGTAAGTTTTATATATATATTTCATCTCGTCAATCATGTCCCATTGAGAGGTATGCAGGTTATATGCCTTTTTGGTACAGCTGGTAAATTGTATGGTACAGGTGGCCTTGCTTTTCATAAACTGTTTCTATTATATTCCTTATCAATATATATCTGCTCATATAAATGCTTATCTGAGGTTTTGTAGTTTTTGCGCGGAGTTATGCCTCCCGCTGGGACAATGTTCAATTGTCTCACTCCGCTAGTTTTCACCCTTTTTAGGTGGTCGAGCTTGTCATGGTGGTGGTCGCGAAGTTGCGGCCGAGCAGTGAGAAGATATGTAGAAGGCAAGCTTTGGAGATGCTGCTGTTCTGGATGTTTTGTAGTAGAGTCTAGAGTCATCCCTGTACTCTCAGGTCCTTGGCGGTGTTTTGACGATGTTTTACGATGTACGACCGAGATCGTTTGTATATCCTGCTGATGGCCAGATGTGGGCCTTTATATGTATGAACAGGTGGTGAACTCATTGTTATGACAGGACAACTGTTGCTCTAAGTTGTGGACATATATCCAGGCTTGTATGGATATGTATATAATATGTTTTCTTGTAGGATATGGACTGGAATGTAATATGTTTCCCAGTTTATCAATTTTCCGCAATCGGTTTTAATTTACCCGTGCTTTTGATAAGCTGTGGTTATGGTGATTTCCGCACGTTTTCGCGTAACACCTCGTTATCTGTGTGATAATGGGATGTGTTGCCACATTTTTTATATGACATCCATAGAGGTTTTTATACTCAAGTTGGAAGGTCCATATCTCTTTAATCAAACTATCTCTTTCTTATGTGTAGTTGATGTGGGCCTTTTTGTCGAGATGAGATAAAGTAGTTACTGATGCAAACATTTTTATTGGCTGTTTTAGAGAGCCTCCGGTCTGATTGTATGATTGCTCATTTTCCAGTGTTAAGGATTGCTTGGAGGAGTGAATTTATTTTTGAGGATGATGCTAGTTTATCTTTACTACCACTTAAGTAGGAAGTTTGATTCTTGGATTATTTTTTTGTAGCTTTTGAAGTTCTTCTAGTGATCTATTATAGAGAGATTATACTTTTTTCTATATGACACATTTATCTAGAGAGCATACTTATTCTTTATTGTTAATATGTCCCAAATGGGTTGAGCATATGTAAAACTTAAATCTTTAGTTATCCAATTTGTAGAACTATTATTAAAAATACAAAATAAGGGAAATAATATTATTTGATGGGAAAAATTACTGAGTTACATAATTAGGAGATGAGGAAATCAAATTTAATGTTTATTCTTTATTTATTTAGAATTTTATGTATTTAGAGCTTTCACTTAATGTAATAGATCTTCTCCATAATCGATTCTGACCCTATATACATATGAAGAAGCTATCTTTCACATTTCAATCCTAGAAAAATTATGGAAAGTCAAACTCATTATTTTGGAGTATTTGCACATCAAGTTTTACTATTTAATTGTAGTGTACTTACTTTAAATGTAAATCCTTTTTGTCGAAGATATATATGAAACATTATATTATTAATCCCTAACTAACCGTTATGTATTTTTAGTTTTTCAAAAAGGTAATTGGTAATATTTTATTGAAGAGAACATATGAAAAGGTAATGGAAAGTTTGGTACCTAGGTTTGAGTTGTTACAACCCTATATTTGGTCTAATGCTTATCCTTAGTCATTTTTTGCACGTTGTAGAACTAAATGGAAGTGACGATCCTACAATCACATATAAGTTTTGGTTGATAAGAATTGTAAGGATGAAATTTCTTTTAGGTGGGGTGAATGTATTGTATCTACCTTTTAGGATTTTTAAAACAAATATGTATTGGGGTGGTAATGTGAATTGTCAAATTATGATTCATATGTATTGTTTAATTACATTTTAAGTAGATATAACTAAAGAAAGGAATAATAGTGGTAATTTGAGGTAATTTGGAAATGCATTTAAGATAAACAATTCTTTATATTGATATTTTTTGGATTTATTTCATATATTCAGAACAAGTGAGCTTCTAGTATCTGTTGTATCCAATTTAATATTTGTTGCACATGAGAATGCAATCATGTATATTAGGAAATATATTATTGTTGTGCGAATGTAGTTTTTTGAAGTTGGTGACTATCTTTGATGAGTATGAATTGTTATGTATGCCTTTGTGGATAGTTTGCTAGGTCTTGAAACATTACATTTTTGTCGTAATTTTAATTAAGACATAGTTTGCATTAGAAGGTAACACTAATCAAAATTTCTTTTCATTTGGAGTGGAAGATGTCGAGTTGTAGATTTTTAGGAAGAAGTGTGTATTTAATAAAGGATGGTAATATATTGATTGATGTGGTTTGATCGAATCAATGAGTTGATTCTCAAATAATCTGCCAATATTTAGATCCTTCTTTGGGCTCCCCTTTTTAATGAGTAACACTATCATGTAGCCCTTTGATCCTCATCTAGTGACTCCTCTATAGTCTCGTATCCTATACCAAAATGGGAAAGTAGAGGTGAATGTTGAAGGTGGTACTTCTTCCATGGTAATTATAATGGAAACCATATATGTAGGTTTTGGGAAATTGGTTTGACACTTTCATCTATGGAAACAACATGTGGAGGAAGAATGCGCCTCCACTCCTTTTCTTCTTTCCATTCCTAGTTGTAGACAGAAACACACAACAGTTTGGGGAACCTGAGGTGAAGTGAGTAAGGGTGTAACAAAGGCAAAGATCCACAAGGGTGATAAAAAATTAGTTAAAGCCGAAGGAAAAATCCCTAACAAGTACTTATAAATTTCTGATCAAAGGGCATTGGTCAAGGTTAATCTCTAAGCAAGGTACCGTGGACAATATCTTGGTGGCCAATAATAGTTGGTCAGGTCCTATCCCTAACCAAAAAAGATAAAAACCTTGACAGTCAATTAAGAATTGAACATTCATTCAGTCAAAAAAAAAGAATTGAACATTCAAAAGTTAGTACCTTGTATCCAAGACGTGAGCCTATGAAGTGGAAATGAATACATGCATACATATACACATAAACACACACACATTGCCGACAAGTATTGGCTCAAGTCATCAAACACGATGTCCTCTAAAAAAGAACTTGGGTTTGAATCTCAGCTGCTGCCTTGATTTACCACCCTCCCAAACATTCAGCATCTGTCTCGGGCATTGGAGAGAATGCCTCTCTTAATATATATATATATATATATTTATTTATTTATATATATATATATATATTGTCACATGCCAACAACATAATATTCAACGCATGAAAATAATCGAATCAATTTTGCAACTATCGTGTGTAGATTCAAAATAAATAACTCAGGCATGATGTTTATCCAAAAAATATGCATATCCTCTAAAATTCTTTTGATACATCATTCACTTGCACTGCGTGACTTATCATATCCCCTGATACATGCTGCAAAACTAAAAAGGAGTTTGCAACCACCCCAAGAGTTTATTACATGTGTAGTCCCTAATGCCTCTGTTGGGCTTTCTCAAGTATTTTTCATATTAATTTTACATATTTCATCATATGGTATTATTAAAAATTATCATTAATTTCTATAAATTTGTGTTTAAACTACTTACAAAATAATTAAATTTCAATTAAAACTAGAAGGAAATGTCATGTTTTTTTGTTATGTTTCAACGATCAATTTTTTTTAGGAAACAATTTCTCTTCTGATCATTTTGTTCAAACACTTGACATGCACTAGAAAGGAATTCACAAAGAAAAATTAATGCACCGTGTTTAGTTCACATGATATTACATGCAAAGATAATTCTGTACTTTTAGTGAAGTATTCATATAAAAAATAATTGAAGAAGAGATTAATACCAACATTTATTGGCAAAAAAAACTGGACATCAAACCTTGGCTCCAAACATAGATCAAGATTTTCACTCATGATTTGAAAGAAGTCTACAAAGAAGATGAAATCCAAATAAAAGAAGGATACAAAAATCATTGAACATATTAGATTGACACCAAATAATAATAATTTGTTGATACGGCTACGTACTAGATCCCAAACTCAACAGTTTATGATGGAAACAATGTTAGTGTTGAGGAAGAACAAAATGGATTACTTGTGGGTGGGAAGAACACTCACATAAAGAAAAAAAAATGAACTTACAACTGGGTGGTTCATGCTCACACCTTATAGTGTACATAACAGAGAATAAAAATGCACTTTTTTCATTATCTTGGTGAAAATAGGGGAGAAAGGCAGCACATTTGGCGTTATTGAGTAAATAGCTCACTTGAAATTGAAGTAGCGGCATCTATGAATACATATTACACCTTTTTTGCCGATTGAGATTTATTAATATGCACGAAGACAACTAAATCCATGAGTTGCTATCCTCGAAAGCACCATGGGAAACTAAAAGGGGAACCAATGGGAAATGGGTGGATGACCAAGAGTAATGTTGTTGGTGTGTTAGATTCATTTATCATCCAGCAGTGCACTGTCACACAGTTATTTGTCGCACAACCACACCCTAACGTCATTTACCCCGTGCATGACTCTTCCCATATTTCAACAACAGGCTATTTTACAACTGTTGAGAAGTGAAAGTGGAAAGGTGTTTAGGGAATAGGGGTAGTTGTGATACCGTTTGCACTAGGTTTCCGGTGCTATGGTGTTAGGGAGAAAGAAAATTTGTTTTATGGAATATCAGCTAGGGTAAGGGAGGGTAGTGAAAACAAATTAATTTTTTTCAAGGATTGACAACAAAGGTCTGGGATAAATCTTTGGAAAAAACTACAATATAGTCAGGACTTGTATCCCAGGCTGCATAGCCCTGACACTAGTTTTTTGGTATTACCTAGAAATATTGTGAGAAGATTCTTAGAGACCAATGGAGGAGAAATTCTCTTTTTCCAAACCTCTT
This sequence comes from Alisma plantago-aquatica, assembly GCA_963693085.1. NCBI lineage: Eukaryota > Viridiplantae > Streptophyta > Magnoliopsida > Alismatales > Alismataceae > Alisma > Alisma plantago-aquatica. The sequence continues at coordinate 597,807,751 of OY856414.1, read as the reverse complement.
TTTGGTAGGCTCCTAAACCTCATACCCACAACGCTAAGGAACTCATTTTAATTGATAGATGCAGAGCACATGATGGTGACCATGAGATAGAATAAAGACATGTTTGAATATAACAGGTGAAGTGACTCAGTTGATTGGGGGTAGGGTGGGTTGGGGGGTTCCGTTTGGGTCCCTGGATACCTTGCCACCTCTGATCCAGGAAAGAATATGACTGTCTTGCTAAACCATGACCGATGTGCTCCCAATATAGGGCATTTTAGGGTTTGCACCCGTGATACACAAGGTACAAAACATCTCTATACACTACAAATTACTTTGCCTTGCAAAAGCAAAAAAAAAAGTGATAGGCATGTCCAAAAAAAATTACATGAATTTTTTATCAGAATATTGTTATCTACACCCCTTTGTCATTAATTTTTGGTTTGAAGACTCCTCTTGGACTCATATTTTTAAGATAAAAAATATCCTTTGTTTGTTTAGTCATCCATTATATTCATATATTATATGTTTTGAAGATGAAATTTCACAAACGAACCTTTAGGCTTTGTCAATGGATATTAAATTTCTAAAAAATCCAATCTTAATATGTCTATAAGACATCTATATGTTTACACTAGTAATTGCCTTGAACGTGTCAAATTTGCATATGTTCATGTTAGTGAAATTATGAGTGGAATATGAAAATTGAAATTAAATTTCTAAAAATCTTCATAATAAAATCTCTAATATTTCTTAACCATGATTTACTAACTATATAAATTTACTTTGAAATAAGATTTCATATATTCAAGTTATGCCAATTAATTGTGCATGTACTTTCAAGCAATAAAGCTCAAAGATTTCTCCTTAAATTACCTCTGTGTAACTTAATATGGTTAGATATATAATGTCACTTAGAATAAGAGTTATTGTGTGGTTGCTTTGTTAAAATTAAATAGAGAAGAATTTTTCTATGTAATTGGAAGTGTATCTTTGTTTCCATAGGGTTTTCATAAGGTAAAATCATTGTCAGGTTTTCCCATATATGATGGTTCTTCATTATTCGTTATAATATCTCATGTGATAGAAACACATAGCTAGGGATGGTCAATACCACAAACCAATTGGACAATATAATTTGATATTTTAGATGTTTTGTTCCTACAAGAAATACCTTATATAATTACCACCCCGTTGCTTGACTATTCCTAATATTTGTATTAATCATGATACAATTTATTCATCTATTTCTATGTGGCCTACTCACAGAGACAACTTTATTATGATTTTGATGTTATTGGTTGTGATGTAATATTTGGTCTTGTGACCAACATATTTTCATCTAGATTCATTCATTCTACCTTATGGAAGTTTGGTTGCCATAAAAACTTCACATTGTCAATCTGATTTATTTGAATAAGTGATACTTCTCATTTTGAAATGGTTACGAGATGAATATATCATCCTTTTTCTTATAGTATGAATTCTAGCATCATCCTAAAATATAATAGAATGATCATATATCAGAAGGGACCACACAAAATACTTGATAATGGGTTTAACATCATATCTTGGCTTTTCTAAAGAGACATTTTTAATTCTATGCATGGGCAAAGAAATTAGAGCATCCAACCACATGACCATTTTATCTACTCTTTAGCACATTTCAGTTTTTTTAGCTCCAATAGGATTAATATGTAAGGAAAGTTACAATGTGTGTCACCATTTCAATTGTCCATGTGGATTCTTCAGAAAAAGGGTAAATATGTTGGCACTGGTTGATTTCCTTTTATGATAAAATACCATGATAAGTGTTGACAAATGGTTGAAGCTATCCTATGTTGAATTCTGATAAATTAGGATCCCTACTTCATTTTTGAAAAAAAATGTCAAGTTGTGTAATAATACATAACATAAAACATAAAGAGTAATTACTAACTTCTTCGTAATACACCACCAATAATATTATATTGATAATTCATCTAAGTTATATCTATTTTTTTTACATAAAAACTTATCAGATAAAAACCAAAACATAGTTCAAAAGCTAGAGGATTTCTCAAGGATGACCACACAAATATAGAACTCGAATGTGTTTGTGTTCATTGTCAAATTGCAATTTGTCAAGTTATTTCTCTACTTGTAAGCATTGGTATAAATCAAGCAACCTTACGTTTTAAGTGGGTGCAATGAGATAAGGCGGATGCCTCAACTAAAAAAAGAACAACAAAAGTTGGTGGGATACGTAAACCGTATTAGATGATTTGACATAATATCATTGCCATCGAATCACTATTTAGAGGTCATAGTTATCATATAATATCATATGGGTGAGTATGGATGACTTATTTCAACATTATAAGTTTACAAATTGATAGTGTGTATAATGAATTATATATAAAAAATGGGAGTTAGGTTATATAAGAAAAAAAACTAAAATATTAGTTATGAACCCTAGGATTGACGATCTTTGATCATTTTTGTACTACATCTACATTTTTACACCTCATCGATCTAAAAATGGTTAGAAACTATCACAAATTCCATATGCCACATCTTACTGAGATTGTTACAAATGATTGGTCTCAAAAAGACATTACTCCATAAATTTAGAGTTAAAACATATATTCTATGCTTACAATATATATAAAATGCAATTGTGAGTTCAACATAAAAAATTTCACTTGAGGAACACCGATGTGAATGGTGAAAACAACTAAAAGAAAACCCAAGAAAATGACGATAAGAAATCTTCTAGATTCATATATCTAATTGTGAAGAGAGCTTGCATGTGCATTCTCTTTGTGGTCATTTTCCAGATAGTGTATATGATAGCAAAACTTTCTTGTTCGATGTTTGTAGCTAGAAGTATCATTAAAGATAATTCTATCTCTTGCAAAAATTACAATGATGCACAACACAAATAGAGTCATTTAAGAAATATTCCTTTTCAATTAGTTAAGATTTATATATTTGAGAACTCTAAACGTAAATGAATATAAAATATTATATCATCTTATATATGTTATCAAGATATATTGATTCTTGTAGTCTATTCTTATTCTTCAATAAGTTAAAAAGCATGCATACATCGATAAAAAAATTTATGATAAAATAAGAGACTAAAATTGTAACACCCCTGACCTGGGTTATGAACTAACCCTAGAAGTTTTGCCTAAATAGGTAATTATTATACTTGTGAACACTCCCTGGCATGAAATTAAGTTCCTCAGGAACATTTACTTTCGATTTTGCTCCTTTTTGTATAAAGATGTAGCATTGTGTTGTATGCAGGGACCTATGTGCAAATTAACCAGTTTAAGGGTTGAACTTGCAAATTTCACAAGATAAGATGTTCTTTTGATGTTAAGACATCATGAATATGTCTATGATAAAGTTTGAGGGATTTCCCAAGCTTGAGCACCAAGGTGCAGCTGTGGAAGCAATCCCCATGCTCAGAAACCCTAATTTGGGGTAAAGTGCAATTTACCCAAATTGAGGGGTCCAACTTGTAATTTTCACCATCTAGAACATATTTTATGACTCTTGTCATCATTTAGAGTAGAAATGATGAAGGAGATACATCATTCACTAATCAGATGAGAAAAATGATCTTTGTGATAGAAATCACCTAAAATGGGTACAAAACCCTTTCATGTATGTACCCTAGTTGAAGGTTGGATTCCTTTACCCTTAGATCTTGAGTTTTCTTGAGATTTGCATAAGATTAGATGGGCTTGGACGTGCCCTTGAACAAGGAGGGACCTAGATGTGAATTTTGAATTTGAAAGGTCCTTGTAGTAGAAAATAGGCTAAAGCTATAAAAGCTTTTTCCTTTGCAAACGAGCAAACGACCTTGCTCCTGTTTCATTCACTCCCTCTCATTCTCAAACCGACTAAGGAGAGCTCTGGAGCTCAGGAGGATGAACAAGGGAGTGCAAGGTAGGTTTGGATCCTTCCTTTTTGCTCAATTCTTGGATGAAACTCGGATTTAAGGTCAAATTCATGGCTAGCTCACTTAGCTCCATCTTTCTAGCCATCTCTTCTCAACCTTCCTTGGAGGATTCACCTTGGCCGACCTGTGGAGCTTCTAGGACGCCATTAAAGGCTTGGAACTCGAAATCTTGGAGCTCAAGGAGCAAGCTTTAGGCGGGTTTTATAACTCTAAACTTTATGCTTTGATTATACATCTTTTCTATGCATATAGTTGATAGATCTTCTTCTTCCCTATCTTCCCTTGCATCCTTGCAAGCAAAAACGTGAAGAACTGCTACTGTTCTTAAGGTGGAAGATAAGGGCGTTAATTCCTATGCTTATCCACAGATTTTCACTTTATCAAACGACCTCCACCTATTGCTCAAAACGGTTTCAAACCGTTTGGTGGGCAAACGGTTTCAGGGTCGTTTGAGGGCAAACGGTCTTCAAGACCGTTTGGTCCCACTGACCAAGCGAAGACCGTTTGGGAATCCTGTTCATAATTATGTAGGTTAATCACCCACAAACTTTGAGAGGTTAACTCCAAAGGAATCGTGAGATATGAGCAAATCAATTAGCAAAACGAATTGAATTAAATTCTGATTTGCAATCTGTTTAATTTTCCCTTTTTGGGCAAACGGTCTCAAGACCGTTTAAGATGGTTGACTAAACGTTGACCGTTTGGTATTACTGTTCATAATGATGTTAATTAACGACTCACCAAATTTTATGGATTAATTCCAAACGAGTCATGAGTTGAAGGATGATTAATAGGGCAAACCCTAATTGAAATTAGTGCTGAATCTCCAATGAGTTAAGTTGAGATTTTGGGTTGCTTAGCCCAAACGGTTTCAAGACCGTTTGGGAATCACCCAAACGGTCTCAAGACCGTTTGGGGGTCACCCCAAGACCGTTTGGAGGTCTGGGGTCAAGTATAGTTGATCAATTGAAGGTCCAAAGGCACCAAATCATATTGCAATTAAGTATTGATGTGATGATCAACTCAATAGATCAAACCTTGATGAATTTTCACTAAAGTCCAAAGGATGGATGGGCAAACGGTCTCAAGACCGTTTGGAACTCATCCAAACGGTCTCAAGACCGTTTGGTGTCAACCCAAGACCGTTTGGAGGTCTAGGGTTAAGGTAATTGACCAATTGAGGGCCCAATTACAGTGGGTTAGTGAAACAATCAAATTGCTGTTTTCTAAGTATAGATCTTGTTGAGTTTTGGGTTGAAGGACCCAAACGGTCTCAAGACCATTTGGGGATTCCACCAAACGGTCCCAAGACCGTTTGGGCACAACCCAAGACCGTTTGAAGGTCTAGGGTTGAGTTAATCTAATGGTTTGAGGGTCCAATTGTAGGAAATTGATGCATTGTTGAAAATTGCTGATTTTGACCTAATTGGATTTCAACCTTAGTCAAAACGACTTGGATTTTGGTCAAACTTTGGGCAAACGGTCTCAAGACCGTTTGGATGATGTCCAAATGACCTCAAGACCGTTTGGGCCAAGTTTGAGCCCAATGGGAGGTCAATTGATAGGTTCAACCTTGAATTGATTCACACTGTTGAACATTGATGACCAATCAATTTGAAACCCTAATTGAGAACGATTGAACCCTAATTGGTTTGCAATTGAGGGTCAATTTGATGACTAAGTGGCTAAGGCTAACCCTAATTGACTCAATTTATAAGTGGTTAGCATAGCTTTAAACAATTGAGGGCTTCAACACACTTATCCATAAATATTGGTGATCTTTGAACCCTTTTGGAGGTCCAAACGGTTTGAGCCCATTTGGGCCAAACGGTCTCAAGACCGTTTGAGACCAAACAGTCTCAAGACCGTTTGGGCTCAAACGACCTCAAGACCGTTTGGGCTCAAACGACCTCAAGACCGTTTGAGTTCAAACGACCTCAAGGTCGTTTGGTCCAAACGACCTCAAACCGTTTGAGGCTCCAAACGGTTTGGAAGTCAAACCTCCCAAACGGTCCTCACCTCCAAACGGTCTCAAGACCGTTTGAGGATCAAACGGTCTCAAGACCGTTTGGATGGTTGAGATCGTTTGAAGGTTGGAAACCACTTGGAAATTTGTGGTGATTTATGCCTAACCATTTGATGGTGTAAATGGCTTAATGATGATTCAATCTAAACCCTAATGGTAACCTAGGTCATTAAGGGACTATGTGATTAGTGAGTTAACCCATGATGGTGATCATGTTCCAAATTACCAAAATACCCTCGAGGGGTCTAAAAGGGTAAAACCTTGTTCTAAGCAAACCCTAAACACATGATGTTGATGTTTCGGCTTATGCTAGCCAATGGAAACTTATCTCAACCTGATCTAGAGTGGTGTTGTCACCATCTACTAGTGAGAGGAGAGAGGAAGTATTTCTAGAGAGAGAAAGTATCCTAGAGAGAGAAAGTACCCTTTTAAGGAGGAAACTCTAGTAAGATACTTCATATACATATGAATGTGCATGATTAGGGAATGACCCACCTATGTGAGGTCATGGAAACCCTAATTATGATATCTAATGGATCTTAATCCTAAGTAAGAGCCTTAATGATGATGATTCTCTTACATGATGATGTAATGAGTACAATTCACCATGGAGTGAATAGTAAACCCTAAGTTTAGGGTGAAGACATGAAAAATGAATAGTAATCCCTAGTTGAGGGTGATTCCATGTGAATCCCTAGTTGAGGGTGATTCCATGTGAATCCCTAGTTGAGGGTGATTCCATGTGAATCCCTAGTTGAGGGTGACTCCATGTGAATCCCTAGTTGAGGGTGATTCCATGTGAATCCCTAGTTGAGGGTGATTCCATGTGAATCCCTAGTTGAGGGTGACTCCATGTGAATCCCTAGTTGAGGGTGATTCCATGTGAATCCCTAGTTGAGGGTAATTTCATGTGAAACCATAATTGAGAATGCATCCTTAATTGTTGAATTGTTTACTATTATCTATTGAATGAACCATGCAGGTTGTTATGAGATGATAGGCATATCCAGGTAGGGAATGCCATGTTATACTAATAAGCTTTGCATATTGTTATAAGATAATGGGCATATCCAGGTATGGAATGCCATGATATATTCATTGAAAGCATGTCTTAAGCTTTATGAATAGTAACCCTTGTTGATGCACTGTGAGTGACATCTTTTGTAATTTATGGGCTGTAAGAGCCATAAATGTTATCAAAGTCATGCTTGACAGATGACTTGAGATGAAATAACTGATGATTGTGAAAAGTTAGGCCTGCTACATTTTAAGTATTCTCATATATAGCTGTGTTATTGTAAGATGATAAGAATACTGAATGTACCTAACTGATTAAGAGAATTAGTGAGAGGAATTGATGTAGATTCATGTAGTCCATCATTCCCCACCGCACAGTCGAAGAGGTGAGATGCATCCCTGCACTCCCTTAAAAACATAATCAACAGCGTAGTATATCTGTTAGAGTTATCTACGAGTTATTTGATTGATGTTACTTTAAACAGCATAGAGGTTCTCATATTTTGATATTGATTGAACTCTGCTTATCATTAAACTGCTAGTGAATATCTTGAAGGCTATTATTGCTTTAGTTATTCCCTGCTTTGTTTATAAAGCTTCTAGTGGAGAGTTATAACTCTCGCTGGGGCAATTACGTATAATTGTCTCACCCCGTAGACTTCTACTTTTTAGGTGGTCGTCGAAGACGGAGGGACAAGAACTCAGGTGACCAATCCCAGCAGCATCAGGGGCAGTAGTTATCTCAGGTGGAGATCCAACCTGCTTCATGATGTAGTACAGAGTTTGTCCTATGTGTCCTCTGTATTCTCAGGTCCTGGAGTGTTTTGAGTATGAACTCTTGAGAAGTTTTGTATCATGTTGTATATAATCACTCAAGAAGTTTTTGTTAGTGATGTAAACAGTTAAATCCTTTTTATAGAAAAGGTTTGTGGTTTCAAGATCTTACCTCGAAAAGTTTTAATTTCCCGTAATTTTTGGGTCTTCCGCTGTTATCGAATGCTTCCGCACATGTTTAAATCGGGATTAATTCGTGGTTTGGAGATCGGAGCCCACAAAAATAAACCTCACCATCTTGCAAGTGATACTTACGTAGCACATATGGTCCGCACGTAACATATATATGAAAATGAGATGCTACAACAAAAACAAAATCAATAAAATATAAATATGGCTTTAGATAACTAAATATTGAACATAAAACTATACCGAACAAAATAGTCACCACAATAAAACTTAGTGGGCTAATATCAATCATTAATAAAAATTATATAATAATAAGGTAAATAAATAGCTACGAATATAAATTAAATATATTTAAATTTTTTAAAATTATGGTAGGAAAAATATCGTGTTTCATGGTATTAGGACGAACAATTTCAACTATAAGATATGGTTGTTTCCTTTACTTTGCATCTAATTAGAACCATAGAATTTATCTCTCTTGATACATTTCAAGAATAGAAATATTAATATGAATAATTAAGCATTGTTAATTTATTAAAGTTTATAAAGGTTTTTTTGAATTTCATGAATTGATGTCGAAAATAAACAAGTGTCCACTCTAGGAGAAAGTCTTTGGTAATTTTTTAATTTTTGTAAAGAACATTCTCTAATGTTGAAGTTTTTATGAAAGTGGCCAATAAAATAACTTGAGGCATTACAAATCCTAGATCTAGAATATTATCCAAATGTTAACAACTTAGCATGTTTAGTGTCGTATTCTATTGATGCAAAAGTACATGCAACTTACTTCCAAGTAGTTTCTCAATTACTTTAATCATAAAATGATTTGACTGTGACAGACACAAATTCTTATATTACATAATGTGCTAATAGCTAAGGTCTCACAACCTTCATCTAGTCTTGACATCCATCTCCATAGAATGTTGTTTCACCACTTTACATCCATCACAACCAGATACTTATGTGATTCAACAAATTTATGCCATAAACATTGTATTTGCAAATAGTAGAGTCCGGTTAATCCTGAATAAGATAAGACGTATAATGATATCCTCCCAGATTTTACAAGTTGACTTTTATCCTATCTCTTATTGAACTATTTGACATCTTCCTTTTAAAGATAGGGCTTCTTCAAATAACTATAAAGATTCTCAAGATATTTAGAAAACCCGGCAGGCATTATAGCTAAACTCAAAAATGAGGGATTGTACTTCGTAGCTCTCAAATAACATTGTACATGGCCGCGATAGGGATAGGGGTAGGGGTATAGGAGGCGGTGCAACAAGAAATCTGCTTAGTTACTTACTACAACTAACGAAAGGACAAAAAGACAAAAGTATATTAAATCTTGAAATGTTTATCATCTACATTGATCAATAGACAACTAACGAAGAGCATAGAAATAATTCTATAAGTATAACGAAAGGAAGCTTGCAGAAAAATATTTTCAAAGCTAAAGCAAACGTACATTTGAAACTAAGCTTACCTTATTCTGCTCAATCACAAGTCCTCTGGATTCCAGTTTTGAAAGGGGACTAAAAGTCATCACATGCGAGATCATTGAACCTGTTGGGACAAATGACAAAAAGTTATCGTGGAAACCCGGCGCCTGCTCTTTTATCTGGTATTGTGCTCGATGAGGAAGCTCCTTGAACTTGTCACATGGAAATTGCACAGGTAGCCATCGACAATATACTTTCGAGAAGATATCCTACACTTTGGAAGGCATTCAATTTCAGATACGAGGATGGGAGAATCATCCCTACGGCTGATTATAGTTGAGATCTAGAGTGAGATCATCTGTCTGCTACATTAGTTCCAAAGATGTTGTCTGAAATGGTTTATCTAGTTCTTCACATTTGGAGTGCTTCTTACCATGGCAGGTGCTACAGAGATCAGCTCATGTATATAACTAATGCTATCTATGGGATGAAATAAAAAAGACGAAGTACTTGGACATCACTTCAATGTGTGATAGAGCTCAGCTTGTAATATACCTGTGATGTCCAACCAGTCAAACTCAGTAGACTGTGCACTGAAGCACATAAACGGAGAAAATAGTAAGCTGGTCTCGACGGATCAGGAAGCAAAATATGCATGTTGATAAAGAATTGACATATTAGAACATTCGATTGATCTACAGGGAACAAATTTCACTGTCGAGATCCTTTGCTTCAGTTGCTCTTTCAAATATGTATGCATAATGTCGACGCTGCAGATGACAAAAAAATATCAACCGGGATTAAGGTTAGACGATAACTGCGATGGGAGGTCTTTGAGAGATGTTATGGTTCATCAATAAGGTCGAGACGGAAGAATTTCATAGAGAGAGGGTTAGGTTAGTTACGGATATAATGGATTTTGTTATTGAAGAGTCCAATTGAATCTATGCTATCATAGAGTCCATGCAGTTTATGAGAATATGGGGATGGAGACGAGTGCTGATGTCTAGAAGAGTAGAATAGTAGATTATATACCTAATCTTTACACAATCCCTAAGTTGATGTTATCACGTTTGTATGATGAGTTAACATTTAGTCATTTAAAGCCATGTTTGTTATGGATCAGTAATATTAACAATGGGTCAAAAGATGGGTTATAATCATCCTAGTCATACTTAAACGTAATCTAATTACGAAAAAAGTTATAATATGTATCTAATATAAATTTTAATCCTTAAACCAAGTTTGAATGTATATATAAGGAAAATCACTTGCATGGTTACAAGGACTAGGAGTTTGTGGTCCTTGGTCTCGTCTTGCTAAAACATCTTCTTCCACATCAAAAACATCATCCCCACACAATCTTTTATTCCCAAAGATCTTTTTCCAAGAACTCTCTCAATCAAACTCATATTTAACTGACTATCTCTCCAGCTGAACCTCTAGTTCGACCTAGAAACATATTGATTCCAAAATTTTCCCATAAAAAGTGATGATATATTTCCACTAGAAATGACATTTTGTGAATATAAATATCAAAAATAATAAATTCAAAATTCAATTTATCATTGTTGGGAAAATGAGATATTTTCAACAATTTGAGCACACATGTAAGAAATAAACAATTTTGAAATATTTAAGATATGAATCATCAGAGTAGGTTCTAACATACATTTAGGATAAGGAAAATGACTATGAAATATAGTTTAAATACAAAGCGAGTAGTCAATTTCCAAGAGTTAAGCACAACAGTTGTTGCTATGTATATGAATAATGGAGAAAAATCAACTAGAAATCTATCTCTAGTCAAACTAAATTATTCTAAAGGTGATTATTTGTTAAAATACTCACTAACTGGTCTTTAGAATCAATGTGTTAAAAGTAATTTTCATCATTGTTATTAGAAGAAAATGATGCTTGAACTCAAGACTATGCATTGTGGATTTTTTTAATATATTATTGCACTTGTGATATCATATTATATGTATATAAGTGCTATACTTATATGGGATCACTCAAGATTTGCTTTATTTGAAGTATTTGAGAAAAACAACGATTGGAAGACATGTATTCACCTTCAAATGTTGACACTATTTTCTTTATTTGAAACTAAGAACCTAGTGGACTTGATAATAAACAAACTGATATAACTTTGTGAGGATTTTTGAATATGTTAGTGCACTATTGATATCATGTTATATGTATATAGGGGTTGCATCTATATGGAAACCTATCAAGACTTGCATTATCTAGAGCATTCAAGAAGACAAACTCTTGGAAGCCATGTATTCACCTTGAAATGCTGATAATGTTGCACCATTTTCTTTATCTTTAACCTAAGACTTTGGTGAACCTGAGAATAAAAGAATGAACTTGTATTAGATTTTGTATCAATTCTAATTTCAACATAGTATGTGTCAGTATATGTTATAAACCCATCATTCTCATCTTATGGATAGCAAATGCTAAATTCAATGGTAGAAGTAAGATATAACAATATAACTATGACTGTAGCGAGATATAATTTCTTGGGATTAGCTTGAAATATAGCACAAAGTTATGTCGAGTATTGACATTGTAATATAGAGTAACCAACCAATATTGCGTGACTATGAGTCGATTCTTCCTCTTTTATCAATTTTAGTAGATGTATTCATAGGAGAGGTTCCTGTTAAAATTTTTCATGATAATCATATAAGACATAATTTAGTATATTCTTGACATGTGAAAGTTCCTTTCAATGATTTCTTCATATAAAAAATTAAGGAGGAACGTAAGTTCTTCCATTAAAATGATTTCAAATTCATTCTTCTCTAATTTAACAAAATCATCACAAGAAGTATCACCATTAGATCCAAATCAATATCATCAATTGACTTGTACACATGTGAATGATCCAATTATGACCTTATGAAGTAGTGCATAATCAACTTGTCTGATATTTAACAAAAAATGGTCTCCCATGTAATGTCTTGGGATCTTGTTTCGATCCATGTAAATTCTTTTTATGTTTAAAACATAATTATTATTTTTTCTATATCCAAAACTAGGTAATAAGACACATAAGATTCTGCTTCGATTATTCCATTTATAAAAGGAATTTTGACATCCATTTGATATTTTTTTCATAGGATGTCTAGATAATACCAAAGACATATGTGTAAAATTCAACCTATCCATTAGGGAATATGTTTTTTTTTAAAATCAATCACTACTTTTCAATTATAGCCTTGGTCCACCAGACATGCTTTAGTACAGACAATATTAGTGTCTTATTTGAACTTTTTTTAATAAGGAGTTTTCTTCCATCCTAACTCCTCCTCAGGAAAAATCAGCAAAAGGAATACATCATTTGTACCCCTGTCATCACTATACCTATATACATAAATCTCACTATCTACCCCACAATGATCTCTCTACTATACCAATCTATCAAAAAACTGTATATGCCCAAGAAAATTTAAAATAAGGCACCTGTCTTCTTTGAGCTTATCCCTAAAGACCCAGTTTGTTTATAGTTTTTTTTGGTGGTGTCAGAAATAAATTATAAAAGTTGTTTTCAAAAAATTGTTTAAGTTCATCCTACATGGATATGATCCAACATTCTTCACCAAAAGTATCATAGAATCTTGTTTTTCCTTCAAAAAGACAACCGAGTCTAATATTGATCTCTAATATCATCTATAGTCAAATCTTTTCATTGATGTTTACAAATTCTACGTTACTACATTTTTTACCTCAAGTGCCACTTTCCTTAACGTTAGTTTATACAGGAAACCAACGCTATAGGACTATAGCATGGGTTGTTATAACACAAACATAACTAATGGTCAACTCTTTATGACTAAGAAAAAATTGGTACCAAATTTATTATAACGTCAGTTTCTTTCTTAGAATTGACGTCTCAGATAGGCCACATAATTTAATTTTTCATAGGAACAACTTGATATAGGCATGTTGTGCCAGATTTAGAAATTTGATAACAAATTCCTTCCCGTGAAATATGTTTTTCCTTCAAAAAGACCCTATCGTCAATTTCACCCCAAAAAAATGAAACCTATGGTGTCATTTTTTCATAAAAGAACTGACAACATAGGGTTCCCTCGTGGTTTTAAAAAAAACTTACTCCCTTTTTTAGTTATGTCATCAAGTCTTAGTGAGGTTAAAATTTTTTTAACAAAGATAAGTACATATGTTGTCAATTTTTAGTGGACAACTGATGATAAATATGTCATGTCATTATTTTTTTCTATAAATAGATGACTATAAGTCTTAGTGATGTTGGGTTTCTTATTAGGGATGAGTACATATGGAATCGAGTTTTGGTGGGTAACTGATGACATAGACTGATATGATGTTGGTTTTTACTTGTGAATCGACAACATAGGATTTAGTGAGGTTGGAGTTAATAAGAATAAGTACATATGACATCAAGTTTTTGGATGATAATTGATGATATAGATTGAACTATGGCGTCAGTATTTCTTTGACTACTGATGACTAAAGTCTTAGTTGTTAGTTGTCACTAACAACCGATGACTAAGTTCCACTTAATAGCACATGAAAGATAACACCCCATCCCTAGATTCCAACGATGATGATATCTCCACCACCTCCTCTCTGTTGCAACCTCTTCTATCACCTCCTTCATCAGTACTACTCCATCGATGTTGCTATTACTCCTTGTCAGTTATGCTACTCTATTGTTGCATTACTCTGATTTTACTTCTCTCCGCAGCCACTCCTCCATTGTTGTTCTACTCTATACTTCATTACCTCCGCAAAGCTCCCATGCTGCTTGACCTACTCTTCACCTCAAACGGAGCTCTGCTGTCGCTCGACCTACTCTCTGCTACTCCAACTCCTCTAGACCAATAGACTATTGCACTGCTACTACCACTTCCACTTCTTAGGTGAGGTTATCCTATCTCCCCCTTCTCATTGTGGGGAACCCATACTACGGTTCATGTTTAATAGATCACCTATTTATCCATGCCTAAAGAATTTAATTGCTAATATCTAGTTGCTTAACTGCTCTAGTTTGAAGTTGTGTATTTTGAGCATGTTTCTAGTGACCTTATTTGAATATGTTGTTATTAAATATGTTGAATATGTTGAATAAAATCTTTATTTCTCTAGCATCATACACAATGTTGAATATGTTGTTAGTCAATTTGATCCTACATGAATGATAGTTGTGGTTTTAATTAGTGGATTGTACCTTACATGAATGTTCTAGACCATGCCATTGGCTTGGAAAATGATTAAACATTTACTCATTAGGAGTAAATCTTGGATAGTCTCAGTTTGGGACTATTATTTAACACTTAATCTCACTTAGGACGTAAAAGTATAGTGTGTATTCAGTTTTCAAGATGTTTTGTCAGCACTTCCCCATTTGTTCTCTGAGTACATATGTAGGTAGACATTTGCTTATCTACATAGTTGTACTTAGAGAACCATAGGGAAATTCTGCCAAAATATTGTTGAAAACCAAATACACTTACTAGTGGGATTAGGTATTTAAAAATGGGATATGTGGTACACATTCATTACTAAAATCTAAACCCTAATTTGTAAACATTAAACTTTAATTCGGTAAACTCTAAACTCTAAAACCTACACGATAAACCCTAATCTCCAAACTCTAAACTCCAAATCTGAATCTCTAAATACCTAATTCAATACTCATTTTCTCTATGATCACTGAATGGATCAATCATGGATGTCTATTTCAAATTGTTTCACTCTGGAGTTTATTATTAGTCTTTATCAATTTATAAGATATGTAGAGGAATATAGGAAATAAATTGGAGATAAGTTCTATTGTCCAAGTAGAAATTGCAATAACAACTTAAAACTCAAACCTGTTGACAAATGAAAACGTCATGACACTGCAAAAGGATTGTAATGGCTATACAAAATCATGTATAAATGGAGAAATTCTTACAATGAGATCAACAAATATCGATAGAAGTACTTATGTTGAAGAAGAAATTGTAGACAATGATGTAGATGTGTAAATATTCTGATAGAGATGGTTGATGGAATGCTAGATAGTTGTGAGTAAATCTTACTTATCCACCTTCCTTATTTAGAAACATTATGTATAATTTGGAGAGACCACTATAATCAAGGTGTACTAAATTTATGAAGCTAAGTGTTGTGTTGAGATTGTATACTATGAAGGCTAACAATAGATGGAGCAATAAAAACTTCATGTCTCTATTAACTTTTTTTGAAATAAATTCTACCTATAGGTGAAAATCTTCCAATCTCAACATATGAATTATAGATAAGGTTGTGCCCGGTGAGAATAGAGGCTAATATGATTCATGTTTGCCCGAATGACAATATGTAATTTCAAAAGGACTATATTAATTTGAAAGATGGTCCAAAATGTGGGACATCAAGGTATGAAATGATGACTTCGGGTAAGTATCATTGTTTCTATGCTTGTTTGTCAATACCAGGATGCATATAATTTATCTTGGCATGAAGAGGTAAATAATAAAATGATGGGATCTTATGACAAGCATCTGGGTCCCCACAATGAAAGAAAATTTATTTATTGTACCCTAAATTTTGTGAAGACATCACAAATCTAAGACTTAGCTTTGTATCTGTGGGATTAATCCATATGACAAATTATGTTGCCAACATAGAAGTTGACTTGTTATGATTGTTATATACAATCTTCCTCTCTATTTGTGTATGGAAAATAAATACATCATATTCTCCTTGTTATTATTAGGCCAGAAACAAACCGATAATTATATTGATGTTATTCTTGAAACTTAGATTGACAATTTGAAGAAACTCTAGCGAAAAGGTATGATGACCTATGATGCCTCACGTAGAGGGACATTTTCTTTGCATGCTATGTTGTTTTTCACTACAGTGACTTTTCAACAAGTGGGAATATGTCTACTTACAACGTAAAAGAATGCAAAGTATGCCCTCTATATGAGGGAACACTGATTCAATATAACTAAAACATGGAAAAAAGATTGTATATCTTGTCCATCAAAGATTTCTTGCAAAAGTGCATCCTTACTGAAGGTTGCGTGAAGAATTTAACAGAGCAAACCAGGAATGGAGTGCCCTTGAATTTATATTAGGGGAGGTTGTTTATGAAAGAGTAAAATACTTTGTCAATGCATTTGATAATGGATTGCAATGTACTATTCCTACACAGAGTGAAAAGTCTTTATTTAAGAAAAGATCAATATTCTAGGATCTTCTTTATTGGATTTCTTTGATAGTTAGTCATTATATCGATGCCATGCACGTTGAGAAAAAAATATGTGAAATTGTAATTAGTATTTTGTTGAATATACCATTTTAAACTAAAGATCTCATCAAATCCAGAATAGACCTACATAAAATGGGTATAAGGAAATAATTAACATTGGAATTTAGCAGTGATTAAAAAACATAGTTAACTCCTTCTTATTACACATTGTCTAGATAGAAGAAGAGAACATTTTGGTAGTACTTTCTTAATGTTAACGTTCCACATAGATAATCTTCCAATATTTGTATATTGGTATAAATGAAAGATATGAAGCTAATAGGTCTTAAAAATCTCATGATTATTATACTCTAATGCAAAAAATATTTCTCGTGACTATTCGATCTATATTTCTAAAGCATGTAAGGTTTGCAATCACCATACTTTGTTTCTTCTTCAACACTCTATGCAACAAAGTCATTAATCTTTAGAATCTTGATAAGATGCAAAGCGAAGTGGTTGATGCCCTACTCGATTTTGAGATATATTTTCCTCCTTTATTCTTTAACATCATGAAACAAATTGTTTGTCCATTTACCTAAGAAAGTGAAAATGTTGGGTCTGGTTTTATTGCATTGGATGTATTTTTTTTATCAGTACATGAGTATTTTAAAAGGTGATGTTCGAAACTATTAGCAGCCAAAAGGGAATATTATTGAGGGGTGTGTGGAAAGAAGACTATGGACTTTTAGAATGACTTTCTGAGTTATAATGAAGCTCATGCGGATGAAAAGAATATTGATCTATATCCCAAGAAAGGGACTTTAGGAGCATGAGTCAAAGTAATTGTTCATGATCTATGAGAATAAGAACACTTATATATTTTACACAACATCGATGAAGTGCATATTAATATCACCAAACATACCAATTTTATCATGACAAAATATCCTCGAGCTAGTGTAATATGTCTTGTTAGAGAGCATAATAGGACATTTATTAGGTGGTTTAAAGATAAAGTCCTATCTAAACTATCTCAAATACCAAATAAGGTTTATGAAAATATCAAATTTCTTGCCTTTAAACCAAAAATGAATTTTATGAAGGGTCGACATAAATAGATTTTCATATTACATAAAACTTCAATGATAAGAGTGTCATCCAAGATAGTGGGGCCACCCTTCAAGATTCTTCATTATGTATTCCTAGTGTGAAGGATAAGATTCCATGTGAGCCTAAAATGTCTTACTACAATGTCATTAAAGACATATGGGAGTTTGACTATACATATTTTAGAGTTCCAGTCTTTAGGTGTAATTTGGTTGATAACACCAAAGGAGTTATAGTAGATGAGTTGGGGTTTACATTAGTGAATTTTGAAATGATTGGCTAGAAGGGTGAACCAGTCATAATGGTGTCACATGTGAAGTAAGAATTACACATTG
This sequence comes from Alisma plantago-aquatica, assembly GCA_963693085.1. NCBI lineage: Eukaryota > Viridiplantae > Streptophyta > Magnoliopsida > Alismatales > Alismataceae > Alisma > Alisma plantago-aquatica. Next base: position 597,789,690 of record OY856414.1, on the reverse strand, counting down.
ATGATCCTACAAACAAAAAATGGTTTGACATGCTTCATAGAAAAGGTAGTTCATTGCAGATCCTATAGATGAAGAAGAGTCATCTGACAAGTATGACGACTCCAGTTCATTCTGAGTTGTCTTGCCAACACCAAATGTTGAAGCTAACACTGACTTAAATCTGCATGGAGATCACATAGAAGAAACATTAATTGATCAAAGATCCAACAAATTCTAGATGCATGTATTTTATTTTTTTAATGCTAGATGTGCATTTTACATTCTTTATTACATTTAAATATGTTTCAGATACGATACATACATTTTACATTCTTTATCACCTAATTCATTATTTGACTACTTTTGGTATGACACTTTTAGATGACCTTTGACCATGAGAATGAGATCCATGACCATGTAAGTTGTATTGTTTTATTACATAGATTTGTATTTTACATTCTCTATTACATTTTATACATAGGTGTCAATTTGACATTATCTATCACCTATATGCGCTTCTTGAAAATTTTAGGATGATCATCCTTACCCTGTGAACTCTAAGGATGTTGATGGCTTTGTAGAGGAATAATGTGATCATTCATGTAAAAAAGGCATCAACTTGATGACTAAGTAAGTAGAACAAATAGATCAAGGACCAAAGCTATCTATTGATTTTTATGATGGGGCAAATCATATTGGGAATAATCATAGTACTTTCACATAATATCTAGGGTTTATTACTCACAAAAAAATTGAGATAACAATCGAATATTGATAGAAAGTTGATCCTTACACAAAAGAGTACATATGAAAGGACTTATGTATGAGACATTCTAATTTTTAAACATACTCTCAATTCTATTTTTAGAAATATGCCATTATTTATATGAAATCTCAGAGTATATCTGACTTTGATGAAAAATACATTGTAAAAAGGTGATGCGATGTTGTGGGAGGCTATTAAGGAATTATAGGATAAGTCTAACAAGAGAATATATAATGAGAAACTAGAAGAAGATGTTTGTCACTGAGCAATGGGTCTATCTTGACCTAAAGATGTGAGAAGCATTTTATCAATAAAACTAAATGAATTCAAGGTATTAATCCTACTTTATTTTTTAATATATTCTTATCATAAACCATATTAATTCAAAGTATTACATGATGTATTAAGAGTTTACAATACATCATTACAATTCTAATATTTTAATATTTAACATATAGTTTGTATTAACCATAATTTATATGTTCCTTAATAATAAATTTGTGCATAGAGTGTTCACGAACACAACTTGGATCAAGGAGGCGACACAATGCAGACGAAAAGATTATGGAAGCATATTCTTCTGAGCAGCCTACTCCTGGGCCTACTGAGTCTTCTACTACTCCTGCATCATTACTTTTCCATGAGGAGTGGAGATCTACAAAGAAAATTTGATTTGGAGAAATCCCTAACCCCAAACTGCTGAGGTGGTTGCAAAAAGGTAAAATTCACTCATAGAGTACTTTTATTTCTTACCTTTATTTTTATGTTTTATTGACCAATTACAATTAATGATGGATAAAGAGAGCTCTAGAGAAAAGAAAAAAAAGGAAGTTCATACCTGAGGGATAAACGGATGAACAGGAAATTGTTTGGGGTACTCTAGAGAATCTTGACCGTGTTAGGGCCACTGGAGCTAGAGTTGGTACAAGATCCTTTTTTAGTTCATCAAAGAAGCATCGATTTATAGAGAATGAGTCTGGTCACAAGAGATGGTGTAAGAGATAATTGTAAAGGAAACAAAGGATGTAATGAGACAATATCTAGCTTCTGACTCTCAACCACCTCAAACAATATCTATGTTGCATCACTCTTCATATGAGGTTCCCCCCTACGCTATAGGTTATTGGGAGTAATGAAATGGACCCTCCAGCTAGCATGCATGATGTACAACTTTTTGTGATATAATATTCTTTCCTGTGAATTTATATTATGTTTATTTATAGGTGTATATAATACTATATACAAATTTTGTGGGGGTTGAGGTCATGCTATATTTTACTAGAAGCTTATGTCATTTTGTGGGCGAGTCTTACACACCCCTTCCCAGTAACATGATTCATAGTGTTCCTATGCCTGTCGATATATTTGGTGTGTCTAGGAGGCTTGTCTATATGCTTGGAAATAGACACCACTACCACATGCCCACCCTGACCATAAGATTGTAAGGAAATATGTCGATAGAACAATTATTAAAAAAATTGCCATATTCCCTTATGAACAGTAGATCACATAAATAACTATGTAATGAGAAAGATAGTTTGTGAGGTTATAACTGGTCCTGGAGCTAGTCCAACGACAATTCCCTCACAATAGTGGGTGCCTTTCCCGATATGAGTAAGAATAGCAAGTACTCCTTACATGATAAGTCCATTGGATGCTAGGAATGGCACCTACCATCAGTCCAACTACTAACATAGCCTAGTCCTCCCTAGGTACACATGGTGTGACACTAGAAACCAGTAGTTTCCCAACTGATCATCATGGGCAACAGATGGCTTTGTCCTCCTAGAGGTAGGCAATAGCCTCCTCACCTCTATACTAGTCCACATAGACTATGTAGAACTCTTTTCATTCTAAAAGAACATACAAGGAGTAGTCTCTTCTAGTTAGTGTACTAGCACCAAGTTGCTCTCCTACAAATATTTTCCCTTGCTATCCCTCTCTTTATCAGGTAGGACTGGCTCAGGTTTTCTCAGTTACCACAACTAGAAAAGACAACAATTGTCGGAGCTTATTGTTGTGTCTAAGGAGCCCCTATTACCCCTCTATTTACAGGAGGGTTAGGGTCAGGTTTCCCAATATGAGCAAGAGTCAAAGGGGATGGATTTTCACAAATTTTTGCATCATGCGAGTGGCAAACTGATCAGTTCACAAGTGAACTATTTGGTTGGCATGTAGGCCAATCTGTTCAACACTTGAATTAGTCATTTCATCATGTTTCCCAATCGCAATTGTATTGGCAATTTAGTATTTGATTATGCACAACATGACGTCAGCACTAATCCTTGATCCCATCAAAATGATCAATCAAAAGGTCAGTTCACAACCTCATTCAGCCGGTTCATGGACTTGAGACAATCGGTTCACTTTCCTGAACCGGTCAGTTCATGGACCAGATTGCCAATGTTGGTTCAATTGACCTTGCACTATGAAATGACCAATTCAACTCTTAAACTGGTCAGTTCAGACTCTAATCAGTCATCATTTAACCATTGTTGTTTAAATTGAATACCTATCAATTTATTAATCAAGTTTAAACTACATTCATGCATACAATGCTATTCCAAGAGTATCCTATGTGTGTGAACCTATAGGTTCCAAGCTACGTTGGCAGTCAATGTCCATAACTAATTTATGACATCATAAGAAATGAGAGGTATCTTGGAACACATCATTGCTACCCAATTAATCAGAATGTTGGAGAACAACTTCAACTTAAAATTGTGGTTGGTGTTACAGTGATTGCATAATTCCTTTTACACTAATATCTTGACTAAAATTGAGACATGGAATGGTCTCCTCTCAACATTCAATGCATGTTCCTTGAACTAGAGCAGACTGTCTGAGATATATGTGAACCCAATATCATATATTGATTCAAATCCCCATGAACATATATTTCTCAGTCTTTCTTATCAAGTGGTGTGGATATCAAACTCCTATAATAGGGAAAAATATCATCTTCATCACTCACAGTCATCCCAACGTGTCTCAGTCCACCCAAGAATCATCTTTATGGAATCCTTATTGAAGGTCATGGTGGATGATGTCAAAGTACAATGAATGACATGTGATGAGTGTAGTGATTTCAGGTCTAAGAACTATAATCACCACCTTCACTTTGAGAGATGATTCTGACTACTAATCATGGGTTCCATATGTCACTCTCAAGGTGAGTCTGTCTGATAGACTATTTTCCAAAAAGTATCTATGTGTTTGGTTTGATACCACATATCATGATAAACTAGATTTTATCATCAACAAACACACACTCTAGTCCTTTCTATTAGTTATGCCTATGAACTATCCACAATAACATCCTAATAGGGACATAATAAGAATGTATATACTCTTGACATTTGTATGATCTCATTCTTGAGCTCATCAAACCAAAGACATACGTCATTGAGTAATATCATTCTTTAGACATATATTATGTTTTGTCATTATCTCATAACTTAATAAAATAGAATAAATCATAATATTTCCTTTATTATTAAACAAATCATTTACAAGATATGCCTTTGGAATTATCATATGATTGGCTTTCTATGCATACATACTAATAGACTCCCACTTGCACTTAGATCCAATCACCCACAAATCTTATACTAAGTGATCTTAAACATGTCCATCATGTTTCTACTACGCAAGTGCTAATCTAACATGTTTGCAACATTTTCCTTTAGTTGGTGTATTGCATGTTTTAGATTTACTCATTGTATGACCTATTATATGAGATAAAATTGTTTTAGTATGTTATCTCATATTCCTTGTTTAACTAGTAGCTCCAGTCATGTCATAGTATTTCTACTATGACATTGATGGTTGGAACATCTCATATGTTCATCTACATGAACTTATATCTCCATACACTATCCTCTGATGTGTTCATAACACAAGGATACTCAACTTGTATTGTAAATTTAAATAATAATCTTTTGCATAGAACTTTTTCAAGTTGCAGTTTGCATTAGACCCTCTAACATAAATTTTAGATTGCAATAATTAGTTTTCTTTGTTATTTTGGAAGCTTGCATTGGTGTAACCCTTTACACCCAACTCTTTCTTATTTCCATAATTTAGGAACATATACTTAGTGCTTCTTAAGTATGTAAGGATGTTCTTTTTGGCATTCCAATGACCTTCAATGGAATCAGAATGATATCATCTTGTCATGTCCAATACATACAAGATAATGGGTAGAGTATATGATATTGCATTTATGTGATATTCAATTTTGAATGCATACGACATTTTTCTCATGTCTTTCCATTCTTCATAATAAATGGAACACTGGGCTCTTGAGAGACCAATCCCATACAACATGGTCAAATTTTCTCACATTGAGTCTTACATGTTGAATCCCTTCAACATCTTGCCAGTGTATGTATTGTTATTTAGGTCAAGAAGATCTCTAGAACTATCTATATATATTTTAATTCCTATCACATAGGATGCTTCACCTAGACCCTTCATAGAGAAGGTACTTTCCACAATAGGTTTTAATACTCATAGTATAAGAATGGTATTCCTTATTATTATATGGAACACGAACATGCGCCCATTAAATCTTTTGTAATCACAGATTTCATCTTCTTTTGAATAGGGTCAAACTCTTTGACTACCTTGTCAAAATAAATATTCTAGCTCGGAGATGCTTTCTTCAATCTATAGATTGATCTTTGTACCTGATAGACTTCATTTGAATTAATGCAGTTATAAAATCTTTAAGCTATGTCACATACACATCCTCTAAAATTATTCCTATCAAGGAATGTGGTTTTGATATCCTTATGCCAAATCTCATGTCTTAATAATATACAATGTCAATCATGATCCTTATGGACTTAACCATGGAAATTAGTAAATAGGTTTCTTCATGTCCAACAACTTGAACTTGTTAGAAACCATTAGCAACCAATTTCTCTTATAGGTTATCCACATCGGTGGTCTTCTTGAAGACCCAACTGCACCCTATGGGTTTTACCCCTTCAGGTGGTACCAGCAAGGTCAAACCTTTTTAGTGTTCATGGAGTCCATTTTGAATACATTGGCCTCAAGCCAATTCTCAAACTATGGTCCCTCTATTTCTTCTAGATAGGTTATCATCTGATCATATTATGAACAACTCTCCACCTTTCTGTGTTATAATATATCATATATCTTTCAATCTCAAGGCATGTTCTACTAGAACTTGCAAAGTCTTGTGTTACTTCAGGAATTTGAGTTTCCACAAAAATTTGTGATTCTCATTGCTCCTATTGTACCTCTTTAGGTATAATGTTTTATTTGTTGATTTTAAACTCTTTGAGTTCTATCTTACTCCCACTGATTCTGTGGCAACACATCCCAGTATCATACAGATAACGAGGTGTTACGCGAAAACGTGCGGAAATCACCATAACCACAGATTATGAAAACACGGGTTAATTAAAACTGATTGCGGGAAACAGATAAACTGTGAAACTATTACTTTCCAGTCCTCATCCTGCACAGAAACATGTCATATGCATACATACACGAGATCTGATGCGTGTCTACAGCTTACAGAAATAGTTGTTCATCTATCACATGAGTTCACCACCTGTTCATATACAGAAAGGCTCACATCCGGCCAACAGCAGGATATACCAACATCATCGATCGTTTATCGTAAAACATCGTCAAACACTGCCAAGGACCCGAGAGTACAGGGATGACTCTAGACTCTACTACAAAATGTCCAAAACAGCTGCATATCCATCGCTTGCCTTCTACTGCTCTTCAAGCTGCTCGGCCGCAACACCACGACCACGACCACGTCTACCTCGGCCACCTGAAAACCAGCGGAGTGAGACAATCGAACATTGTCCCAGCGGGAAACATAACTCCCCACCGCAACTACAGAACCTCGGCAGGATAAACTATAACAACAGATAATTGATAATAGAAATAATAAGAATGGTCTTTATAAAGTAACGCTATTCTTACCGACAAGCTTACCAGATGTATAAGAGCATATAACCAAATACCTCTCGATGGGACATGATTGACAAGATAAGATATATCACTAGGTAACATGATTGTTAGATCAGGATATATTGTCACATAACTTGGGGATTAAGATAGAACAGATTAATCACGTAAACGAGGCCTTAACCAATGTTCTGTATTTTGTCCCAGAAACTACTATATGACGGCATGAACGCATTCATGCTCCTCATCTCACATAACCTGAGCCATGGGCCTGTTCACCATGCTCAACTCATCACGTATCCTGAGCCATGGGCCTGTTCACCATGCTCATCACATCACCTGTCCGGAGCCATGGGCCTGTTCGCCATGCTCATCACATAGCAGTGTTATAACCTAGTTCCATACCTTAGAGTCTATAACTGTAGATGCACTCTTACCATCTTCCTTTTTAAGCTAGAAACACCCTCGCCTATTCAACGATATGCTTTCCGGGTTAACTCTTAGGCAAACCCTTTTTGCCATTATCAACTACAGGCTATGATGAATATATGATCAAGGCAACTACATGATATGATTTCACTGAGATTAGTTAGCATCTATGCAAGATATTTCAGAAGATAAATAAATATAAACTTAATCCTTATGCTATTATTGTAACTGCATCTACCTGATTCATCTCAAGGATTCATCATCACCTGTTATTACTTGGCCTCTGGCCAACCATCCAGATCCATTTCAAGGACCATCACATACCCTAGGATCTCAATCCCTCATCAAGTACTGTCACTGCTACTCAGAACTCACATTAATATCATGGGACGAACACATTATAAATGTAACCTATTTAGCAGGAGTAATCATCAGTGTGATGTATTCATCACATATGTCTCATAGCCTTTTCATGGCTAAGCATCACCTGCATGGTTAGTGTATTCAACATTCGTAGTTCGTTATAAGGATTATACTTACTAACATGATGACCTCCTCATTTTCAGGCTAGGAGCAACCTACACATATTCAACAATATGCGCTTCCAGGTTAACCCGTAGGAAAACCTGTTTCACCATCACCAAGTCCTGACGATGATGGATCTATGGCCAGGGCAAACTACATGATGTATTTCACTGTGCTTAATTAGTATCTTTTAGATGTATTGCAAGATTCAACCAAGTTGTATGACATGCAAGGTATAACAGAAAGTAAAGAACATTATATTATGATCTATTCATATCAACCTGATCCATCTTAAGGATCCAACATCACATGTTACCACTTGGCCTCTTGCCAACCATCCAGATCCATCTCAAGGATCACCACATACCGCAGGGTCTCAACCCCTCATCATGTACTGTCACTGCCTCTTAAGGCTCACATCATCATCATGGGACCAACACATCACATACATAATCTTATAGAGCAATTATCAAAGTAATGTTACTCATTACATATGTCACATAGCCCTTTCATGGCAAAGTCATCACCTGCAAGGTTAAGGTATGACATAATTGTAGATTCAACATAAGGAATATGCTCACTATCATAAAATATCATCCAAGATAATCTACTTATCAATATGATAGTTATTTGGTAATCAAGTATGTTAAGTACATCATTAAACAACCATACTGATACTTACCCTTATATTGAGATTGTACAAACAATCAGGGTATATAGAGATCATGTTGTGTTTACAGAACCAACACTATTATTAACAAGGTCATTACTATGTCATCAACTATTGTCATCTTTATCATGAAGCAACCTTTAACATAACTGTCACTTAGCATCATTATTACCAACATTATTATCATTAAACAAACTACTAGAGTAGTTATCATCATCTTCATTATCATTAACAATTAAGCATAACGGGTCACATCATGCATCTATTACATGAGGGCTATCATCATATACATTACTACCATTAGCATCCTTATTATTTTCAAGGCAACATATTACATATTGATGATATCACAAACACCACCATCGTTTTATTGGTTAATGTATAAACATCCACTTCTATCACATAAGGGACCGTCACCAAAGAAACTCATACCCTCACTATAGCCTCACAACCCTCATCTGAAACCTATCACCCAACATGGGTATCGGCCACCACACTAACCCTATCGGCCATCATGGCCCAAGGCATGTCGCCCAACATGGTATCGGCCACCACACTAACCCTATCGGCCATCATGGCCCAAGGCATGTCGCCCAACATGGTATCGGCCATCATGGTATCGGCCATACGGGCACATAGCCTATCGTCCAACATGGCACTACTTGGCCCTATCGTCCACCACATGGACAAGGAGATAACTCAACACAAGAGCACTCATTCTATCGTCCAACTCAAGGACATCCATGTCGCCCAACACCATCAGACCATGTCGCCCAATAAGAGAGATAGAGAGAGAGAGTATCGCCCATCTCCAAGGGTACTCACCATATCAGCCAACAAACCCTAGCTCACCCTATCGCCCAACTCAAGGGCAAGGGTATCGGACAACCTAAAGGACTCATCATGTCGCCCAACACCAGCTACCATATCGTCCACCAAGGGGAACACCATGTCGTCCAACTCAAAAACAAATGTGTTGGTCAACCCAAGGAACCATATCGCCCTACCGTATCTATGTTAGTTCTGAGAAGCCTCGTGCTCGGGTTGGTGGTTTCCCGCATAGGAATCTAGTGGTTGCAGGTATAAGAGGAGTTTTGGGTAAGCATGTTTCATGGGTAGAAGACCTATGAATAGTATGTCATAGCATGTTTTGGTTTGTGCTTTTGTGGCTACAACTAATGAAGCTATTAGTTAGTGCCAATGAGGTAACCTGATAACCCTAGACTAAGAGAGGAAAGATAAAGTTGCGTATGAGATACTCCTAGAGATGAGTGAGCTCAGAGAGACTGAGCATGGCTCTACCCTCATGGTATGGGTTAGAGGAACCTCTTTTGGCCTAAGTAAAGTTTTGATATAATATTAGTTTGCCTAGCACAACCATGATAGAATATATGTAAGATGTGATTTAATCTTGAGACATGATATATAGACATGATATGATGAAAACCTAGAGATGGTTTAATAGATATCAATGCATAAATGATTAACCATGTAAATGAATAATGATGATATATTAAATATGGTTAACCATGTACACAAATTAAGATGATAATGTGATACTGTCAGTTAACCTTGTGATAAAATCACTAGTAAATGTTGCAATTTATTATGAACAATGAAATAGAACATGTGAATGAAACATGCCATCAGAGGCGTTAATCTGAGTGCTTAACAAATATGGATGATATAGTTTGACAGTTAGCACAACATAATGATTATGACACCTTTATGTGATTAAGATTGATAAAGTTGGTTAACTATAGTTAACGCTCTCCTAAAAGGCATATGTTAATGTTGAATATTGTTCTAATAATTAGCTCAAAAAAAAAATGTTTATGACATCTTGAAATAATGAGCTAATCTTATTTAACTCCTTGGGAACATGGTAAAAATGATGTGAATAATAGTGCATGGCTAAAGATAAAGATGCAACCCTAACATATGAAGTGCATCATGGTGTAACCTAAGTTTCTAAACTTTGAGTTTAACCTTGAAGGACGTGTTGTGCACCAAGATGGTTGCAAACCTCCTAATAGTGCTTTGGAAACATGGTACTGGGTAACCTTTACGGATATTTTACACATAGAATAGTACCATGCATGTGGATGAGAGCAAGATAAAGTTTTCCCTAAAAGTATGTGTATGGGTTACTTTTGAGGACGAAAGTTCTTTTAAGATGTATATGATGTGACAAAGTGGGTTTCTGGCTTAATTTCGAGAACGAAATATCTTTTAAGGTGTGTAGGATGTGATGGAGTGGACTTTTAGCATCCTAAATGTCCAATGACTTAAGTGAAAGCATATGTTTCAGTTAGATTGAGAGATTCAAGCTTTTGATAAAGTAAGTATGTTGATGTGAGGTTGGTATCATGATTAAGATCTATCTTTAATGCCTTTTTGATGAATTTAATTGGATGGTATACAAGATGAGTTTGTCACCAAATTTTATTATAAGGAAGATTGAGTAGTGAGGAAGCTATGGTTAAAATTTGGTGGCAATTGGATGTTCCTAGAGGAAGTTATAAAGGTTTGAAATTGGGTGATTAATATGTATATTTGATGAACTATAGACCTAAGTTTATGGCCTTAATAGGTGTCACGCACCCCCTTATTCAATTCGGGTCTGTGTGGCCAGATCCTAGCCCTAGGTTGGCAATCTGGTGGTAGCGACAGCTGCCTTAGCTGAGCCGCGGATGCGTTTGAATGGAGGAGTAATCTTGACCCTTGGATGACAGATCGAAGGCTATCAGGTCGTCTCCCACCTTACGGTTAGAACAAGGAGAGGGAGCAACAGTTGCTCCGACCCTTCCAGCCCCACTCGTCCGGATCATGGGATGTGGGCGAGGACTAACCGAGGAGTGGGAATCCTCTAGTAACCACGACCTGACCGACCCCTTATTTGGGGTATATGCCGGAGAGTATAGGGAGAATGAGCTCTCCCATTCGCTACCCTCTCCACCGCACAAAGCAGGTGGCGGCTGGGATGAGAATGCAGAGTAAGAGGGGAGAAGAGAGGAAGAGGAATAAGGGAGGAGCAACGAGAAGGCATGGGGAAGAATCTGTGCTTGAGTGCTCGGCCTCAAACAGTCAGTTCTGTGGTCGACCAACCCAGTTTGGTCAGAGATGAAGGTGAGCTCGTGAGGGTATGTAGAGCACCCCTTGATGAGGAGGTAGGCTACCTTTTACTTCCTGAAGGTCTTCCGATGCTAACGAAGTGCCTAGGTGAACGTTCGATGGCGTGGAGTCCTTTTCCCCTTTCCTAGCGCCACGGCGGCCACCATGGCCGGTGAGCTTGTGGTCGGGAGGATTTGGAGCCGATACCGAGAGAAACAGGGACCGTGGAGGTCTCTCCAAGGTGGTCGAAGCCGAGGGCAGCCTTAGTGATCATCGAGAAGGGCCTTGTCATGCACGTTTGCTCGCCGGAGCTGGGCCAGACGGCGGTGCCCGCGTGAAGCAGAGTCCCGATGGGACTCAGGAACGCGTGAGGGAAAGGAGGAGGACCGGTTGGTCCAGCCGGTGAACCAGACCGGCTCAACCAAAGAATCGCCCGGCTCACAGCAGACTAGGAGCAAAGGATCCACGCCCCCATAAGGCCACGTGGCGGAGTGCCATTGGCTGAGGGAGGTAAATACCCCAAAATCTTGCAGATCTTTGATAATTCATAGAAAATAGTACGAATGTCAGAAAAATACATATAATATACCAAACTTCTCAGAAAAATGCATAGAACACAATAGAAGCATAATATCTGCCTCTTAATGCTTTAATATCAGTGATATCATGTAAGATGAGTTATGCCTGTTTAATAGATAATAAATATCAAATAATGACAAAGAATTATGGAAAAATGTCAGTAAACCTATAATTATGTTTATAAAGCATATGATGTCAGATATGATCACGTTGATGCATGAAATCATGTAATATGATTAATATGGCAAATTAGGGCTAATAATCCTATATTAAATGTAATAAATGCATTAATGATCAATAAATGATGAAATTTACAGTGTAAGCTCATATCAGAATATGGAACCTCAGTTTTAATTATGAGATCATAATGATGAACATAATCCATGTTATATGTAGATGATCCTTAATACAGATTATAAAACCCTAATCTAGGTTAATGATGTAACCTAGGGTTAACTAATGTGCACAAAAATGCTATGGAAGATAATATGCAGATAATGAATCATAATCTGGAATACGATATCAGTGAGATAATCACAAGACAAGAATATAAATAATGATGAGAATATCCATAAAAAGATAAGCTAAACCCTAATGAACACGTTTAGGGTTAAGATGAGACGTATGATGATGAGAATATGATAATAGTACATGGTCTTGTCTTAATCAGGGTTGACCAAGGATGTAGATAACATCAGGAGTATATGTGTTTAGAATGTCTCTTTGGAAGGTACGCCATTACCTCTTACTTGGCTTATTATACAATATGCTTGTGTTATATGAGTAGTAAAATACTTGGCATATGGTATTGATTGAAATGATTGTTCTGGTATGATATGTTGCATGATTTTCCATACTTATTGCTATGAACACATGAAACATAATATATCTGTTCCATTATATCTAAGCACTTCAACTCTTTGGTAGTAAAGTGCTGGGAATAAGTACTTCAACTCTATGGTAGTAAAGTACTTGGAAGTGATCCAACTCTTTGGTAGTAGATCACATTATGAAATGATCCAACTCTTTGGTAGTAGATCATAAAGGCCTTAATGCATTCAACTCTCAGGTAGTAAATGCATGGATGATATAATGGAAAATGTGCTTAAAACATGTGTTCTCTTTTGTTGATGAATATCTTTGTGCAAGTATACGCTTTTCTTATATTTCTTTATAATTGCCAAGTATTAGTTTTATCTTATTGCCAAGATATGATGAGAGGTAAATAAAAGACACGTAGGCGTACTCAGTACAATATTCATGAAATATTGTGCTGACGTGTACCGCATGTAATCTTTTGTTTAGGTTGTGGTTATGCTCTTGAAGATACAGGATAGTGAGAGTTGTGTGGCGAGCTGATGTACAGGTGGACCTGTTGTCTTAAGATCCTGTAGTTTAGTGGTAGTACATGTATATGTGTAGTTTGTTGTTCAATATGTAATATCAAACGTTGTAACAATTCGTGTTGTAATTATATGTTGAATGGTGAACATGTGTGTATGGTTTTATTATTGTTCATGTACATGTGCTATTGATTGTTTCCTTCTGACTCCCTTAATTTTCTTCTTCTTAGCCTTATGTGGGATGTTTAAATTGGGATTCTCGCTGAGGTGAGGGTTTCAATTTGGACGTCACACATCAGATTAAGTTTTAGAAAATCCGGGGATGTCACAGGTGGTATCAGAGCATGAACAATAGCAAAGCCTGACATTTGCTCATTATGCAACTCAAACTAAAGAAAACCTTGAACTTAATAATCTTTTAGGGTTAGATTAGTTGTCTTTTAGAGACTAGATCTGACCTAGCCTCTAGGTTAGCACCTAGATGTCTGAGAACTAGGTCTAGACTGGTGCTTGTTGAGTAGCAAGTCCTTAGATGTCATTCTTTCTTTGTAGTACAGCGGTATGGGACGTTGTACTATTTGGAAATGACGTGCATCAAGGGAAGAGAAACCCTAGACATATTGCGCACGTTGTCTAGAGTAGCTACACTAGTCTACACCAGGTTCTCACCCTTTTCACTAGTTTTCATGACACTGGACTCTCTACTATGTGTGGGACACTCATTTTCAGGATTTGGTTTTTGATTCCAAACGGATCGAACCTCGATAGTTTTCTCTGACGTTTGTTTTATCGGAGAAAAACTATATAATATTTTATTATGTATATGTATTACAAAAATGTGTCCCCACACATGTACGAGTAGGAGGTGATCATGTATCCTAGGTGAAAGTGAATGACATCAGTCTAGAAGAGAGAATAGTTCTAGATTAGATGTCTAGAGCCTTGTCAGAATATAAGATAGATGGAATAAGTTTTGATATGATGTAAGTCTTATATAGATGATGTAATATGGTTATGATGATTTATGTTTGTCTTTGAGGACATGAGTTAGGTTGAGGTTTTGAGATGAGTCTTGATGATGAAAGTAAATAGGCTTTTATGAGATAAGATAAGCTAAGTTAAGACTAAGTTGTGAGTCAACATGAGCCTCAAGCTCTTTTACAAAGGAGGATCTCTAGTGTTAGGACCAGTTTTAGGGTTAACTCCAAAGAGAGTGAGACCCATTGGGAGAAGGTCAGAGAACCTAGACTCCAAGATATGAGAATTATGAGATATGTGATATGATATGTCCTAAACTAGACTACTCCTGAGTGATTGAGTTGGGTCGCTCTATGTACGATTCCTATAGTTTGTTGGACCCCAGATGTCCTTGGGAAGACCAAACCCTAGAGACAAAGAGAGGATGATTATATGTGCATATGTGAACATGAATATGAGTGCCTACCATCTGGGTGAGGGAGAGAGCCCAAGACCCTGGAGGAGGTATCTATGTTAGTTCTGAGAAGCCTCGTGCTCGGGTTGGTGGTTTCCCGCATAGGAATCTAGTGGTTGCAGGTATAAGAGGAGTTTTGGGTAAGCATGTTTCATGGGTAGAAGACCTATGAATAGTATGTCATAGCATGTTTTGGTTTGTGCTTTTGTGGCTACAACTAATGAAGCTATTAGTTAGTGCCAATGAGGTAACCTGATAACCCTAGACTAAGAGAGGAAAGATAAAGTTGCGTACGAGATACTCCTAGAGATGAGTGAGCTCAGAGAGACTGAGCATGGCTCTACCCTCATGGTATGGGTTAGAGGAACCTCTTTTGGCCTAAGTAAAGTTTTGATATAATATTAGTTTGCCTAGCACAACCATGATAGAATATATGTAAGATGTGATTTAATCTTGAGACATGATATATAGACATGATATGATGAAAACCTAGAGATGGTTTAATAGATATCAATGCATAAATGATTAACCATGTAAATGAATAATGATGATATATTAAAGATGGTTAACCATGTACACAAATTAAGATGATAATGTGATACTGTCAGTTAACCTTGTGATAAAATCACTAGTAAATGTTGCAATTTATTATGAATAATGAAATAGAACATGTGAATGAAACATGCCATCAGAGGCGTTAATCTGAGTGCTTAACAAATATGGATGATATAGTTTGACAGTTAGCACAACATAATGATTATGACACCTTTATGTGATTAAGATTGATAAAGTTGGTTAACTATAGTTAACGCTCTCCTAAAAGGCATATGTTAATGTTGAATATTGTTCTAATAATTAGCTCAAAAAAAAAATGTTTATGACATCTTGAAATAATGAGCTAATCTTATTTAACTCCTTGGGAACATGGTAAAAATGATGTGAATAATAGTGCATGGCTAAAGATAAAGATGCAACCCTAACATATGAAGTGCATCATGGTGTAACCTAAGTTTCTAAACTTTGAGTTTAACCTTGAAGGACGTGTTGTGCACCAAGATGGTTGCAAACCTCCTAATAGTGCTTTGGAAACATGGTACTGGGTAACCTTTACGGATATTTTACACATAGAATAGTACCCTGCATGTGGATGAGAGCAAGATAAAGTTTTCCCTAAAAGTATGTGTATGGGTTACTTTTGAGGACGAAAGTTCTTTTAAGATGTATATGATGTGCCAAAGTGGGTTTCTGGCTTAATTTCGAGGACGAAATATCTTTTAAGGTGTGTAGGATGTGATGGAGTGGACTTTTAGCATCCTAAATGTCCAATGACTTAAGTGAAAGCATATGTTTCAGTTATATTGAGAGATTCAAGCTTTTGATAAAGTAAGTATGTTGATGTGAGGTTGGTATCATGATTAAGATCTATCTTTAATGCCTTTTTGATGAATTTAATTGGATGGTATACAAGATGAGTTTGTCACCAAATTTTATTATAAGGAAGATTGAGTAGTGAGGAAGCTATGGTTAAAATTTGGTGGCAATTGGATGTTCCTAGAGGAAGTTATAAAGGTTTGAAATTGGGTGATTAATATGTATATTTGATGAACTATAGACCTAAGTTTATGGCCTTAATAGGTGTCACGCACCCCCTTATTCAATTCGGGTCTGTGTGGCCAGATCCTAGCCCTAGGTTGGCAATCTGGTGGTAGCGACAGCTGCCTTAGCTGAGCCGCGGATGCGTTTGAATGGAGGAGTAATCTTGACCCTTGGATGACAGATCGAAGGCTATCAGGTCGTCTCCCACCTTACGGTTAGAACAAGGAGAGGGAGCAACAGTTGCTCCGACCCTTCCAGCCCCACTCGTCCGGATCGTGGGATGTGGGCGAGGACTAACCGAGGAGTGGGAATCCTCTAGTAACCACGACCTGACCGACCCCTTATTTGGGGTATATGCCGGAGAGTATAGGGAGAATGAGCTCTCCCATTCGCTACCCTCTCCACCGCACAAAGCAGGTGGCGGCTGGGATGAGAATGCAGAGTAAGAGGGGAGAAGAGAGGAAGAGGAATAAGGGAGGAGCAACGAGAAGGCATGGGGAAGAATCTGTGCTTGATTGCTCGGCCTCAAACAGTCAGTTCTGTGGTCGACCAACCCAGTTTGGTCAGAGATGAAGGTGAGCTCGTGAGGGTATGTAGAGCACCCCTTGATGAGGAGGTAGGCTACCTTTTACTTCCTGAAGGTCTTCCGATGCTAACGAAGTGCCTAGGTGAACGTTCGATGGCGTGGAGTCCTTTTCCCCTTTCCTAGCGCCACGGCGGCCACCCTGGCCGGTGAGCTTGTGGTCGGGAGGATTTGGAGCCGATATCGAGAGAAACAGGGACCGTGGAGGTCTCTCCAAGGTGGTCGAAGCCGAGGGCAGCCTTAGTGATCATCGAGAAGGGCCTTGTCATGCACGTTTGCTCGCCGGAGCTGGGCCAGACGGCGGTGCCCGCGTGAAGCAGAGTCCCGCTGGGACTCAGGAACGCGTGAGGGAAAGGAGGAGGACCGGTTGGTCCAGCCGGTGAACCAGACCGGCTCAACCAAAGAATCGCCCGGCTCACAGCAGACTAGGAGCAAAGGATCCACGCCCCCATAAGGCCACGTGGCGGAGTGCCATTGGCTGAGGGAGGTAAATACCCCAAAATCTTGCAGATCTTTGATAATTCATAGAAAATAGTACGAATGTCAGAAAAATACATATAATATACCAAACTTCTCAGAAAAATGCATATAACACAATAGAAGCATAATATCTGCATCTTAATGCTTTAATATCAGTGATATCATGTAAGATGAGTTATGCCTGTTTAATAGATAATAAATATCAAATAATGACAAAGAATTATGGAAAAATGTCAGTAAACCTATAATTATGTTTATAAAGCATATGATGTCAGATATGATCACGTTGATGCATGAAATCATGTAATATGATTAATATGGCAAATTAGGGCTAATAATCCTATATTAAATGTAATAAATGCATTAATGATCAATAAATGATGAAATTTACAGTGTAAGCTCATATCAGAATATGGAACCTCAGTTTTAATTATGAGATCATAATGATGAACATAATCCATGTTATATGTAGATGATCCTTAATACAGATTATAAAACCCTAATCTAGGTTAATGATGTAACCTAGGGTTAACTAATGTGCACAAAAATGCTATGGAAGATAATATGCAGATAATGAATCATAATCTGGAATACGATATCAGTGAGATAATCACAAGACAAGAATATAAATAATGATGAGAATATCCATAAAAAGATAAGCTAAACCCTAATGAACACGTTTAGGGTTAAGATGAGACGTATGATGATGAGAATCTGATAATAGTACATGGTCTTGTCTTAATCAGGGTTGACCAAGGATGTAGATAACATCAGGAGTATATGTGTTTAGAATGTCTCTTTGGAAGGTACGCCATTACCTCTTACTTGGCTTATTATACAATATGCTTGTGTTATATGAGTAGTAAAATACTTGGCATATGGTATTGATTGAAATGATTGTTCTGGTATGATATGTTGCATGATTTTCCATACTTATTGCTATGAACACATGAAACATAATATATCTGTTCCATTATATCTAAGCACTTCAACTCTTTGGTAGTAAAGTGCTGGGAATAAGTACTTCAACTCTATGGTAGTAAAGTACTTGGAAGTGATCCAACTCTTTGGTAGTAGATCACATTATGAAATGATCCAACTCTTTGGTAGTAGATCATAAAGGCCTTAATGCATTCAACTCTCAGGTAGTAAATGCATGGATGATATAATGGAAAATGTGCTTAAAACATGTGTTCTCTTTTGTTGATGAATATCTTTGTGCAAGTATACGCTTTTCTTATATTTCTTTATAATTGCCAAGTATTAGTTTTATCTTATTGCCAAGATATGATGAGAGGTAAATAAAAGACACGTAGGCGTACTCAGTACAATATTCATGAAATATTGTGCTGACGTGTACCGCATGTAATCTTTTGTTTAGGTTGTGGTTATGCTCTTGAAGATACAGGATAGTGAGAGTTGTGTGGCGAGCTGATGTACAGGTGGACCTGTTGTCTTAAGATCCTGTAGTTTAGTGGTAGTACATGTATATGTGTAGTTTGTTGTTCAATATGTAATATCAAACGTTGTAACAATTCGTGTTGTAATTATATGTTGAATGGTGAACATGTGTGTATGGTTTTATTATTGTTCATGTACATGTGCTATTGATTGTTTCCTTCTGACTCCCTTAATTTTCTTCTTCTTAGCCTTATGTGGGATGTTTAAATTGGGATTCTCGCTGAGGTGAGGGTTTCAATTTGGACGTCACACATCAGATTAAGTTTTAGAAAATCCGGGGATGTCACAAACCTCCAACACAAGGGAGCACAAACCCTAAAAAGCAAGGTATACAAGGAACCCTAAACCCAAGAGAGGGATATCGACCACTAAGGTATATAAGCAAGATGCTCAAGAAAGGAACTAAGCTAGTCTACTCACATGTAACAAGGTTAAAGCTAGAGGTAAGAGAGTTAGGGTTAGAAACTATGCAACCCGCCTTAAGCTCCAAGCTTCAAGGAAGAAGATGCACTCCAAGGTCCAAAGCTATCGTCCACCAAGCTGCTCCAGGAGGGTGTATCGGCCACCACTTCATCTCCAAGGAAGTATATCGGCCAACACAAGCAAGATGGAGAGGGGTATCGTGCACCAAGGGTGGAGGGGAGACCAAAGGACCAAAGGAGACTAAGGCAAGGAGAAGAGCTACCTATATAGGAAGAAGGGGAGGAGAAACCAAGGTACAACCATGCTATGTGTTGCCCACCCAAGGGACACATGTCCACCAACTCAAGCCACCTCTCATGCAAACCATAAGGCACTTGTCCAAGATGTGCACCATGTGTCCATCAACCAAGCCAAGCCATTTGGGCGACACAACAAGAGCTACTGGGCGACACACTAAGCAACTGGGCGACACACCACCTGCCCTGGGCGACACAAGGATCAAGCAAGCCCAAACAAGGAACTCCAAGGCCCAAATAAGCTCAACTCAGGCCCAAAGGACTCAAACAACAAGACCAAGCCTTCCTCTCAACCCTAGAGGAAGCAAGGAGGAAATACATCTCACAAGATGGCAAACTTGCCCACAAAACCCTAAACTTGGGTTATTTGCAAGTAGCCCCTCGAACTCTCAACAAAGCACAACCAAACCCTAATCACCACTAAAGGTGATTAGCAAGCACCAAGATCAAGCAAAACAAACAGGGTAAACCCTAAACGCAGGTCAGGGTCCTTACAGCCATAAACCTCTACAAAAGGATTTCGTCCCCGAAATCCGAAGAGAAAAGCGAGGGATACTTCCTCCTCATCTCTTCCTCAAGCTCCCACGTGGCTTCCTCAATGCCACGGTGATGCCAAAGGACCTTCACAAGAACCAGATCCTTCCTCTTCAGCTTCTTGATTGCCACATGACCTTCCTCATAGGTCACATCTGCATCAAGCTCAACCTCAACTGACTACATCACAGTACCTGAATCCGGATGACTTCCCTTCCGCATACTGTCAGGAAGCACTGGATGCAACCTGTGCAACTCTGTAAGCAACTCTAACTCATAAGCTACTTTGCCAACACGTGTTATGATTGAGTAAGGCCCCATATATCTGGGAGCTATCTAACCCTTCCGACCAAACCTTTAGCACACCTTTCCACGGCAAGACTTTAAGATACATTTGTCTCCTACCTGGAACTCCAAAGATCGTCGGCGATTGTTTTCATAAAACTCCTACATGTACTGTGCTACTTTCGATTGTTGCTATATCACTTTGATCTTATCTATTTTTAGCTGGACTAACTCAGGACCTAACGGCTGACACTCGCCGGACTCTTCCCAACTCAAAGAAGGTCTGCACTTTCTTCCATGCAGAGTCTCACAAGGTGCCATGTGGATGCTCTGCCAAAAACTGTCGTCGTAGGCCAACTCTTATTAAACTAAGATGTATATTCCAGAAACGACTCGTGAACTGAGGACCTCTGTCCGAAACATATTATTGCTGGCACATCATGCGAATGTATCATCCCATCCATATACATTCTAACGAGCTTCTCAGCTATTTATATCATCTTCACAGGTAAGGAGTGGGTAGACTCTGTCAATCTGTCCACTATCACCCAGATGGAATTATGTTCTCTAGTTGTCTTGGGTAGGCCAACTACGAAACCCATGGTCATACGATCCCATTTCCACAATGGTATTGGAAAAAGGCTGCAACGTACCTGCCGGCTTCTAAAGTTCAGCCTTCACTTACTGACAAACCTCACTGATTCAACCTATCAACACTCGGGACAACTATCCTATTATGATAACAGACTAGTCCTTCCCCAGGCTCATGAAACCCATCACGCTCTTCGCTGCCGAACTCTGATCAACTGTATTGCATCATATGTCCACTATGCCTCCTCTATTCGTCTGAGAAGGTTCATTCAGCTATACTATATTTAGTTTGGAATGCTCACTTAGCTTCTTCCTCTATATTGGGAATGTTCACGCAACTCTTCTCATGTAGGAATGATCACACAACTTTTCTTATTTATTTGGAAATGTTCATACAACTCTCCCTGTGTAGGAATGTTCACTTAGCTCTCTTCCTATATAATGGAGAATGTTCACTTAGCTCTTCTCTTTAATTGGGAATGTTCACTCAGCTTTTCCCGTTTAGTTGAGAATGTTCACTTAGCTCTTCTCTTTAATTGGGAATGTTCACTCAGCTTTTCCCGTTTAGTTGAGAATGTTCACTTAGCTCTTCTCTTTAATTGGGAATGTTCACTCAGCTTTTCCCGTTTAGTTGAGAATGTTCACTTAGCTCTTATCACTTAGGAATGTTCACTTAGCTTTTCTCTTTAATTGGGAATGTTCACTCAGCTTTTCCCATTTAGTTGAGAATGTTCACTTAGCTCTTCTCACTTAGGAATGTTCACTTAGCTTTTCTCTTTAATTGGGAATGTTCACTCCGCTTTTCCCGTTTAGTTGAGAATGTTCACTTAGCTCTTCTCACTTCATTGGATTATAGTCTCTAGATTATCTCAAAATGACTACTTGATCAGAGTAATCAGAAAGATAACAATCTAAGAGTTCCATACTTTCCTTATCTACAATAATCATATACCGGGCCAGGGTATACAAGTACTGAGATTAGGTAGTATGCACTTTATTTCTATCCTACACTTATCACAGAGATTTTCATTCTTGGATTTTCTTTCAGGCATCACTTCTATATCTCATCTTTTATCACACAGATAAGAGAGATTACATAGCATTTTAAGGAATATTTAGAAAAATGTGAATTTTCTTCTTACTTGTATCCTTATAGGACTAGCTAAAAGAAGTTCAAAAACATCTACTTTCTTATTTTTATCACACAGGCTCAAGAAATGGAACATCAGAATGAATATATTTTATCTGACCTGTCGGGGACGTCTGTCCCTGCCCTCGATCGTTACTAAGAATCTGCCTCCTTTGAGGGTCCTGCTGATTCTTCCCCTGGGGTTGTGTCATCATCATGTTCCCGTCTGGACAATCTTTTGCTAGATGTCCCGGTTTTCTACATCGGTAACAGATCCTGGGTGCAAGATAGGGCCTGTGAGATCCAGTTACCGATGTCGATGCTATGTCGGTGGCTCCACTTGGAAGGTTACTATGATCCCTACCCCCACTCATCGTCCTTTGCGTCTGGTTATGGAATCTGGATGATACTGGCGATGTAGAAAATCTCGGCTTCTTGAAGTTTCCAGACCTCTGTCCTTGAGACTGAGCAGGTCTTTAGTGAGGCATGGATTCTCTCTTCTCCCGTACTGACCCCTCAATCCTTCGAACAGATTCCACAAACGTAGCGAACCGCTCCCGGTTTTCCAACGCAGAAACAGGTGTTTTCAACTCAGTACTCAGACCTTTCTCAAAGCGTCTGATCCACTCCTCGTCTGTCACTGCCATATGAGGACAAAACCTCAACAGATCCATGAACTTGGCTTCATACTCGGTAATGTTCATCATTCCTTGTTGCAACTTCTCAAACTACCTAATCTTCTCATCCAGATACGTCTTTGGAAAGTATCTGCTGACGAACTCGCACCGGAACACTTCCCAACAGATCACCTCACCTGGCCGCTTCACTTCCTCGATGGTCCACCAATGACCAGCACTACCTTTCAGGAGATAGACCGCATGCTTTACCTTGTCTGCTTCGGGGATGTCAAGGATCCGAAAAGCCTTCTCAAGACTTGTCAGCCACAGATCTGCATCCGCTGGATCAGCCGTACCTACATAATCCAAAGCTCCAACTCGACAGAGACACTCGAAGGTCTTCCCAATACCCGATGCTTCTCCATGGAGAACCTGTGCTCAAGAAGGAGGCACTGGTAACCGCTCAACCATGAGATTCATCATAGCCATTAACTGCCCCATAAGCTATTGGTAAGCAGGATGTTCAAGTATGGCTGGGTTAAATTGGGGAACCTCAGGCACCCGATCTTCATGTGCCTGTCCTTCTGCTCCATCAGCCGATGCATCATCACTAAGCTCAGGAGCATGTTCTTCATGGTTTCTAGACATATTGTCCTTTCTTCTGCTGAGGGCAGAAGATTCTATAAGAAGACATGGAAAACTCATAAGAACAGACTCAACCTAGTCCTAAATCCCTGTAGACTCAGCGAACCTAGAGCTCTGATACCAAGCTTGTGGCAACACATCCCATTATCATACAGATAACGAGGTGTTACGCGAAAACGTGCGGAAATCACCATAACCACAGATTATGAAAACACGGGTTAATTAAAATTGATTGCGGGAAACAGATAAACTGTGAAACTATTACTTTCCAGTCCTCATCCTGCACAGAAACATGTCATATGCATACATACACGAGATCTGATGCATGTCTACAGCTTACAGAAATAGTTGTTCATCTATCACATGAGTTCACCACCTGTTCATATACAGAAAGGCTCACATCCGGCCAACAACAGGATATACCAACATCATCGATCGTTTATCGTAAAACATCGTCAAACACTGCCAAGGACCCGAGAGTACAGGGATGACTCTAGACTCTACTACAAAATGTCCAAAATAGCAGCATATCCATCGCTTGCCTTCTACTTCTCTTCAAGCTGCTCGGCCGCAACACCACGACCACGACCACGTCTACCTCGGCCACCTGAAAACCAGCAGAGTGAGACAATCGAACATTGTCCCAGCGGGAAACATAACTCCCCACCGCAACTACAGAACCTCGGTAGGATAAACTATAACAGCAGATAATTGATAATAGAAATAATAAGAATGGTCTTTATAAAGTAACGCTATTCTTACCGACAAGCTTACCAGCTGTATAAGAGCATATAACCAAATACCTCTCGATGGGACATGATTGACAAGATAAGAAATATCACTAGGTAACATGATTGTTAGATCAGGATATATTGTCACATAACCTGGGGATTAAGATAGAACAGATTAATCACATAAACGAGGCCTTAACCAATGTTCTGTATTTTGTCCCAGAAACTACTATATGATGGCATGAACGCATTCATGCTCCTCATCTCACATAACCTGAGCCATGGTCCTGTTCACCATGCTCAACTCATCACGTATCCTGAGCCATGGGCCTGTTCACCATGCTCATCACATCACCTGTCCGGAGCCATGGGCCTGTTCGCCATGCTCATCACATAGCAGTGTTATAACCTAGTTCCATACCTTAGAGTCTATAACTGTAGATGCACTCTTACCATCTTCCTTTTTAAGCTAGAAACACCCTCGCCTATTCAACGATATGCTTTCCGGGTTAACTCTTAGGCAAACCCTTTTTGCCATTATCAACTACAGGCTATGATGAATATATGATCAAGGCAACTACATGATATGATTTCACTGAGATTAGTTAGCATCTATGCAAGATATATCAGAAGATAAATAAATATAAACTTAATCCTTATGCTATTATTGTAACTGTCACTGCTACTCAGAACTCACATTAATATCATGGGACGAACACATTATAAATGTAACCTATTTAGCAAGAGTAATCATCAGTGTGATGTATTCATCACATATGTCTCATAGCCTTTTCATGGCTAAGCATCACCTGCATGGTTAGTGTATTCAACATTCTTAGTTCGTTATAAGGATTATACTTACTAACATGATGACCTCCTCATTTTCAGGCTAGGAGCAACCTACACATATTCAACAATATGCGCTTCCAGGTTAACCCGTAGGAAAACCTGTTTCACCATCACCAAGTCCTGACGATGATGGATCTATGGCCAGGGCAAACTACATGATGTATTTCACTGTGCTTAATTAGTATCTTTTAGATGGATTGCAAGATTCAACCAAGTTGTATGACATGCAAGGTATAACAGAAAGTAAAGAACATTATATTATGATCTATTCATATCAACCTGATCCATCTTAAGGATCCAACATCACATGTTACCACTTGGCCTCTTGCCAACCATCTAGATCCATCTCAAGGATCACCACATACCGCAGGGTCTCAACCCCTCATCATGTACTGTCACTGCCTCTTAAGGCTCACATCATCATCATGGGACCAACACATCACATACATAATCTTATAGAGCAATTATCAAAGTAATGTTACTCATTACATATGTCACATAGCCCTTTCATGGCTAAGTCATCACCTGTAAGGTTAAGATATGCAATAATTGTAGATTCAACATAACGAATATGCTCACTATCATGAAATATCATCCAAGATAATGTACTTATCAATATGAAAGTTATTTGGTAATCAAGTATGTTAAGTACATCATTAAACAACCATACTGATACTTACCCTTATATCGAGATTGTACAAACAATCAGGGTATATAGAGATCATGTTGTGTTTACAGAACCAACACTATTATTAACAAGGTCATTACTATGTCATCAACTATTGTCATCTTTATCATGAAGCAACCTTTAACATAACTGAACTTAGCATCATTATTACCAACATTATTATCATTAAACAAACTACTAGAGTAGTTATCATCATCTTCATTATCATTAACAATTAAGCATAACGGGTCACATCATGCATCTATTACATGAGGCCTATCATCATATACATTACTACCATTAGCATCCTTATTATTTTCAAGGCAACATATTACATATTGATGATATCACAAACACCACCATCGTTTTATTGGTTAATGTATAAACATCCACTTCTATCACATAAGGGACCGTCACCAAAGAAACTCATACCCTCACTATAGCCTCACAACCCTCATCTGAAACCTATCACCCAACATGGGTATCGGCCACCACACTAACCCTATCGGCCATCATGGCCCAAGGCATGTCGCCCAACATGGTATTGGCCACCACACTAACCCTATCGGCCATCATGGCCCAAGGAATGTCGCCCAACATGGTATCAGCCATCATGGTATCGGCCATCAGGGCACATAGCCTATCGTCCAACATGGCACTACTTGGCCCTATCGTCCACCACATGGACAAGGAGATAACTCAACACAAGAGCACCCATTCTATCGTCCAACTCAAGGACATCCATGTCGCCCAACACCATCAGACCATGTCGCCCAACAAGAGAGAGAGAGAGAGAGAGAGAGAGAGAGAGAGAGAGAGAGTATCGCCCATCTCCAAGGGTACTCACCATATCGGCCGACAAACCCTAGCTCACCCTATCGCCCAACTCAAGGGCAAGGGTATCAGCCAACCTAAAGGACTCATCATGTCGCCCAACACCAGCTACCATATCGTCCACCAAGGGGAACACCATGCCGTCCAACTCAAAAACAAAGGTGTTGCTCAACCCAAGGAACCATATCGCCCAACATGGTCACCATGTCGGCCAACATCCATACTAGGTCAACCTATCGTCCAACCCAAGAGGAAGGGTGTTGCCCAACACCAAGAACACTGATATCGTTCAACTCAAGGACAAGGGTGTCGCTCAACACACCCACAAGGAAGGGGTATCGCCCAACCCTAGGTCACCTTCAACCTCCAACACAAGGGAGCACAAACCCTAAAAAGCAAGGTATACAAGGAACCCTATACCCAAGAGAGGGATATCGGCCACTAAGGTATATAAGCAAGATGCTCAAGAAAGGAACTAAGCTAGTCTACTCACATGTAACAAGGTTAAAGCTAGAGGTAAGAGAGTTAGGGTGAGAAACTATGCAACCCACCTTAAGCTCCAAGCTTCAAGGAAGAAGATGCACTCCAAGGTCCAAAGCTATCGTCCACCAAGCTGCTCCAGGAGGGTGTATCGGCCACCACTTCAGCTCCAAGGAAGTATATCGGCCAACACAAGCAAGATGGAGAGGGGTATCGTGCACCAAGGGTGGAGGGGAGACCAAAGGACCAAAGGAGACTAAGGCAAGGAGAAGAGCTACCTATATAGGAAGAAGGGGAGGAGAAACCAAGGTACAACCATGCTATGTGTCGCCCACCCAAGGGACACATGTCCACCAACTCAAGCCACCTCTCATGCAAACCATAAGGCACTTGTCCAAGATGTGCACCATGTGTCCATCAACCAAGCCAAGCCATCTGGGCGACACAACAAGAGCTATTGGGCGACACACTAAGCAACTGGGCGACACACCACCTGCCCTGGGCGACACAAGGCTCAAGCAAGCCCAAACAAGGAACTCCAAGGCCCAAACAAGCTCAACTCAGGCCCAAAGGACTCAAACAACAAGCCCAAGCCTTCCTCTCAACCCTAGAGGAAGCAAGGAGGAAAAACATCTCACAGGATGGCAAACTTGCCCACAAAACCCTAAACTTGGGTTATTTGCAAGTAGCCCCTCGAACTCTCAACAAAGCACAACCAAACCCTAATCACCACTAAAGGTGATTAGCAAGCACCAAAGCACCAAGATCAAGCAAAACAAACAGGGTAAACCCTAAACGCAGGTCAGGGTCCTTACAGATTCCTTTGGAATTAGATTCCTTACAAGGAATTCAGCCATCCCTGTAACAAACACTTTTTATTAGATTGGGATAAAGGGTAGTATTCAACAAACTAACATTCATGTGATTTGTGGATAAAACCTTTTGAAGTAACTATTATCTAGTAAAAGTTTTAATTATAATCTTTATAAAAGATGTATCAATACACCTCATATACCATATCTCATATGTTGTCTTTTTGAACCATTTTAGACAATACACTATTTTAGTGTAAAGCATGCAGACAAAGGGAATTTCAAAGATTACTTAGATCTATTGATAATCATACCATGACTTATCAGGGTGTGATTCCTTCTTTCTGATACATAACTATGTTTCAGGTACAGCTTGTTGTGATAAGCTATCACTATCTCTCTAGAATGTCCTCAAACTCTTGGTTAAAAATATTTCACAATAGATCATATTGAAGTGTCTTAATATGTTTACCAAAGTAATAATGTACTTAATTCATGATTTTCTTATACACTTCAAGACATTCATGTTAGTATTTCACTAAATATAGATTACCATATTTACTAAGCTCATCATTAAGTATGATGCAATACTACCTCTAGCATTTAAATAAAGGTATATACACATCAATATGGTCATGCCTTAATAGAATGCTTGCTCTCTCACTACATCTAGGTCTATTTGCATATCTCTATAGGTTCAATAACCAAAATAGTCTAGTCAGCTATCCTTATGAATCCCAAAAATGCATTTCTCATTTATGTGCTCTAGATGGCAATGCTATAGGTATTCATTATTTGAGTTATCAAGTTTTAATCTTTTGATATTTATGTTATAATAATTTATATTTGGATCCATAAAAAAAAGATCATAACATGTTTGGTGCATTTCCATACAAGATCACATCTTTGGAAATAGAACATTAACTATTCATTATTCATAATCATTCTTATCCATACAAGATGCAAAATGTAAAATGTTTTAATTATTGATAAAAATGAAATCGCAGCTCATAAAATTAATTACATGTTATGTGGGCTGAGATAAATTCTAGGTTTTGATGTAGTGGGAACAATTCTTGATCCATTGTGATAGACAACCCAACCTTGCCCTTTTTTAGAGGCTTACTTATTTTCAAATCATGCATATTCAAACTTTTGTGAGATTTACATATGACATCATATACCAATATGAAGAAGTAATTAATTTTATCTCAAAATGTATATACCTGAAGTGGAGATCTCCCTATTCCCTCCCTCTTCTTCTTTAGTTCCTCTAGATAGGGAGGGAAATTCCTCTTCCTATGTCCATGATGGTGACAATTGCCTCTATTATTCACCCCTCCCTTTTCTTTGAGCATTGAATACTTGGGCCTCTGACCATCTTTAGAACTCTTATTAGATTTACCTTTGCCTTTATACTTCTCCTTTGATCTAATAATCATCATCACATACTTGGGATTGCCATTTTTCATTTGTTCCTCAGTTGTTCTTAACATGCCAAGTAACTCTATCAACAACTTGTCAAGGTCTTCATGTTGTAGTTCATGATAAACTGACTATATGACTCTAGAAATGACTACATAATCACATCAGTGGTCAAATCTTAACCCAAGGGAAATCCTAGTCTAGCAAAGTTCTCCACATACCCAATAAGCTTGAGCACATGAGTACCTGTTGGATCTCCTTCTGCCATGTTACATTTGAACATTGCCATAGAGACATCATATCTCTCTTGTCATGGCTAATCTTTGTATATGTTCTTAATATGTGTTACCATCTCAATAACATCCATGAGTTCATGTTGTCTCTGCAACTCTTAGTTCATGAAGCACATCATTGGTCATTTGACATCAATGAAATCTTTATTATGCTTCTTGTAAGCATCATTGTCAACCTCAGGTGTAGTGGGAGTAGGTTCATCTAGCTCTGGTGTCTTTAGGACATCTTTTAATAGGAAAAAGTACATATTGCATCTACGTTGGTTAGGCAATCTATGGTAGAGGTTTGACTATAGCGTTGAGTTCTTATGACACAAAGCAATACCATGACACGTGTATCATTCTAAGTCATCAGTTTTTTATATAGAAATCTATATCAGAACCTTTGTCATTGGTTTTTCTTTCCCCCCAAAATTGACATAGAAGGGACTTAGTTGTAGTGTCACCCACTTAAACATCCGTACAAAACCGATGTTATAGGGATATTGTAGCCAACACTAAAGATGGTATTTTTTACTAGTTCTAAGAGTGGATTGATTCAGTGAAGATTCTTAATCATTAACATTATTCTAAATTTTACCATGATAATAATATTTTTTGTAGCTAGTGGTGTAATTTTATGTTTGAGATTCTCAAATTGAGTGACCAACTCTTCAATATTATCTTTTGGTGTATTTTAACACATTTCTTGCAAGTGTATTTGTCAACTTGTTTAGAAAGTATTTTTAAAACACCATACAATTTAGCTATGTGTGTTCCTTAATTCTAATGGTCATTCATTCATGTTGTAGAATCACACTCCAAAAATCATTCTCATAATTTTCTAATTACTACAAGGAGATCCATTTCATTACCTCATAGTAGACCTCAGGGGAAACACGCATTGTTCAAGGCACCTAACCAGGTTGATTCATCATTTTACTTGTTTAATAATCCTCTTACTCATTTTAAGACATTCATTTCAGCATTTTATGATTTGCGTATTTTCTCACACAACTAGAATGACGTGTATCATATTAGGTTTATCAAGAAATACAATCATTATCCATAATAACATGAAAGACAATGATCTCTAATTACATAATATACCACTTTTTTCATTATACATCATTTCACATGAATCATTACAACTCAACTCTCACTTAAATATATAATGACATTCTCATGTATGTACCCTAATTAGGATTTATCATATACAAATCGCGTGTCATTTTGAATCCATTACATTCCTCATAATTGCATTCCATCTCATACTTCTTATTTTAATGCACAATGACATCAAGGCCAGCAAAAAATCATCCTACAAACATATTTTATTGGTCATTATTCTCAAATTATAATTTTTAACAAACCATGGCTTATTCTGACTAAATTACCTTAGATACAGAGTGATGTGCAACAAAATACATTCTCAGCAAGATTATCGACTTTCTTATCACATTGATATGACTTCCGATGAACCACCTTGATTTCCTTTCTTCTAATCATCCCTATATATACTAAAAAATCATTCATTAATCCTTCATTAAATTGATTTTTCAACAATATTATTTGAATCATCATGTTAGTTTTAAGGTTAGGATCATAGATTTATCTATTTAATTCCTTGATTTTCCCTTCTAGATTCATTTCTCTTAACATTTCATGTTCACTAATATTCTTGGAGTCAATCATCCTCTATTTACGTAATATGTTATGTTTCTTTCTCATTGAGACCCATCATAACTTGATTGTAGTGCATATCCTTCAATTTTAGTTGACTGTTGACATGAAAGTTGTACATTGCCCATATTTTGATAATTACTTAACCATTCCATTCCTATGTATCTAATATGTTTGTTCAAAATTGATTTCAGGCTTTAGGTACATGAAAAGGATCAAATTACATGAGCCCTATCTTGTTCAAGTTCAAGTCAAATGCAATGCAAGTGCACGTTTTGGGAAATCACTCCAAATGACCTTAGATGATTTTTGTAATCACTTATATTGATGATATGACCTATAGCTAAGATGAAAAAAAATCAAGGACACTTAATTCCAACATTTGATCACTCAAATGTCAATTTAGAAAGTTTATCACAAGGTTTTTATTGGCCGAGTTGGAAACTCGACCGATCTAGTGATGGATTTTCTAGAGAGACCAATCAGCTGAGTTGCACACTCATAGAATTCAACTGACTGACTCACTGAGTAAAATTGATTTTAGCTCATCGGTCCTATTTTCCAGAACAAACTCGACTGATAGTTTGAAAATTGGCTTTATCAATTAGTGGATCGGTTGAGTTGTCTTTATTGAAACTCGACCGAATGTACAGTACGGAAAACAAAAAAAGTGATTATAACCGTTGGTGAGCTATTTGAGAGAGAATAGATCTGTTGTAACTTGGAAAACAACTTTATTTTTCCCTTATGTGATCTCACACTCAAGGGAACACCCCCATCTATAAATAGGACCCATTGGAGTTCATTCCAAGTTTGCTCATTCATGCTATTCTAAGTCCTTGCTAGTTGAGTGTGTTGCAACTCCTTGAGCCCATTTCTCTCTCTAGTTTACACATCATTTCGCGATTATGATTTAGTTAGGCCATTTGTAAGAGAGAAACTTTCTTGTTCTTGTAAAGTTGTCATTCCATTCCATCTTCCCTACCCCTTTCCTCAAGAAGAAAAGGTGAAGGAAGATACTCTGGGTGAAGGTGGAGCTATTGCTGGTCTTCTTCAAGGTTGAAGATCTTCTCCGAGTAAAGGAGAAGGCAAAGGTTGAAGATTCAAGATGAGTGGGTAATCCCTTGAAGGCTGAAGACTTGTTCAAGAGTAGGTAAAGTCCTTGGAAGAAGACAGAAGACTCTTGCAAAGTGGGTAAGTCCTTGGTAAGGTTGAAGACTCTTTGTATTGGATAGGTAAGTCCTTTGGTGGTCTTTTGTTGTGATTCTTATTGGTGAATATATAGAGGAAAGAACTTGCAAAGTCATATAGGTTGACCTCTCAAGGTAGTGGACTAACTTTCTCCTAGTTTGGACAGTGGAACAACTCTAAATGACCTTCTCGAAGTGCTTGTTTCATTTTCTCTAATCCTTGCTTTGCTTTATATTTAGGACTTCAAATTGCACTTAAGATATTGGTTTTGATTGATATAATTAGAAGGTTTAATCTATCTTGTGATCATTTTTGAAGCTCTATTAACCCCTCCTCTAGATCCCTAGATCTGACAAGTGGTATCAGAGATGATGATCTTCTCCAACAATCTCCCACAAGACAAGAAGATGGGCGACAATCTACTTGGTTCACTCAACCTAGAGGGAGGCTTCTCGATGCATCCTATCATCTTTGATGGCACCAACTTCCTCTATTGGATGAGTTGCATGCAATTCCACTTTCAAGACATGAAATTGGACATGTGGAAGGTGATGTTCACGCCATATAAGGAGCCAACTAGAGCTATTGCAACATGGAGTGAAGCTGCACTTCAAGAAGCTCAACCCAATGCCAAAGCCATAAGAATCCTCTATGTAGCCCTTACCCCATCATAGTTCAACCACATCTCATCTTGGGACACCACCTATGAGATTTGGGAAAAATTGTGCATCACTTATGAGGGAACAAAGCAAGTCAAGGAGGCTAACATCTACATGTTGAACAGCCTTCTAGAGAACTTCAAGATGTGCAAGAAAGAAGGTATTGTGCAGATGTACTCTAGGCTCAATGTCATCATCAACGGCCTAGCAGCTTTGGGAAACACTTTGGATAGAGGTGTAATCAACTCCAAGATCTTAAGGACTCAACCAAAGAGATGGAAGTCAAAGGTGACCTCCATTGAAGAAGTGAGGAGCCTTGGTGACATCCCAACCAAAGAGCTCATTGGCAAACTCCAAGCTCATGAGCGAAGGCTTGACAAGCAATAAGAAGAACCCAAGCAAGAAGAGAAGGAAGCCAAGATGATTAAATATAGCTCTTCAAAGCACAAGTGGAGGCAGTCATCCTTTAACAACAACTTTCTAGACTTCTCCTTCCTCCTCTAGTGAAGATGATGGCCCAAGTGAGCATAAAGCCAACTAATCAAGGACAAGCACATCAAAGGAAAGCAAGCATGCTCCTCTACTCCTAGATGCTACAAGTGTGGACAAAAGGGACACTACAAGACTGAATGTCCTAAGTCAAGAAAGTCATACCATAAGGGCAACTCAAATAAGGAGAAAGATTACAATAAGGAGAGAAAGTACAAGATGAAGGACAAGAAGGAGAAAAGACATAAGAATGCATCTCATGCAACTTGGGAAGCTTCATCCTCAAGTATCACAAGCTCTGAAGAAGATGAAGAGTGCCACCTTGAACTCATGGCCTCTACTAGTGAAGAAATTGGTGACGTAAGATTGCATGAGTTATGTAAGGAAGCTATTATTGATATTCATGATTCTAACCGTTCTTCTTTTAATAAGTGTAAATGTATAATAAAAATGTTAGGAAAAATTATTGATGATTTGTATGCTAAACTTGAAATTCTTGAGCTTAATGAGAAAACTCATCTTGAGATCATTGATAACTTGTAAGGCCAATATCTTGATCTTGAGCTCTAATACAATGGAGTTGAGGTAGAGAATGGTGTCTATCTTAAGAACATTGAAACTCTTAAGGAAGATAACCAAAAGTGTCTAAAGGATCTTGAAACTCTTAAAACTTAAAATGTTGAATTTAAGCTTCTTGTTGATGCTCGTTAGGATGAAAGATATGTTTATCTTAAGGAAATTCAAGTGCTTAATTTTAAAAATGCTAGTTTTATTTGTCAAGTTAATGATTTATCTTCTAGACCTATCTTTCCTAGTAATGATACTTCTTATATTTCTCTTGAGAAAGATTCTTATTTGAATAAAGCCCTCTGTCTAGAGGTTGATCTTATTCATTCTAGAGATGATATTGCTAGTTAGTCTTCTACTATCATATCTCTTAATGATGATAATCATATACTAAGGGCCTCTCTACAAAAATTCCTCATAGGGAAAAACTCCCTAAATGAAATCCTTGACCATTCTACCAAACAAAGTGGTACTAGTGGTTTGGGATTTGTAGGGGGGTCACCAAAGGGAAAGAACCAAGCCAAAGGTAAGAAAAAGAGCAAGGAGACCTCTTTCTTTGTTGGAGAGTCTTCTGGCACTAAGAATATTATGGTTTGTTCTTATTGTAAGTGTGATGATCATTACTTTACTTATTGTCCTTAGAAGCCTAAGGGGACCAACCCAAAGATGAAATGGGTCCCCAAACTAACTCGGGATCCCAAAGTTTGAGTTGGGAACTGACACTCTCCTTTCTTGTAGGAAAAAGGAAGATGGATTGTTGATAGTGGTTGTACTAAGGATATGATAGGTGATATAAGCCATTTTAACAACTTCACCAAAAATAAAGGATGTTCGGTTACCTTTGGGGACAACAAGAAAGGTAAGGTCAAAGGTGAGGGTGATTGTCACGGAACCGTTCTTACCCCAATCCCAATCCTACTGCCTAGATAGTAGTAAGAGGATTGAAGCGCCTATCCTTGAGTGGTCCGACATGATCCATCACACTGGCATATACAATAAGAAATAATAACTCCAAAAACTAGATATTTAAAGAACAACTAACCCAATATGGAGATATATCTGATATATGCTAATCATCAGAGTATGTAGATTACGGAAGCAATCTTATTTAGTATTCCATTTGTATTGCCTAAAATCAAGAAAATCAAGACACAATCATGTAATTACACGGTACTCTATCAAAATCTAGTAAAATGATTTATAACAAAAGAGTATACTTGGCAGGACTTATATTTAAAAGAATAACAAAGGATTTCCAAAACCAATATTATTCGACAAAATGTTGTTATTCAATGATTCAATTTTTATTACAAGTTCCCATTATGATGTAATCAAATAAGAATTCTTATATATTTTGTGTGACTCTATTACCCCAATGCGATGGGGAAGGTCACTAGGCTCCTTCTCACCATAGGAAAATAGGAGGCCAATGTACAAGTCCCACCTCCAAATGAGGGTAGTTGTTGCACTCAATATCAAAATTATCAACTTTATTAATATCATCATCATTATCAATATATGAGCAGTCATAATGGGCATGCAATTTATGTTTTCATGTTTTTCAAAATATAGTATAGAAAAATAGAATACTAATCATAGGGAACAGTAGCTCATCCAAGTAAGTAGTCAAGTATACAATCAAGAGATATATACAATTATGTTCAATACAATCAAGGAGGCGTTATATAATAGCATACCTTTCACCGAGGATTTCAAGTACAAATCAACTAGTAATAGGTCGATCCTTCAAGTTAGATCCTAAAACACAATGTTTGGATCAAGGGTCAAGATCATGATATTTGAAAATCATGTTTCAATATTTGAGATTAGGGTTACACTTTTCGTATGTCAACCTTAGGGTTGGGTCATTCACTTATAATCAACCAATATTTCAATATTTCCAACATTATTTCAAGTATCAAGTACTTTTGAGTATGAATGACTTTCCTAGGTTTCTAGGATCATATGTGTTAACCCTGATCTATGATCATTATCCAAGTCATCATCAATTTCTAGATTATCATCATGGTATTTAATATAATTGGAAATCAAGATCAGATCTATGGGTCAAACTATATCATGTGTTTTGTAAGATTAGATTCATCATCATAATATTAAGGTTAATCCCTAGTCCAATATGCATAATTCACATTCTAGGGGAGATGAGTTACAAGATCAGATTTAAACTCATATACTCTAAAGACAAAGATAAATCGGATATATCTCCATATTGAGTTAGTTTGTTCTTTATATCTCCAATTTTTGAGTTATTATTTCTTATTGTATATGCCAGTGTGTTAGATCCTATCGGGCCACTCAGGGACGGATGCTTCAATCCCTTTACCACTGTCTAGGCAGTGAGATTGGGATTGGGGTGACAACGGTTCTGTGACAGATGGTATCAAAGCTTACACACTCTCATATACTTTTAGTAAATGATTTCTCAAGTCTCTTACACCCAAGAAACCCTAAATTCCATAATGGTGAAAATTTAGGTGTCTAGGCTCGAGGTCTTGGCATAATTTCTCATATCTGTTTTCACGGTGGCTAAGATCCCCCACTCTACCTGGCCTCAATTGATCTAGAACTAGACCTAAAGGTTCTCTTGTAAAACCCTAGAGAGTCTTATGGCATCTCATCTCTTCTTTAAGGACTATCCTAAGCCACCCATGTAGATGAAGATTAGGCAGTCTTCTCATCTCCTTGTGTGGTCCTTTCTTGTGACCTCGATTTTGGGCAGCTTATGCATGGGAAAAATGAATATCAATGGAAAATTTTAAAAGTTGATACCATGATCTGGCCTTAATGTGAAAACCTGATTTTGATCAATTAAGCTTGAAATAAAATACTAATGTATGATCCCTAATATGATGAACACTTAAATTATCTAAAACTTGACTATATGCTTCCTATGTTTGAGGTAAATGATACAAATTATGATATGGTGAAATAAGGATGATTATACCTTATACCTTATTGTTGATAAGGTCCCTATTTGATTAAGTCCATTTTGCCCTATTATTTATTAAAACTCAAACATAGTTAAGCAAACTCTTATCCTATTTGATACACATCATGACTATACTATCTAGTGACTAAGTCTATGACTCACAAAATCATGATATAAGACTATGATGCAAAAAGTACTTTTCCTATTGACTATTGATGCCTTTTGCAATCTCGATTTTGATATGATGATTATGGGCCTAGATTTTGTACTATTATGCTCTAATTCCTCGAATGCCCAATTCCAAACTATATGGCTACCTTGATCATGAAAGGAGAGGAATGAAAATATCAACTTGACTTTATAAAATCTTGACATTATTGCCCTATTATGATCTTGAATTTTGATCCCATGACCTTATGGAAAATGATTTAATCATGGATACTCTCCCTATTTGAATCATCTCAATTGATAATGACTAATGTTGGTAATGTGCCATATTAGGGTGGTAGTTGACTCATAACTCCCCTAACCTAGGTCACATCCCTATTTTGACTACCTCTAAATTTTCATCTTGTTGATTATTTAGAGTTTGGAAAGGTATTCCCTTTCACCCTATTTGGATCAGTTGACCTATGTTTAATAGTTTAATCCCATGGTTGATATTCGATCCTGAATGTTGATAATGACCTTGATATATGACAATGTTAACTATAGCTTGTGGTTGACTTCCTGGATAGACCTAGTTCTAGATCATTCATCAAGCTTGGATACCATGATAATGAAATCTTGATATGTTGCTCGAATATTGCTTGAATATTGTTGCTCAAACTTGGATATAGATGAATGTTATCCCCTAAGGTCTAAATATGAATCTAAACCCTTGCTTCAAAATTCTGCATCTATGACTTTTGATGTCCAAAAATCTTGATTCTTGATACTGATATATAATAATGTGACTCACGATTATCAAATATCAATAATGATACAAATCCTATGATCACACTATTTGGACATTGAGAAATATGACTAATGACTTCAATAATCCCAAATCTTGAAAATTTTGAAATGATGAGTATTTTTTAGTCTCTCAATTTATGACTTAGGGTTTAGCTCTCATTAGGACTAGGGTGGGACCTCCCATTGATTTGGAGCTCAAAAATCATGATATTGATAATATGATGTTGTCTCAAAATTGTTGAAATATGAAATCTCAAATCATGGATGTATAACTCCACCTAGGCCAATTTAGAAGCTATGACCCTAAGATAATGGGATTGAAGGTCACCTTGTACACTTGATGAAATATGTCTATTTGCTTGACCTAAAATATAATCTCTCCAAATTTGTCATCAATAGGATGCTCTCCATATTTGTGACTCATATGATGACTTTGAACAATATATGCATCGACTTTGATACTCAATTGCTCGATGATGAAATGGTGTTAGTACCAAGTGGATCATGGCATGGAACATGGAATCCCAATTACGGTGATTGTAATACTTGAATGTTGACGACATGATTTTGATTATATAGTTGAGGATGTTCAAGTATTTGAGGATATATCTGAATTTAGGTAGTCTCAATTTTGAGGATGTTTTTGAAATTTGGGGACAAAATTCCTTTTTTTAGGAGGGAAGGATGTGACAAAGTGTACTTTCACCAATCCTTCCTCAAATTACTCTTTTGACCTCGTTAGGATCACTCATGAACTCAACTTATTTTTCTTGCCTTCATAATCAAAGTTGAGACTCAAAAACAAAATATGGTGATCAATGTGAACTTCATACATATTATAACACCACAAATTGGATTTATTCATCACTTTGTAAAAATAAACAAATTGATCCATCAAACTTCATATTTTTGTTCTCAAACTTTTTCTAAAGATTATCCACATTTTTGTGAAGCTGTGATCCAAATTTGAGAACAAGTGGACATTCCTACGATTTTGTATGGATTATTGAAGTTTATGTGTTGAAATCCCTTTTTAATTGACTTTGCCATGTCAGGGATCCATACAAGGGATCTGGGGTGATTGTTGCCCCTTAGATCTGTGTCTCATGGATCCAACCTTGATCTCCTAGCCACAAGGTCATCTTCAACCTCTCACTGATTGTGGGGAGGTGTTATTGTGGCCAACCCATCCAACCTTTGCGCTCTGACCCAGATCCAAAATTCTAATCAAGAGGATATGTTCCCCTTGTGATTCACCAAACCCTATTTTGGGTACCTTTCATATACCACTGTGCCGCCAAAACATTTCCCTTGGCTAACGTCTCACTCCGGTGGCCATGGCTAAGTGCTAGATCTTGATTAGCCCTAAACCTAATCCGAGTGCTATAAAAGGACCCCCAATGGACCGCCATAGTCACACCTTGCATGAACCCTTGCTCTCGCTCTCTGTTTTGGCCTCAAACTCCTTCAATTTCTCCTTCTTCCTCCTGCATTTTGTATGACACCACCACCTAGCCTGTTTGGGTGTCTCACCTCCGTAGACTCTCGCCTCAAATAAACACTTCCATCACCCTTGTGGGGTCACGACAGAGCTGGGCAACAACCTCACCACCACCATTGATGCCTCTTCCTCCTAAACCTCCTCTATACCGGAGGGATCCTCTACCGCAGACATGGCGTCATGAGGGGCCTTCCACGAGGAAGAGAAAGAGCGTAGACCGCTCGGTCCAAGAAAAACCAAACGGGTCGAAGACCCAGCTACACCAACTTTTGGACTAGATAATTGAGGGATTGAACCCATGAACTGAGTTTGGACCGGCACTGTAAGATAGCAAGTCACAAGGACTATGTAGATAGATCTGGACCATTTCTTGTGCATCCAATGGCCCTTGTATTTCATAATTAAGGTATTTATTTCCGTCTCTGCTCGAAATTGCAATAAATAGTCAGATCTTGTTTTAATCATAATAAATGCATCCTAGCTCCAAATAATTCATATAAATAGTCAATCTTGATCTGAAAGATATAATGAATCGATTAAAAATACTTTTGAGACCAGATTACAAATATTTTTCACTAATATCCATATATTTGATCTATTTCTTATTTAGTTTATCTAATGGCTCAATAATGATGATTAATCCCTTAAAATCCTGATATTTGACTCTAGTGATCATCTTGAAGCCTAACTTGATTAAATATGAGTTTAAATCTGATCTTGTAACTCATCTCCCCTAGAATGTGAATTATGCACACTGAAGTAGGGATTAACCTTAATATTATGATGGATCTAATCTTACAAAACACTTGATATAGTTTGACCCATCGATCTGATCTTGATTTCCAATTATAATAAGTACCATGATGATAATCTAGAAATTGATGATGACTTGTATAATGATCATAGATCAGGGTTAAAACATATGATACTAGAAACCTAGGAAAGTCATTCACACTTGAAAGTACTTGATACTTGAAATCATGTTGGACATATTGAAATATTGGTTGATTATAAGTGAATGACCCAACCCTAAGGTTGACATAGGAAAAGTGTAACCCTAATCTCGAATATTGAAACATGATTTTCAAATGTCATGATCTTGACCCTTGATCCAAACTTTGTGTTTTAGGATCTAACATGAAGGATCAACCTATTACTAGTTGATGTGTACTCAAAATCCTCGATGAAAGGTATGCTATTATATAACTCCTCCTTGATAGTATTGAAGATAATTTTATGTATCTATTGACAGTATACTTGGCTACTTACTTGGATGAGATAATATTCCCAATGATTCGTCTTCTATTTTTCTATGCTAAATTTTGAAAAACATGAAAACATAAATTGCATGCCCATTATGACATCCCGTATATTAATAATGATGATGATATTGAGTGCAACAACCCCCCTCATTTGGAGGTGAGACTTGTACATTGGCCTCTTATTTTCCTATGGTGAGAAGGAGCCTAGTGACCTTCCCCATCGCGTTGGGGTAATCACACAAAATATATAAGCATGCTTCTTTGATTATAGCATAACGGGAACTAGTAATAAAAAACGAATCATTCAATAACAAACATTTTGTCGAATGATATTGGTTTTGGAAATCCTTTATTATTCTTTTCAATATAAGTCCTGCCAAGTATACTCTTTTTTTATAAACTGTTTTACTTGATTTTGATAGTGTACCGTGCAATTGCATGATTGTATCTTGATTTTCTTGATTTTAGGCAATAGAAATGGATAATTGAATAAGATCGTTTCCGTACTCTACATACTCTGATGAAAAGGATATATTGGATATATCTCCATATTGGGTTAGTTGTTCTTTAAATATCCAGTTTTTCAAATTATTATTTCTTATTATATATGTCAGTGTGATAGATCCTATCGGGCCACTTAGGGATGGGTGCTTCAATCCTCTTACTACTGTCTAGGTAGTAGGATTGGGATTGGGGTAAGAACGGTTCCATGACAGTGATGTAGGTGAATCCTTGTGTATCAAGAATGTTCTTTTTTTGGATGGCCTACATCACAATTTAATTAGTGTTAGTCAATTATGTGACAATGGTTACCTGGTGTTATTTGCTTCCTTTGGATGCTTGACTCTAGATTCCTTCACCTATAAAGTTATATATAAGGAAACTAGAAGTGGTAATATGTATGTTATTGTTCTTGACTCTATTAAGCCTATTGTTGGTGGATGCCTAGTTGTCAATTTGAATGATATTTATTTTTGGCATCGTCGGCTTGGTCATGTAAATATGCATTAGTTGAAGGAGTTGAGCAAAAAGGACTTGGTCAAGGGACTTCCCAAATTGGATTTTCAAAAGGATGAGCAATACCAACCGTGTACCCAAGAAAAGCAAACAAAGTCCTCCTTCAAATCCAAAGGAATCATTAGTACCAAGAGAGCTCTTGAACTTCTTCGCATTGATCTATTTGGACCAATGAGAACTCAATTGCTTAGTGGTTCCAAGTATTGCCATGTTATTGTTAATGATTTCTCTAGATATACTTGGACCTTCTGTCTCATTTCCAAGAGTGATACACTTGATCTTTACTCAACCTTTTGTAAATGAGTTGAGAATGATGCCTCTTGCTGCATTGTTTCCATCGATAGTGATTGTGGGGGAGAATTTGAAAATTATCTTTTTGAACATTTTTGTCAAGAATCTGGTTATGCACATAATTTTTCTTCAACTCAAAGACCTCAACAAAATGGGGTTGTAGAGAGGAAGAATAGGTCACTACAGGAGATGGATAGGACCATGATTTTAGAGTATGACACTCCAAAGAAGTTTTGCGCCAAAGCCGCCATTACCTCATGTTTTGTGCAAAACTGGGTTTTTAGACATCCTTCTTTGAAGAAAATCCCCTATGAGCTATGGCGTGGTAAGAATCCTTCTATCGAGTATTTCCATGTTTTCAGATGTCCTTGTTTTGGATTACATACTAGAGATTCTCTCGAAAAGTTTGATCCAAAATCTTTCAAGGCCTTCTTTCTTGGATGTAGCACTACTAGCAAGGCTTATAGAGTGTTTAATGTTGTTCTTGCTAAAGTAGAAGAATCTATAAATGTTAAGTTTATTGAGACTAACTCCTCTATTCCCAAATATATTGTTCTAAATGATGATGTTGCAGGTGAAGTAATTCCTATTCTAAAAGAGCTCAACATCACCAAAAAGGGAAAAGAGGTGGTCACTCAAGAAGAAGAGAAAGATGAAGAAAAGAAAGATCCAACTCCCCGGTTTGCAAAGAATCATCCAAAAGAGCTGATTTCAGGTGATCCTTTTGAAAGAGTGAATACGCGGGATACTTTTAACAAAGAAAAAGCCAACAGATCCTTCATCTCACAACTCAAGCCAAAGAACGTCAAGGAAGCTCTTGGGGATG
Source organism: Alisma plantago-aquatica (assembly GCA_963693085.1). Taxonomy (NCBI): domain Eukaryota; kingdom Viridiplantae; phylum Streptophyta; class Magnoliopsida; order Alismatales; family Alismataceae; genus Alisma; species Alisma plantago-aquatica. The sequence continues at coordinate 597,746,792 of OY856414.1, read as the reverse complement.
ATGAGTGGATCATAGCTATGGAAGAAGAGTTGGAACAATTTGAGAAGAACAAAGTATGGACCCTAGTGCTAAGACCAAGTGATAGAAAGATCATTGGCACCAAGTGGGTCTACCGCAACAAGCTTGATGAAAGCAGAAAAGTGGTAAGGAACAAAGCTAGGTTAGTGGATCAAGGTTATAATCATCATGAAGGTATGCATTTTGATGAAACATATGCACTTGTAGCTAGACTTGAGTCCATTCGTATGTTACTTGCTTTTTCTAGTTATAAAAACTTTCTTATGTATCAAATGGATGTTAAAAGTGCATTTTTGAATGGTAAAATTGAGGAGGAAGTGTATGTTGCACAACCTCCTAGCTTTGAACATGATAGTTTACCTAACCATGCTTATTTGTTGCAAAAAATTCTCTATGGACTCAAACAAGCACCTTGACCTTGGTATGACAAATTACAGAACTTTTGCTTGATAATGGGTATATCATGGGCAAAGTAGATTCTTCGTTATTTCTAAAGCACACCTCTAACATTTTTCTTATCATTCAAATATATGTTGATGATATCATCTTTGGTGGAACTAACCTTGATCTTTGCAAAGAATTTAGTGACGCTATGAGAGTGAATTTGAAATGTGTATGATGGGTGAGCTCACGTTCTTCCTCGGCTTTAAAATCAAGTAAACAAATGATGGGAACTTCATCAACCAAGGCAAGTACACAAGTGAGTTACTTAAGAACTTTGGGATGGAGAACACAAAGTCGGTGGACACACCCATGTCAAACACTGCCAAACTTGATAAAGATGAAAAAGGTGAGAAGGTAGATGAGAAGCTCTATAGAGGTATGATTGGAAGTTTACTTTACTTAACTGCCTCTAGACGTAATATAATGTTTAGTGTTCACTTGTTTGCTCACTTTCAATCAAATCCTTAGAAATCACATCTTATAACTGTTAATAGGTTTTTAAGGTACTAATATAAAACCCAAAATTTTGGATGATGGTATCCCAAGTCAAGGGACTTTACTCTTACTACTTATAGTGATGTGGATTATGCAGGGTGCTTGATTGATAGAAAGTCCACAAGTGGCACTTTGTTTCTCCTAGGACCATGCTTGGTGTCTTGGTTCTCCAAGAAATAGAGCACATTGGCATTATGAACCACCGACACTGAATACATTCCAGCTGGGAGTTGTTGTGCCCAGCTCCTATGGATGAAGCAAATGCTCCAAGACTTTAACATTCATTTTGATGCTTCTTCTATCTATTGTGATAATAGGAGTGCAATTAACTTGTCATATAATCCTATCTTGCATAGTAGATCAAAGAATATAGAGTTTCACCAACATTTTCTTCGTGATCACATCGCCAAAAAGGATATCTATATCACACATGTGGACATGGAAAATCAGTTGGTAAACATTTTCACTAAACCTCTAGCTAGAGAGAAATTTAACACTATTAGATCTAAACTGCTCATAACTTCTTTGAATAAATCTGATATGCCTTTTGTCATAGATCCTATATGTTGTGCTTATGTTTTGGTCAGCATTGCTTGCTAATATGCTAAAAATCACTTTTCATGTTCTTTTTGCCTTGTTTTTTTTTTTTTGTATTTTTCTCAAATGCTTGTTTTGTCACAAAATACTACCAAATGATGAGTGATATGTTCCTAAGTATGTTTAAAATGCATAATGGACTTGAAAAATAAATTTAATTAGTACTCTAATGGCTAGAATTGAAATTTCTAATTTTAGGTCATGTTGACCATCGGTCGAGTTGCTAACTCGACCGATCAGTGGCTGAAAGATTTTTTAAAAGTGCATGTCGGTCAAGTTTTGACTCACAAAACTTGATCGATGGCCAAGCTAGAGAAAACATACAATAGGTTCAACCAATTTTTCTCCCTCTCAACTAGAGAAACTTGACTGATCCAAACTTCTAGCTCCCTCAAGCTCTCAAACCTAGCCCTGACCTTCCTCTCCCTAGCCCTAGTTCGACCTATATCGGCCTCCCTTGACCTTTTCCCTATCAACCCAAGGTCAATGCATGATTTTTGATGGTGGTTCTTTATTGTTTGATCTCTACTTCCTCTCCTTTTAATCTTCATGGCATCCAATAGGAGGAAGAGGGCCGTCCCAGCTAATGCACCTTCATCTTCGTCCAACTCTTGCTTTATTCCCTTTGATGACACTTTCTTCATCTCAAATGAGGCTCTAAATAGGTACAAGGAGCTCCTTCCTAGGAAACCTTTTCCTTTTCATGCCCAATTTGAGCCATGACCACGAATACAAGAGGTTATAGATCAAGTAGCAGAGTTGTTGTACGAGACCACCTTCTCTCACCCTTGAGTGTTGAAGTTGTGTGCTATAACAATTCCATGACAAGCACCAAAGTCGTTCATGAATTCTATGCAAATTTGCATTGTAATTAAGACACCCTTGTACCCCCTCCTAATACTCAAGTAGTCCTCACATCTTTGATAGCCGGGAAGAAATTCCAAGTCTCTAAGGATACCATGAACATCTTCTTTTCAGGTACTGTAGTGACTGACACCTGGCGTAAGGACTATCCCGAATATTTTTACCTAGTCGAGCCTGAGGCCTTTTACAAGCAATTTGATCTTACTCTCCTTGACATTCATAAGTTCTTGAATAAGTCTCAATTCCCATATAGGAAGAAGAGCATGCTTCCATCCTCTTCCTTGGACCTCAAGAGACGCATACTGGCCTTAGTCCTTAACTACAATATTTATCTAAAGAAAAATCAGACTGAAATTGCAGGAAACACTGCGGTCATTATGTACTGTCTCTTGAAGAACATAGGAGTCAAGTGTGAGAGATATGTTCTCCATCATATGACCTACGTTGACTTAGGAAAGAACACCTGTGGAACCCACCCACTCTACCCAGTCTTGATATGTTGCCTATTCCAACTTGCCACTGGAAAATCTCTTTTCCATGACCTACACTACAAACCTACCTGGAAAGGAGTTTGCATCAGTGAGACCACAATTCAGTAGTCAGTTCCTATCCTATCCTCTACCACACCTGGTGTCTCTACCTCTACCTCTACCCAAGCACCTCCACCAACTTATCCTACCCAAACTATGTGTGCCTCGTTCCCTGTATCAAGTGAAACCCTTATGGGCTACATGATGCATCAATAGGCATACAACCTTCAGGTTTAGGAGCACCTGCATCAGGACCTCTGTTCCATCATGTCTAACAAGAACATGTCCTAAGCACACCCTTACCCTGCCTACCATCCCTACCTAGGAGGTGACCTACTTCCTTTACATATGATCACTTTTACCCTACCCCTCCACATGCATCTTCCACTGCTACACCCTCTGCTATTGGTGGATCTACCCCTGGTGTGCTACCTCTGACAGCTGGCCCCTTGGCCTATATTCTAGTCTTGGTAGTTTTTCTCCTTTCCTCCCTTGGTCCAATGAGCTTCATGCTCTTGGTATGTCTTGGGATGAGAGGAATGCTCATTGGCCCAATTCAGGTTTTAGTTCTCTTGTTGATGAGGAGATGCCAGACCAGGCTGATGAGGAGGTTTTTGTTGACAAGGAGGCTGATGAGGATGATGGTTATGCTTCTTATGATGGTTTTAATGGCATTGTTGGCACCTCCAGTGATGAAGGTGATGTTGTTCTCTCTACTGCACCTTCAGACAGAGTTGATGACTATGAGCCAAATGCTTAAAATGTTGATGATGATGATGTTGTGGACATATATAGCTTAGATGTTTAGTTGTTCTAGTTTTTAGTATAGATCTTGATCATATTTATCTTTCTCGGCTATTTTGTATTACAAACATTTGGGCACATGCTTTGAGGTGTACTTTTTTATTATCCATTTTTCATTGTTTGGCTTATAGTTATTTTCTGAGAACATGCTTTCTAGGTTGTAAACTTAATCCTTTTTACACTTACTATTTGATTTACTATATCTCGTGAGTTGGTGCCTTGTTTACCATATTTTGATTATGACTTAGATTGTTTGTTTCTCTCATCTCTGTTTGGTGTATGCTTTGAGATTGAATGTTATCGATGTCTATTTTGGTTGTACTTGGAGAAGACCCATTTATGTGCTCTTCTACCCCCCTTCCTTTTTGATAATGTCAAAAGGGGGAGAGAAATTCAATGTTTTGAAGCTCAACCATATTGCTTTTCTTGCTTTTGCGATCCTTTTCTTGTTCATTATATGCTTTATCGTGGTACTTGCTAAAGAACCATATAGTATATATATGTCATGTTGCTTTGTGTAGATAGACTAACTATGTAGGTAAGAGTAAGAATAGATTGAGGGGGAGAAATTCACATTGTTCAAATCCTGAATCCCCTTGAAATTCACAAGGAAAAGGTATAACTTTACATATCCTTTTCAATATGATTGAGGAATAGTTTGTCATTGTCAAAAAGTGGGAGAATGTTGACCTGAGAGTTATACATTGCCCATATTTTGACGATGACTTAACCATTCCATTCCTATGTATCTAATATGTTTGTTCAAGATTGATTTCAGGCTTTAGGTACATGAAAATGATCAAATGACACAAGCCATAGCTTGTTCAAGTTCAAGTTAAATGCATGTGCGCATTTTGGGAAATCACTCCAAATAACCTTTGATGATTTTTGTAATCACTTGTATTGATAATATGGCTTGTAGCTAAGATGAGAAAAAAATAGGTAAATTTAATTCCAATGTTTGATCACTCAAATGTCAACTTAGAAAATTTATAATATGTTATTTATCGGTCGAGTTGGAAAAGTGGACCGATCCAGTTATAGATTTTCTTGAGAGACCAATCGGTAGAGTTGCACACTCACAGAACATGACTGATAGACTCACTGAGCAAAACTAATTTTAGCTCGTCGGTTGAGTTTCCCAAAACAAACTTGACCGATAGTTTGAAAATTGGCTTTGTCATTTAGTGGATCGGTCGAGTTACCTTTATTGAAACTCGATTGGATGCACTGCACAAAAAATGTAGAAAAAGTGATTATAGCTATTGGTAAGTAGTTTTGAGCGAGAATATATCTGTTGCAACTTGGAAAATGGCTATATTTCTCCCTTAAGTGATCACACACTCAAGGGAACACCCCCAGATATAAATAGGATCCCTTGGAGTTCATTCCAAGTTTGCTCATTCATGTTATTCCTAGTCCTTGTTATAGTTTAGTGTGTTGCAGCTCCTTGAGCCCATTTCTCTCTCTATTTCACACAACATTTCATGATTATGAGTGAGTTATGCAATTTGTAAGAGAGCTACTTCCTTGTGCTTGTAAAGCTCTCATTCCATTCCATCTTCCCTACCCCTTTTATAAGAAAGTAAAGGTGAATCAAGCTACTCCGAATGAAGATGGAGTTGTTTCAGGTCTTCTTCAAGGTTGAAGAAGAGGTGAAGATCTTCTCCAGGTGAAGGAGAAGGCAAAGGCTGAAGATCCAATAAGAGTGGGTAATCCCTTAAAGGTTGAAGACTTGTATAAGAGTAGGTAAGTCCTTGGAAGAAGGCAGAAGACTTGCGAAGTGGGTAAGTATTTGGTAAGGTTGAAGACTCTTTGTATTGGATAGGTAAGTCCTTTGGTGGTTTTGTGTTGTAACTCTTATTGGTGAATATATAGAGGAAAGCACTTGCAAAGTCCTATAGGTTGACCTCTCTAGGTCGTGGACTAACTCTCTCCTAGTTTGGACAGTGAAACCACTCTAAACGACCTTGTCCAAGTGGTTGTTTCATTTTTTCTCATCCTTGCTATGCTTGTTAGTTAGGACTTCAAATTGCACTTAAACTATTAGTTTTGATTGATATACTTTGATGGTCTAATCTATCTTGTGAGAATTTTTGAAGATCTATTCGCCCCCCCCAGATCCCTAGATTCATCATTGACCCATTTATATCTATATTAACCATATTAAACATTCATCATATTTATCTTATTGAAAATTACCCAAAAGTTACCATAGATTATCCTTCTCCATTTCTTTACATTAAATATGGATATTCACATATTGGATCATTCTACTCCATGTAGAAATTAAGTAATCGATAGAATAAGATAATTTTTCAGTTAAATAGATTAAGGTTATTTCTATTAAGTAATTGAGAGAATAAGATCATTTTTCAATTAAATAGATTAGGGTTATTTCTATTCAATTCTGATTAATTATTCATCTTTCAAGTTATTATTTTGGAATTTATGAAAAACGTCTTACGTTCATTTGAGTTGTACTACTTATATTTTAAATCTCATTATAGTATATGCATTTAGGGTTATATCATATGTAAAATGTCTTACCTTGAATTGAAATAATATACTTAATAAGAACATGTCTTCCTATTTATGACATTGTATTCAAGCTAGTGAATTAACTCCAACATAACCAAAATGAATTTTAGGATTCTATGTAATAAACTAGTTCATTAAAACTTTATCTTTTTGCCAATCATCTATGTTTTCATTAATCTTCATTTCTGTATATAAGTATGATATATGTCAATCCATACACTTAGGAACCCTGAATCATATTAGCAATATTCAATTCATTAATTCCAAACGCTTAATCTTTAGTATACTGTTGAGCCATTGTCCTCATCACTAGCCATAAATAAATAAGTCTGAATCCCCTAAATCTAATATCACAATCATAACATCAATAAATTGATTAGCTATTCAGTAAGAGATACAAATAATGCACCACTAATTCATATCAATTCCATTTGTAACCATCTTACTCAACTAAATCTTAGCAAGCATTCACTCCAAAAAATTAAATCAACTAATTAATATTAATCATGTTTCCAAGATCATATGAGAAACTTAGAATATATGTTTCTCATCAAAGAACGATTTAAATAGGAAATGATGACATTCCCAACAAATTCCTCAATTGTAACCTAAAAGACCTAAAGATAAAATAGTTTAATCCATTTATGTTCATCTCCATTAAATTAGGATTTTGACATGTTTAACTAGATTAAAAGTGATTTATACACTCACCCCATGTAACATACTAGATCTCAAACCCTACCCTAGAAGATTGATCTTTTTGGACTTAGCCAAACAAGGTTGAGGTTAGATCTAAAAGATGTTTAGTATAATTCTAGTAAGCTAATGCATGCACAAAATGTAACCTAATATTCTCACATTAGTCTTCAACCCATAACAGACACATAAAATATGCCACATGAAATAATAATAAATTATATCAAATTATGTGCTAATAAGCACACATAATTCTTTTGGTGATAATATTAAGCTATGGAACATAAATAGATGAGCAATAATGATAATAGTTAAATAATATGATAACCTAAGTAATAATATGATATTAATATCCAACAATATTAATTGTGTCATAACTCATTAAGGGAAACTGCAAAAGTGAAATATAAGTTAAAAAAATTGTGTTCCTTGTGTCCCAATTACCTTGGGAGTCAAGTTTCACATTATTCACATAATAATAATTAAGTTAATTCTTTTTAGAAAGAGAAGATTTGAGTTTTCCTCAAACTATCAAATAAAATAATAAATGACTCCAAAAGTGGAAAATAATCTTAGATTCATAATCCACAAATCGAAAATAGTCTTTGGGTGAATTTTCATGTAATTTGGATAATATTTAATATAAATGTGAAATTAGGAGAGAGAAAGTGTGTAGAGCCTTCAAAATATTAATTAGATGTACAAACCTCTTTAACATGTAACATTAATGGCAAAGTCATATCCAAGGCACTTAATATGACTTATGGGTGAAGTTTCATTAATTTTGGAGAATATTCAGTCATTAATGCATGAGGAAAGAGAAAATATGATTTGATTTATTTGACACATCAAAAGTCATCAAAGGCAAATCTAATTTCATAATCAGTATCTACATGCTTTAAATAGCCTTTGTGCAAAATTTCACCTAATTTGGGGTTTGTTTGCACCCTCTAAAGAAGAAACAGAAAAAGTGAAATAAATGCATCGCCACTTTATTCAATTCGGATTTGATTTCTCACGCATTATTTTTCCATTGAATTTTCATTTTTCACACCAACGAATGGTTGAGATTAATTTTGGGGTCGTGACCACCAGATCGTATGGCTCGGACCTTGTCTCCTACCTTGGGTAGCAAGGGGGCGCCGAGAACAGTATGTGGCCTTGGTTATTCGTGAATATCTGGTTCGTTTCTTCACCGTTTCACACGATTTGTTCACCAATGAATTACAATTAAAATTCCACATAATCTGAGCCCCATCTTGCACTGTGGTTTTCTTTATTTATGAAATGCCTTTTTATTGGTTCCCAAGCTATCATATCCCCACACCTTTAGGACTCATGATCACATCTTATATATATGACCTTGCCAGGTGGTTCGGATCATCATAAACATTAGTTATCTGGTCTCAATTTGCAAGGAGTTTAGAGTTTGTTGTCACGAAGCTCCTCTCCTCCCTTCTAGATTACTGTGTTGTACATGAGCAACCGTCTCCACTGACGTTTAATTTCAGTTTGGGTATGTTTACCCGTTCTCCGTTATTCTCCGTAGTACATTCAGATCCGTGATTTGTCAGTCTTATCAAAATCCCCCAATCTCGTTGAGTTGTAGCGTAGTTGCTTATCGCAGCCATGGTGAAGAGCCTGGGGGGTTTATTGTCCAATGTGAATTCTCTCCCTTACCCATCTATTTTCTGTTGGGTTATGTTTTTTCGTTATGGGTAGTACGGTCATTTCACCCTTTCTTTCTTTGTTTTAGATGAGTCAAAGAGGACCATTGACCAGCTGACACAGTGGCCATTCATTGGCCCAAGTCAGTAGGGCATGGCCCCACACTCCCTCTCTCTCTCGCGAATACTATTGCTTACTTTGATTTTTTTTTTCGATTGGATGATTTTATAAACTCATATCTTTTAATTGGCTTAACCAAAAATTTAAAAAAAAGTTTAGGAATAAAAAATATGTACACTCTATTAAAAATATTTCAAATACTAATTTCCATGATTTCAACGATGGATTTTAAGGATCTAATTAATTAATGTAAAAGCCCAAAAATTGGTAACTAATTCATATGAACTCCAAACTTAGTAAATAAATATGTTTTCATAATTAAAAAAAATCTAATAAGTTGATTGGTTTAGGTTTTGAGTCCAAAGTCTGATGTTTTGTATAAAGGTCTAGAATTAGGTTTCATTACATATATACAAAACTTCAATCCTAATAAATGTAATTTGCATTTAGGAAAGGTTGATCTTGGAAATGAATAGTGTGGTGAAGAGAGTTTATAGGACCCTGGTTTAAGTTATGTTTTGCATCTCCTATACTTCTATGTTGAGCAATAACCTATATTTATCATTCTTTTGGTCCTATGGACATTAGCCTATACACAATGCCTTTTATTTTGAAAATCATAGTTCATGTGAACTACCTTATTTGTTATTTATCTAGTGATCGTGGATAATCTTTTGAACTCTCTCTTATGCTTTGTGCATGTTGGACTTAATTGTTAATATGTGCTTCTTTTCCCACCATGGTAGTGGATGCTTTTATGGCACATTAATTGATGGCATGGATCCTCCGATCCCACTTTTTACTTGATGGATGTTCTCATCCTCCTTATTTGTTTATAATTTCTTATCTTTTGTTATGCATATTATGGTGACTGCTAGTATAATGTTACATGTTATTTTATGTGGATGTGAACATTCCCACATATTCGTGTAGATGTGAAAATTCATGCATATGAAAACAATTAGGGTAGATGTTCCTAGGCAGATATATACAAGACCCTGCCACCCCATATTTTAGAGTAGATGTATACAAGATCCATCTCACCCACATTATTTTTAGTATATGTGTTATTTCCTACCTGCATGTTTTTATTGTCTAGTATTGACATAAGTGAAACACATGGATGCTTTATTATTAAACTTTGCTCTTATTTATCTCTTTTATTGTGACTCTTTTCTTTTATGCCCTCTTTGGGTAGTATTTTACTCTTTCATGGGAAGCATTTTATTTTGATGTCCCTTATTCATTATAAATCGCTCAATTTCTTTTTTAATATGCACATACAAAATTTTTATTGATTTCTCTTTTCCTTTCCATTTTGTGGGGTATGCTTTTATCCTCGAGTTTAGACCAAGGTGAGGATAAGCATAGCGAACTTGGACAACAACCTTTGTAGCTGAGCTTTTGGGAGACTTGAAAGAGGTGGTTAGATGATCCTCAGCTAGATCCTTGTTTGTTTAAGATAGTTTTCCTTTGATTCACCCATGAGTGGTGTAGTGATGTATAATGATATTATGTTTTGTAATAGTTAGATAAATTTCTCTTCCACTGCTACTTTTTGTGTTATGATACATACATGTTGAATGAATTGGTTATCATCCCTTTGGTGAAAAAAAATTATGTGGTGTTTGGTTCAAGGGATGTTGCCTTTTTATTTCTAGTAGGGAGTGGTTCCCCTATGGGATCCAACTCCTTACAACATGGTATTAGAGCCACTAGCATTCAGTTATCTAACTATTTCAATCTTGTCTTCCATAGGATGTTTACCTTTATCATAGGATGCTTATATCAGTACCCTTGCCTTGTGTAGGAAAAAACTCATGGTGGGAGATAACTCAACTGTTGATAACATGTCCAGCTATGAGACACCCCAGAACCCTAAGTTTAGGATGCCAAGGATGGATCCACCTTTTAGCACTCGAGTGGCACAAGGAAGTCCTCCAACCAGAAGTGGACCATCACTAGGATAGGAAACCCCAGCCTCTACTACTTTTAATACGTGATTAGTCATCACTCCTAAACAATAGTTGACCATGCTGAGGCAACTTCTCTCCACAGCCATGGCAGGGAAGTTAAACAACCCACCAGTGTCTGATAAACCTAAGGAGTACTCAATCATGGAGTTCATGAAGATGTAACCACAATACTTCAAGGGTGAAGGAGATCTAGATATGGTGGATAAAGTTGATGATTGGGTGTTATCTCTAGAGAGGACTTTTGAGGATATGGCATGTCCTCCACACCTAAAGGTCATATTTGCTACTTATGTACTTGATGGACCAGCTAGAGTTTGGTGGAATGGAATTGCAAGGACTCGTGATATTTCTACCATGACTTAGAAGAAGTTCTTAGTGCTATTTCATGGGAAGTACATCTACACTACTTCTGTAAAGAAGAAAGAAACTGAGTTCTATAGTTTGATGCAAGGTTCCCTTTCTGTTTTGACATTTTTACAAAAATATATGTTGTTGGAACGTTATACAATTAGATTGAGTGAGGAACATAGGGCTAACCTATTCCTTCAAGAACTCAACTACAACATGGGTCATACTCTTATTCCACAACTACCCTTGACCTTTCAATAGATGGTGGATACAACCTTAACTGTCGAATCATACCCTAGTTTCCAGTCACATAAGGAGAACAATCATAAAAGGAAGCACCTTGAAGGTGATCGTCGACTAGAGGACCCCATTGCTCGAATAAGGGATAGGGTACAAATATGTCATCATTGCAATGAACCAGGACATGTTCTCCTTAAGTGCCCCAAGCTTCACAATGGGGAAGTACATATTCAACAACAAGAACCCCAAGTACCACATCAGAATAATGGAAACAATAATAGAGGAAGACCTATGGAAAGGCGAGCTGGAAGAGTTTTTCCTTTGGATGGTGAAGAAGTTCATGAGGATGACCAAGGACAAGAACAAGTTGACCCATAGTTCCAAAGTTAGTCTTTACAAGTTATGATTCCTTTTTGCATGATGCTTTTCTGTATGGATGAACCCTTTGTACCTAAAGAATAGTTTTGACATAATAAGATGAATCCTTTAAGGGGTGGTGAATAAGTTGTTTTCTGACATGTGGAGGTTTTGAATTTGATGAAAAAATCCCTTTAAGGGGTGTTGTGTTGTAACATACTAGATCTCAAACCCTACCCGAGAAGTTCAATCTTTTTGGACTTAGCCAAACAAGGTTGAGGTTAGATCTAAAAGATGTTTAGTATAACTCTAACAAGCTAATGCATGAATAAAATGTAATCTAATGTTCTCACATTAGTTTTAAACCGATAGTAGACACATAAAATATGCCACATGAAATAATAATAAGTTATATAAAATTTTGTGCAAATAAGCACACATAATTATTTTGGTGATAATATTAATCTATGGAATAGAAATTGATGAACAATAATGATAATAGTGAAATAATATGATAACCTAAGTAATAATATGATATCAATAGCCACAAATATTAATTGTGTCATAACTTATTAAGGGAAACCCCAAATTGAAATATAAGTTAAAAAATTGTGTTCCTTGGGTCCCAATTACCTTGGGATTCAAGTTTCACATTATGCACATAATAATAATTAAGTTAATTCTTTTTGAACGAAAAGATCTGAGTTTTCCTCAAATCATAAAATAAAATAATAAAAATCTCCAGAAGCGGAAAATAATCTTTGATTCATAATCTAAACATTAAAAATAGCCATTGGGTAAATTTTCATGTAATTTGGATAATATTTAATATACATGTGAAATCAGGGGAGAGAAAGTGTGTAGAACGTTTAAAATTTTAAATAAATCTACAAACCTCTCCAAAATGTAAACTTAATCACAGCGTCATATCAAAGGCACTTAATATCACTTATGGTGATGTTTCATTAATTTTAGAGAATCCTAAGAGCCACTTATGCAGAGGAATGAGAAAATATGATTTGATTTATTTGACACAACAAAAGTCATCAAAAGGCACATATAATTTTATAATCAAAATCTACATGCTTTAAATAGCCTCTGTGCAAAATTTACCTAATTTGAGGTTTGTTTGCACCCTCAAAAGAAGAAAGAGACAAAGTGAAATAAATGCATTGCCTCATTATTTGAATCAGATTTGATTTGTCACACATTATTTTTGCATTTAATTTTCTATTTTCATGCCAGTGAATGGTTGAGATTGATTCTAGGGTTGTGACCACCAGAGCAGATTGGTTGGACCTTGTCTCCTACCTTGGGTAGGAAGGGGGCGTCGAGACAGTATGTGGCTCGGGTTATTCATGAATATCTAGTTTATTTCGTCACTGTTTCACATGATTTCTTCACCAACAAATAACAATTAAAATTCTACATATTTTGAACCCTAGTTTACATCGTGGTTTCCTTTATTTGTTTAACACCTATTTCTTGGTTCCCAAGCTTTCATATCCCCACATCTATAGGACTCATGATCACATCTTATGTATATGACAGTTTTAGGGGGTTCGACTCATCATAAACATTAGCTATCTGGTCTTAATTTGTGAGGAGTTTAGAGTTCATTTCCACAGAGCTCCTCTCCTCCCTTCTGTCTTGTGGTGCCACGCATGAACAACCAACTCCATTAGTGTTTAATTTCAGTTTGGGTATGTTTACCTGTTCTCCATATTTCGCCCTAGTACATTTAGATCCATGATTCGTCGGTCTTATCAAAATCCCCCAATCTCATCAAGCTATAGCCCATCTACTTCTTACAGCCATGATGGGTAGCCTGGGGGGATGATTCCCCCACACGAATTCACTACCTTACCCCTCTATTTTCTCTTAGGTTGTGTTTTCTCATGAGGGTAGTATGGTCAGTTCTACCTCTCTTTCTTTGTTTTAGATGAGTCAAAGTGGACCATTGATCTACTGACAAGGTGGTCGATGGTTGGCTCAAGTCAGTAGGGCCAGACCCCTCACTCCCTCTCTCTCACGAATACTATTTCTTACTTGGAATTTCTTTTTTTCCGATTGGATGATTTTATAAAATTCATATCGTTTAATTCACTTGACTAACAATTAAAATAAAATATGTTTTGGAATCAGAAAATGTGTAATTTCTAATAAAAATAGTTTCAAAGCCTGATTTCCATGTTTTCAAGGATGGATTTTTAAGGATGTAATTAATTAATGTAAAAACCCAAAAATTGGTAACTAATTCATATGAACTCCAAACTTAGTAAATAAATATGTTTTCCTTATCAAAAAAACCTAATAAGTCGATTGGTTCAGGTTTTGAGTCCAAAATATGATGTTTTGTAGAAATGTCTACAATTAGGGTTTCATTACGTATATATGAAACTTAAATCCTAATACATGTAATTTGCATTTAGGGAAGGTTGATCTTGGAAATGAATAGTATGGTGAAGAGAGTTTCTAGGACACTGGTTTAAGGTATGTTTTACATCTCCTATTCTTCTATGTTGAGCAATAACATATCTTTATCATTCATTTGGTCTTATGGACATTAGCCTATACACAATGCCATTTCTTTTGAAAATCATGGTTCATGTGAACTACCTTATTTCTTATTGATCTAGTGATCGTGGATATCCTTTTGAACCCTCTCTTATGCTTTGTGCATGTTGGACTTAATTGATGATATATGCTTCTTTTCCCACCATGGTAGTGGATGTTTTTATGACACGTTAATTGATAGCATGGATCATCTGATCCCACTTTTTACTTGATGGATGTTTTCATCCTCCTTATTTGTTTATAATTGCTTATATTTTGTTATGCACCATGTGGTGACTACTAGTATAATGTTACATGTTATTTTATGTGGATGTGAAAATTTTCACATATGCGTGCAGATGTGAAAGTTCCTGCATATGAAAATAATTTGGGCAAGCATGCCTAGGTAGATGTATACAAGACCACGCCACAACATATTTTACATCATATGTATACAAGACCATGCTCACCCCACATTATTTTTGGTAGATGTGTTATTTCCTACCTACATGTTTATATTGTCTAGTATTGTCACAGGTGAAACACATGGATACTTTATTGTTAAACTACCATCTTATTTATCTCTTTTATTGTGACTCTTTTCTTTTGTGCCCTCTTTGTGTAGTACTTTACTCTTTCATGGTAAGCCTTTTATTTGGTATCCCTTATTCTTTATAAAATTTCTCAAATTCCTTTTTAGTATGCACATACCAACTTTTTGTTGATGTTCTCTTTTCCTTTCCCTGTTGTGGGGTATGCTTCCATCCCCAGATTTAGACCAAGGAGAGGATAAGGACAGCGGACTTGGACAACAACCTTTGTAGCTGAACTTTTAGGTGACTTGAAAGAGGTGGTTAGATGATCCTGAGCTAGATCCTTGTTTGTTTAAGATAGTTTTCCTTTGATTCACCCATGTGTGGTGTAATGATGTGTAATGATATCAAACTTTATAATAGTTAGATAAATTTCTCTTCTGCTGCTACTTTTTGTGTTATGATACATACATGTTGAATGAATTGGTTATCATCCATTTGGTGAAATTTTTTATGTGGTGTTTGGTTCAAGGGATGTTGCCTTATTATTTCTAGTAGGGAGTGGTTTCCCTCTGGGATCCCACTCCTTACACCCTATGTATGAAGCAACTTAAAAATGTAGGTCATGTTCGAAGTTTCTAAAAATCCAATCAACTATCAAGGATTCAATTCCTTTCTTGATCTTTTCAACTCAAGAGTTTTAAACAAGAAAAATTGAAGATAAATAATGGGATAATATGAAATAGATATCTTTTGATCCAATCAAAAGGGATGAAACATTCAGAACTTGCGAAGAAATAAATAATGAAAATCTAGCTAATATTGATGAACCAACTAGAAGTATCCAAATTTAGAGAGATGAAACCCTAGTATTGCTTATTAGACTTCCAAATATTAAAAAAAAACATAGAAAATGCTTCTCTATTGTGAAAAGTAAAGTTCAAGAGTTAGTGGAGGAAACAAGAGGTTTTGGCTTGATATTCTTTCACATATACCAAATTAGATTATAAGGGAAATTAAATTTTAATATATACCAACCTTTTTTATTCTCTATGAATGGTAGGTTGGCCAAGTTTTGATCTTGACCACCAATATAGTTTTCATGTCCGAACAAGTTTCACATAAAAAACTAGGTTGGTGATGCTTTCCAAAAAAATTATGTAAAAATATGTTTAAAAGTGAAATAGTTGTTTTATAACTTCAATATATATATGCTATATAAGTTTTTTTGTATGTAGTTCTTCTAATGCAAAATCATATTATTTCACTCATCAGATTATTTAGTTGTATAACTTATATTCATTCAAACTCATCCATATATTTATATTCATATATCCCCAAAACCATAGTTTCATCATACCAAAGTTTTAACTTGCCAAGCCCTAATTATTTGCAATTAAAGCATGTTTAGCATTTATTAGAAAGTTGTAAAAAAACATAATTAACAATCACTCTTTAGTCATGATTAAATAAGGACTAAGCAAGAAAAGCATGTAAGTCTCCAAGTACACCCTAGTTGGGTACCTAAATTGAAATCTGCTCATCACCAATTTTTCCCTACTTTTAGATGAGAATCAATTTCTCTTCTAGCTAGTTGATTTTTTGTTACAAGGGTAGTTCCCTCATACAATTCCATAATTTGAGCCTATAATTGTTGTTGGATATTTTAATTATTGATGCTTTCCTTGTGAGAAAACCTAGAAGATCTAGAAAGTGGAGAAATGGGTGGTCCAACTCATTTCTTTGGTTCACTTTTTATTTGAAACTTTTGTAATGTCACATATGGAAGAAATATAGAATAGTTTTATCATATATTGGGCATTCCTTCGGAAATGATGGAAGAGAACAATATGTGTTACTGATTTACGATGAAGATTTACACAAGATGATAATTTAGGAGGATAGAAACAAGTTTAACTAGACTACTTTAAGATGGATACATATATGGGATGGAGATTCATGAGGACAAAGAAAACTTTCTTGTGACATGGTTCTTAATAGAGTAGTATAATAGATTTTTTATATATTCTAATCATCTTGAGTAAGAGTTTTCCATTCATTGTGTTCATATAGGGGTTTCATGTTATTATTTTATGTTTTTAGATTTCTAGACTAGAATTGATATGCTGAGAATATGTGAATGTCTTAAATGAAATTTAGATTAGATAGTTTCCATGTACTACTAATTTTTATTGGATATCTTGTAGGTGATGTTGTATACATTTTGTTTATTCTCAAGCATACATGAACTTTTATGTTGAGATATTTCTCTTTAATGCATCTAAACATATGTTGTAAAATAAAAAGTCTTATTATTGAATAATATGGTTTCATTGGTTTCTTATATAAATGATATATTATATATTCTTCATAAAAAGTATGCATTAAAATATGTTTCTTTACTTATGTTTTTGTTTTCCCGTCTATAAGCACATGGAGTATTTTTTATAACAAGAAAGAAAACTAAACATTTTGAGATATATCATATTGACTTGATTATTTTTTAGTATATAGGCATAAGATCATGTAAAACTATGTTTTGGTTATGATTTGATTCATTCTCTTGTCATATTTTGATATGTATTACTTGTTATGATTTTATTTATTTTCTTGTCAGATCTATGATCTTTATTACTTACTTTATTGTAAGATTTTTTTCTATTAATCATTTATAATCAACTAATTAGGTAGAATAAACATGCTTTATAGGCTAATCATCATATCCAAATAATATTATATCTTTGGTGTTACCGGGATGATTATTTTTGCCATGTATTTTGAAAATATGCAAATTTTGTTCATTATTTAGAATGGTTCTAGGTTTAGAATGGTTCTAGGTTTATACTACATAATGGGGATATCATGTCATTTATTTTTTAAGAAAAATTGGTGGCATACAATTTCTCGTCACCTCTTTAGAGACAACCACTATGGATTGACCAGCTAATAAAACATGGGATGCATTTTATTTTTATCATGGGTCTCTTCTCATAGAAATTGACCCTATTTATCAATCCCAAAATAGAATAACTCAAAATTTTTGGAAGGCACTTTTTTTTCCTCAAAAATCATATGTCCTTAGTTCTTTTATAAATATATGGCAGGATAAACAGGTGTATGCATCATGAGTCTCACGGAAATCAATAGGTGTTTCTACAACTACCAACAAGAAAGGTCTACGAGCCATGTATCCCACATAAATTTTCTCACCCCCGATTGATAATTATCACCAGTTGTCTTCACCACAACTAATGATGTAGTTTTCATTGGGCTTCGTCGTTAGACGTTAGTTTTGTCTTGCCAATTGATGACATAGTTTATCATTTTGCAGTTGATTTTCATGTTTAAACCAACATATAGGTTGTACGTCATTAGTTTTTTAAATAACCGATGATGTAGGTCTTGTTGACTTGAGAGTTATACATTATCTATATTTTGATAATGACTTAGCCATTCCATCCTAAGTATCTAATATGTTTGTTCAAGATTGATTTCAGGCTTTAGGTACATGAAAAGGGTCAAATTACACAATCCCTAGCTTGTCCATGTTTACGTCAAAAGCAATGCAAGTGTGCAATTTGGAAAATCACTACACACCACGTTAGAATATTTTTGTAATTAGTTGTATTGATGATATGACTTGTAAATAAGATGTTAAAAAATATGGGACAGATAATTCCAACATTTGGTCACTCTAAAACCATTTTGAAAATTTTGTCACAATAACTCTATCGATTGAGTTTGGATCGATCGGTCAAGTTGTACACTCACAAAACTCAATCAACCAACTCACTGACCAAAATTGATTTTGACTCATTGGTCGAGTTTCCCAGAACAAACTCGACTGATAGTTTGAAAATTAGCTTTGTCGGTTAGTGGATCGGTCAAGTTGTATTTATTGAAACTCGACCAAATGTACTATAAGGAAAATGCAGAAAAAGTGTTTACAACCTTTGTAGAGTTGTTTGAAATGAAAATAGATCTATTGCAAGTTGTCAAATAGCTATTTCTCATTCTTAAGATATTCCACACTCAAAGGAACACCCCCATCTATAAAGAGGACCCAATGGAGTTCATTCTAAGTGTTCTCATTCATGCTATCCTTGGTCCTTGCTATAGTTGAGAGTGTTACAACCCTTTGAGCCCCTTTCTCTAACTTATTTACAAAGCATTTCATGATCATGAGTGAGTTAGGTAAGTTATAAGAGAGCTACCTCCATGTTATCTTGTAAAGCTCTCATTCCTTCTATCTTCCCAATCCCCTTTCTCAAAGAGCAAAGGTTTAAGTGAGCTTCTCTGAGTGAAGGTGAAGTTGTTGTTCTTCTTCATGGTTGGAGAAGGTGTGAAGATCTTCTCCAGGTGAAGGAGAAGGGCAAATCAAAGATTCAAGAAGAGTGGGTGATTTCTTCAAGGCCAAAGACTTGATGCAAGTGTGGGTATGTCCTTGTTGAAGGCTGAAGACATCTTGATCAAGTGGATAAGTCCTTGTGTAGGTGAAAGACTCATGTATTGAGTAGGTAAGCCCTTGGATGTATGATGGTATACTTGTATCTCTTATGATGGAATACAAGTATACATGGGTTTCAAAGTCCTAGAGGTTGACCTCTCTAGGTAGTGGATTGACGGTCTCCTAGTTTTAAGATTGGAACCACTCTAACCACCTTGTCCAAGTGTATGTTTTGATATCTCTCATCCTTGCTATGATTACTTAGATAGGACTTCAAAATGTTCTTAAGCTTTTTCTTTAAATTGATATAATTTGAAGGTCTAATTGTTCTTGAGAGAATTTTGAAGCTCTATTCGCCCCCCTCTAGAGCCCTAGATCCAATAAGTCTTACTTAAACACCATAAAAAATCCTAATTTTCCCTCTTTCCCCTATGTGTGTTTCTCTAGAATAGGCCAACGGTGATATTTCTGGCAATTGTTTTCTCCACTCCTCGACAGAGGTCCTACTGCAGACAACGACTCACCTTTGTTTGTCATTGTTTCCTCTGTCACCGTCATAACTGCTTCTCACTACCATTGTTGCCTCTGCCGCCTTTGCTACCTTTACCTCTAATGCTGCTGTTGAGGACTCTATCATCATCGTTGTTGGTGAGGACTCCACCACCACTGCTACTACTTCTAGATGCTAGTTGCTTCTTCATTATTTCTAGCTGCTTCTTTGCCGCTTCTAGTTGCTTCTCTACTGCCACTACTCCAGTCTAGGGAGTTTGGTCTTTCTCTACCTTCTTTTTGCATGTGAATGTATAAATAAATAAAATTGTGAAACTACAAATGGCTCATTAAATTGGTTATACTCTATTTGATGGTAACTTCTACTTGGATAATAGTAGTAATTCTAAAGATACATGTGATGAATTTGTACAATTGTGATGAATTTATTGTATGATTGAAATGTAAATAATTAGATTAATTGTAATGAATTCTAGAGCAATATCAAATGAATTGTTTATGAATTGTAAACCCTAGAAGTATTTCAAACTGAGAATTTTGTATGAATTTTAATTCTAGAGCTATATCTAAATATTGTGATTATAAACCCTAAAGTTATTTCTAACTATGTTTTCAATTAGATTATAATAAATTATAATGATATTATGATGAATTGCCAAACCAAAAATGCATATATTAGACATCCAATTAAAAGATTTTGAATCTTTAATTTCTAACTGTGTCTTTGGTCTAAAAACTTGTGTAAGATTAACTCCTTAGGAGTAAATCTTGGACAGTCTCTATTTGGGATTGTTCTTGATCACTTCATCTCACTTAAGATGTAAATATATAATGTGTGTTCAATTTCAATAAATTCTGACGGTATTTCTCCTTTCATTTTATGGGTACATATGAAGGTGGGTATTTGCCCATGTATGTCGATGTACATGAAGAACTAGAAGGAAATGCTACCTAAATTCATTGAAAGTGAACACATATTATATACTTACTAGTGATATAAAGTTATCAAGAATTGGATAGGTGGTACACATTCTTTATTGTGACTACTAGATGATTAGGGATCAATTGAAACATATTATTTTTAAAAGATTAACTTACTAGCTAGAACCTAATGAGCTACTCCTCTCCCATATGATCATAGAAATGGATTGATCATGGATTTCTAAACAAAATCTCTACACTCCGGAGTTTATTAATACTCACTATGAGTTTGTAATATTTCCGTAGGAACATAGAAAACAACCTAGAGAAAGATTCTATTGCCCCTGTAGGAATTGTTGTAACAACTTAAAAATTGACACAGTTGACAAGATCAAAGATTATGTCATGTGTAATGAGATTGTACATGTCTATAAAGAATGGCATTAGCATGGAGATATTTCTAGTCTTAGATCACAGAATGGGATTGTACATGGCTATACAAAAGGGTCATGTTTCTAGGGAGGTTATGGACTTTTGTTATGACTTTTTGAGTTGCAAAAAACACCTTCTAATATTGTGAATCTTGGTGTTTATTCCAGAAAAGGTATTTTAGGAGAAGGACAAATAATTATATGTCATGAGAAATGGGAACAAGCATACTTGTATGTTTTACACAACATTGATGATGTGAGCATTTATATCGCCGAACACACCAACAAGATCAAGACAAGGCAGTTCAATATCGCTTGTTGGTTAGAATAATCAAACATTTATTAGGTGGTTTGAAAAGAAAGTATTCAATCCACTATATCAAACACCAAATAATGTTACATAAACTATCAAATAGCTTGCGTATAAGAAAAATATCCACATTACATCTTATAATGGGTTTGACATATATAGATTTTTATCCTACACAAAATGTCAAAATGATAAGAGTGTCATCCAAAATAGTGGGGTCATCCTTCAGACTTCTTCATTGTATTTTTCTAGTGCCAAGTATAAGAGTCCACATGAAGATAAGATGTATCATTATGGTGTCATTGAAGACATATGGGAAATTCATGACACAGAGTTTAGAGTTCGATTATTTAGGAGTAAATGGATTGATAACAAGAAAGGAGTTGTAGTTAAAGAACTTGATTTCACAATAGTGAATTTTCAGTGGACAAGCGAGAAGGATGAACCCTTCATCATGGAATCAAAGATAAAATAGATATTCTATATCTACATTCCTGCAAAAGAGAACTGGTCTTTCTTTCTTAATAGAAAAATAGAGTTCATTTCAGATCTCATTAATGAAAAAAAGTACTATGACAAGTATGATGACTCTAGTCCATTTTTCGTTGGCTTACCAAGTGTAAATGTTGAATCTTACATTAATAAATATACACATGAAGAACACGTAGAAGGGATATTAATTTAAGAGATACTAAATGTAATATTTGATATATTATTTTCCTTATATAATATGTTTATTTGTTCATTTGTGATATGACTTTTTCATATGTGATCCGACATTTATATGTGATCTAAACTTTTTCAAATGTTTGCTTTTGATTTTATAGATAGAATCTGACTAGGAGCATAGTGATCCTAAGTGTGAGGATCTTGACCTGCTGAGGGTGCTGATAAATAAAAACATAAGAGAAGGATAACTCAGATGAAAATTTCTACAAATAGGGAGGGGAGGAAGGGTGTGGTTGAATTCAATGAAGTGGGCACAACAATTACTAGGCCGTTCGTGAACTACTGTGGGGTCCTACATGTCTTTCCGCTAATCACATTTTTGTGAGTCATACATGTCTTTTGACCAATAAGACACACACCAATCCTATATGAGCACCTAGATTTTTCCATAGTCAGAGAGGTAGCAGGAGACTTTACTGGGAGGCCCAAGCGACTCGTTGTATTTTTTAAGGTATGACAAATATATATTTAAAATTATATAATTGAAAGATAATATGAGAATACATGCATGCAACGCATAGTAACCAAGAAGTACCCTAGGATTCCAAAACCTCCTTCCCCAAATTTTTTTCTACAGGAGTTGTTCGAATCATTAGGCTCTAAATGCAAGACATTGACAGGAAGGTTAAACAATATTGACTAAACATATACCATGGTGATCATCCTTCAAGAGGAGATTATAGGCATAGAACGCAACACTATTATAGTGTTGAAAAATGTTTCTGAGCTAGTTTAGTATCAATGGTTGAACACATCATTGCAAGAACTTTGGATACTTTGAGTCTGAATACCCTATCGTATGTGAATAATTGTTTAATTGTTTCATATATATTACTGAGTATTGTATACATATATATTGTCCAGTCTTGTATTACATGGTTGTTGAGTTCATAATAGAAAATGTGTCATTTTTAATGCCATCATTTATTACCGATGTACTTAGAGATCCGTGTGATGTTAAATATTATGTGAGTATCATGATGTAGTTTTTTGGTGCTTGCAAAAACATGATCTGAGCTCCCTTCAACGTTGTGTAAATTTTGGGCTTGTTGTTTATAGGTCTCACTTATGAATTCAATTTGTTGTGGAATTTTATTTTTATTTTATTTGCCTTCTATTCACTTAAAAATAAGCATTGACAGTTGTTGATTGTTTTCCTGAGACTTTGACTATGTATTTCTTTGATCCTTTGGGTATAAAATTGACGTCAAATGAGGGATACCCAATAAAATTGATAATTCACGTGTAATTATAGTTTTTTGGTGGCCAACATATTTGTTAATGTTTGCATCATTTGACAACTTAACAATGCAAATATGTGTTAATTTAGCTAATAGGAGTGTGAAAGAATTCTATAGTGATGAAGGAAATATAGATAAGAAAAACAAATCAGTAACTTGGAACAGGGTTGATGTAGTTTTCTGATTCCTATTCACATCTATATCACCAAATCTTCTTAATTAAATTTAATAATGTAATCATAAAACTACACGGCCTTGTACAAAATATTGATTAGGCATGTGCATATAACTTGATGTTGTACATGCAAATGACTGTTACTTACACACAACAGATCAAGTGTATAGAGAATGGAAGTTATTAGTCTTGGGTCATTTTAATGAAGTAGTCTCATTTGATAATACAGACCATCATCTAGTTAGAAGTCTTATTCTCTTTGAAGTTTTTTTAACAATAAAAAACATTATATATTGGAACAGTTGAATGATCTAAGCATACAATGGGTAGACTGCTTCATCGAACATGTGGACTTGAACGATGAATAGGAGGGATAATTTTTTGTTGTTCAAACATTGATGTCATATTTTTGTTTGATATATTATTATACATTGTGGACTTAGATTCTAAAATTGAAGTTGATGTTCATATGTATCTTTGTGTGAATTAAATGTGAAGCGCATATGTGTGTGTTAATTGAATGTGAAGTGTATGAGGAAAAGAATGATGTGTATTTGTGCATATGTATGAAATTGAAAGTGTGGCTGAGAAATGAAACAATTGTGTTGTTAGTTCAAGGACATGTGTGTGCATTTGAACTGAAAATGATAGAAATGTTGAGGTTTGCTTGCATGTTGTGCCTATTGTATCAAATACATTGTGATATTTTTGGCATGTTTGTTGATGTGTTATTAAGCTGTGATACTTGTAAAAGTTTGCAGTTCATCAAAACTTTTAGTTCTAAAAAACTACAGATACTAGACATACTAACATTCAGACAACAAGTCTACAAACCTTCTATATAAAAAAAATATATAAATTTATCGCCAGTTATTTCTAAATAACCAACTACATCTATATTTTATGTCGAGATAAATGTAAAATTTTCACTATTCAATCAGTAATAAGATCGATGTCAAGCTATTCTGCATCGATTATTTATCATTACACAACCCACAAAGAATTGCCATAGGTTAGCATAAAGGCGTCGGTTGTTGTCCTAGTAACCCATGAGGATAAGTCAAAGGAGACTACAAATTTGTCGTCAGTATCGTGTTACATCATCGGTTTTGCTATGATGTGTAACCAACAACAAAAAGTATTGTTGTCTATTTCGTTAACTGGTGAAGTATGACTTGAGATTTAGTGTTGCCCACTTTGCCCTCAGTTTTGAATCGACATTATATGTCTAAAATAACTGACGTTGTATCCCCATTTTTATAATAGTGAATCTACTAATTTCTCAGAAGCCCAATACTCATTTCAAGGATATTTTTTTGTTTCCACTATGATTGGGGTTTAAAAGTTAGGATCTCACAAAAATATTTGACCAGAAAACATTAAGAACATATTTAGTACTTATGAATGTCCTCTTTTATTTTACCATGACTTCATGACATTCACCATTACATATAATATGCATAATTTGCGTTACATGCATACAAGTTCAAAATTTGAACATGCCATATTTCTAGAACAAACTTGATGATGAACATTCCCACTCCTTTGATGATCCACTGAGAGAGCAAACATAGGGCCTTGGTGGAATTGTAATCTCTTCAGCCTTTTCATTAAGCATTTGTAATACCTTGCTTATAGGAGGCCTAGATACTGGATATGTTTGGATACACCATAGTCCAATCTTGATCATTTTATTTTCAATCTCACAATCAGGACCAACACTTGAGATAACATCAATGTTAAGGTTTCCATATATATCAAATTGCTCATAAATCCATTCAGGAAAGTAGGTAACAGTCAAACTATTTTCTGTGCTAACATACTTTCTATATCTCGCTCTGACCATCTCCAATATCAAAATGCCATAGCTATATATATCAGCTTTGTTGGATACTACTCCAAAACTACGTGAGATGACTTCTGGAGCAATATACCCTACGGTTCCTCTAGGAATGGTCATGGTTAGAACACTATCTTTTGAAGGACAAAGTTTGGATACACCAAAATCAGATATCTTTGGATTGAAATTTGCATCTAAGAGAATATTGTGAGGCTTTATGTCAAAATGCACTACTCCGATGTTACATCCATTATGCAAGTACTCTAGCCCCTTCGCAATCCCAATGGCAATCTTGTATATGTCTTCCCATTGAAGAGAATCAATAGAAGATATACTTCTATTAGATAATAACTTCTCTAATGAACCATTTGGCATAAATTCATAAACAAGAGCCATCTTCGGTGCTTCTAAGCAAAAACCAAGTAAAGAAACAACATTTGTATGGTTAATCCTCCCAATGCATGCAACTTCATTAATGAATTCTTGACCAGTTGCATTAGATTCATTCAATAATTTTATTGCAACAAGTTGACCATCAGTCAACTTTCCCTTAAACACTTTGGCATAACCACCTTCTCCAAGTTTTTCTCTGAATGATTTAGTTATGTTTCTCAATTCCAAGAATGTGAACCTTTTCAATGTCGGTGATATATACTTAT
Organism: Alisma plantago-aquatica; assembly: GCA_963693085.1. NCBI lineage: Eukaryota > Viridiplantae > Streptophyta > Magnoliopsida > Alismatales > Alismataceae > Alisma > Alisma plantago-aquatica. The sequence goes on along the minus strand of OY856414.1, from coordinate 597,720,742 downwards.
CAAGGAAAATTTCAATCTTTTTTGACTCTTCTGTTTCTTCCAGCTACAAAATAGATAATATGAGATATACATTTAAAAAATGAAATAAATGGGCATAAAAATTATAAAATCTCAATATAGGGAGAAGATAATTTTTTCTAAGGGTATCAAAATATTTAACATAAATACTAAGTATTTCGTATCTCAAATTTTGATTAACATATCTAGATGATAAAACAATTGCCTTCGCAAGTAACATTTATTTTTATCGATGGATGTTATTTTGTAATTGAAAGCTTAGAACTGTAAATACAATATCAAAACTAATATAGAAAAACATATTTTTTATTTATCATGAAATATAATTTTTCACCAATAGTAAAAAGTAATATTCGGATAAAAAAGTCACAGGACCATTACAACCGTGAATACAAAATTGTAATTATCAACAAAATGGTCATAATTTTTTCAAACTAATCATAGGAGAACATGTGTGTGTATATGTGTGAGTGTGCGTGTGTGTGTCTATACATATATACAGACATACATATATATATATATATATTTATATATATATATATATTTGTATACATACATATACATATATATGCATGCCCCTAATATATACATATATATATGTGTGTGTGTCTATATATATATATATATAGAGAGAGAGAGAGAGAGAGTCAGGCTAGTGTACACTCGAGTGTACCAGAGGCACCGTACACCTCAGTCATTTTTGAATATGCAATAAATTTATGAAAAATCTAAACTGTTGAACTTCTTAATTATCATAAGAACATACTATATAATAAATTTGAGCTCATTTTGACACTTATAGGTCATTCATCTAAAGAAGGAAAAAATCATGTATTTCAAATTAGTTTTGTGCGTCGATTTTGTTGTCCTTAGATGAGTGACTTACACTCATCCAAATGAGTTCAAATTTTGTATGTGACCTATTATTATTATAACCATGAAGATCAATGGATTATATTTTGAAAAAACATGGTCTACATAGGGAAACACCATTGGGGTGTACGGCGTGATGTGTACACTCGAGTGTATTCTACCCTGACTCTCTCTCTCTCTATATATATATATATATATATATATTTGTGTGTGTGTCTATATATATATATATATATATATATATATATATATATATATATATATATATATATATATATGTGTGTGTGTGTGTGTGTGTGTGTGTGTGTGTGTGTGTGTGTGTGTGTGGAGAAAGAGAGAGAGGTTAACAAATGTGTTCCATCCAACACATGTAACTTATACATATAGAACATTACTTGGGAACATCTAGAATTTGTTAACTAAATACAACCATATTGGTTGATCCAACATTACTTGGGAACATTTTAGGTAATCTTTGTTAGTATTGTTTTTAATATAGGATAGCACGATCATTCAAATAGTTGGTCCCATTCTAATATACATCTATATTAACTAGGAAATCCATTTGCCTACTATAAACTATGAAAAATAATTTAATAAAGTGTGTGATATATCCAATGACACATTTTATACACATTTTTTAGGGTTCTATGAACCAAAGGATTTATTTAAATTAGACCTACGTATTAATAAATATTATATAATAAATAATGATAGACACTCTTGGGAGTTAATTTAACTGATTACTTAACTAAGTCCTTTACAAATATTTATAAATCTCTGTATTGAACCACTACCATAATACAAGAAAATATTCCTCAAGTATACAATTTTAGATTATTTTGAATATTGTAATGGTTAGACTATTCTATTTGTCAAGGGGTTAGCTTAAAACATGATTTTTTCTACATCAATACTCAATATATGATTTTTAATTGTATGCAAAAATTATATTTCTTAAATCGTTATTGATTATGTTGTCTGTGAAAAATTATAGGAATTTAACAAATTACACTAATATTGCAACTGCATGGTATTTAGGTGAATTCTAGCGTAATCTACCATGCACGTAATTTTTATATGGGTGTATATGTAAAAAAAAAAGATACTTGAGGGAGTATGAATAAGTTATAACATAATAATGTTACATGAACATGTAATAGTTAGAAATTTTTATCTTCTCCTCCTTGCATAAACAAACGGTTCCATTACATTTTCCTATTAGAACCTTCCCCATTTGTGTTTCCACTAAAATATATTTTAAATAATTTCTAGTCAACAAATTGATTTCATTGCTAAAATTAAAATTCGATTTTAATTAAATACATTGAAATATTTTTCCATTAATTACAAGATACTAGTTTTGAATTCATAAACTAAATACCTAGTGTTTATTTTATTATTGAAAATATATTTTCCAAATATATTAAACAAATACATATGGTCTATCATCCAAGATATGTGTACATTGTTTTTCTTTCTCATTATAGTGGTTTTTCTCCTTATTATGATTATCACTACATTGCCTCTGAATTAAATTTAGAAACTTATTTGATAAACTAGGGCAAAATGTGGGTAGGACAGGCTAAGTACTTCTATATGTTGCATGACTCTATCTTGAGGAACATGAAATAGTATGGAAATATCTACAATTCATGTGATGTTCAAGATTCATACAAAATTTTCTGAAATAAATGGACATATGAATTAAAAAAGGCCATGGAACTTTACCTTGTCATAATCATAAATATCTAGTTCATAAGGTTTTTTATGTTTATAATGCTTTATTGAAGTCAAATTCATAATGGCCATGATGTACAATTCTAGACAATTGTCTTTACTAGGTTGGGGTCAAAAACACTTATGTATAGGTATCTCAACATCATATTGATTTGTGATAATATTTGGTGTTGATAATATCATGTAATAGTTTTTCATCTCTATTCGTTGTAATTTTACATTTAATATTTGAGTGATTTGAAGCAAGATGGTCTTCCAATAGATCCAGTTGGTTTCTTGACTCACATACAAAAAGACTTGTAATTTATACTCACCTTTCAAAATTACTTTTAAAAACACTGTTGAAATCAAATAAAATCCACCATATCTTTAATAGTAAAACCATTAAATATCCTCCACAAATATTATCATCCAAGGATTATGTCCATTGGTAGAGTACACAACTAGAAATCTGATGGGAATATGAGATTTTTTGATGCCTAAATCAATAAAGATAGAATTATTTTTTACTATCATACCACCAAATGTATTTTACATAATCAAGGCATATTATCTCTTGTAATAACATTCAAATCAATTGAACAATGCGTCATGATAATTATTACCTTTGATTGTCTTATGTTTATAAATGATACAAACCCTAACTATAACTATCCTCCAACTCATTATGTATAAAATTTCTAGCTACGATGGCCCAACATTTAGTTAGTTACATGCATAGTTCACTTTCATTGTGTTCATAAATTTATTAATGAATCATTTGTTTGGCCTTAGGTGGATACAACCTTATATCTGCATAAAACATTTCAATCTTATGAATCATATTAATTTGCATAGATCACACTAAATTTCTATTTTTATTTCAAACAAGAATTTTACATACTCATCTTGTCTAAAAATAGATCAATGTACCTTCATAATTTTTCATTTACAATTGTACCTAGTTTCAAACTAGTTGTTTCTAATGTTGATAAATGTCATGAATCCTATATCAATCAAACATCCACACACAAAGAGTACAAGCTTCATTTATAATGACACAAAATATCATTTGAGATATATTTTATATACATTTGATTGGCCTCATAAATTTTAAATTGCATGTTGACTAGGAACTCTAAACATTCTTGACCTTCATAGTTTCTAGTACTTGCATATCTAGTCTCATGTATCTCCCATTGAATTGAATAATTGAATCCTATGGCATCCTCAAACTATCATCTTTTTGTTCTTTGCATCAATGTAAGGCATGTTTCATTTAATCCATAAGATGCATTTCATGTGTAAGGTCAACTTTTTATTACATGGACTTGGTAGAAATAATAGTTGGTGGTTATAGAAAATTTACAACATCATTCTCATTATATTTAGAGATCTTATGTGATATACAAGAACACTTTACTATGTTTTTTTTATCAAACAACTACTTCACCTTATTGAATGTTTATCTATTATCATTATATGAATTTTCAAGGTTTTTCTTGTTCCAAAAGTATTGAAGTACTTTTGGTTAGGAGAAACTCATTTAGTTCATTCTAACTGTGAAATTTAGTCTTCAAGAAGAATGTACCTACTAATATATATGCCTTTAGAAAAATAGAAGAATGTGTTTTTTCTAAAGCTATATCTCTTATCTATAACAATTTTCAGAACCACAATACTTGATATTCTATTTACTATATTTCCTGAAATGTCATGATAGCAGGAAGGGAGTAAATAGATATGGGCAAATTGAGAATAAAACAATTGATTCATGATTATTTTTTGTCTTGACCTAACAGTTATACATTCTCCTTACTTTTACAGTGATTTCACCATTTCATTCATATGTATTTATTATTTATACTTGAATCATTCCAGATTTATAGGTACACATAAACTTATCAATCTTGCAAACCCTATTGTGACATATTTCATGTTATATAAGGGAAATTTAAATTGAAGATTAACAACTTAACCACTGGAAATTTAACATAAACCATTTTAAATTATTTTACAACTTGTAGTTAAGAGCAATTGTAAAATTCATGCAATCAAAATGAATTTATATGTAATTTATAGGTTTTAAAATTTCAAAATAGGAGCTTTGTCAGTAGTTTTGCTTTTTAGGAAATACAAATGACAACCACTTGCTTTGATTGATAGATTCCACTAGAAATTGAGTTTCTTAATAGTAGGAAACTTGACTGAATAGGGTAGTTGACTTGACAAGAACATATTTTGATGAGTTTCTCAAAAGGTAACTAAGCCAACAACACCATGCAAATAAAATTTTAAAAGTATGTATAAATGTTATAGGGTGCTACTAAAAATTTGAAATAAATATGTTGGAACCTCCCAAAATTACTAGAAATTTATCTAAATGTCTATACTATTTAGAATCCACATATGACAATCAATTGGACCATTTATTATTCTTACCAAGTTTACCATTTATGCTTCTATTCTACAGTTTAGTGATTGTGCTAAAAGAGCTCTTAATTTTTCTTGATCGTAATCATTTCTTACAACTAATAGCATGAATTAAGAGGGTACCAGGATAGATAGCCCTAATTTGTATTTGTGGAGTTTTTAGTTTCTTTCACCCATTCTCTCTCTAGTAAATTTATAATTTAAAGAAAGATTCATTGGGGAAGGAAGGAGGTAGGAAAATGAAGAAGGTCCTTGTTAAGAGTGGGTAAGTTATTTGTGAATTTATTCTTGGAATTTGGATATATAGGACTTTTATATGATTATTGACTCATGTGGCCTCAAAGAGAATGCTAGTTGTCCATTAATTTTGAAAAGGGTGGCCTCTTGGTATAACTCGTAAGTTAATATAAAGGGAATTCATGTGTTCAAATCCATCTGGATTGACCTCTCTAGGTAGTGGAGATACTTCTTTTGTGGATGGTATCACTCTAAATAATTGTGTTCACTTGTGGATTCTTCGTTCTCTAACTCCCATGCTTGTTTACCTCATTTACAATTAAATTGAAATATAATATGAAAGTCTAACAATTTTTTAGAATTTGTTTTATCTCTCACCCTCCATCCAGACCCAATTATCTTCAAGTAGTATCAGAGAAAATTCTTCTTTGATATATTACTCCCATGAGTAAATGAATATGGGAGATGACATTATAGGTCTAGTCAACCTCAAGGGAGATTCTCCATGCAACCACCGGTCTCCTATGCAATTGATTTCTTCTACTTGAATTGGAGGATTCAATTATAGATCCAAGGTATGAGCCTTGATTTGTGGAAGATCATAGACCTCCCCTTCACTCCACTTAAAAGAGAGATGAGGACATGGAATGAAGAAATATTGAAAGAGTTCAACTCAATGCACTGGAGATTAGAATCATCTACTCCTCTCTCAACCATATTGAATTCAAGAGCATGTCAGCTTGTAACAAAACCCAATATATGGGACAAGCTTGTGTTACACAGAATTGACTGGAGTAATTGAAGGATACAAAGGTTTACATGCTAATCAACATGTTGGGAGCTTCCATTCTCTAAGATGGAGAGAATTGTAGATTTGACCTCAAGAATCAACACCATTGTCAATAATATTTCTACCTAGTCCAAATCATGGAAAATGGTAATGTGTGCTTAAAGATACTTTTCTCTCTTATTTGATGATGGAAACAGAAGGTGACCTCCATTGCAGAAACTACAACCCTCTCATATCTTAATTGTGAGATCCTTAAAGGAAATGTATAAGATTATGAAGTTAGACTCAACACTACAGATGAAAAAGATAATAAAGTTCCCTAGGAAGAAAGCATGAGTGGGACTTCAAAGCTTAAGGCAAGGTCCTTATGCATGTTCCAGTCATAGTTCACTCCTCCTCCTCCTAATATCAATCTCCAAGTGACCATGAAATTCATAAACCAAATGCAAGCTCTCCTCCACCAGTCCTAAGTATTGTAAATGTGATGAAGGGGGCATTTCAAAAATGGATGTCTCAAGGCGGAGATGCACCACTAGAAGAGATTCCATAAGAATAAATGGCAAAAAAAGGAGGGAATACACTAAAAGGAGAGACAAGAAGATGAAGAAGAATAAACAAACATCCCATGCTTCTTAGGTATCCTCTTCCTCTTCTTCTAGGGCCCCTAGATTAAGTGATGATGAATGCAACATGGGACTCATGGAAAGCACAAGTGGTGATGTATTCGAGGTAAATGAGGTAAATATTCATGAATGTTGATATCATTCACACTCCATGCACCTCTTATAGAAAATGCAAGCCTTATAAGAAAATATTAGGAAATTTGTTGATGACTTGTATGCTAGAATATAGGATCTTAAACAAAATTTTGAATGTTTAAAAGGAAATTTGTAAAACTCCATGAGATTAACCTTGATCTAGAACTACAATATAATGGTATGGAGGTAGAAAATCATGTTTATCTTATGCAAATAATCTTAAATATATAAACCAAGTCTACCTAGATTGACTTTATGTGCTTCAGATTGAAAATTCCAAGTTTCTTGCTAAAGTGAATGATCTTGATTCTATACCTATCCCAAATTGTATTTGTAGTTACTAGTATTACTCTTGAGAACTATTCTTACTTGAATAAAGCCAGGTGTATCGAGACTGATCTTTTACATGATCAAGACAATATTGATATCCTACCTACTAGAGTCCCTACTCTTGTGTATGATAATAAATTACTTATGTCATGTTTGCAAGAGTTTTATAAGGGTAAGGAAATCTTTAGTGAAATCCTTGACCATAACAGAGAAAAATGGGAGACATGGAATAGAATATGACATAGACCAAGGAAATAAGAAAAATAAGGGAAAGGAACCTATAATATATCATGGATAATCTTTAACCTCCCAAGTCAAAGATTATTTGTACTCTTTATAATAATAATGATAATTTTAATTTTATTTTCTCATATAAGTATAAGAAACCAAGAACAAGACGGTTTAAATTTCCAAAATATATCTCAACCTAAATATTTAAATTGGTCACTCACTTTTATTCTTTTGTTGGTAAATTATATGTAGATTATTAATAGTGTTAATACACCAAGAACATGATAGAACATAAAGCTCACTTCAAATCACTATAGAAAAAGAGAGGTGGACTACTGGATTTTTAGGTACAATATGTACATGTAAAGTACTAAGTGAGGGTGATGTAGGTGATTCACTATGCATAAAGAACACACTTCTTTTGGATAGCCTACATCCAAATTTAATTAATGTTAGCTTATTGTATGATAACTCTTATATTGTGATATTCACTAAAATTCAATGCATGGTGCCATGCTCTATCAACTACAATTTTGTTTATTGTGGAACTAGGATTGTATACTTTTATATATTTTTTAGTATTCTTAAACTTGTTGTTGATAAACGTATTGTTACTAATAAAATTATATATCTATTTGGTGCAATAGGTTTGGTTAGGAAAACATGTTAAATTTAAGAAAATCAACAAAAAGGACTCATTAGAAGGCCTTACCAAGTTGGGCTTCCAAAATTATGAAGAATGACAACCTTGCACCAAAGTAAGGAAGCCAAATTTTACAACTAGAAGGGAATACTTAGTAGTAAGATAACTCTGGAACTTCTTGATATTGATCTCTTGGGAGAAATGAACAATCAATGACTTACATGTATTAATTATTTATTGATTGTTTATTAGTCTCATGCTTTCCCACAGTATCTTTTTATATCTCCAAGGGTGATACTCTTAGGGTTTTATCATCCTACTATAAGTATTTTAATAATGAAGCTTCTTCTCAAATCATTTCCATGTATAGTGACCATTGGAGAGACTTTGAAAATGATAGTTTTTAAACTTTTTGTGATGAATATAGTTAATGCACTACTTTTCTTTCCCTCATTTACCTCAACAAAATGTGGTAGTGGAGATAAAAAAATAGATCATTGAAAGAGGGTGCTAGGACCATGCTTCAGGAATATGATGCTTCAAAGACACTTTGGGATGAAGACGTACAAACTATTTGATTTGTGAAAAAATGGTTTTCACTAATCATATTCTTAAGAAAACCCCTATGAGTTATGGTGTGGTGTAATTCCTTCTATAGATTTATTATATATTATTGTATGTCAACACTTTATCTTGAATATAAATTAATACACATGATGCAAAATCATATAGAGAAATCTTTCTTGGTCATAGTGCTACATGAAGAGCATTTTGTGTTTACAATATAGATTTTTCTAAAGTCTAAGAATCTATAAATTTTCATTTTTATTGAGATTAATCATTTGGAAAAATGTGTTAGCGGTGATAATTTTCTAGGTTATTATTCCAAGACTAAAAGAACTAGTGATTCAAGTTGATCAAGATGCAAGCTCTGAATATGAAGTAAATAAGGATCCTATCCTTTGTATTGCTAAATATCATCTTAATGATCTCATTATAGGTGATTCTTTTGAGATATGAAAACCCAATGTGCTTGTAAAGGCCAAGTCAATGATGCCTTCATCTAAAAATTGGAGCCATAAAATGCCAAAGAACTTATTAAAGATTATGATTGGATCACATATATGAAATAGGAGTTAGAGAGGTTTAAAAAGAACAAGGCATGGACACTAATAACAAGATCTAAGTATAAAAATATCATTATCACAAAGTGGGTCTTACGCAACAAGCAAGATGAGGAAGGAAAGGTGACAAGAATTAAGCAATTTTAGTAACACAAGGGTACAATCAACATGAAGGTATTGACTTTGTGAAACTTATGACCCTTTTTGTACACTAGAATCTATAAGAATGTGATTCTTAATGGAGAGATATAGGGGGAGGACTTTGTGGCCCAACTCATAATTTAAAATGATAAACCTATGGAAGATGTTTGTCTATTCCATACGGCTTTTTATGGTACCAAACAAGCCCCTGAGCTCGGTAGAAAAACTTAAGACCTTTTTGCTATATAGTGGCAATGTGATGGGTAAAGTTGATTCTACTCTCTTCTTGACACACACTTCTAACAACTTACCTTTTGTTCAAATTTATGTTGATGATATTATATGTGATGTTACTAATCTTGATCATTTTTAACAATTTTGTTCTCTCATGCACAATGAGTTTGAAATGATGAACAAATGAGAGATAACCTATTTCTTAGGATTCAAATAAAGCAAACACAAAAAATGAACTCATTAAGAAATTTGGAATGGATACTTTCAAACCAATGGATAATTTCATGTCCAACACTTCCAAGAATGATAAGAATGAGGAAGAGGAAAGGTAGATGAGAAATTATCTAGAGGTATAATTGGTATATGTTATATCTTACTATTTCTAGACATAATATTATGTTTAATGTTGACTTATTTTCAAGATTTTAATGTTATCCAAGAATATTTCATATTATAGAAGTCAAGCGGATTTTGATGTACTTGGCCAAAACAACAAATCTTGCTTTACAGTTTCCTATGTCAATGGACTTTACTTTAACTACCTATAGTAATGGAGATTATGTGAGGTGCTTGATTGATATAAACATCACAAGTAGTACTTTCTTTCTTCTAAGAACATGTTTTTTGTATTGGTTCTCCAAGAAAAAAATTTGTGGCATTAGTAAGAACTAGGGTTGAATATATAGCCACCAATATTTATTGCTCCCAATTCATCTGGATGAAGCAAATGCTACAAGACTTTGGTATACTTCTTGATTCTTCTCCTATCTATAGTGATTATTCTAGTGAAATTAACTTTCTTACATTCCTATATTGCATAGTAGAGTTAAACATGAAGAGGTACTCCATTTATATATTCATGACCACATTTCTAATAAAGACATATATATATATATATATATATCAACTTATAGATATTTTTACTAAAAAAAATTATAGGGAGAAATTAAATTCAATTAGATCAATGTTTCTAATCATTAACATTGACACCCTATATTGAGAATATCCACGTTCCTATGATATGTTTGTTGGATATCATATTGAGTGTTCCTTACATGTAAATTACAATTTTGTTTGACTATATATGGGTATTAGTAGAATTTCATTTTTTTTAATTCTTAATTGATTTAATGATTGGAAAGGATGTATGATGAGTAAAAAATGAAAAACTATCATTTACATGATAAAAAGGATTACATGGTATAGTGAAATTGGTCTCTGGACTTGATCTAGTGGCTTTGTAAAAGTGAAATAATAGACCCTATTGGCCACGATTTTTCTGGGGAAAGTTAGCTGAACGCTTTCAGGAGATACTACCATATGTTGCCCAACAAATTTTCTATTGACAAAATTATGTCGACAAGATTGTGCCACTAATTGATAAGGATGTAAGTGGTAGAGTTCTCTCCCTTTAACTAGAATAACTCGACCTTCTTCTCTTTCTTTTTGCCTCTCCTCCCTTGATTGCTTCTCCCTAAACCTTAGTCTCTCGATTCATAGACCGACCATTCCACCTACCTTCTACTAACTATAGGGCATCTTACCCTCATCTATGACCTGCCTCTTCTTCTACATGGATTTTTAAATAAACAAAAGAGGACACCCTAGCTCCTCTTGGAAAGAAGCAATTGCTCCTACTCTTCTAGAAACACATGTTTTACCTATGATCCCATCATTCTTTAACATCAAATATGTGTTTATGGGTACAAAATTCTGCATTTTAGATTCCCCTTTCCTTTCTATGCCAATGAGGAGCTTGGGTTGAGTCACTTATGAAATCAAATTTTATATGTCGAACAAATCCTAGATGCAATTTGTTTTAATCAATTGTATGAATTTTATGAATACTCCTTCAAATAGGCACTGGATGAGTTCTATGATAACCATACACGAAACTACACTTCCCTTGTTCTTATGAAAAAGACCAAAGCTTTTCTCTCATGTATTAATATTAGAGTCTGATTCCAAATGTTTGAGGATGTCCTAAAGTGCTACATCACTCACCATGATCCCATATGAACCTGGTCTTAATCGTTCCCTAAGCACATAGGCTTGTCATATCTAGATAAGTTCATTTAGAGTTTTGTCCCTAAGATCATTGTCCATGACTTACACTTAGCATGAAAATCCAATCATGTGTGTAATGACAAGTCCAATTTTCCATCCTTGTTCCAAAACACAAAGGCTAGTATCATTGTATTGACTATAAAATGCAATTTCCACCTAATGAAGAATCAAATACATAGTGTAGAAAACACTACATTTGTCATCTATTGACTTTTGAAAAAACATCAAAGTCTAGTGGGCCAGGTATAAACTCCACTACATGAGTTTCTTTACTTCTGAAAAGACTACTAAGGAGACTCAACAATGCAATCCCAAACTTATTGATGGTCTCTTGAAATATATCAAAGACAAAATCTTGTCTTAATAATTTCATCTACACTCAATTCACAAAAGGTCAAATACATCTGAAAACTCGATACGGAAGTCTTTCTTGAACTCCAAATATTTTGAATTTTTTCATCTCCTTTAGGATATTTTGAGTTTTGTCATTATTGATTTCCCTAACATTCCAACATATCATATCTCCTTTTTACAATTGTCACAGACATCCACTTTGTGGTTGTCCTTTTCTAATTAGCTAAAGATAACTCATCACCCTCTAGTAGCATCACCATGTGGTCTTCTAAATGGTTCCCCCTCAATTTACCATCTTCACTCATAGCTTAACCATGTTTGCCATCTTATTTGTCTTTTTGGTTGTATTGTTTTGAACCTTTTTCCACTTCCCTTCCATAGATTTAGTATTCCTCTTTATATTTAATATTTTATTGCTACTATGTTTCACATTTGAACCTATGTCTCATGATTCTCGAGTATGTCTATTTCTACCTCCTAGTCTTACTCTCCATCATTCATGATGACTTTTTTTGGAGTTAGCTTGGCCCTTCCTTTTCTTTTATAGATGTTGGTCTATGTTATTAATACCTCCCCTTGTATGGATAATATGTTTCATATTTTCATCTTGTTGTACCCAATTAACACCATCTTATATCTCTTATAGTGCTTCATTTTCGATTCAAATGTATTATTGAAGGTATGACACTCTGTTTGTGAATGATCAAATTTATTGCTGAAAAATTAGATTCTAGTATTGTCTCACACACCACCTTGTATCAATTTCAATTTCTATCCTATAAAAATGCTTCTTAATTAGTTAGTGGTGTAATCATTAACTTTCTTTTGCTTCCCAACTATGGCTCCAATAAATTCAAATACTAGGTTGATTTAAAGAAGATGTGCTAAAAGTAGGATATGTGACAATCATTGAAGTGTGGAGTTGGTTGGGTGAATGATGAGTTCCATTGAAACATCATTAAGTTTTAGAAAAAAACTAAAACAACTCCACCAATGATGAATATAATGGAGTTGGGTAACATACTCCAATATGTTATATAGCCTAACCTTCCCTCTACTTAGGCTCATTTTTAACTATGTTAGTTATCATTTCTCCCTTGAATTATAATACTTAAGAATGATTGGAGCCAAAAAATAATCATATAATAAATCACCTTTTATATAAGATTAATGATAAATTAAATAAATAAGTCTTAAATTGGGGGTTATCAATATAAACAAACTAAAGAATTAACTCAACCCCCAATTTGACATCTTAGAATAATTATAAAACTATATAAATAAAGGAAATAGAAAATACAAGATAATGAATCAAAACTAATTAAAAAAGTCATTACATGCATAATTGAGTATCAAATTTATAAATAAATCTATTTAATGTCAAACATTTCCAAAATGTGAAATTGATGTCAACATTAAATTAATCACACATTAATTAGCATATTTCTATTTTCATAACAAACAAACATCATTTTATATCCCAATTAAATTAGGATGAGAAAGGTATACATTAAGCAACATTTAATTGATAAAATTGGTCAAACTATACAAATTATGTTTATTACGTCCATGTAATGCACCATGCATTATCTCTCACTATCCTCCAACCATGAATCCCTCACACAGGTCACATCAGTCACCACGGTTGAAGACTGCAACTGGTCATGCCCTCCCTATCATTTCTCTTCTCTTCTTCTTCCTTCTCTAACTCATAACCTCCTCCTCCCTTATTTATCCTCTCCTTTTCTTCCTCTGTCCCTCTCTATCCCATAACAACAAACCTCAGGTGCCATCTTCCTAGTAGTTCGATCGCCTTTGATGAATTTTGTTTCTAATTCTTACGGATCGTGCAAACTAGTCATTGGCTTCATTAGACAAGACATTAGATAGTTGTTTAGTGAGGGGGTTGCTTCAGGCTATTTCCTTCATTTCATATATTTTCAGGAAAGTCCCCTTACTAAATGTTGAATGAGGCTCTGTATATGAGAATAGTTTGAACTCAAACTGAGGAAAACTAAAAGCCAACTGCACATTAGTTCTAAGCAAAAAAAAGTAGGCATGTAGAGTGATCACAACAAAGAGGAGTCCACCACTAGTAACTTCTAGGGACAAAGAGGTTATAGTGGCTCTCAACACTACCTTATCTCCTCCTAACACATCCATTGTAGCATCTAGACTAGCCAGCTTTTTCCTCTAATGTACTTTTTCCTTACTCTGAGGCAGAATTACAACCAAGAGAAACAATTGCAATGTCCACGCTCTATAAATACATTCAAAAGACTACAACTGCTGCTTTGTGATTGCTACTCGTTCTTTTCATCATTGACCCTTCGTTCTTATCTAAAATCTTTCTTCTTGGATATTTCTTAGTGTTTAGCCATGGAAAACCACAACAATAGAAACATTTTTAGTCATTTCCCAACCATCCTAGAACCTTAACATGGCCCTTCTGGTTCTTGCTTACCACCAGAGGCCATGGCAAACACCACCAATGGAAGATAATTCACCAAATCCCTCCATATAGCCTGGTGTTCTTAGTTATATCTGCTTCGCCATCATCACCCCTCATCCACAAAAGGCTTGCAACTCTCAAATACCATCATCCAACCCTACTAAAGAGGTTCTACCGCCTCCTTGTCACATATGAATCACTATCACAACCTCTAGAGATATCCTCAAAGTAGTTGTAGGGTTGAAAACTTCCTTCACAACTTCAACTAAAGATGCTTGCTTGAGCTCCCATAGCATGACAAGGATCTCCTGTGTTGACTTAGAGAAGCATTTGATGAAAGCATATCACATACTCACAATATATACCACTTCAAAGACTGATGTTGGGTGATCACATTCAAGATAACACCAACCGTCATAAATAATCAATTTCCTATATTTTGTACTTTTGAAATTTGTTTTAAATACATATCATATTATAATGATGATTATAATATACTTATAATAATGCATATAACAATGATAAGCACATGAACTAGTTGGTCATCTTTAATTTTTGAAGATTTCTATCTTGACACCACGATATTAAACATAGGAGAAGATGATAATTCACATTATTATGGATATACTACCTAGATAATATAACAACACATATTGTGTGATTACTATCTTCAATTTTACCATATATAATATAATTAATGAATCAACTAATTGGAAAATATATCATTTTAGCAAATACTAATGAATAATATTCTAAATAGTGATTTCACCTATGACATCATATTGAAAACCCTACACGCGTAGATATATTTTTGGTATTAAGATATACTACATAAATCTCAAAAGTACTTTATTTATTTTTCCAACATTGAACAAAATATTATTGGAGAGATGGAGTATTCTTAATATGATCAATTCTGGTAAAAAAATAGTATGATAGTATATACAAATTGGTTTTTACATATGTACAATAAGTGGTTTTTATGTATTCACCTATCAATATATGAGAGACTTAAACACTCTATTATCAAATTAAGAGCATTTTAGTAAATATATCTAATATGGAGGTAATACTCGACCCTAGTTGAATGAACTCAAAGTATATGCTATCCAGAGAGGACAGTAAGATTGCAATACCTAAATTTAAGGAATGAATTGCCCACACATACATGCAACACAAATATACTTAGAAATGTGATTTTAATGATGAATATTAGATATCAAACAACTATCTAGTGGATCATATGGCCACTTAATAAAAATAAAAATCCTAATATGTGGATGGGTAATTGGGAATAGGATAAAAACATCATGAAAAACTATAATAGTAATGATTACTCTTATTTTCTTTGGTTTTATTAACACACCTAATGTCTAGGATGAAAACTTGACCTTGTAAACCAAGTATACCTACCATGTTAATCATTAATTGTGGAGATAAAGTATGTGAAATCAATATATAAATTTAGGAATTTATATGATATTGACACATAAATTTCTACAATAGGCATCTCCTTGATTTTAGTATTTATTTTTAGAAATTACATCTCTTTCAAGTTTCAGTCACTTGATATATATTAAAAGCCTTCTTATTCAAGTTATATTGGGTGTGTAATGCCGCCTTCCGTACAAATTAATATTTATTGATGTGGTTGATTGACATGTCTTTCCTTTCTATTTTGCATTTGAAGCTAGACTAAGTTAACTTGTTTAGACTTTTACGCATAATCATAATGTTTGAAAGGGACATGCTTTATGTCTGAGGTTTGATGTTCCAATCTTAGTAAGTACAATGAAATGTTATCCTATCTAGGGTGTGTGATTCTACCCTTTATACATACATGGGTGTGTTATTCTGCCCAAGTTGTGCAATTCCACTCATCCTTACTTTTAGGAAAAAGATCATTGATATCTTGGTCCTACTTTTTATACATTTAGTCTACTTTATATACATGTACTTGTTTTAGTAAAATTATGATTGAATAACTAAAAACTTTGCATAAATTGTCATTTTTATACATAAATGTCGCATTCTCTTTCTTAATTTTATTGAACTAATGTACTTGCAAATAGCCCCATCTTGAATAGGAACCCCCTCTATTAGACTCATCTAGACTATAATGCCTAGATATTTTATTATGATATACTAATTGTTTACTGGTACAGACTTCCATTATTCCCTTTTCTAGGTTTTCTTTATACACCACCCAAGAGTAGGCATCATAGAGGATAGTGATTCAGGAGGGCCTTGAACTTTAGAATTTTAAGGATATCTTGTAATAGATAGATTGCCTTCGAAAATTGGACTCATGTGTAATTATATATAATTTCTTCTTTTAAAATATTACCCACAAGGTGCATAACTATGTAATGAAATATTTAAATTGTCAATTTTTTCATTTCTATAGTAAGAGTATAATACATGACAAATTAAAATTTATCTTTTCCATAATATATATGTGTGTGTTTGGATTGGATAGATTTATTCTTCAAATTAGTAAGGAGTGGATCCCCTATATGGTCTCAGTCCTTACAAATTTTCTTTGAATATTAGTTGGACAACATAGAGATTGATGCTCAACTCAAAAATATTGGATCGGTCACTTGGTCTACATAGAAAATAGATTTTCTCACTCATGATGAGATATCTAAGGTTCTTATCTAGAACAAATAGTGATGACTTCTCAAGAATGCTTGTGCTTTCGGTGCAAGAGTATCTCATGAAAGTCCTTATAATTAACAATGACAACATCTTTTGTGTTAAAAACCTCTAGAAGCTTGTTAAGGATAAGTCTACTATCATGCTTGTCCTCATATGGTCCCATTAAAGGATGCTTGTAGGATCTTGTTGTCTCTTATTCTACTAGTTGACAACCTTGGTAACATGCCAAAAAATATTCATGAACTCTGCCTTTTTGCACCTTTTTCTTTTTGAATATGTTCTAATACCTTTATCCTCGACTTATATGGTAAATTAATACATTGGATTGTTATAGACATAATGTTTAATCTATTTTTTCCTAAATGATGGTGTAAATGGATCACTTTGACTTTTACTAATCACAATGTAAATTCTTTGTAAAATTTAGTTTCCATTTTAAAAAGAACTGTAGAACCTTCCTGGATTTTTTTTGATGAATGAAACGTTCATATATTTTGAAAATTAGAGAAATGAATGTAACATATGACTATTAATTGAAATATAAAATAGTTACAATAACTACAGACTTGAGGTCCAATTTTTACAATAAATGATTAGAAGTTATCAAAAGTAAAAACTAGTAAGAGAATTTGATTTTTTCCTTCTTAGATGTTTATAAATAATGGTATACATAATGTGAAAATAATTAACATAACTTGGAAACCTATTTTTATCTTGAGGAGTTACAAATAATTGGACATAGGATAATTAATGTTAATTTAGAAAGTTAAGGAAGGATAAGATACTTCCCTCATGGGTGGATAATATATAAATATTTATAAAGGACAAATATTGTATCTCAATATACACTAAAATGACTTTTATTTAGAATATCACAAAACACTCTTATGTATTAAAGAATATGAAAAACAATTTCAATAGTAGAAACTAATGTGAGAATCAGATTACCGCTGATTTAGTTGTCTTAGGGGACAAGTTTCACATAAGATGAACAATCCTAGATGTTTAATTCCATTTAGACAAAAATATAACTTAAAATATAAAGATTAAATAAATGAATGACCTTAAAAGTAGAGTTAATGGAAAATCAGTTCCTACATGTCAAAATCAAGCTAGGGGTCAAACTTGATATTAGTTGAACAATTTTTTAGCCCTCAAATGGTTTAGGAAAGAAATGAGATGACAATTGAAATAAATTATAGGTTTTGTATTGTTAATATATCAATTTCCTAAAGATGTGATGTCATGTTGGTTTTTTTTCTGGTTTTTACTCAGATTAACAATAAGAAAATGGATGATTATCAGACAGATCTCCCATTATCTTCTGCCTTCCATTTTCCCTACCCTCTATGTGAACAGTCATCCCAATCTTCTCCCTAGATTTCTCTCTCATCACTTAGTGGTTTCTCAATTCTTATTCCCTCATATTCACAGGATTTTTTTATCTTTCATTTGAATAATAATTTGATTCATGGCATGCACTATGTAGTCTTATCTTAAATCCCACTTCATCCTCTTCTTGTATGTGGTACATAGACTCCCCTTTTTCTAATCACACCTATACCCATTGTTTTGTTGGGCACCCATATGTAATGTACATCATTAACATTCACCAATTTCTTTTCTTTCCTTTCTTCATAACTCATCAGGCCTCAAATTCTTTTTGAGGAAGATCGAGGGTGGGCTTCTCATCTCTATAACTATAACTCAATTAGTTACATGGGGAGTTCCTTTGGGTATCAACAAAGCTATTAAACTAATGTTTATGACTTGTGGTTTCTTGAAAAGTTGTCCCAAACTCGTACTTTTGTTGGACTCAAAGAGCTATCAAAAATCATGAAGGTCTGAGTGGATTCTAATGCATCCATCATCAACTATAGGAGCTTTTCAAGGTGCTTCCTCATCCCAAGGCATGATATTTCTTGCATCATATTTTCCCCTACTTATATTCTCTACACTTCACCTATTTTATCATGTTTTAATATTAAGTTCTTGTCCATCATTTTCTTGGTTCTTTCCACATATAGATCTTCCTAGATAAGACAAACTCTGACTCACAATTTGTCTTGTGTGATGCTCTCTTCCTAATCTTCTTGAGCTTCACCCTTGTCAAGCGTTGTTGGTGATTGCTTCCTGAGAGTTTGGTAACCTCTCACCCTCATGCCCTATTTTCCATGATTCGGGGAGGGGGGCTCTCAGAAAGCCATAGATTTCTTGCTTTGGGTTATGATTCTCAAGAGATTTGGGAAAGCCAATAGTTTGGGGTTGATATTTTATGGGTCTTAGCCCTACTTAAGTAATGTTAGTATAATTGTTTGCATGCATTGTTTATGATTATGACCTTTTATTATGAGGTTGATTTAGACAAGGAATCTCTTATTGATCATCTTATTTGAATTGTTCTTTTTGATATTTGTTTTTATGTTCAACTTTCCCTCTTTTTTGGAAGCCTTTATAAGCATCTTGTTGTCCTTTTTTTCTTAATATTACTCAATCTCAATTTATATACACATACCAACATTTTTATATTGATAACTTCCATATCATCTTCTTTTGTATTGTATACTTCCAACCCCGCAGGTGAAGGACATGAAAGACTTTATTTATTGGAGTTGACTTTTGAGAGATGAACTTGAAGTAGCTTAGACTTCCCTCTACTTATATCTTTAAATTATTGTATTTATGTATGCCCCTAATGGGGATATTGTCATGTATCTCATACAATTGTGAATAGTAAAGATATTTTATTTTAATGTTATAATTGGCCATTACTATATATGTTTATGAAATATCAAATAATACTTATTCATCAATTGCAAAAAAAAATTACCGTGCCTGTTATATAGATGATGACTCTTGTTTGATTTAGTAGGGAGTGAATTTTCTTTTGGGTCCCACTTTTTACAACCACACTACCTCCTAGAGCCCAACCTTTTAGGTTGTCTGATTATAAAAATGGTGGGAAATCACTGTTCTATCCAAATTGAGGTTGGCATTTTTGACTCAAGGTCTAAGTTGAAACCCTTGTTTCAATTGACTAAAATCTTGTTTTGATGATGACTAAACCATTCCATCTATTTGTGTCTAATGCTTCTACTTGAGTGATTTCAGATTAGGCATAGACACACTCCAAATGCCAAAACTTGCATATTCTATCTTGGAGAAAAATAAGTCAAAGTCAATGCATGCACACTTTTGTTAAAAAGACCTCAAATCCATTAGAATCATGTTATAAATCACTTGTAATGATTGTATGACTTGCAATTAAGGTTAGAAAAAATCAGGAGCACTAAAATCAAACATTTAAGCACTTTTATGGCATTTTCCAAAATTCATTACATGGACCTTTATCGACCGAGTTTCATCTAGGATAAGCTCGAACGACACCCTTGATGGATCTCAGGAACTACAAAGGACGGTCGAGTTTCCCCAGGACAAACTTGACCGACAACCCTACACAAGAAAATCAATTTTAAGCCATCAACAGAGTTTCATATAGGATAAACTCGAACGACAACTCAAAATTGACTTGTCGCATAGTGTCATCGGCTGAGTTTCCTAAAAGTAAACTCGACCAACCACACTATATTGAATGTGTAGAAAAAGTGTTTCTATCTATTGTAGTGTTGTAAACTCAAAAATAGATTTGTTGCAACATGCCAAATGGCTAGAATTCATTCTTAAGTGTTTCTACTGGCAAGTAGGTATCCTCAACTATAAATAGGACCCCTTGGGCTTCATCGCATGATTGGTAAAGAACCATGAAAGTCTCTATACATAGTTGAGAGAGATTTTCCTCCTTCCACTCTCATAAGATTAATCACTTGCTACATCCATTAGAGTGAGTAGGATATTTGCAAGATATATGGTCCTACATGTATATCTCTTGTGAGGATCACACTTCGTCTACCTCTCAATCTCTCATTCAACCTTGAAATGAAGGTTCTCTATCTTAGATAAGAGAGGTGAATATGAAGAAGGGAAGGACTCCCTTGGCTAAAGCTTCTCCTGGGCGAAGGTGAAGTCAAAGGCGGAAGATCCAAGAAGAGTGGGTAATTCTTTCAAGGAGGAAGATTGGCTTCAAGAGTGGGTATGTCCTTAGTGAAGGCAGAATACTCATTATAAAAGTAGTTAAGTCCTTGGTGAAGTTGAAGACTCTTGGTCTTGGATAGGTAAGTCCTTTTATAGGTTGTTGGATTCCTTCTCCTCAAAGAAAAGGTTGGGTATCCTTGTCCCAGAAAAGGAAGGTCTTATTTAATGTCTTAGAATGAATATAAGTATGCATCAGTTGAAAAGGTATAGAGGTTGTCCTCTTAGGTAGTGTATGCAGACTCTCCTAGTTTGGAGTTTGGAATTAGTATGCATATCTTGTGTTCTTGATCTTATTAAATCTCTCTCATCCTTTCTATGTATGTTTAGTTGCACTCAAAGTTCATATTATTAACTTAAAATATCTTGAAGGTCTAATGAATTTTGTTTAAGTACTTTTAGCTCTATTTATCCCCACACCTCTAGAGCCCATTATCCATTGATGCAACAGGCATGTCCTGCACCTCAAGTTTTTTCACTCTTTTTCTCTTCTACGGAAGTCCTCCTTACATCCCACCATACATATCTAGCAAACACTCTAGGTTTCTACCCACTCTACCTCCCCCATCCATCTATCTAGCAAACACTCTAGGTTTCTACCTACTCTACCTCCCCCATCCATCTCCTACTCATGTGTGCCCCCATAGACCTCCATGATGGTTATTACTGCTGCCTTGTTCTAGGGTTATGCAATCACTCTTATTGCCCCTTGATTCCCCATCTATCGCCACTTTCCAATGTGACATTGTATATATATATATATATATATATATATATATTTATTTATTTATATATATATATATATATATATATAATGTCGTGTTTTTATTTACAAGTATTGTGCTATCATTTATGTTTTCGTTTTGTTTATGTATCATAAATTTGTTATTTATCAATGTGTTATCTCAAGGCATCTATATTTTTTCTCTATCTACCATTAATTCCCATCACTTTGCCATTCTCTGCCACTACTATTCACTTTCTTTTCATCCTCTTCTAATATAGAAGAGTCTATGTCCACTTCGTTTCTTATTTCATTTCGGGGATAGTGGGTGTATTATACATCTTCTCTATACTTATTTAGATTTTTCTTTTGTATTCCATATGTATAATGGTACAATGATCTACTTCTAGCTAGTGATGAGCTCACATCACTTATCTTGGGCCTACAAGCCTCTATTCTTTGACCGATCTAGTCTTCTTCGTGTTTGTATTATGTAGAACTTCTTGCATAAAATATGAATTGTTAATTAGAAGGATACTATACTTCTAGGGAGTATGTTCATATTATATAAACCAACATTCATAATCTTATGGCAATGATTTAAGTTCTTGGGAAAAACAACTTTCCGATCGTATTGGAACATTAAATTATTAATCACATGGAAGGACAACTTTTGTCTAATAGGCTTTATTTATGTGGCACTAGGACCAAGATTTTACCAAGACAACACGATTACCTCCGTGATTTGGTATACAAATTCTAATTAGAAAATGTTTGATTGACGATCGCTAGTATTAGTACAATATACTTTCTCGTGAACGCCCATGATAATGTAGAAAATAGGTTTAGATATGTCGTCTAACTGGTTTTTATACAGCCTACTCTCTCAAGTTGGAACTCAGGATAAGAAAAGGAAGTGAAAATCAATGCAGAAGATAACCGATAAGGAGAACGGGGAGAAAGAACTGAAAGAAAGACTCCCAATATGTCCATGATCTTAGGGGTCATCAGGAGAACAAAATCGTTTACGATATGTGGGCTTCAGGGTCACTAATTAAAGTTATTCAAGTGAGAGTTTGCAAGCGACGATTTGGAAATTGAAATATCACAAGGGAGGATAGCAAGATCGCAGAAGGCCATGGGCATGCATCACACGGCCTTTGCTTAAAAAGGACCGTGTCTCTGGATTGGTTTACCCCCTTCACAAAAAGTTATTGTACATTTTGGTTTGGGTAGCTCTAACTATTCAGAAATACATTTAGCACTATATAACAAGCTTATTAGTGCTTGATCCGTCAGAACTTGTGAAGGGGACTCCACCAAATTCGGCGGAGATTGTTTTGGACTATGGCCATGGATTTAGCCGATCCTAGTGGGTTCGGAGTCTGGAAGTTGATAGTTGTAAACAAAACCGTGTTAGTATTGGGTTACTATTTTGTCATTTTGAGTTCTATTCGATTTTGAAGAATTTACACAATATATGGTTTAATATTCGAGTAAAGTAATATAATATGAATACGTATAAAACACTATGCAACTTGAGTTAACTTCGGGTTTCAAAATTACAAAATCCATCGAATGCTAACTTTATCATTATGCAAAGATACCTCTCATTACCGAGTGGGGCCATTTTGCATCAGATAGGAAACTGGTACAGAACCGACTCAAACTGATTTCATTACACCCCTATTTAATGATTCGATGATGGCTGAGCGGGATTCTCTTATATTTATAAATTAATATTAGCTCTTATTCAATTAAAAGTATAATATACAATTTTCTAGTATTACAACAAAGCTTGCCGTAGACCAATACGGACCCAATAAGATTATTTTGCAAAATGCCTTCACATTAAATTCGGTTGAGTGAAAGCACTTGATTCATAAAAGAATTGTACCTTAGAGTGCCTTCGGCCAAATATGAGGTAGAACAGCACTATGACAAGGATTCCAGCGGCAGTGATGGCCGAACCTACACATCCATAACAGTACAGATATAGCAATACGAGTAATTCTAAAGAGGATTGAAAGAATAATGTATTCAACTTAGATTTATTTCTTGTTAACTAGTAGAATCAAGAATGAGCGACTGTTTATGCATCGGAAGATAACTGCAACAAATATAACCAGATGTAGTTAGGTAATACCGTCCCTCTTCCAGTGGTTGGTTTTCTTCGATTTCCCACCTAAGTAAGAAAATGATATACACAGGTCAACAGATATTCTGAGGAAGTGAGCAAACAATGCGGTAGTGGAAATTTTATGTTTGTCCAAGGGCACACGACGAAAATGAATCCTTATTTCTCTCAAAATATATAGTTAGATACGAAAGTAAAATAACTAACAATATAATATCACGTGTTTGTAGAACTAAAGTACAAATAATCACAGTTAACATCAAACTAATGATGATTATCATGCTACCTTTTCCTGAACTACTAGTGCCGCAGGTGCAAATAGCAGAACCCCCTGTCGGAGAAGTGGTATGGACGTTTCCGGCAATCTGGCAACTCAAACAGTGGGTGTCAAATGTTCGGCCATGCATGTAGCCCAAACTGAGTAAGGAAACACTGTAGCAACTGCCTTCAAAGAAATCTGTATCAGGGTTCAACTCAAGATCCCATGCCACTGCATCTTCATCTTGTTGGTTATCTAAACACCGCCCTGAGAGCGACCGATTCGAGGGCAGGCCATCAGCTGACAAAATCGAATAATAAACGTCGTACTTTAGAGATGGAGGTAGACGGAATAGTTTGGAGAAGGATTCCTGCTGTGTGGAGTTACAGCGGATTAGAGATTGCAAGGCCGTCAAATCGATGATACTCTGGTCCTGTCGCCGTAATCCAAGTCTTCTGAGCTCAGTGCTCGTAAAACTGTACAGGAAATCATAGTTGAGGGAACCCAAGATGCGACCCAAGGATGAATCCCATATCCTCACGTGACGAGCTTCCTTGCTACCCATCTCCGGTAGCTCTGGTCGGTATGTTGTATTTCTATCATCTGATAAGTCAGGTGGCCAGGCAGTGATGATGCTATCAACCGTGGCTGGGCATAGGGTAATATTCTGTTGATGAAGATGACTACAGAAAGCGTCATTGAACAGGCGGCAGGATGAGGACGATGAAGTTAATTGAAAGAGAAGAAACAAGGGTAGGACGGAAGCTGGAAGAGAGAAAATCATAAAACCATTCATAGCAAGTACCGGAGAGGAGGCCCCAGAACGGTTGTCCATGGAGAAGTGAATCTAAGAACCATTCCTCGTTAAGTAAACAGCTTGGAAAGATTGCCCTTATCTAACATGGATTTGCAATATAATTTACAGAAAATGAAAAGATTGGAGAAGAACATTTGCAAGAAACCGTGACTTGATAAATAGTTCTAGAATATCCACGATGGATTGGCCCACCACTTTTGGAAGGTTTCTCTTTGGGTCCCCGCCAACTGGTAGTGCTGTCTTGACCGATGATATGCAGTGAATCTTGTCCTTGAAAATTGAATGACTTGGTGTGCCCTCGAGAGCATCCACTCATGAATGCTGGAAGAAAGATAATAAGAAAACCCGCATCCGTCAATTGGGTATCATTTGTCCTTTTGTATTCGGTGATGAGTACTTTATGGCTATCATTTATCATTCCCCCAACCGAATTATGGTTCTTGAAGGGTAGTGGTGATTGTCATAATGTTGATCCATTAAATGCGAAGTGGTTGGTACGGATTATGTCGGTTTGCTCTTCCGCCCACTCCGCAGTAGGTAAGAAAACTTTACTTGGTTAATCGTCGTAAATATTGGATCTTTTACTTGAAGCATTAGTTTACTTGTCACGTTTCCTTTGTTTTTTCTTAATCATGGAATCTTTATATAACTATGTTCCTTCCCAAATGCTTTTTCCTTCTCTTCTCCTAAAATTACATACAAAATACTACACATAATTCAGCTTGAACGATAGTTTTGTACCTTGTTCCGACTCTCAGATAATGGGAGCCAATGAAAATATATCGTTTCAGTGATTTGTAATAAGCAATAAAGATAAGAGAGAGAAGAAGTGGAAGTAAAATATAAGAAAAAATTGTTTCAGTTATAACTATTAAACCACAATGAATTTTTTGAAGAAATAAAATTATTAAATTTCTTAAAAAAATTACCCAACAATGTTTTGATATATATTTCAAAAAAAATATAAAAAATGAGTGTTGTTATGTATATAAGTATATTATATCTGTAAAAAAAGTTTTCTCTAAAAAAATATATACAATACTTATTTTTGTATAAATAATTTTTAAATATGTACAATCTCATTAAAAATATTTTTATTCTAAAATCAACATGTGTATCGGGATTATACACATTTTAGAGTAACACACTAATTCAAAAATGAGTATTGTATTATTTTTGGTATATTACTCATTTTTATGTCATTGTTTTTTAAATTTTGTATCGCGCTTTATTTTGTTGGCATAGTACTAATTTTAAAATATAAGAAATTAAAAATGAATACTATCATACATATTTTAGTACTCATTTTAATAATTATTATAAAATATAATGGTATAAAAATTAGTACTATACAAAATGAGTACTAAGAATAAGAACGACATGCAATACTTATTTTTGAATTATTGTGTTATTTAGAAATGAGTACTACCCCAATATACAATACTCAATTTTATATTCTGTATTAATTTTTCAAAAATATGTCAACATTGATCTTGTCGAATTATATTTTTATAAGGATTCCAATAATTTTTATTTCATCATAAAATTCATTTTGATTTGAAAGTTAATAAAAAAACTATTTTTCTCTCTCTTATTTTTTCTTTTTTCTGAGCTCTTTTCTCCTTCTACTTTTCTTTTCTCTTTCCAACCATATGACACATCTTCCCTATTTGTTATAGATAGTAGGTACAGTTGAGATTTTGAAAGTAGGTCTATGTATCATTACTCAAGTTGCATACAGTAATGAACTTACTCTTAGATATATGGTTGTTAGCCATGTATATAGCATGGGATAAGTCCAATGTAGTGCAACTAGTACATGGGAGAAAGGTAGTTCTGTGTGTAGTGCATATAGGGAAGAAGTGTTATTCCACATTGCTCACTTCAAAAACTTTTGTGGTCCTTATATGTAGGATCACATGTGACTCTTGCATCCAAGGGTCCTAGGAGAGGGTATGCTCACCTCCTTGGTGGGTATGATGACCACAATACACGCGCACGCATGCGCATGCCACGCCTCGCCTCACCTGGATGGGCCGGACAAGGGCTCGGGCTTGTGGCTTGTGGATTGTGAAGAATGTCTTCCATCTTCCGTCTTATTTTTATACTAAGATACAACTACGTAACTAATTATTAATTTAATTCATTGTTTCTTTTCGAGATAGATTAATTAATCCTAACTGGAAAGTGTCTCTTCACAGATTTTTCCGCAATGTGTACAAGAGAGATCGAGTGATCGTGTCTTAACGGGAACAGAATTACAGGGCGTGTAAGGTTATAATATGCATCCGTTCATTAGGGTTAAACACATCTTTCGAACATGTAGTTGCCAGCATTCGAGTACGTGTTTCCGAACCCTAACCTCTAGTATCTTCTTCAGATGTCGCCTTCGTGTTGCTGTGTGGAGATCTTCTCCTAGACATAGAGAGTTTGTCCATCCTCTCCCTTCTGAGATGTGATCTATCAGGTGGTGGTTCCTATGGACGTTGGGTTGTACTGCTGGTGTAAGTCATTCATTGTCTACATCATTCGTCGTCAAAATGAGAGAGATGATTTTTTCTCCAGGTTCATGACTGGGTCGATTAGTAGAAGGGCGCTTATCCAGAAGGGTTGTAAGGCATTGATTTTTTAAGTATATCATATTCATTTTTCAACAAAGTGGACCTGGTTTGATTCCTAATTTTATTTGTTTTTATTCTTCTACATAGGCTTATTCTATGTTTTCTTATCTGGATCGTCCTGAACTGTTAACCTAATTGCACTCGTCGTTGTTGCATGTAACGATGTCACATTAAAATTAATATCAGTCTTAAAGAAATCATTATCTTTCGTTAGTTAACAATGGTTGCTCAAAGTTACAGAATGAAAATTGATACATCTAGTATGCCTAAAAAGTTTACTAGAACTAATTTTACTCGTTGGCAAAGTAGGATGTAAATAGCTTAACATAGTAGGGTATGATCAATATTTAGAAGAAGATAAATCCAAAATTGATGAAACTGTTCCTGATAATGCTAATTTAATTGCAACCTGGAAGAAGAGTGATAAGATGTGCCGAGGATTGATTCTGTTTGTATTAAACAATAAACTGTATGACTCAAACTCTAAGCCTCTTGTTACTATATCTAAGGTTCTATGGAAATCATTAGAAAAGAAATACAATATCAAAAGTCAAGGAACAGAAAAATATTGTGTCCCTAAAATGTTAAAGTTTCATATGTCTGAGGGTAAATCTATTTCAGATCAAACACACAATTTTCAACTCTTGGAGCAAGAACTCGATGATGCGGGAATGATACATCCTGAAATTTTTTTTGTGATATCAATCATTGAGAAATTTCCAAAATTTTGAGAGTTGTTTGGCATGACTCTTAAGCATCACAAATGATACATGTCAATGAACAATCTCATGATGGACATTAATATTCAGGAAGAGCATATGAAAGAGAAGACTGTCATAGTACCCACTGATGTTAATCTGAGTGTCAATTTAACTACTTTTAAGAACAAGGATAAGAAATCTAAGAATTCACTTAAACATAAGGCCAAGATCCAGAAGAAACCAAAGAACAAACCTTGTTGGACTTGTAGACATGTTTACCACTAGAATAAGGATTGTCCTTTAAAGAAGGCAAAGAAAGTTGCCGCATTTGCAACTAAGGAGGTTGTGGTCAACATGATGACTGCTTCCTTGAACCTCAATGATGGGTACGTATCTATAAAACCTGATATTCTTTCTATTTTTGAACCACTATGTTGGATAATAAACATTGGGGCTAATGTCCATGAGTGTACGGACAAGTCCCTGTTTGTGAGACTCTAAAGATCGATCCCTGACTTTGGGTGAATTTAGCATTGTAGAAGTCAAAGGAGACGGTCGGGTGGACTTCAAGTTTCCTTTGGAAAAGGTTCTGATGCTTCATAGAGTCAGACATGTTCCATCAATTCGACGCAACATTCTTAGGGGTGCAATTTTAGTTAGAGATAGTTTTAGAATAGATTATAAGTGTAATAGAGCTATTATTACTCGCCTTCATGATTCTTTATTTTTTGGTAAGGGGTATTTATGTGATATGGAGATCTTATTTAAGATTCTTGTTAAACCTATTTCAAATTTTGTTTTAAATTTGAATGATAATAGTTCTTTATGCATGAATCTTGTATCACATGATGTTTGACATTCATATTTGGGACATGTTAATGTTGGCTCAATGAAACGTATGACGAATCTGAATTTCATCTCAAAATCTGACATTAGAAATAATAAATGTAAAATTTGTGGGAAAGCTAAATTTCCTAGGAAACTTTTTCATTCTGTGAATAAGAATTCAGAAATATTGGATTTATTGCATACTAATATATGTGAATTTAATGGGATTGCTACAAAGAAAGTCGTTATTTTATAATTTTTATTGATGATGCTAGTAGATATTGTTATGTATTTTTCCTTAGAAGTAAAGATTAGGCATTGGATAAATTTAAAATTTACAAAAAAGAAGATGAAACTCAAACTAGTAAAGTACTTAAATGAATAAGGTCTGATAGGGGAGGAGAAGATACCTCGAATTTGATTCTAGATTTTTCCAATTACATGGTTTAGTTCATGATGTTACTGCTCTGTATTCACCACAGTCTAATGGGGTAGCTAAACGTAAAAACCAAACCCTTATAGATATGGTTAGTTCTTTACTTCAAACCTCAGGTCTAATCAACTTCATGTGGGGTAAAGTTTTGAATACGACTTGCCATATTTTGAATAAAGTTTCCCATCAACATGTAGAGAGTAGTCATTTTGAGTTATGAAGAGGAAGGAAACTGAGTCTCAAATATCTTTGAGTGTGGGGGTGCATTGCTAATGTACTTGTCCCTGAACATTAAAGGAAGAAATTGGGGCCGAAAATGTTTGATGCCATATTCTTGGGGTATGTAGAGACAAGTTATGCCTATAGATTCTTGATTGTAAAACCTAATATCTCAGGCATTGAGGTCAATACAATAATGGAATTATGTGATGCTACATTCTTTGAGGATGTGTTTCCTGTGAAATCTGGTGTGCCCAATGAAGTATATAAAGAGGATTCATTCACCGCAAGTTCCATTCCCGAGCACATTGAAAGGATGAAAAATGTGGGGGGTGACTTAGAACAAGCTATTTCTGAATCTGATGATTTTGAAGAAATGATAGAACCAAGGAGAAGTAAAAAACCTTGGACATCCAAGGACTTTGGAAGTGAGTTTCTCACTTACAATGTTGAGGATGAACCTGTAACTTACAAACAAGCTATGAAATCTCTAGAAGCTAAGCTTTAGAAAGAAGTCGATAATGATGAAATCCAATCAATTCTCTCGAATGGAACTTTGAAATTGGTTGATTTTGCCTCCTGGTTGTTCTACAATTGGATGCAAATGGATCTTTAAGAAGAACCTTAATGACGTGGGACAATCAATAAGTATAAATCTAGATTAGTTGCTAAGGGTTACACACAAAGGGACATAATATATTATTTTGATACATATTCCCTTGTTTCCCGTATGACAACAATCTGAGTGCTTATAGCATTGACTTCCATTTATAATCTCTATATCCATCAGATGGATGTGAAGACCACATTCTTACACGGTTATCTTCAGGAAGAGATATATATGGCACAACCTGAGGTATTTGTGGTTTGTGGCAATGAGTGAAAGTATGTAAACTTGTTAAGTCATTATATGGCTTGAAACAAGCCCCTAAGAAATGGCATGAGAAGTTTGATTATGTGATATCATCGTTTGACTTTGTTTCTAATGAATTTGATAAGTGTCTCTACTATAAAATCGTCATGATGGATTTGTTTTGTTATGCATATATGTTGATGATATCCTACTTTTTGGTTCTGATATGAAAGTAGTAAATACGACAAAGTCATTCTTGTGTATCAAGCTTGAGATGAAGGATATGGGTGTCGCTGATGTAATTTTAGGGCTTAAAATCATAAGGTCTAATGATGGTGTAACTCTCTCAGTCTCACTATGTTGAGAAAATACTAGAGAGGTTTGAGTACACATCATGTAAACCTGTAAAGACTCCATATGATTCATCCAAGGCCTTGTTCAAGAATGAGACTAAGGTTCCAGTGTTTCAATTCTGACACTCTTAGATTATTATAAGTTTGATGTATCTTATGAACTGCACATGTCCAGACAGTGTCTTTTCCATGAGCAAGTTAAGTAGATATCCAGTTGTCCCGACAAGACCCATTGGGAAGCTCTTGATAGAGTTTTGAGGTATATCAAGGGAACTTGTTCTCTTGGGCTGCATTATAGTAAATATCCTTTTGTAGTCAAAGGATGTGGTGATGCAAGATGGATTTCCATCAACTCTGAGAGTAATGATCTCTCAAGATATGTATTTTTGTTGGAAGGAGGAGTTATTTCTTGGAGGTCTAAGAAACAAATGATATTATCTCGATCTATTTTGAGACAAAGTTGTGTGCTTTAGATGAAACTGGATTAGAAGTTGGATGGCTACATGGACTTATGTATAGTTTACCTATAGTAAAGAATTTGCTTCTTTTAATTTTAGTTCACTATGGTAGCACTACAACTATTGCTAAGATAAAGAGTCACAAGTACAATAAAAACAGTGTAGATATGTTCAAGTGAGACTCCATTCTGTAAGGAAGTTAGTGTCTAATGCGGTCGTGGCTGTGGACTATGTCAGTGCCAAAGAAAATACAATTGATCCTTTCACTAAAGGTCTTACCCTAGCTTTAATGGAAAAATCTAGGTTAGGGATGTGACTGAAATCCCTCATTATTTGCAGGAAATAGCAACCCAACCCGACAAAGTAGAGATCCCACAAATTGGATTCAATGTGGTAATCACAAACTATTGGGTGAATTAGATGACACTATGTAATTACTTTTATGCTTCATGCATATGTGTGTCTATCCCCTGGAAAACCTGTTAGTGTCATGACTGCAAGTTAGTAAGAGATTAGTCTCTGAATGGTGTCATGTGTTAGGACATGATATTATGAGTACATCCTTGGAGACCCCAATTAAATGATTGATGTTGTGTAGGCTGCAATAGGAGAATTGGGTTATTCTCTGATATCAATCATGACATATTTATTTTGTATGCATGGTCTTAATGTAGTGTTCTCTTTTCTACCACATCTTTATTGTGTTGTTACCAACCTATACTTTTACACCAACAGTTCAGGTTCAAGACTTTTGTTCACCTAGTTCCCATGGAGGTCACAGTTGGATAACTCAAGAAGATTCAAACCGAAAGGTATCTGCAGAAAGTATAATATGGAGGATGGAATGGTAGAGAACACTACACATTAAACTTTGTGGGATATTGTTAGATCTATGACTCTTATCCATGTATATAGCTTGGGTTAAGCCTAATGTAGTACAACTTGTACATGGGAGAAAGGTAGTTTTGTGTCTAGTGCAAATGGAGAAGAAATTTCATCCCACATTGCTCCCTCCTAGAACTTTTGTGGTCCTTATATGTAGGATCACATGTGACTCTTGTGTCCGAGGGTCCTAGGAGAGGGTATTCTCACCTCCTTGCTGGGTATATTGACCAACAACACACACGCACGCGATGCGCGTCACTCCACGCCTCGCCTTTCCTGGTCGGGTCGGGCTGGGCCAGGCATGAGCACGGGCTTGGGCTCAAGCTCATGATTGCGGATTGTGGATTGTGGAGAATGTCTTCCGTCTTTTTTTGCACTAGAATGCAACTACGTAATTAATTATTAAATTAATTAAAAAAAATTATTAATCCTAACTGGAAAGTGTCTCTTTGTGGATTTTCCCGCAATGTGTACAAGAGAGAACGAGTGATTGCGTCTTGACGGAAATAGGATTACGGTGCGTGTAAGGCTATAAATATTCCTTCGGTCATTAGGGTTAAACACATCTTTCAAATATACAATTGTCAGTGTTTGAGTTCGTATTTGTAAACACTAACCTCCAATGTCTTCTCCGGCCGTCGCCTTCGTGTTGCTGCATGGAGATTTTTTGCTGGACGTAGCGAGTTCATCCATCCTCTCACTTCTGAGTCGCGATATTTCAGGCGATGGTTCTTGCGATTGCTGGGTTGCACTGATGGTGCAAGTCTTTCATCATCTGCATCGTTCGTCATCAAAACAAGCAAAGCGGTTTTTTCTCCAGGTTTGTGATCAGGTCAACTAAGAGAACAACGTCTATCCAGAAGAGTTGCAATGTGATGATTTCATTAAATATAGCATGTTTGTTTTTAAATGAATGATCTGATTCCGGACTTTATTTATTTTTGTTCTCCTACATTGATTTATTCTATGCTTTCTTATTTAGATCGACCTGAACTGTTAACCTAATTACACATGTTGTTGTTGCATGTATCAACATTATGACATAACATTAAAATTAAGAACACTTACCAGCATGGTAATTGAAATGGATCAATAACAATAATCACTTGACGGTAACTGAAGCAATCAACAAGTTGAAAGCTGAAAGCAGGTTTGCAACAACGATCTTTTTTCGGGGAGAAGCTCATAACTGCTAGAAGCATGCAAGAAGCTTGGCCATAGTAGCACGACTAATCATTGGGGAGAACGTTAATAACACGATGGTCGGATACCGAGAACTTATTATAAATGGAAAAATTCTACCCACAACCGCCCACATACCCGGCCACCTAGCCGGACATTGGTACTCCCCAACTCCTACGCCCACCAGCTACTGCGCCAGCCCACTGTTATGCCTACTAGCTGCTGCGGCCGCATGCACAATTAAAGTGATATCTACAGCAGTGATTCTGCATGTTTTTACATGCAAAAACGATGCATGAAATAATTATCTCGCCACCAAATACAAATCCACTATCATTCGATTTCCCTCTAATCATTCCCTCCATTTAATTTCGAATCACTTATATAGATGCAAATCTCCTCAAGCTTCCCCTCCATTTTCATGTTCCTCTCAGCTCCGAACAAGTAATGTACGTACCATTTATTCATGTTGAACCAGTTCTGCCCAACATTGAGTAAGTTATTTTATTATAAATCACAACCTGTTTCCATCTATTGATTCAATGCCTTTTTATTTCCAATATCATATACAACTATAACTCACTTCTGTTATCTACGTCCTTTTTCCCATCAAGCTTCACCCCATTTTCATTTTCAGCACACATCTGAATTAGTATTGTACGTACAATTATTGAATTAGTTCTTCCCGATAGTGAGTAAGCACCACCTGTTTCAATCTATTCATTCCATGCCTATTTATTTCAAATATCATATAGAACTGCATCTCCCATTTATTTCGAACAACATAGTTACATATCATTCATTTCTTTTTATTTCAAAAATCATATACACATAAGGGCTTCAATTCAGGTGTGTCGATTGTTCCAGTATTTTATCTAACGATACATACAGTACATATTTTGTACAACTTCCCTCTGTTATGCAAACATATAAGTATTGTCTCTATCATAGTTAGAATTCATTCATTTAGTTTATATCTTGTTGAATCTTTAGTTGAGTCACATAACCATAAAGGGATTCAATTCAGATCTGTCGATTGTTCCAGTATTTTGTATAACGATACATACAATATACAATTTATACAACCCCCTCTTTTATGCAATTGTATAAGTACTGTATGTAACATAGTTACGGATCATTCATTTCTTTTTATTTTGAAAAATTATTTTTATGCAATTGTATAAGTATCGTACATATCATAGTCAGAATTCATTCATTTAGTTTATATCTTGTTGAATCTTCAATTGAGTCACATAACCATAAAGGGATTCAATTCAGATGTGTCGAGTGTTCCAGTATTTTGTATAACGATACGTACAGTACACAATTTCTACAACCCCCTCTTTTATGCATTTGTATAAGTATTGTCCGTAACATAGTTACAGATCATTCATTTCTTTTTATTTCGAAAACCATATACACATACAACTCCCCTATGTTATCTACGTCACTCTTCATTATGACTTGCAAATGTATAAGTATTTTACGTAACATAGTTACAATTCATTCATTTTATTTGATATCTTGTTGCCTTTTCAGCTGATTCGCATAGCCACAAAGGGCTTCAATTCAGGTCTGTTGATTGTTCCAACATTTTATACAACCATACATACAGTATACAATTTCCAGCTTCATTACAATTGAAATTTATTTCCAACATTATTTTTTCAGATGGATTTAGAAGACACCAATAATTCTTCTAGTAGGCCGATTGAAAGTCCCACTCCATTTCAAGTTTTAGCTTCTGATCCCCCTCAGGTTGCAATACTAAAAATGCGTACAATACTTCTACAGATAACTACAATTATTTATTATTTTGTTATACGTTTACAAAATCTTACATACACAATATCCAGATTCATTATAACTTGTATTTATTTCAGATGGATTTAGAAGGCAGCAATAATTCTTCTTGTATGCCGATTGTAAGTGTAACCCCATTTTAAGTTGTAGTATCTGATACCCCTCAGGTTGAAAAATTGAATACTGCATATAGTACTTATACACATAACTCTTATTATTATTTTGTGATATATTTACAAAATCATACAGATTGACTCCAGCCCAAATGAAGTTCATTATAGCTGTGCATCTCAAGAAGTAGAGGCTACGTTAAAGCCAGAAATTGGTTTATCATTCTACTCTATATATAACTAAAGCTAGAGAATTTTACACCAATTATGCAGACAAATGTGGGTTTGGTGTTATAACAGCGCACTCTACTAAAGAACCGGGTGATAACTTTGTTAAAAGAGTGACATTTCCTTGTGCCAAGTCAGGTCCACCGCCAAAAGATCAAAAAGACTCTTTGTATAGATACAAGCCCACCGCTAAGACAAACTGTCCAGCTCGTATAAGACTGCATTGGAATTATATTGGCAAGTATTATATTTCTGACTTTATAGAAAATCATAACCATAAACTTCTAGAGCCTCACTTGGTAAGACTTTTACCATCCAAAAAGAAGATTTCTCATGACATACAAAGACGCATAGAATTAAACGAAAGTGCAGGTAAATAAGTACTTTCAATTACTTGTAATTTAATGCATTGTACATCCAACTATTAGTATATAAATACTTCACGTACAGTACATTAGTAAGTTGAATATACACTCGTACAATACCTTTATCAAGTAGTTCCTACATGTCCACGTACAATACTTATTAAAGCACATTACATAACAGAAATGTATTGTACTGTTATCAAATAATCTTTTTACTGCACTTTGTGTATATTAGTAACTCTTCAAATTCTACAGGTATCCAACCAGCCAAATCTATGTCTAGTTTTGTTGCTGAAGTTGGATCTTTTGACAATCTTCCATTTACGCAAAAGGATTTGATGAACTATTCTACAACGTCTAGAAATCTCCGCCTTGGCAAAGGCAATGCTCAAGCAATTCAAAAATATTTCATTACAATGCAAAAACAAAACAATGATTTCTACTATGTACTTGATATAGATGACGTTGGCGTTTTACAGAACATTTTTTGGGCGGACTCAAGATCTAGGCATGCATACATATATTTTAATGATGTTATCACATTTGACACAACTTACTTGACCAATAGATACGAAATGTCATTTTCACCCTTTGTTGGCATTAATCATCATGGTCATTCTAATTTACTGGGATGTGCATTATTGTGTGAGGAGACCACAGAGAATTATGTATGGTTATTCAAAACATGGCTGGAATATATGGGTAAGTAAACAAATACTTCGTATCACGTATAGTACTCGAATATTTCATGTATAGTAATTCCCCAAATGTAATATGTTATTCCATTTGTTGTAATTTCAGGTGGTGTTGAACCTAAGGGGATTGTCACTGATCAGGCACAACATATTATGAATACTGTTAAAACTGCTTTCCCCAATTCTCGTCACCATCTCTGTATGTGGCATATTATGAAAAAACTTCCAGAGAAAGTGGGAAAGAACTCAACCGTTTCAAAAATAGTTAAAGAGGCTGTTTATGAGAGTACTTCTGTAACTGAGTTTGAGAACATCTGGAAGAGTGCTATTCAGCTTGCTAGTAAGAAAGAATAGAGCTGGCTTTCTAGAATTTACGAGCTCAAATAGTTGTGGGTGCCTATCTATGTTGATAGTTTTTCCTGGGCCGATATGTCAACAACACAAAGAAGTGAATCTATGAATGCATTTTTTGATGGATATGTGAATTCACGCACATCACTAAAACAATTTGTTTCTCAATATGATTCTTCCCTTAAACCTAAATATGAAAAATAGAAACTAGCAAACTTTGAATGCGCCCACAAAAAACCCCACCTTAGAACATCTTCTAAGATCGAAGCACAGTATGCTGAAACATATACTATTAATTTATTTAGAAAATTCCAAAATGAACTTGAAGGAATGATGTTTTGTGAGTCCAAAATCATATATGGGGATTCTATTCAGTCATCATTTGATGTTACAGAACACAAAGATGTGATGATAAATGCAGAGGAATGCAAATCAGTTATGAAGAAGTTTCACGTACAGTACGTTAGTCATGAGACCATGATCAAATGTTCATGTTTATTCTTTGAATCAAAGGGTATTTTATGTAGTCATATTTTGTACGTCATTAGTAGACATTTGAAACTGGAAAAGATCCCTCAACAATATATTTTGGATAGATGGAGGAAAGATATACATCGTGATTACAACTCTAATCATACCATTCTTGCTAGTATTGGTGACAAGCCTGAGCAACGTGCAGAGCACATTTTAAGTATATGTGGGGGATTTGTTAATTTAGCAAGATCATCTGTCGAATATTATGATCATGTCAAATGAGAGCTAGCAGATGCATATCAAAGAGTAAACAATATATTGAAAGAGAAAGGTCATTTCACAACGGTAAGACACGTAATGTACGTACATACATTTAACATTTGCAAGCCACGTACAGTACTTTCCATGTACAATACTTTTACATTTAGCTTTTTGATGTATATGTTTTTGTATCAGGAAAACACACTAGCTATACAAGATCCTACTATAGCTATTCGTGTTGGATGGCCTTCAAGTTCCCGAAAGAAATCAAAGAGAGAGCTAGCAACATCAAAAAAAAAAGGACACCCAAAAAAAGGCAGATACTGACATCAATAAAGATTCGGGCACAGTACGTACAGACAACATCACTACACATTTAGATCAAGATCCAATTAACAGTGAAGTGCCAGACCCATTTGAAACGTGTCCAAATAGACTTGTTCAAGATCTCAATGAATCTCCTTACACTTCACCGACTACGGAAGAAGTTCGACCTCCTAATATATCCAATCCTACTATGACAACAAATACACAATTGTTCGATAGATTTTATAATGGGTGGTTCAATAATTATCCGCCTAGAGGCTAAAATGTATTAAGAATTACTTTATCCTTCTTTGAGTATGTATTTATGTTTTCTCATATATTACAAATTGTTTTAATTAAATTGGCTAGTGGAATGCACATAGGTTATGTGCAAACTACTTTCAAGTACAGTACCTCAGCATACATTATGGCAGTACATAGGCTATTTGCAAACTACTTTCGAGTACAGTACCTCAGCTTCATGCATACAATTTGAATAATTTGTGATTTCACTATACATATACACTGCATACACTCTTTCATATACAAAGCATCTTCAAACACACCAACTTCAAAGTATCGATCAACAACCAAGTACAGTACCCATGCTCACACTGATCAAGTACGCCTATTATGCAAACACAAATCATTTTGACAATCAATATGCTGTATAGTTTTTATTTTTTCTTTAGGTCCCTCTTATACCCACACTTCCATTTTAATTTGAGTTTTGTCAAAGTTGCGTACAATAATTAAATACAGTACCTTTACATGCACACAAGTACTGTACTTCACATGTCAATTCCGCTTAATAGTCGAATGCAATACCCACATAAGACCCTATCACATAGAATCCACAATATTGCTTCAAAAACCAACCTACTGTTATAACAATATCCAATAAAACATCAGTTCAACTGATCTGCATCAACATGCGTGTACATTGTTCAACATTATAATATTTAAAATTTATTGCCCATTGGTCATTCAAATCATTTAATTGTTGACATAAGTGTCATTGCATAAAATTGTATTTATGTTATCTCATATATTTCAAATTGTTTTTATTAAATTGGCTAATGACATGCACATAAGTTATGTGCAAACTACTTTCGAGTATAGTACCTCATCATACATTATGGCAGTATATAGGTTACATGCAAACTATTTTTGAATACAGTACATCAGCTACATGCATAAAATATGAATAGTTTGTGATTTCACATAAGTACCTCAACAGATACACATAAGTATTGTACCTCAGCTACATGCATATATACTGCACCTCAATAGATACACATAAGTATTGTACCTCAACCGTTACTCTATCACAACAGTAACATACAACACCGTCATACATACAAGTATTGTACCTCAATCGACAATTTAACATACTTGTCACATACATTATATGCATAAACAATATTTCATCACACAGAACACACCAATATAAAACCACAAAATCACTTCTAAACTGAAGTTGCTGTTATAACAAGATTGAATACAACATCAGTTTAATGGATTCGAATAAAAAAACATACAATCGAGTCTAAATTGTTCACCATTCAGTACTTATAGATTGCTCAACATTGTACTTTATAGAATAAATTCATCATTGGCCATTCAATTCTACTTAACAACGAACTCTAAGTTCATCAATTGCATAGCATAAAATCCTCTGAGTGGATGGACATCATCGCCATGGGTGCTATGAACTGAGGCATTTTCTAATATTTCCTCGATCCATCTTATAACATATAACGCACAGTCATTTGAATGTGGTGGCTGCTGTGGTGCATACCTATCAAAGATCATGACCCAGTCGTGAGCAATCCCACCATGTTTAATCAGAGTGTACTTAACCACATTTCCCTATATAAGTCAGAAATACAATATTACACAGCTGTATTTTAAATGGTCAATATTGTAGTATTTTGCATATCAAAGTACAATACTTACCACATACTTTTCATCCTCATCAACTTCACTGTTCTCAAGTCTTGTTTCTAAATTGTTATAGTGCATGAAAGCCTTACTCGTAGCAGATGCGGTAATAAGATTCCAGTGATCGCCAGTCAATATAGGCAACAACAAAACATTAGCATTTTTAATCCTGTCAATTTTTGAAATCAAATATGTATCCATTCCACCATGATTTTGATCTCTTATGGCCTGTGGCAGTGATGTATTAAAAATGAAATAATTGTCACAATTCATCTTCTCATACATGCACCTTTTTAACTGCATAACAACTTCCATCACCTAGAAGAATATGGTATATTAAATAACAGACAATATTTATCAACGTACAGTACATGCTTAGTAAAGCACAGTATGTATGTAGATGTGTACACTATTATAAAATTAGTCAATGTGTATGTCTACCTGATTAGTGACCATCCCTCCTACTTTGACCAGTTCTTTCAGATCCTTCCGCATAATTATTGCATTTGGAGATCTGAAAACAACTGTATCTTCATCACTCCCTTAACAAGTTAGCTACAAATAGATTTCATAATTAAAAACACACCATATTCATTAAAGTATTATACATAGATTAATAACAACCATATTAACAAAGTGTACATCAATGTATATACCTTTATCAGTGTTTGTTTTTCTTACAAAAACTGAACAACGGTGTTATCAAACTCCCACATTTTTTTGAACAGACCTTTTGAAACTTCTTCCAACATTTTAGCCTTTCTTGTCTGTGGTCTATACTTAATATTTTTCACAAGTGAACTTGGGCTCATTTTCTTCTCAAATTTCCACATGTGGTCAATCAATGCATCAATCCATTGTTGTTTATCGAGTAAATAACATCCATAAATTATTTATCTTTACAAACAATTCAATTTCTAAAGTGAAGATACAAATACCTTCCCATCTTTATTCATTAAATCATCAAATTCATACTGGAGTCTTGTTTTTGAACATTCTCCAAGTTCAGCCGACCCTTCCGGCATTTTTTGGGATGCATATATAGTTTCAATTTCTTTGTCATGGATAAATCCAGCTTGAGTCTCCTTTAAATAAGAACAAACAACTTTACATTACGACTGTACGTAGGAAGCTAATAAACAAATTTATATTAGTACTGTACGTAGGAATATAAAAATTAATGATACATTAGTACTGTACGTAGGAATATAAAAAAACAAATGTATGTTAGTACTGTCTGTATGTATACAATAACTTACTTCTTGATTTCCACTACAAATGCCAACATCTGCCACATCTGGAGCTGTATTTACCACTTCCATTTCATCATCTTTACCCTAACATAACAGAAAATAAATGTTAGATAATTTCATATAATTTTTTATTCATGCAATTTAAAAGTATTTAAAGTTCTACTTAAAATCATGTAAAGTACAATACTTTATCACTATTATTCTGTTCATCAACAACACTCTGAACTTTATCATCAGATATTTGCATATCAACAACTTCAGTTGTGTTACCATCATTTTCTTTTTCTTCTACTTTATCATTCGACATAGCACACGATATTGACAAATTTTGAGTCTAAAATTTAACAAAAATACAAATATCAACTACAATATATAATACAAATAACCATAAGTACAATACTAAAAATATTTTAATCATGTATATATACAAATTCCTAAGTCATGTACCTCATCTACCCCTATGACAATATCGTTTTCACCAACCAAAGCTTGTTCAACTTGGATTACATATGTACCTTCACCAGTATCACCACCAATCTCATCCTAATATTATAAAGTTTCGTACAATATAGTAAGAGTACCACATAATTATTCAAGTAATGTATAATAAATGTGTAACATGTATGAACTTACTTCTTTTTGTTGAATTTCAATTTCAACTGCCACATCTTTTTTGGCAATGGTTACCTAACAACATAGCAAGAACGAAATATGGGTGATTTTACCACGATGTGTAATACAGACACAAAATTTGATAGTCAAAATAACTATCACGCACTGTACTTAAATCACCTCATCGACAACGATCTATTCCTCAGCATCACTATCATCTACTCTTTCAGGGACTGGCTCACTTACTGCTACACCTTTTCCCTTATCCTTAATAATAATCTTGAGTTTCTTTTTTTTCAGCGTTGCTCCCTTCTTCAGCAGTTTGTTTAGTTTTTGATCAACAAAAAAAACATATATTAGTCATGTAAAAGTAAACACACCCGTGAAAAAATGCCATTCTCACCATGACTCCTTTCTCGTTCTTATTGTCCTTCAACTGCAAAAAATTAAAAAGTAACTGTATAAATGATCTTATAAAGTATTGTACAAATGATCTTGTAAAGTACTGTACAAATGATCTTGTAAAGTATGTAACATACTGTACCAATTCAAATGTTAAGTACTGTACTCGACACTTTTAATGGAATGTAATGTTGCAACTGATCTTACGCTTGTAATGACATCTCGCACGGTATCCGCAACAAAATCCGATGATGCTTCATCATGATTACTCTCGATTTGTTGCTTTCGCGGATCAGTCACAAAATCAGAAAAAGATGATTCACTAGCTTGCACCGCCGGTTGCTTATCATGACATACAACATTTTCATCCGCAACATCCTGAAATGAGCCGGAATTGTTAATTACTACAGGTTATTGACAATTACAATATTAAGTACAATACTGTAACAATTTTCTCACATTTGCATCACCATCCAACGTAGCTGTCAGATCAGCAATACCATGCATCCGTAGTTCTTCTCGCATAAAATTTAATGCATTCTTTGACCTCTCATAATCAACTTTCACATCATTTATTTCTTTCCTCAGGTTATCTATCTCAACACCTAGAAGTTTCACCTCTTTCTCGTGTTTCTTAATGCATCTCTTCATATCCTTCTTCAACCTCTTCTTATCTACTTTCAATGTTTCCAACTCTTGCAATTCTCCCAACTTACCCGCGCTGCTTCCCTCATCAACTTTTCTCTTACCCTTGCTTTTTTTTTCTGCATCCAATCTTTCCGAATGTACTCTACACTGAAATTCAGCACACTCATTTCTTTCTTATGCAAGAACATACTAAACTTACTATCATAATTCCACTTATTCATAAATGGAAACGCATCATTGTCCTCAGGAGGAAGTATATTCTGACACTCCCTGAACCATGCCTGAAAAGTAATTCCAAGCAATATTAACACAATCATAATCGAAGAAACATAGTACTAACATCATACTCAAGTATTGTACTAACTACAATTACTGTACTAATCACAGTATAAAATTATATAAATACATACAATACCTCAAATTTTACCATTAACACCGCGCTGCAACCTTTGAGGTACCCCTTGCTGTTGGCAACTACATCAACAAGTCCATTTTGTAGGAATTGTGTGATGGCTTCTGGCCAATTATACTTATCCATGGACTGCAAATCATCTACTATATAAAAAATATTCTGCATATCGCAAAACTCCCATAAGGAAACAAAAAATCAGCCAGTAGAACCAAAATCCAGATCTTCACAAAATCATTGATGCTTTTCTCATCCTTTTTCTTCTTTAACATTTGCAATGTCTCCATTGCATCTTTCACTTTGGGATCCACCCCAAAGTACTCCGCTCTGACGACAAAGTTCTTACCAGCAACCTTGTCGGTTAAGTCTAACACGACCTCTTCACCTATTTAGTGATTAATAAATTTATTTTATTAAATGTAATCACACACAGTAGTATACCAAGTACAATACTTATTTCATAATTGTTTGATATGTAGTGGACTTACCCTTAGAAATTAAGCCAAAGATATCTGACACGTGCTCAGTCTTTAGCTTAACCACCACATTTCCAAGCACAAATCCATTTAATTCCACATCATAACACCGTACTAAATCTTCTATTAATCCAAGATCTAAACCCTTTGGACACTTCATGTCCAAAAAACCACCAAAAATAGTTTTCTTAAACTTCTTTTTGTGGTCTGTGCCTGCTATTTCGCAAACCTTCTTGAATTTCCTGAAGCTGCACTTGGATTGAAAGCCATGCTCATTCTCCATCTTATAAACAAAAACATACATTTCATAAGCCAGCTTCTACAAAAGTATTGTACTGATATATTATTTATCACGTAATTCAACATAAGAATAAGTATAGTACGAACACCCTTATTCTTGATTTCAATTTCTGAACTACCCCATACATGAGAATAAGTCAGCACTCACAAAAAAGACAATTATTACACTAAATCATACTAACATTTTTAAAACATATAAGTATTACTTTCAAAAAGAAATTATGCAAAAGTATGCACAAAACCATTAATGTATTATACAATTCAATAATAAGTACAATACTTT
Source organism: Alisma plantago-aquatica (assembly GCA_963693085.1). Lineage (NCBI taxonomy): Eukaryota > Viridiplantae > Streptophyta > Magnoliopsida > Alismatales > Alismataceae > Alisma > Alisma plantago-aquatica. The sequence goes on along the minus strand of OY856414.1, from coordinate 597,676,198 downwards.
TAATTTTATTATCGCATCAGTAATAAACCTAATTATGTTACTCAACTAATAAGTTCAGCCCTTGCAAAGCATAAGTATGGTAACAAACAAGACTTTAATCACAATTACACTTACATAATAAATACATTGCCTAATTGTTTGTTTTCATTTCAGTACCAACCATAAGTACAATATACAATATCACTTACACATTAATCACAATTACACTTACATATTAAGTACAATACACAATTACACTTCCATATTTGTCTTTTTACCCTGACGTTGCTGGATAAATTAGCTAAATCCATTATACTTTTTAAATACGTATGCACATTAATCAGCTAAATCCATTTTCTAAGTCCATTTCAAATCTTTTATATGAGTGTAAATACAATACTTATTCCTACATGAGTATTGCAAAAAATTGACATAATATTTTTTTAATCATAACAAGAAGTACAGTACTCAACAAAGTATGACTTATATACACTAAAGTACAGTACATACAAATTACAAAAAAATATTGGGCATGTAAGAAAATAAAGCATGTCTTAATCATCAGGACACTACTCACCGTCTTAGTCTGCAATTCGATTCTTGAGATACAAGTATTAGTCTCAAAAAGAACATGGTACATCAAACCAAGTACAATACTTAGAAAAGTATGACTTATATACACGAAAGTACAATGCAGTATGGTAACCAACAAGACATTAATAAGTACAGTACTTTCATAAACAATTAACGTCATATACAATTCATCAATAGGTACAATACTTTTATTTTTATTATCGCATCAGTAATAAACCTAATTACATTACTCAACAATCCATTAGTCACACCTCGAAGTAATTTACCATAACTAACAAGTTCAGCCCTTGCGAAGCATAGGTATGGTAACCAACAAGACATTAATCACAATTACATATTAAGTACAATACCCAATTATTTTTTTAATTTCAGTACCCAATTATTTTTTTCATATTAAGTATAGTACCCAATTGTGTTTTTCATTTTAGTATCAACCATAAGTCCTGTGACTAGAACATCAAATACCTAAATTCGATTATTGAGATACAAGTGTTAGTCTAAAAAAGAACATGGTACATAAGACCAAGTACAGTACTTTCATAAACCATTAACGTCATATACAATTCATCAATAAGTACAGTACTTTTATTTTTATTATCGCATCGGTAAGAAACCTAATTACGTTACTAAACAATCCATTCATCACACCTCTAAGTATTGTACCATAACTAACAAGTTCAGCCCTTGCGAAGCATAGGTATGGTAACCAACAAGACATTAATCACAATTACATATTAAGTACAGTACCCAATTGTTTTTTCATTTCAGTACCCAATTATTTTTTTCATATTAAGTACAGTACCGAATTATTTTTTTCATTTCAGTATCAACCATAAGTCCTATGACTAGAACATCGAATACCTAAATACAGTACATACTATGACTATCATTTTAGTATGACCCAGAAGTACAGTACCTAACAAAACATTAACTAATTTTACAATTCAACATTAAGTACAATACCCACTTATTCTTCTAATGTCAGTAACAACTCTAAACACTAAACTCAACCACACATTAGTAACTTGTGCAGTCCATTTCTAAGTATAGTACCTAAACCTATTTGAATGACTTAATCAAACATATGTACTGTTTTCAACATAGTACAACATTATGCAATACAATATCAATAAGAGAGACAAACTGATATAGTACTTCCTGATGCATATGCCATCATTCTTTGCTCACAACTCAGTACACATGTAAGTACTTTACCTTAAAAAAATCACCTATTTAGGTGATATGTGCCCTAGTACTGTACTCGGGGAGAAATATGTGCGAAGGATTAAACCAACGGTCGACAAATATGTGATAACGATTTCATATTGTACTTTGAAAGTTCTCTCATGATTAGGTGCTTTGTGCCCTAACATCAGGGGATGCATGTCGGAAGTATCATAGCGGCTGAAGTATTTAGTGCAAATACAATACCTGGTCTAAAAGAAGAGACCGCTAGAGAAACGAGATCGCCGTTAACGCAGCTGCTATGGGAGCAGCAGGAGCGAGAAGTACAGTAATCCTGCGGGATCTGGATCAGCACCGGTTGCAGGACCTAGGGAGCGGAGGCGCTGTGGTAGGGGACCAAGCCGCCAGCTGCGCCAGAGAAGAGAATGTTGTAGCTACGCCGGAAACCTGGAGTCGAGAACTAGATGCGGGAGTGGAAGCGAACTGGATGCGGGAGCGGAAGTGGTAGTGGTAGCGGGAGAGGGAGAGAGAGATTATTTTCATCCCGCTTTGAACTGGGAAATGGGAAAAATTTTCGGGACTCATGGAAAGCGGGATACAGAAGCGGTGGAAGTGGCTGGGTTAATTTTTGCCTTTTACCAATAAACCGGGTGGGTCACCGGGTCAGAAAGTTACTATGTGTAGCGTAGCTCTATAAATGAGGTGTGGGGTGGCGTGGGAAGGGGTGACTATCCGGTGACATCTAAGTAATTAGGGCTGTGTTGACAGATGAAATTATAAATGATGTATTTGAATGAACTTAATTGTGCAGCCAGATCAAGCATGGGGAAGTAGTAATATTTTTTCTTCAAAATCAAACCCAACCAATGTTAAGGGCACATTTGGATCGGGATTTAAACTAACTTGGACCACATTAATAACTTGTAGTAAATCCGAACGGAAATCCAGATTAAATTGAATATTGTTTGGTAAAACTTCAAGTAATAGGTCTTTTTGGATTCAACAATATCGTTATTTGGACCAATTCGGTCCATGTTCCAACATGATTTCGAATCTCAATATAGATTAACCTCTGCCTTATGTGCTATTTTGTCATATATGTAACATTGACAACCAAAATTAAATCAGACTGGTTGTCAAACAATTTAAATTTAATTGCCAAACAAAGTCAAACTAAAATCAACTAAACTTAACCCCAATTGGCCGCAATTTGATCTGGTCCATTACTAAATCATGGTTAACAAATTTACTCAAACTCATTTGTTTCAAAATTATTCCATTATTACCTTGAGAAAAATTATTCCATTATTTATAGATCTTAATCACATAATTTTGATATTTCACTTAAAAGTTGTTGTCAAAGTAACTTTGAGCTCATTAAACATGTCATGTATCTAACCTTTGGAAATAAGAAAGCCCAACGATACCAAAAATAAAGATCTGCAAGATGTGTTGGAACTAAATTTGTTATATAAGCAATAACAGACAATTATGAATTAGATGGGTTGCAGTTACACTACCCACAATCATCTATATATCCGATCACACACTCGATTCTCATGACTATGTAAAAATCTGGTTCCAACCATTTTCTCTCATACAAATTAGCTCCACACTAATTAACTCCATACAGAAGGTGAAAGGTCTTGGAGTTCTCTCCCCATTCCTTTCTCCAGTCCCAATTTTCAAAAAAAAATTCTCTCTTGCAACTCCTCTCTCCAACCCCATTTCAACCGTCGACGTTCCGACACTATTACACTATGTCTACTTCCCAGCTCTCACAAATCCTATCAGAGTGCATCGTCATACTCGCGCTTGCGGGGGCTATACCCGATACTTACCTCTGTCAATCTCGATCTCCATCAAAGCCCTAGTTCTCCCACAGTAGTACAATATTTCTCTGTTTCGAGAGATTCTCCGCTGCATACTCCTCCACCAGAGATCTCTCTGCCGCAGAACTAGCCTAGCACAAGTACAATACTCACGTCATGTCGGGTAATCTCCCATATTTCTATGGCGCATAGTATGAATCCCCCCATATTTATAAATACACTACATTCATGTCAACTCAAAATCTTACACAATGTGTGTTTCTTCCAAATCTTACACGGTACATGTTTTTTATCATTAATAATAATTGATAGTCGACTAGTACTCTACGTCTACATAAAATCTATTCAAGAGTTAATACATTTTACTAGTGATAATATTTTAAAAATATATATTTTCAGGTGCAACATAACTCATCAAGTCCTTTTGATCACGTAGAAGATTATCTAATGATCCAGCTCTGCAAATAAATTAGTCCTAGATTTGCATTGAAACAGATTACATGAACGCCAAGAAAGTTGTTGATGACAAAGACACAAGATTGCCAAAATTATCCAGATGGACTACTGCAGTGCGGAGTGGGCAGAAACCAGGTTGGTATTGTACACACACTAAACGTGAGGGGAATAGGGTTGCAGACCAACTAGCCAAATTCCATATCAAAAACACCGTGGCTCTTATTACTATAGGAGTCCACCTAATCACATTGTTGACCTAGTCAACGTGGATATCTGTAATGGTAGTAGTACTACGAAGTTTAATTCTGTCTTGAGTAGTTTGAATTGTGATAGTTTGTTTCAGCTTGCAAGAGAGGGGCGAGATGAATAAAAAGGCCCTCTGGCTTATTTAAAAAAAATACTTATAAAATGTGTTATTATTGTACGTTATTGTAAGGACCCTGACCTGCGTTTAGGGTTTACCCTATTTGTTTTGCTTGATCTTGATGCTCTGATGCTTGCTAATCACTTTTAGTGGTGATTAGGGTTTTGTGGTGCTTTGTTGAGAGTTGAGGGGGCTACTTGAAAATAACCCAAGTTTAGGGTTTTGTGTGCAAGTTTTCCATCTTGTGATATGTTTTCCCTCTCTTTGCTTCCTCTAGGGTTGAGAGGAAGGCTTGGGCTTGTTGTTTGAGTTCTTTGGGCCTGAGTTGAGCTTGTTTGGGCCTTGAGGTGCCTTGTTTGGGCTTGCTTGAGCCTTGTGTCGGCCAAGACTTGCCTTGTGTCATCCAAGGTGAGTTTGTGTCGACCTAGGGTGAGTGTGTGTCGTCCAAGGAGGTGTTGTGTCGTCCAACATGGTGGTGTGTCGCTCAGTAGCTTGGTTGTGTCGCCCAGCAGAGCTGATGCTTGTATCGCCCATGTTGCTTGGCCTTGGTTGGTGGACACTTGGTGCATATCTTGGACAAGTGTCTCTTGGTGTGCTAGTGTGTTGGCTTGAACCCTAGGACAAGTGTCCCTTGGGTGGATGACACATAGCATGAATGTAATTTGGTTTCTCCTCCCCTTCTTTCTATATAGGTAGTTCTTTTCCTTGCCTTAGCTTCCTTTGATCTTTTGGTCTCTCCTCCACCTTAAGTGCACGACACCCCTCTCCTTCTTGCTTGTGTTGGCCGATACACTCCCTTGGAGTTGAAGTGGTGGCTGATACACCTTCTTGGAGAAGCTTGGTGGACGATACCCTTGGACCTTGGAGTGCTTCTTCTTCCTTGGAACTTGGAGCTTAAGGCGGGTTGCATAACTTCTAACCCTAACTTCATTACCTCTTGTTCTTGTTCTTGTTCATAAGTTAGTAGCTTATATTTGTACCTTGCTTGTGTTTCCTTTGGTGCACGATCTCCCCTTAGGGTTTAGGGTTTCTTTGTAGCTTAGTATACCTTGTGATCTAGGGTTTGTGCTCCCTTGAGTTGGAGGTTGAAGGTGACCTAGGGTGGGCGATACCCCTTCTTTGTTGGTGTGTTGGATGATATCCTTTTGAGTTGGACAACATGGTACCTTTGTCTTAGTGATGGACGATATGGTACCCTCCTTGATGGACGATATGGTGTGTATGATCATGGTGTTGGGCGATACCTTGCCCTTGTGTTGGGCGATAGGGTGAACTAGGGTTATGTTGGCTGATATGATGGTGACCATGATGGGCGATAGGGTTCCTCTTGTGATGAGCAATACCCTTGTTCTTCTCATGGACGATAGGCCTTAGTATCTTGGTGGACGACAGGGCCTAGTTTGGTGAGTTAGTTGGGTTGCACGATATGCAACATGGTGCTGGCCGATAGCCCTGACGGGCGTTACCTCTTGTGTTGTGACTAGCGATAGAGTTGGGTTGTGACGAGCGTCACGCCCCTGGTTTGGGTATGTGTCGGCCGATAGGCCTGGATATTTAGTTGCACATTTTAAGGAGTGTTTCCTTCTCTCTTTCCTTCTCTCTCTTGGCCGTTGTGAGGTTGATAGCTGGGTGTTAGCCTTGAGTGTCGGGCGTCGTGATGAGCTGTGATGGGCGTTGCCCGATAGGGTGTGATGCGCGACACCCCTGACGCACGACACTCCTCTCTTGTGACGCTGTGTCGGGCTGGGCGCTGGGTGCAACGCAACATTGCTGCCTTCCCATGCCCTAGCCATGTGAGCTAGCTATACTGAGGGTTGTGAGTTGTAGTGAGGGTGGTATGGTTCTTTAATGACGGTTTCTAGTGTGATGGAAGTGGATGCTTATGCACCAATAAACGATTGTGATGCCTTGATTAGTAATGATAACAATGATAACGTTAATAGTGCTATTGATAGAAAAGATGTTAATAATGTAAATGATGGTGATGTCTTGTTAGTAGTGGAAGCAATAATAATGTTAATGATGATGCTAAGTGACAGTTACATTAATAGTTTGCTTAATGATATAACAATAAAGATAATAGTGGATGATGATGCTGATAATAGTAATGATGGTAACAAGAGTAGTAATGACATGCATCATGTAAGTCTTATGCTTATTTTTTAATGGCAATGTTAAATGGTAGTTACATTAATGGTGGCTTAATGATAAAGATAATAATGATGATGATAGTGGATGGTAACAGTAATGACATTGGTAACAATAGTGTTTGCTCTGTATACTCAACAGGATTTCTATATAAAGTGAATACCTTGATTGTTTGTATAATCTTGAGATAAGGGTGAGCATGAATATGGTTTGTTAATGATGTGCTTAATACACTTGATCACCAAATAGTGTAAGCCTAATAAGTAGAGTATCTTGAATGGCATATCATGATAGTAGGTGTAGTCCTTATGTTGAAGCTATGGTTATTGTGTATCCTAACCATGCAGGTGATGTTTAGCCATGAAAGGGCTATGTGACACATGTGATGAGTAACATTACTTTGATAGTTATTATATGAGATTATATGTATGATGTGTTTGTCCCACGATGATGATGTGAGCCTTGAGAGGCAGTGATAGTAAATGATGAGGGATTGAGATCCTGTGGTATGTGATGATCCTTGATATGGATCTGGATGGTTGGCAAGAGGCCAAGTGGTAACATGTGATGTGGGATCCTTGTGATGGATCAGGTTGATGTGGTTTCCATAATAATATAATGTTGTTTACTTTCTGTTATGTTTTGCATGTTATATAACTTGGTTGAATCCTACAATCCATCTAAAAGATACTAATTAATTGCAGTGGAATTATATCATGTAGTTTGCCCTGGCCATAGATCCATCATTGTCAGGACTTGGTGATGGTGAAACGGATTCTCCTACGGGATAACCTGGAAGCGCATATTGTTGAATATGTGTAGGTTGCTCCTATCCTGAAAATGAGGAGGTAAGAGTGTAACTTCGGTTGCAGACTCAGAAACATATGTAGAGCATGGTGAACAGGACCATGGCTCAGGATATGTGATGTGAGGAGCATGAATACGTTCATGGCTCAGAGCACGGTGAACACGCCCGTGGCTCAGTTGTACTAGCACCGAGACCTGTACCAAGGCGGGCTAGAGTGAGGGTAGCCTATGGAGCTGATCCCGTGGCTTAGACCACTTCAGCATGTGACTAAGGTCCTGTTTGTGTTCTACTCATGTACTGACCACGAGGTGGGAGGTCGTGGAGTCCGGCTCTTCCATTGACCTTGTATGGCACCGGCTTTAGGCTTCGCAGCCAGAGGTTGGATTTGAATGGTACGATTCAAATCCTTGGGGCATAATAATATGTAATACAACCGTTTAGTATTTACTGCTTAGGATAAACACTAAACATTGGTTGAGGCCTTGTTTGTGTAGTTATTTCTGTTATATCTGCAAGTTACTTCTAAATTCATCAGGTATGTGATAATATGTCGTATCTTGATAATCAGGTTATGTGGTAATATATCTTGTTCTGATAATCATGTTACATATATCTTATCTTGTCAATCATGTTCCATTGAGAGATATCTGGTTATATGCTTTTGAACAACTGGTAAGCTTGTCGGTAAGAATAGCTTTGCTTTATATAAGCTGCTCATGTTGTATCTGTTAAATAGTTATCTGCTATTATAGTTTATCTTGCTGAGGTTCTGTAGTTGCGGTGGGGAGTTATGTTTCCCGTTGGGACAATTGTTCAATTGTCTCACCCCGCTGGTTTAACCCCTTTTTAGGTGGTCGAGGTAGACGTGGTCGTGGTCGTGGTGTTGCGGCCGAGCAGCTTGAGGAGCAGTAGAAGGCAAGCGTTGGACATGCTGTTGTTTTGGATGTTTTGTAGTAGAGTCTAGAGTCATCCCTGTACTCTCAGGTCCTTGGCAGGGTTTTGACGATGTTTTACGTGAACGATCGATGAGGTTTGTATATCCTGTTGTTGGCCGGATATGGGCCATTATGTATATGAACAGGTGGTGATCTCATGTTATGGATGAACAACTATTTCTGTAAAATGTAGACATGTATCAGATCTCGTGTATGTATATATATGACATGTTTCTATGCAGGATGAGGACTAGAAAGTAATAGTTTCACAGTTTATCTGTTTTCCGCAATCGGTTTTAATAACTCGTATTTTCATAATCTGTGGTTATGGTGATTTCCGCACGTTTTCGCGTAACACCTCGTTATCTATATGATAATGGGATGTGTTGCCACAAGTTTATGGTATCAGAGCTTTAGGTTCGCTGAGTCTATAGGGATTTAGGACTAGGTTGAGTCTGTTCTTATGAGTTTTCCAGGTTTTCTTACAAAATCTTCTGCCCTTAGCGGAAGAAAAGACAAGATGTCTGGAAACCATGAAGAACATGCTCCTGAGCATAGTGATGTTGCATCGGTTGATGGAGCAGATGGACAGGCACATGAAGATCGGGTACCTGAGGTTCCCCAATTTAACCCAGCCATACTTGAACATCCTGCTTACCAACAACTTATGGGGCAGTTGATGGCTACGATGAATCTCATGGTTGGGCGATTACCAGTGCCTCCTCCGTGAGCACATGTTCCCCATGGAGAAGCATCGGGTATTGGGAAGACCTTCGAGCGGCTTCGCCGAGTCGGAGCTTCGGATTATGCTGGAACGGCTGATCCAGCGGATGCAGATCTGTGGCTGACAAGTCTCGAGAAGGCTTTCCGGATCCTTGACATCCCTGAAGCAGACAAGGTAAAGCATGCTGTCTACCTTCTGAAAGGTAGTGGTGGTCACTAGTGGACCATCGAAGAAGAGAAGCGGCCTGGTGAGGTGATTTGTTGGGAAGTGTTTCGGCGCGAGTTCATCACCAGATATTTCCTGAAGTCATACCTGGATGAGAAGGTGAGTCAGTTCGAGAACCTGAGACAAGGAACAATGAACATCACCGAGTACAAAGATAAGTTTATGGATCTGTTGAGGTTCTATCCTCACATGGTGGCAACAGACGAGGAATGGATCAGACGTTTCGAGAAGGGTTTGAGTGCTGAGTTGAAGACCTCGGTATTTGCGTTGGAGAACCGAGAGCGGTTTGCTACGTTCGTGGAATCAGTTCGACGGATCGAGAGGTCAGTATGAGAGAAAAGAGAGTCTATGTCTCTTAAAAGACCTGCTCAGTTTCAAGGATGAAGGTTTGGTGGCTCTAAGAAGCCTAGGTTTTCAGCACCGTCAGCGATGAGAAGTGCTGGTGTACCATCTCAGTGGTCTCCGAGTAAGGGAAGAGGCTATGTTTCTTCACCGTCTAAGGTGCACAGTTCAGCTTCAGTGGCAGTGACAGGGCCATCTAGGTCACGATTTGAGGACAAGGCATGTCATCTTTGTGGACAAGTCGGGCATTTCAAGCTTAATTGCCCGAATGGAGATGTTGAAGTGACGCAGCAGCCGAGGCAGAGTTTCCAGAGGTCAGAAAGACCACAGGCCAGTGGTGGCAGAGGATGAGGACGCGGTCAAGCATCTCAGGAAGGATCGTCTGCTCAAGGAAGTAGAGGTCGTGGACAACAAGCAACGACTCGATTCTATGCTATGAGTCAGCCAGAGGAGATAGTCAACCCGCGAGTGGTGACAGGTCAGATGGAGTTATTTCATTCTGATATGTCTTCTTCTTGCTTTATATCTGTTCTGGTTGACCCGGGTGCTACACACTCTTTTATCGCCTATAGTATGCTTGAAAACTGTCGTTTACCTATTAGCTGTAAGAAGGATAGCTTGTTGTTAGAAACCCCTCGTGATGGTTCCTCTTTGCTTCGAGAAGAGTGTCCATCTTGTGTTTTGTCTTTTTTGGGACATCGTATCCAAGTGGATCTTATACCACTTGATATGCATGGTTTTGATGTTATCCTTGGGATGGATACCTTGGAGAAATATAAGGTTGTCTTGGACTGTGGTTCCAAGCAGGCGGTGTTTGATGTTGCTGGAGAGAAGTGGACCTTCCAGGGAGATAAGAAGATTCTTCCGACGTGTTTGGTATCAGCTATGGTGGCAGACAAGTTGTTACGACAGGGATGTGAGGCGTTCTTAGCTCACATGGTGGATACCGTTGTGGTTACCAAGGTGAAAGGTCCTAGTCTTGAGGAGGTGTCAGTTGTTCGAGAGTTTGCAGACGTGTTTCCTGAGGAGTTTCCTGGTGTTCCTCCACCCCGAGAGATTGATTTTGAGATCAATCTGGTTCCTGGAACACAGCCAGTGGCACAGTCATCATATAGGATGGCTCCAGCGGAGATGGCAGAGTTGAAGAAACAGTTGCAAGAGTTGTTGGAGAAAGGTTTTATCCGACCGAGTACGTCACCGTGGGGTGCTCCCGTGTTGTTCGTTAAGAAGAAGGATGGTTCGATGCGGTTGTGTATAGACTACCGGCAGTTGAACAAGGTCACAATCAAGAATAAGTACACGTTGCCAAGGATAGATGATCTGTTTGATCAGTTGCGTGGTGCTACAGTGTTTTCAAAGATCGATCTACGGTCTGGATATCATCAGTTGAGGATTAAGGCGGATGACATACCAAAGTCAGCTTTTAGGACGAGGTATGGTCATTTCGAGTTCATGGTTATGCCGTTTGGGTTAACCAATGCACCTGCTGCTTTTATGGATCTGATGAATAGAGTGTTCCATCTGTTCTTAGATCAGTTTGTTGTAGTCTTTATAGATGATATCTTGATCTATAGTCGGGACAGGCAAGAGCATGAGCAACATCTTCGTCAAGCGTTGACTCTTCTTCGTCAACATCAGTTGTATGCCAAGTTCAGTAAGTGTGAGTTCTGGTTGGAAGAAGTGACTTTCTTAGGTCATGTGATATCTGCTGAAGGAGTCAAAGTAGATCCAAAGAAGGTAGAATCCGTTGGGGATTGGGAACAACCGAAGACACCGACAGAAGTTCATAGTTTCCTTGGTTTGGCAGGATACTACCGGAGGTTTATCAAGGACTTTAGTGTGATCGCGTTGCCGATGACGAAGTTGACCAGGAAGGATGTACCTTTTGTTTGGGATGATCGATGTCAACAAGCTTTCCAGAGTTTGAAGGAGAAGTTGACCAGTGCTCCAGTGTTGATCTTGCCAGAGCCTGGGAAAAGCTATGTTGTTTTCTATGATGCTTCCAAGAAAGGTTTAGGTTGTGTGTTGATGCAGGAGGATCATGTGGTTTCTTTTGCTTCGCGACAGCTCAAGAAGCATGAGGAGAACTATCTGACTCATGACTTGGAATTGGCAGTAGTGGTTCATGCGTTAAAGATTTGGAGACACTATCTGTATGGGGAAGTGTGTCAGATCTTTACGGATCATAAGAATCTGAAGTACATCTTTACACAGCAAGAGTTGAACATGCGACAGTGACGATGGATGTAGTTGATCAATGATTACGACTGCACTATCGAGTATCATCCTGGTAAGGCAAATGTGGTAGCTGATGTGCTTAGCAGAAAGTCTTCTTCTCTTTCTTCAAAGAAGGCACAGTTGAGTTCTCTGGTATGCCATAGGCGAGATATGTTTGTTTCTCTACGACAGATGAATGTGCAGATGGAAGTTTCTTTGTTGTCTGGTCTTTTCACACAGATGCAAGTTAAGCCTATGTTGAGACAGCAGATCAAGGATGCACAACAGACAGATGATGCGATATAGTTGATTAGATCAGAGTTCGGCAGCGACAAGCATGATGGGTTTCATGAGTCTGAGGATGGGCTAGTTTGCTATCGTGACAGGATGGTGGTTCCAGATACTGATAATCTAAGGGAGTTGGTGCTTGAGGAAGAACATACGTCGATGTATGCGATGCATCCAGGTGTCACCAAGATGTACCATAGTCTGAAGGACTTGCATTGGTGGCCCGGTTTGAAGAGAGATGTAGCTGAGTTCGTGGTGAGATGTGCGGTGTGTCAGCAAGTGAAGGCTGAGCATCAGAAGCCGGAAGGTACGTTGCAACCTTTGCCGATACCGCAGTGGAAATGGGATCATATAACCATGGATTTCGTAGTTGGTCTACCCCGGAAAACTAGGAATCATGATTCCATTTGGGTGATAGTGGACAGATTGACGAAGTCTGCCCATTTTCTACCAGTGAAGACGACATATACAGCTGAGAAACTAGCTCGAGTATATGTGGATGAGATTGTACATTTGCATGGAGTGCCAACAATGATAGTTTCTGACAGAGGTCCTCAGTTTACGAGTCATTTTTGGGAACAATTGCACAGAGCATTGGGAACGCAGTTGAGGTTCAGTACAACTTTGCACCCGCAGACAGATGGACAGTCTGATAGGACTATACAGATTTTGGAGGATCTTCTTCGAGCTTGTGTCTTACAATTTCTAGGCAACTGGGATGTACATCTGAGTTTGATAGAGTTTGCCTACAACAACAGTTATCAGTGGAGCATCTGGTTGTGTCGCCCGGCAGAGCTGATGCTTATGTCACCCATGTTGATTGGCCTTGGTTGGTGGACACTTGGTGCATATCTTGGACAAGTGTCTCTTAGTGTGCTAGTGTGTTGGCTTGAACCCTAGGACAAGTGTCCCTTGGGTGGATGACACATAGCATGGATGTACCTTGGTTTCTCCTCCCCTTATTTCTATATAGGTAGCTCTTTTCCTTGCCTTAGCTTCCTTTGATCTTTTGGTCTCTCCTCCACCTTAAGTGCACGACACCCCTCTCCTTCTTGCTTGTGTTGGCTGATACACTCCCTTGGAGTTGAAGTGGTGGCCGATACACCTTCTTGGAGAAGCTTGGTGGACGATACCCTTGGACCTTGGAGTGCTTCTTCTTCCTTGGAGCTTGGAGCTTAAGGCGGGTTGAATAAATTCTAACCCTAACTTCATTACCTCTTGTTCTTCTTCTTGTTCTTGTTCATAAGTTAGTAGCTTAGATTTGTACCTTGCTTGTGTTTCCTTTGGTGTCCAATATCCCCTTAGGGTTTAGGGTTTCTTTGTAGCTTAGTATACCTTGTGATCTAGGGTTTGTGCTCCCTTGAGTTGGAGGTTGAAGGTGACCTAGGGTGGGCGATACCCCTTCTTTGTTGGTGTGTTGGACGATATCCTTTTGAGTTGGATGACATGGTACCTTTGTCTTGGTGATGGACGATATGGTACCCTCCTTGATGGACGGTATGGTGTGTATGATCATGGTGTTGGGTGATACCTTGCTCTTGTGTTGGGCGATAGGGTGAACTAGGGTTATGTTGGCCGATATGATGGTGACCATGATGGGCGATAGGGTTCCTCTTGTGATGAGCAATACCCTTGTTCTTCTCATGGACGATAGGCCTTAGTATCTTGGTGGACGACAGGGCCTAGTTTGGTGAGTTAGTTGGGTTGCACGATATGCAACATGGTGCTGGCCGATAGCCCTGACGGGCGTTACCTCTTGGGTTGTGACGCGCGATAGAGTTGGGTTGTGACGGGCGTCACGCCCCTGGTTTGGGTATGTGTCGGCCGATAGGCCTGGATAGGTAGTTGCACGTTTTAAGGAGTGTTTCCTTCTCTCTTTCCTTCTCTCTCTTGTCCGTTGTGAGGTTGTTAGCTGGGTGTTAGCCTTGAGTGCCGGGCGTCATGATGAGCTGTGACGGGCGTTGCCCGATAGGGTGTGACACGCGACACCCCTGAAGCGCGACACTCCTCTCTTGTGACGCTATGTCGGGCTGGGCGCTGGGTGCAACGCAGCGTTGCTACCTTCCCTGCCCAAGCCGTGTGAGCTAGCTATAGTGAGGGTTGTGAGTTGTAGTGAGGGTGGTATGGTTCTTTAATGACGGTTTCTAGTGTGATGGAAGTGGATGCTTATGCACCAATAAACGATAGTGATGCCTTGATTAGTAATGATAACAATGATAACATTAATAGTGCTATTGATAGCAAAGATATTAATAATGTAAATGATGGTGATGTCTTGTTAGTAGTGGAAGCAATAATAATGTTAATGATGATGCTAAGTGATAGTTACATTAATAGTTTGCTTAATGATATAACAATAAAGATAATAGTGGATGATGATGCTGATAATAGTAATGATGGTAACAAGAGTAGTAATGACATGCATGATGTAAGTCTTATGCTTACTTGTTAATGGCAATGTTAAATGCTAGTTACATTAATGGTGGCTTAATGATAAAGATAATAATGATGATGATAGTGGATGGTAACAATAATGACATTGGTAACAATAGTGTTTGCTCTGTATACTCAACATGATTTCTATATAAAGTGAATACCTTGATTGTTTGTATAATCTTGAGATAAGGGTGAGCATGAATATGGTTTTTTAATGATGTTCTTAATACACTTGATCACCAAATAGTGTAAGCCTAATAAGTAGAGTATCTTGAATGGCATATCATGATAGTAGGTGTAGTCCTTATGTTGAAGCTATGGTTATTGTGTATCCTAACCATGCAGGTGATGTTTAGCCATGAAAGGGCTATGTGACACATGTGATGAGTAACATTACTTTGATAGTTATTCTATGAGATTATATGTATGATGTGTTTGTCCCACGATGATGATGTGAGCCTTGAGAGGCAGTGACAGTAAATGATGAGGGATTGAGATCCCGTGGTATGTGATGATCCTAGATATGGATCTGGATGGTTGGCAAGAGGCCAAGTGGTAACATGTGATGTGGGATCCTTGTGATGGATCAGGTTCATGTGGTTTCCATAATAATATAATGTTGTTTACTTTCTGTTATGTTTTGCATGTTATATAACTTGGTTGAATCCTGCAATCCATCTAAAAGATACTAATTAATTACAGTGGAATTATATCATGTAGTTTGCCCTGGCCATAGATCCATCATTGTCAGGACTTGGTGATGGTGAAACGGGTTCTCCTACGGGATCACCTCGAAGAGCATATTGTTGAATATGTGTAGGTTGCTCCTAGCCTGAAAATGAGGAGGTAAGAGTGTAACTTCGGTTGCAGACTCAGATACATATGTAGAGCATGGTGAACAGGCCCATGGCTCAGGATATGTGATGTGAGGAGCATGAATACATTCATGGCTCAGAGCACGGTGAACACGCCCGTGGCTCAGTTGTACTAGCACCGAGACATGTACCAAGGCGGGCTAGAGTGAGGGTAGCCTATGGAGCTGATCATGTGGCTTAGACCACTTCAGCATGTGACTAAGGTCATGTTTGTGTTCTACTCATGTACTGACCACGAGGTGGGAGGTCGTGGAGTCCGGCTCTTCCATTGACCTTGTATGGCACCGGCTTTAGGCATCGCAGCCAGAGGTTGGATTTGAATGGTACGATTCAAATCCTTGGGGCATAATAATACGTAATACAACCGTTTAGTATTTACTGCTTAGGATAAACACGAAACATTGGTTGAGGCCTTGTTTGTTTAGTTATTTCTGTTATATCTGCAAGTTACTTCTATATTCATCAGGTATGTGATAATATGTCGTATCTTGATAATCAGGTTATGTGGTAATATATCTTGTTCTGATAATCATGTTACATATATATTATCTTGTCAATCATGTTCCATTGAGATATATCTGGTTATATGCTTTTGAACAGCTGGTAAGCTTGTCAGTAAGAATAGCTTTGCTTTATATAAACTACTCATGTTGTATCTGTTAAATAGTTATCTATTGTTATTGTTTATCTTACTGAGGTTCTGTAGTTGCGATGGGGAGTTATGTTTCCCGCTGGGACAATTGTTCAATTGTCTCACCCCGCTGGTTTAACCCCTTTTTAGGTGGTCGAGGTAGATGTGGTCGTGGTCGTGGTGTTGCGACCGAGCAGCTTGAGGAGCAGTAGAAGGCAAGCATTGGACATGCTGCTATTTTGGATGTTTTGTAGTAGAGTCTAGAGTCATCCCTGTACTCTCAGGTCCTTGGCAGTGTTTTGACGATGTTTTATGATGAACGATCGATGACGTTTGTATATCTTGCTGTTGGCCGGATGCGGGCCTTTATGTATATGAACAGGTGGTGATCTCATGTGATGGATGAATAGCTGTTTCTGTAAGCTGTAGACACGTATCAGATCTCGTGTATGTATATATATGACATGTTTCTGTGCAGGATGAGGAATGGAAAGTAATAGTTTCACAGTTTATCTGTTTTCCGCAATCGGTTTTAATTAACCCGTATTTTCATAATCTGTGGTTATGGTGATTTCTGCACGTTTTCGCGTAACACCTCATTATCTATATGATAATGGGATGTGTTGCCACAGTTATGTACTATACGTCTTGTACTATAATGTTGTACAAAGAATAAAATATTTGCGATACCCAATCTACTGTATTTTGAATGAGTGGAGTTTAATACTATACTTTTTGACATTTACTATAGTACTACTATATTTTTTAAATACTAATATATTGTAAAATATGTTTTCAACAGAGGAGAATCATCATCATTAGGACATGAGAAAGAACTGTTAATATTATACAAATGCGGCTAAAAAGTTTTTTTAGTATTGTACATCTTGTATTGTACGCCTAGTATTGTACGTCTTGTACTGTAATGTTGTATTGTACTTCTTGTACTATAACATGTGATTGTTAGTATCATACTTCTAGTACAATGTGTCTGTTAGTGTTGTACTTCTTGTACACAATTTTGTCAAACACCACATTTTAAGTGCATGAAAATTTTATTGCTAGTATTGTACTTCATGTACAATGTGGTCGAAAATATTGTAATTCTTGTACTCAAGTCTTAACAATCATTTTGAATGTATACCAAATGTGACAACTAGTATTGTATTTTTGTACAATGTGATTGTTAGTACTGTAACTTTTGTCATTAATGTATAATGAAAGGCATTAAGGATACATTCATTAGTGTTAGGTTATTGCAACTTAGGTTTTAGGTCAACATGACCATTTTATTTAACTTATTCATCCTTAGCATGCATTAATTATGAATTATAACCTTACTCATCATATCATTAGGGTTTATTGGTTCATGACATTATTAACATCTTACTTATTGAAAATTAGCATTGATATTCATATTATGTGCATTGGATGTACATTAGGGTTCAAGCACATTTATTCCTTAGATGATAATTATATGTTTATTAATATGTAAAAAAAGCATGTTAGGGTTACCATGATTACTTGTTTGGAGAACACTAAGCACAACAACCTCCTAAGCATGGAGTTAGGGTTTCTAAAGATAGATTAGATAGACTTCAAGATGTTATAGGGTTCCATCCCACTAAAGTGGATTTCATCCTCAACATCTAACCACTCAAACATCATCAACTAACTATCCTCCATCCCTTAAAGACTTTGACCTACTACACTAGGGTTAAAGGATAAGTCTAACTAAACCATTATCAAGATCCATCACACTTCCATTATGCATTCTGATATCTTTCCAAACACTCAAACTCTAAGGTCTAGGTTCTAGGGACAGAAGGAAACTATCTTGGTATCCATCCTCAAACAAACCATCATACATATGAAACTTAGGGTTCTCAAAGATATCCAACATATATGTTTAAGGTTACTATTGCCTAAAAGTAAACTATTTAGTGCAATTCGTATCAGCGCATGCCAGGCCGGTATCATATGGGCACGGGAGTCCTCGTATACCAAGCTAGTGGTGCGGAGGAAAATTTTGCCAGCCCCCGAAACCCTGATCCTTTCTAGACACCCTTGCTTCAAGTGCATGCCCTAATAGTTGCCTAAAGGCAAACCTAAACAACATCAAGTTATGTATATTTTAATTATAAGTATTTTAGGATTTTATTCATCAAGGTTCGAATGTGGAACTATTGGTTCCTAGGTCAACCTATCATCAAGGTAGATCAAATATAGGGCAAACATGTAACTTAAGGGAAACTATGCAAATCTAGGGTTCTAACTAGGGAGACAAACTGAAATAGTCAAAGATCTGACTACCATTGGCTCTGATATCATGTTGTAAAAAGGTGAAATCAATCAACCTCTCTACTAATAACAATGGTAAACAAAACTCAATTTGGATAGCAGCGGAAGATAAAATTTTGACTATATTCAATTTAAAATAAAGTGTACATGCTTTATACAAAAAGAGGATCTAAGTAAAGGGAAACTAGACTACTGCACTTTTGTCTCCAAGCAACATATTTATCAGCTAGTCCATGTCAACGCTAAGGTCTTTATGCCATATCCATCACTTTTCTCCACATCTGGGTGGTTGGGAAAGCACCCAGCAAAAGGGAAGGAAAATAAAAGTATGTGTCAAGAAATAATACAAACAAAAAAATTAAAGAAAATTGAAACAAGTACAATACTCATAGATTTGTGAAAGAATATTATGTGGGAAGTAACAAAGAGGTATTTACAAACAAGGTGTTTAACAAATACAAATACATATTACATTGTACATATAAGGAAGATTATCAAAACATGTTAGTATTGTATGTGTCGTACTGTACATCTTGTACTGTACGTAAAATTTGAGCTTAAAATGATAATGATTATGAATGAGTAAGGTATGCAAAAGTAATGGTTGTAAAATACTGTATATATGATTAAAATTTGGAAGTTGTATTGGTGTGTATATATAATGGTGTTAGACACAACATATGAAACAAACTGTAAAATAAAAAGTATCGATAAATGTACATACAGTACATGTGTATTTGAGAATAAATATGAACTGAGAAAAATCAAGAGGCAATAGAGATTTTTACAAAAAAAATATTGGACGAAATTAGAATGAAAAAAAATTAAATCTAATAACTTCTTGTAATCTGTATTGGATGAGATATCACATGTGTAAATATTTGGAGAGTGGATATAATAACTACACTCTGCATGCATGTTGCATTACTTTTTCATGGTAATAATATAAAACATAGATTGCAGGTGCCGGATGCATGTAAACTCACATTTTCCCATGCTACGGATATGTCAGCGAGTGGGTAAGTATACATGGCTAGAAATTTCCATTAATTAGGTATGTATCAATAGATGAAATTATAAATGAGGTAACTGAATGAACTTAATTGCACAGCATGGGGAAGTAGTAATTTGTTTTATTAAAAATCTATCCCAACGCATGTCAAGGGCAGGTTTGGATCATGATTTAAATTAGATAAGAAGGTCTAACCTCATATCTCCCCTAAGGGCATGGCAACACACGCCATGCAACCCTAAGAATGTAACTAATCTTTAGTTTGCACTTAAACTATTAAAACTTATGTCCATGACATCTTATTTACATGCTTTTCATTATTTGGTGGAGGATTCCTTAATCCTTATTACTCTTATCCCAACCACAAGAGGGGTGTGAAGAGAGAGAGAAACCCTAATATCTTAATTTTTATTCAATGAATGAGGTAGAGAAGGGATGAAGATAGATGAGAGAAGACCTAGAGGTATCTTATTTCGAGTCAAATCCTCTGATTTTGGCCAGACAGTCACATAGATCTAGGAGTCCTCATTGACCGACTAGCGGGGTGAAGGATAATATTGCCAGCCCCCAGATCATGATCCTTTTCTAGACACCTCCATCATTGGAAAACCCTCTAATAATTCCCTTGGGCTCTAAAGAGTTTATAAATTTAATAATTATTAGATATTAAATGGAAAACCACTGCACTGATACCAAATATAACGACCCCGCTTCTCGGTTACCCCCAATTAAGGGAGACCAAGAGGTCAGAGGCATTATCCCAAAATAGGATCAGTGGTTTTGCAAATAATCAATAATGATTAATAAATTCTACAACCACTAAGCTTTAAAATGGAATAAAAAATTTCTTTTCTCATACCTTGAAAAATATAGGAGATGAGGGTCTTTACCACATATAACATCTATCTATCTAAAATCCTCTATTCTTTATTAAGCTTTATTCCATCATTGTCACTTTAAAGGAATATCCATTTTCTTGATAAACCTAAAACACCGACAAAAAAATGACGGTCAGTATAACAAATTATACTGGTATGTAGAGGAAACAATAATCTTGCATTTAATTGTAACAACATACCGTAAGAAATTATGATTTAACAAAGCAAACTTTACATTTTAAACATGACTACTCAATCCTTACGTACCCTAGCCTCTGTGTTGTCCCTACAGTGGACATGAATACTACCTCTCATATGGTAGATCTCAATTAACCCACATGATCCTACCTCATAGGTAGATCAATACCCAGGGTTGTGGAGTCACATGGCCCTACCCAAAGGTAGTCCAATCCCTGACTCATGATAACCTGATGGCCCTACCTTGCGGGTAGCCATGTACTATGTTATCTGATAACCTGATGATCCTACCTCGTGGGTAGACCATGTACTAGGTCATCCTTTTCATCATTAACAAATATACAAAGGAGGACCAGGATCTGAGCTTGTCATGCATGTATAATCATGGTGATAGTAACAATCACTTTATAGTTGCATGAAATAAAAGTCAATCAAGCAATTATTTTCACGCAACCGTTAAAACCTTAGGAATTGCCAGGAAACTAAAGCAATTGAATCATAAGCATAACTCCATACATGATTTGAAGCCTCAAATATAAACAAGATATCCAAAACCAATAAGATGTCCAATCAAGCAAGCCAATCTATCAATCTAGCAAACATTGACCCTGAAAAGATGTTTAACACCTAGTTGTTACCATCACATACCAACAACTCTTTACTGGCATGGGACACCAGTCTAAGGTTTCTAAGTCTCATTAGTACACATTAGGGCTTCTTAGATCAATTTCTCAAACTTTATCTTTTTTTAGGTCAAGGAGGACATCAATCACATGCTTTTTCGGTGTCCACAAGCCTGGGAGCTATGGAAGGACTGCTCACCGGAGATCCAAAACAAGGTGAGAGCAGCAGAATCTAAAAGGACAAACGAGGCTGTTGCCGACATCACTTGGACGAGTTCGATTGAGGAGGACGAGGTACTGATTGCTGCACTCTGGACGAACTGGATGCGTAGGAATGATCAGGTATTTGGGAACAAGATGAGACCACCTTCCCTTGTTCACCGCTCCCTGCTAGAGCTACTGAAAGGGCACCGAACAGCAATCCACAGCGGCAGTCAGCAGACGCACGCACGGGCGGCGCAGCTGTGGTCACCACCGGAGCCGGGCATGGTGAAGATGAATTGCGACGCAGCGGTAGAGTGGCATGGACATGACGGGGCCGGGATCCTGTGGAGGAACAGCAATGGCGAGACCATCAAGATGGCGGGATGCAGGAAGCCAACGCTCCAGAGCGTCCTGTGCACTGAAGCCTGGTCCATTCTGGAAGGTATCAAGTTGTCAAGGGACCTGGGAATACAACGACTGGTAGTTGAATCCGACTCGGAGACGGTGATCAAGCACATTTTAAAGGGAACAAGGAGAGCTGACCTGCTGGGAACCCTACTCAACAACATCCACCTGCTCAAGTATTCCTTTACCGAAGTGTCTTTCTGTTTCTGTAGGAGGCATGCTAACGAGCTAGCACATTCGCTTGCACACAAGGCTGTCTCAAGTAGTAGTAGTGTTTTTTCCTTTTCCGGTTCCTTCCCTTCTGTTAATGTAGTTCCTTTTGAACCATCTTCTTATTATTAATATAGCAAGCGGTTTACCCTCAAAAAAAAAAACCCTAAAACAACTTTTCTACTCATAAAAACCCTAATTGCTTAAACTATCCACATTAAGGATCTTTTATACTCAAATTGACTTAGGATCATCATATCTCTATTTATTCATGGATTTGAAAAATTAAAATCATTAAAAGTCATCATCACCTAAGTTAGGGTTTTTGAGCATTTTAATGCATATTTAGGTACATGGAACCCCAAATTGAGCCAATTATGTATAAAGATCATTCTTTCATATCTAAATCATCCCTTTTTTAACAACAAATAAATTTCCACTGTAAACATCCATATAACCCTTCCCAAATAATTAATCATCAAAATCTAGGGTTTTTCATTAATAACAATATTAAAGGTGACAACTTTAAGCACTTTTTGAATTGCAAACTGAATTAGGCATCAATTATATTTTTATTGAATTTCTTGCATTTTTCAGATCAATTTCATATACATGTTTGCTATTTTTGGATGTTATTAGCATTTTCTATAATTAAAACAAGATGTATAGTTTTACCTCTCATCTGGCCACGTTTCACCTTCCTATTGGTCGGCGCTTTGGTCCTTCGCGGCTCTCATCAGTGGGGTCCGGATCTTAAAACATAGCCAAAAGTCAATTTCTCCCTTTCCTTCACATATGCCGGGGCAAGGAGGTCTTTTCCTCCTTTCCCCTTCTTCTTCCTCACTACAGTCCCCTCGTACAGGGATGTGCCAAACCACGGTCAACAACATGGTTGACCTTGCACTCTCGACCCTCAATCCACAAAGTAGCACTTCGCACACCTTTGCCCGGTCCTCCCGAACTTGGCCGTGCTTGCAATTCCCCCATTGGCATGCTGGATGGCTAGAACTGGGAGGATGAACTCTGATAAAGCAAGTAGACGGGCGCAAGGGTGAAGAGAAAGCTCTAGGGTGGAATTCCTATCCAATTTGTGCTCGTGAAGGCTAGCATGACCTTCCACAGACGATTCTATCCCTATTGGGGAATCAAAGACCCTCTTTTATAGGGGTGTTCTCCCGACGTTGCCCCATTTGAAGAGGATTTAGGTGAAGATTCTAGGGCTTCCCAAACCACCCCAATCCAAGGTCGATTGGGTGTGAAATTCCTCCTGAAGTCAGCGAGATTGTTTCCAAACTTGCACATGAACCAGGTTGTGAGAGAATCTAGGAAAACCTGAACGCCTCTTGTTTCCCGATCCTGCCTGATGTAGAAGACAATCCATGCACCTTTGGATCTTAATCCAAAGGCTTCCATGCCACACGCCTGATTTTTATTCAAGTTTTAATATCAAAATAATCGGGAAAATAAATGTGACATTTATTGATATCCACTGACTTTAGGAAACTTTAAAATTTATATCTCCCAAACCATATGTCCTATTAATACCAAATTTGAAAGGAAAGTCCAGAATGACTTAGATTACTTGTTTGCAAAGTTTCAGACTCAAACTCAAATGTATGAGAGACTTTTCTTCATATGCAAGTTATCTCTTGATAATGCATATTTTATACATTATTTCTCTCTCTTAATCTTTTATTTTCTTTATTTGGATTCCTTTTACCATTAGAAACCATATGCACTCAAAGTCTCATCCCTGATGATTCCATTATCCATATTTCCACATATTTCTTATATTATCATCATTATCTCAATTTCTTTTCTTATTTATGCATCATTTGATTTCTTCTTTTCCTTTTAATCATATTGGACTCATCAAAATCTTATGGTCCACAAAATCACATGCACAAATAAAATATTGCAAAAGGGAATCCATCTAATACATATTTTCATACAAATTCTCATAATCATACATTTATTGGGGAAATTACATTTCCAACCATATGAACCCAAAATTGGGGTTGTAACATGTTATGTCTAACTACCACCTAGATCTTCGTTCTTGGTTAGATGGTTGTTATTCCTATTTATATCTTGATTTGTATACTAAGCCTCTATATACTTTCTATATATAAAATTATTAATTCTCTCCTTCATATGCTCACGTCGAATGTAACTCGAGGTTTCCCTATTACCATGTAATATGTTAAACAAGTTTAGGATAGTTTTAATTTATGTTATGGAAAAGAAGCCATATAACACTAGATGAACTGACCGTTCTAGAAGATAAATCAATCGACTGGAGGACCAAGGAAGACAAATTATCAGAGGAGCCGACCGAATACTGGTGGCCCAACTGACTAATTGAAGGTGTATAGAAGTTGGTTGGATCAGAGACCATATGATCGTTTCGAAAGACCAACTGACCGACCAGGAGGCAAATTGTTATAACCTCATTTTTCTAAATAGTGTAATGAGATGTATAATTCTCTTTTAATGATAAATGAAATTAATGGTTGATTTATTTGTTTGAATTGATGAATTTCATGTACAATGGCCTTGATTGAATGTTAATGGGCTTAGTTGGCCATTGAGCCCAATTGAAAAGAAAAGAGAAATAAAAAGAAAAATGATTTATCAAATAAAAGGGAAAATATAAGAAAAGGATAAATATTAAAGGATAAGGCAAAAGGATATTTCCCAATGGGAGATTTCATACCTTTAGGGTTCCTTAAGGACCAAGGGACTCGAGATAATCAAATAATGGCAAAGGAAAAATAAATATTAATTAAAATCAGTTTAATTAATGGATAACGTGGATGAGAAGGAAACACTATCATCCGTTAGAATTTGACTTTCAAATTTAATACTTGGTTAGATAAGGATAAGATGGATTTGCTTATAATTTTTGAGAGAAAAATGTTAATCAAGGAGAGAGAAACAAAATTTCCAAGTTATCATGTTAAAACACATTTTTAATCCAATTTTGGGATAATTGGATTTCGGGGAGCGATGACGGCCGTTGGACGACCTGCATGGTCAGGGGACCATAGATCTAAGGGTAGCCATGCATTGTCTACCACGAGTCATAGAGGGATTGGGAGATGAACTCGGAATCCAATTTCGCATCGTCTGAGATGATAATTTGAAGAGTCAACCAGTCCATCGACTTCGGGAGAGTAATCCGAAGAATCTTGACCCTAATTTGATGTGCTATCGTCGACAAGGAAAGAAGTTCCCAATCTGTTGGACTCCTACATCCAACCCTATATATAGGAAGGGTATTTGAGAGCACCATCATACCCAAAGCCTACCCTAAACTCTTCGGAGAACGACGATGAGACAATTGACGAGTTCAATTGAGCGTTTGACCCTGACCTTCCCCCTCTGCAACCTACCAACCTCACCGGAGTTCCGACGACCTACTAAGTGTGAAGGCATGATGTGAACAAGCAATTGAGTGGCTCAATGAGTTCGGGTGGCAGTGACAAAGCTTTTGAGAACCTCAGTTTCGTTGCTGGTGGCCTGGAGCTCGGAGTCAACCACGGGGTTGACCTCGACCCTGTACACAAGAGGAGGAAGATGACGACCAACGACCGTCCAATTGCGGTCCATCGTGATCCCACATGGAAATCCAATGAGCCAGAGAGGAGCCGTCTATCTTAGGCATGCATGATGAGAAGCATCAGATCCGAAGAGTGGATCACCAGTCAACAGATCAAACAACCACCAATTTTCCGGTAATTCACCTTTCTACTCAAATATTCTAGGAAAAGGCTTTTTCTTGTAAAAATCATAGAATCTACTACGAAACCCTAATGACAAAACTTTATACATGAAAGTTGATCAAAAAAATAAAAGGAATAAGATAAAAATCGTTTGAAGGCCTGAGTCCGTATCTTTTTGCAAAAGTATATTATTTTGATGAAAAAGGTATTAAAATTAGGTTAGAAACCATAATTAATGGTAATGGATAATTTTATGAGTAGTAATAGGTTAATTCGAGTATTATTAACCTTTTATATGATAATGTTGAATCTTAACCTGATTTAGATGATTAATTGCATGATTTAGGGTTTTAAACCTAATTCAGTGGTTAATATATGTAGAAACCCTAAAAGTGGATAAAAGAAGAGAAAATCCAAAAATATGAGAATATTTGGTTAAAATATTATATTAGGATATTTTATGAGAAGTAGATGAGAAATTTAGGGTTTGTGAGTAATTTTGTATAATTAGGGTTTGAGGGTGTTAAAAGTATGAAAAAATCCTAATTGCATATGAAACCATAAAAAGAGGGAGAAATCCTAAAAAGGAATAGAAACACTAAGAAGAAAGATGGTTTGGATAGATCTTGATAAAAAGGAATTATATGTTATTTCAAGATCCTTGTATTTGCTTGATTGGATTTCTCTTATTGGTTGATCTATCTCAAAGATCTGTAAAACATGTATGTGGTTATTTATGGTTAACCACTTTAGTTTCACGAAGGTTTTCCGGATGTTTGATCGCATTGAATGCAACCTATATGTTTGGATGTTCATATGTGAAAATTATAAAGACACTATGATTATCACAATCATGATATCATGTGTATTCTCCCACCTACATGCCACCATGATGTAAGATGCAATGAGGTCAATCCCAAGAGGGAAGACCCATGGGCACCATGAGTGGGGACCCCAGGCACCAAGATCAGGATAGAGAAGGTGGCCTATATTGCATGAAAAATGGGCACCATGAGAGGTGACCCCAGGCAAGAAGCTCAGGATGGAGAATGTGGCCCTAAGTCAATGGCAAAAGATAAACCCTAAAGAGGGTATTCCAGGGTTAGAGAAAAAGCGATGGAGTTTGACACATTGAAAATGTAAATTGAATTGTTAATTAGATTGATTGTGATAATTAGGTTGTTAGCCCTATGTGTGAAATTTGTATTGTCCCCACATACCGACATATTCATATATGTTGACCGACATTTTGTTTGTCGGAATTTTAGGTACAACATTGAAAAGGATAAACTGTAAAGTGACATATTGTGAAAATAAGAATTAAAGTCCAAGGAGGATTAGATAGAATAGATTCAAGTTGTGGATAGAAGTTAGATATCCAAAGTTTTTAAGAGGTATGTAAAGTTTCATTTTATACTAGCTTTCAGTATAGTTTGGTAGAATTTTATAATTATTACTGATTATTTGTCAAACCTTTGATCCGGTTTATTGGGATAACGACTCTAACCTCTTGGTCTCCCTTAAGTGGGGGTTACTGGGAGGCGGGGTCATTACACAAATTGACCGGTTTGAGAGTTGAGTTGATCATCCCAGATTGGTTCCAAGATAGATCTTCATCAACAACATGTTGTTACATATGAAGTAGACCTTCTGTGGTAGTAGTTCCTTATGCCTCCAAGGAATTATAATCGGTATAGCCATAACCATCACTAGTGTTTTATAATTGCATATTTCTTGCTTGTAGTTATATCATATATAGGATACATAATGTAAGTATGCGGTGATTGGATATGTATAAGCATTTATATAAATATAAAATCCCTCAATCAAACATATTAAGTTTAAGATGCTTTCCATAATCAATACACATAAAAAACATGATTGACTAAGCACAGGTTATTCCAAAGTGTGGTGTGGTGTCAAGCTCGTGGAAGTGTGATGGTAGTTATGTGGGCATGTCAAAGAAGGGGCACTACTATCATGTTGGCTTTTGGGTCAAACTTAACTAGGTTGTCTTAATGAGATTAAGTACCTAAAAGCTTGTAGATGACTATGACAGAGAGTTGCCTCTTACCATCTATTGAAGAATTGCATGAGATGCAATTGGTAAAAGTTGCCTACCTTAATAATTGGTTATGGACGTTGGTGTCAGCCAAGTATTAACTCAATTATTTTGGGTCTTGGATCACTAGAAGGTGGTATGCTGCAATCTTACGAATTGATATGTGAGGGATATCAATTTGAACAAAATAGTGGGAGAAATAATTAATTAAAAGACTTATTAATATTGTCAAACTTATCAAATCAAATCAAAGAATTGTTTTTCACATAAGTTGAAAATTTATTTCGTAGAATCCAACTTGCAAACACAAACACATTTTCTTTGCAACCAGTCCTTGAGAAGGGCAAGTTGAACAACTTGCACGACTGGTTTAGGATATTGAGGACCTTCTGAAGAGACCATGTTTGTGTATCACAATGAACTCAACCTGAAACATAATGATGTATCAGAATGAAGGAATCACACCCTTTTAAGTCATTGCATGATTATCAATAAATCTAGCTACTCTTACAATTTCCTTTTGGGCACGTGCTTTACACCAAATAATGTATCATCTAAAATGGTTCAAAAGACACCCCATGAGATATGGCATGGGAGGTGTCCCGATATGTCTTTGTGAAAGATAGGATTGTAAGCTTTTAAAAGAAAATTATTTCTAGAAAACATTTGTCCATAAATGTTTTTTTGTTGAAAACTACTTTTATATTCTAATGCAACAATGAAATTGTTTGTTGACATGATGGTTGTTTTGTGATAAGAATTTAATTCCAAAGGAGAAAAGTAGAACTCGACAAGTTTGAGACCAACAAGAAAAACATTGAACCTAAAAGAGGTATTGTAGAACGATGGAGAATCACAATATGTTTTAGAATCTCAAGTTACTTAGATAACACAAAACTCATAGATCTACTAGAACATGCGTTGAGTTTGAAGAATTATGATAGCTTATAACTCAGAAAGGAGGAGAGTTGGTCATAATATGATGAGCCGACAAACCTACCTAGAAGCTATTGAGGGACCAAAGTCTGAGAAATGGCTTGAGGCCATGAGATAAAAGATGGATTCCATGTATACTGACAAGGTATTGTTGTTATGTATGCCCAGAGAGTCAATCATATGATGATTGGAATGTGGCATGAGAAACTTGATTTGATAATAATAAAGGTAATTCCATCTAATATTTGGTTCAGTCATTAGATGATGACAAAGATGTAAGTGGATGTCTAAAGAATGATTTTAATCAATGACATATATCTTCAAGTACATGACTTGAACAATGAGATCATATGGATGCTAAGAGTACATACATTCTTGTTATGGCCCTAGCTAAATATTAATATGGAAGCAAAATAGAAAATAGTAATACATAAGACTAGAGTGTGTGTTGACTGATGATAGAGTCTAATTAGTCATGATATAAAAATATCAAGTCTCTCACAAAGATACATGACAGACTCACTATGAGAGTGATAACATGGAGACCATGTAATGGTAGTCAGCATCATCTCTCACAGTGATAGTGGTGATTGTGGTTCACCTAAAGTCACTACACTCATCACATGTTGTTGTGTATACTGTGACATAATAAAATGTAATCCTGAAATATGGGTTGCCATAAAGGTGATGATTGGGTAGCTTTGACACATGGGGACTTTAGTGTGAATGACGCAGATGGAATTTGCCCCTCCTATAGGAGATTCATATCCAGTTCCTCTTGATAAACAAGAATGAGAAATTTATCTGTATCTAGCTGAAGAGGAGATCTTTTGTGTTAGATACAGATAATAGCATCTATGCACGGGTGAGGGAGGCGCGCTTGACTGAACCGTGAGTCTTGATGAGACAGATAGAGCTGGTGAGATGGCAAACTCCTGACCTGCATAATCTTAAGCTCAACCTCACGATCGGGAGAGATAGAGATAACCAAGGAGTTCTTCGAAGGTGGGTGGCGGGAGTTATAAGAAATCACAGGGCTAATATCTGCCTTGTATTCAGAGCTTGGCTCAGGAGTACGGATTACATACTTGCATATATGCAAGCGTGTGCTATCGGGTTGAAGATAGAGAGAGACCATGCATTGGTCATTTTGTGTATTGAGGTTGATGAAGCGTACGTGCATGACATCTTATGGAACAATGGGACAGAACCATGGAAGACGTCTTCGTTCGTTAGGGTGCTGCGAGAGGAGCTTGATTCTGCTATGATATATGGGTCCTTGGTTCACAAGGTCATCAACTCGATACCTCGTGAACTAGGGAAATGGGGAAGCATGTTGAATGAGCCATTCATTGCTTCAGATACACTGAATATACCACGTAGAGTAAGAGGTATGGCGGCTTTAGAGAAATGTAGAGTCCCTTACATTGTTTTGCAGAGTGTTGTTGGTTAGGTTGTTATGATGTATCTGGTTTTTTATTGCTTTTTACCTGTACTGTTATAAGCAGGAGCTGTAATTTTTGGATGATTGGGCCCACAAGAGGGGTGTGGGATGAATAAAAGTGACCCCTGTCTTAATTAAAAAAAAGGAACATGGATTGAATGTTGAGAGGTTTTCAATTCCATGCCTCAAGTTCAATTTGGATATCAGAGACAAAGGAACTATACAATCAATGCAATACTAATCATGGATTGTAGGTTGAAGTTGTTCTCCTACTTTTCAAATTACATGGGTAGCAATAATGTGTGACTAGGCACCACTCTTTGCTTGGGATTTAATAATTTGTTATGGACATATATTGCCAATGTAATTTTGGACCTATAGGGTGACACACACATGATACAGTTGGATTAAAGGATTATATTCATGAATGATATTTAGATTGAATGTTAAAGCTATTTAGGTATTCAATTAAACAATTAATCAACTAACTGGACTCAGAATCATCAAATTCAAGTGTTGGACTGACTATTTGGAGTGTCAGGTTGATTAGAAACTGAATTGGCTGAGTTTTTCTAGAACTGGGGCACGAGATGACTGTCTTGTGTGATGGTCATGAGACATCCATCTCGTATGGGTGAGACAACCATCTTGTGTGGGAGAGACAACCGCCTCGTGTTGGAGAGATGACTAGTTTGTGTTTGAGAGACGACTAGCCCGCATGAGCGAGATGATTAGTTCATGGTCACGAGATGACCGACTCACGTGAGCAAGATGCCAAATTCATGGGGAAATTTGATTACATCAGAGATTAGTGCTAATGTCATGTTGTGCATTAATTGGATTCAAATTCCCAATTTGATTTAGAATAGGAAACTATAGGAGACGACCGTATCACTCACAAGATGAACATTTTGCTGTGCGAGATGACCATATCTTAGTTCGTAGGTTCTACAACATTCATGATTACAGACCCTTCTACTCCCCCATTGATCAAGATCCCTGAACCAAACATCTAATATAAATAGTAGCGTACTGGGGGCTTCCCAAGACACACAATTAAGAATTGATTGCTCAGACAATTGTTGTGCTCTCTTTCTATGGTAACAATAGAGAGCCTGAGCAAGTCCTACCCGTTAAGAGAGGGATAGCAAGGGAGAGAACAACTAAGGATTAGTTGTGGGAGAGTATTTCAGCGACTAGTACGCTGACAGAAAGTGACAACTCCTTCCAGTTGGCTCTTGTAGTATAATGTAGAGTTCTAGGTGGTCCGCATGGACTACTCTAGAGGTAGGAGGCCATTGTCTATCGGTTGGAGGACAATGTCAACCTACAGTCCATGGTGAGACCGCATTAGCCGCTGCAGAAATTGTTCCAGTCTACTATCTGTGGTGAAGACCAGGAGCTGCACATACATCGTCCAAGAGCAACTAGACGATAGTTGCACATCTATAATGATGAGGAATATGTCTTTGGACTTTCTCTAGGACTAGGTATATCCTCGAAACCATCCTTTCCATTATATAATTCTTGATGCGATCTGCTGGTTTATGGGGAATATGACAATAAAATTTTTGTTTCTGCTACCTATTTTGTATGCCCTATTCCCAAAAATGGTATTAGAGCTAGGTCAGTCTACTATATTTTGAGATATTCGATATGATCGAATTTTGGTTTTATCATTTAATTATTGTATGTGATGCAAATAATTTCTTATCCAATAAAATGCCACAATAATCCCAATGTATATATATATATATATATATATATATATGTATATATATATGCAATTTACACGTTTCTCCCTAAATGAGAGTTCTGATGGTTGATGTGTAGCATGTTTATGGCCAATAACCCCTATTATCCATGCATGGTTGAGTGGTTGGTTAATCCTATTTTATCTCGATATGCATACTGAAATCTTATCTTTACAATATGAAGTTGATTCTTTCCTACCCTTGATCCCCTATAATGTAACTCAAGGTTTCTCTATAGTCATGTAATAGTAGGATAGTTTACTTTCCAGTTATGATAAAGAAGAAAGATGTTCTGATGATGCCAGCCAACCGTCTCGTAGACAAGTCGTCCAACTGGAGGACCGAGGAGAACCAGAAGGATGAGTCGAGTTGATCTCTTGGTGGAACCAATCGATCGATTGGAGGAGTCAGAAGATGGTGAATAGAAGAACCAAATGATTGGTGAGACGACCAAACGAATGGACAGGAGGCGATCTGATTGGTTTAAAGGTGGAACTGAACAACCTAGAGTAGCAATCATTGATCTTCATCAACAATAGGTTTCTACATTTGATGTAGACCTAGGTTGTGGTAATTCCTTGTGGCTCCAAGGAATTACATTAGGCTGGCTATAACTATCGGTTCTTGTTTATTGCATGTTTTCATTATGGGATATAGTATGTATATGATACATACTATATATGTGGTGATTGGATAAAGTATATATATTTATAAATACAAACCCCTCAACTAAAATATTATGCCTTTCACACTTTCCAAAAGTGTCTCACATGAAAATCTTGATTGACCAAGCGTAGGTTATGCCAAAGCATGGTGCGTTGTCTCTTTGATGGAAGTGTGGTGGTAGATATGTAGGTTCTGCAAAAGCAGGGTGCATATCTATCATATTGGCTATTGGGTCAAGCTTAATTGGTGATTCTTAGAGTGTCTAAGCCCAGAGGCATGCAGATGATCATGATAAAGAGTTGCACATATCATCTATTCAAGAATTGCATATGTTGCAATTGGCAAAAGTTGCCTACCTTAATGATTGACTATGGACACTGGTGTTGGCCGGGTAACTGTGGAATTGTCTTGGATCTTGGCTGACTAGAAGATTGTATGCTAAAATCTTCTGAATTTATACTTGAGGGTTATCCGTTTGAACAAAATAGTGGGAGCAATAATTAATTAAAATCCTAATTAATATCATTAACTTATCAAATCAAACAATTTAGAATGTTTTAAAAAGTTGCAATATTTCTTTTTTGAACCTAATGTCAAACACAAAAACAATTTATTGCGATCAGTTCCTTGAGAAGGACAAAATAGGATAATTCCACATCTCGTTTAGGAATTTAAGAAGTGTTCTCAATCAAGCAAAAGTTCTATGTCCTTAAAATACGAAATCCATAGCAACCCACTCCAAATGTGCCTAAAGGCTAAATGGATACTTATTGGAACAATGAAAATGATGCCATAGACATTGAGTACCTTATGATTTGTTGTATGAGCTATGAGTTTCATGAACAACATGAAAACATGGACATTCTTGAGATGGTAACACATCTTAAGAATCATGTAAAGAAAATAAGGTATAATGTTTTAAAAGAGCTATTTGAGTGCAAACCAACAAAGGGAGGTCTAGTAAAACTCCATGTGCTTAGTATGATTGTGCATGTGGACTGACAAGGATTTCTTGTAAATCAAGAGTTGACCATGGATATGATTATGCAAGCGTTGCATGAATCATGAAATTAGTTTATCAAATTCTTAGCATGTTGATGTCAAAGCAAGAAGGAAGAAGAACAAATCAATGATAGTGATCAATAGATGTGAGTCCTAGGGCAAAGGAAAGGCCAAGAAGTGTTCTAAGAATAAGCTAAAATCCAAGTCTTCTGCACTTAATATATGGAGAAGGGAAAGTGTAAAAGGAATATGTCTTTTTCACTAAATGGATTAAGTAAAGAAAGTGACACCACTGTCTCCTATGTGGACATTCGAAAGAACTAACCTCTTTATAGAGGATCTTAGGAAGAAGATGGAGATAAATATCTTTACTTCGAGACTTGAGAATAATTAAGCTAGAACTACATGAAGCAAGGGTTGCTACCTCTATAGTTGGAAGCTGTCATTCATGGGCACATTGTAGAATTAGTGAATTTTTATCATGTACCTTCAATTGACGAAAAACATCATATGTCTTGAGTGATAAGAACATTATGTTTCAATTCCAAAGATATGATATTTTTATGGCAATGTCCTATGTGTAATAATCTATATGTGATAGTTTTATAAACAAATATGTGTATGACACATATATTGAATGACTTGATGACTCAAACATTGAATACCTATATCATTGTCATCTAGAGAACCTAAATGAGAAATGCATGCATATGATGGTTATCAAGACACTTTTGGTTATTGAAACAATAGAGACATGCATATCTTATTTGTTGTGCAATATGAAAAAGTATCTTCACTAGATGGAGTGGGAGAATGACTATTATATTAGGCCATATACATATTGATGTATATAGACCGTTTAGAATAAATGCTAAAGGTAGTTGCAAGTACTCATTATATATTTATTGATGTTATCAGTAGATATGGATTTTTTTTAATGAATAACAAGTCTAAATCTCTTGAAATATTCAAGGAGATCATACATGAAGCACGTAACTAACTTGATAAAAGTATTAAAATACTTTGATGTGTCAATATTGAAATATTTTAAACCAATAGTTTGAGGACCTTCTTGAGATATCATGATGAACTCCACCTGAAGCACAATGATAGTGTATTAGAAAGAAGGAATCACACCTTGTTAAGTCATGGTGTGATTATCAATAAAATCAAGATAATCTTCCTAATTCTTTTAGGCACATTCTTAACACTAAAACAATGTACCATCTAAAATGGTTCAAAAGATACCATACAAAATATGGCATGGGAATTGTCCTGTTGAGTCTTTTATAGTGATTAGGTATGAATACCTCTATAACAAATACGTTTCTTAAAAGGCTTTGTCCACAAATCACATAAATGCTATTTTGTTAAATACTACTCTTATCCCAATCCGATTACAAAGTGTTTGTTGGTCTAGATGTTGCATTCCTAAAGAGGAACTTAGTTATGAAGGAATTAGTGGGAGTAAAAGTAGAACTCAAAATGTTTGAGAAAAATAAGAAAATATTGAGCCTAAAAGTGGTACAGTGAGAACAAAGAGAATCACAAGTTGTTGTGGAATCTCAAGTTCCTTATGTAACACACAGAAATCATAGTTCTAGTAGAACACACCTAGAGTTTTAAAGATAACGATATCTTATAACTCAGAAAGGTGGTAAGTTGATCATAGATGATGAGTCAACAAACTACCGAGAAGCTATTGAGGAACCATATTTTTAGAAATGGCTTCAGGCCATGGGATCAATGATGGACTTTGTGTACACCAATAAGGTATGACCTTACTGGATCCACCTAAAGAGGTAAAACCCATAGGGTGCATTTCGGTCTTTGTAAGAAGACCAACATGGAAGGGTATATTTGTTGCAAAGAGTTTCAAGAAAGTTCAAGGTGTTGAACATGATGAATTCTTTCAGCAGTTATCAATGGTTAAATCTATCTGGATCATGCTTGTTGTTGCATCTTAATAAGACTAATGAGATTTGGCATATGGATGTTAAAACCACATTCATTAACTGGAATGATTATACCTATGTGTACGTGATACAACTTAAGGGTTTTATGAATCCAATAGTGCA
The DNA here is from genome assembly GCA_963693085.1 of Alisma plantago-aquatica. NCBI lineage: Eukaryota > Viridiplantae > Streptophyta > Magnoliopsida > Alismatales > Alismataceae > Alisma > Alisma plantago-aquatica. The sequence goes on along the minus strand of OY856414.1, from coordinate 597,640,661 downwards.
AATAAAGTCTATAATTTTTGGATTGAAGCAAGCATCTCAGAGTTGAAATTTTCTATTTGACAAGATAGTATAAGGGTTTGACTTGACTCAGAATGAAGATGAAATCTATGATTACAAAATATTTAGTGGGACATATTTATATTCCACGTTATGAAGGGTAATAACATCCTTATCCTACAAATATTGAAGCCTAGCAAGGAAAGTACCTTCTCTATGAAGGGTTTAGGAGAAGCATCCTATATGATAGGAATTGAGATCTATAGAGATAGATATGTAAAGCTTCTTGACCTAAGTAAGAGAACATACATTGGCAAGTTGTCGAAGGGTTCATCATGCAAGAGTTAATTAGAGAGAACCTATCCATATTCCATGGAGTTAGTCTTACAAGATCCTAGTATCCAAGTTCTTGTAAAGAATTGGAACACATGGATAGATGTCATATGCATTTACACTTGGATCTATCTTGAATGAAATGTTATGTACTTATCATGTTATCTCATATGTATTGGAAATGATTAGTGGATATCCAATTATCTCCTATATATTGGACTTGAAAAGAGAATATCCAGTTATCTCATATGTACTGGACATGATGATAGGAGATCTAGTTATCTCATATGTATTGGACATGATGAGAGGACATATATATACCTACATAGTAATCTCGTATGTATTGGACATGACGAGAGGGTATATGTCAGATGCTAGTGAGAGTCACTGGACTACCATAAGGAACATTCTTGGGTGCTTGTAAATCATTTAAAGGATCAGTTCCTTGGTTATGGTAATAAGGAAGAGTTGGGTGTAAAAGGTTACACTGATGCAATCCTCCAAACTGACAAATTAATAATCGCAATCTAAATTTTTAGTTGACATTAAACAACAATTGTAAGATAGAAAGCATTCTAAGATAATGACATTTGTTCATATTTACAAAAGCAGTTGAGTATATTTGTGTTATGAGAACAACAAGGTTATAGTATGGATTTTGAGTTCATGTAGGAGAACTTGTGAGAGGTTCCAACCATTGATGACATAGTAGAAATATTGATGACAACAATGGAGCTACTAGATATGTTGGGAGTCTCAGATAGCATACTATAGCTCTCCCATCTCATAAGAGATGTCATACAATGGAGAGATGTGAAAAATGGCAAAATACCGACTTTAAGAAAATGATGCTAATCCCACTATAAAAGTGCTTTCACAGCAAAAACATGTTGGACATGTTAAGATCACTTGTAATATGGCCCGTGGGTGATTGTCTCTAAGTGCAAGTGGGAGTCTGTTGGTGTGGGCTCTGATCTCCAAAGTCCGAGATAAACACATAAACTTCGAAGTAAACATAGCGGAAGCGATTCGTTTAGCAGCGGAATACCAAAAATCAGCGGAAATTAAAACTTTTTGAGATAAGACATTGAAACCATAAAAACTCCTTTCATAGATTCAAGATAAACTGTTTACATCTCTGTTAATTACTTCTTGAGTAATTAAACACAGCATGCCACAAAATCTCAAGGGACGAATCAAAACTCAGACCATGACCCCAAGGACCTGAGAGTACAGAGGACGCATAGGACTGACTATCTATCTATATAACTCAGCAGTCTGAATCTCCACCTGAGATTTACTGCTGCTCCGGGTACTGCTGCTGCTGATACTGGTCACCTGGAGATTGGTCCCTTCGTCCTTGGCGACCACCTAAAAAGTTGAAATCTACGGGGTGAGACAATTTTGAATAATTGTCCCAGCGGGAGTTATAATTCTTCGCCAGAAACATGATTATTACAGAAAAGGAGAATAACAGTACACAAAGAAGTCATATATATTTTAAGAGTAGTTAGAACAATGTTTCACAGATTGTAATCTATTCCTCCTACTAGAAGCAAAGCATCTCTAAGTCAACACACATATCTCTTTTCTTTTAGAAATAAAAGGACATGTATAACATTTATTTATTATAAGTCCATCATCAAAACACTGGCTCTCTTCAGGCTTAGATCATATATCCATCACCTGGCATTATAATAAGGGATATCATGGCCTGTAGCCATACCCTTTTCTACAAGGTGTTAGGATTCCAAATCCACAACATAACTGTATGATTAGTACACATGAAATCATACTTAACCATACTTAAGTGACACAAGGGTTATTTACATTCATCACCCATAAGTCTGCAGTTAAGCCTTTCATAGGATTATCTTGTAATAGACTTTCACATAGTAACACTCTATATTAGGATCACATTTCATAATTTAACATTGGGATATCAATACCTAAACATCTTATCACTAAGAATCTGGAAAGTGAGAGTCCAAATCCCTAGACTAATTATAACATTTATTACCAATAACATATTATTTTATCTGGTCATCTAAATAACATGAACTTTGATGATCATCCGTGCATATTACTCATGACTCATTCAACCTATCAAACTCATAAGTTATCACTTATCAGATAGCATACATGTTTTTTAAAATTAAACATTAGAATAGCAGCTAAGAAAGAAGGATACTAAATGTAACAAGTCTAACTTACATCAATTACCATTTCTCAATTCTCTCATCACAAGTCATCTGTTAAGCATGACCTTGATGGTACTCATGGCTCTCACAGACCATCAATCTCATAAGTTTCCACTAACAGGGCACCAGGATATATCACTATTCATAAAGCTAAAAACATGCTTTCAATAAATATATCATCATCATCCATACCTAGATATGATCATCCTCATATAGGAACCTGCATGGTCAATTCAACTGATAACAAAAAATAATCATTTAAAGAAGTTGTATCTCCCTACTCTTACAAGAGCTAGGTTTCCCTGGTTTTCATCAAATAGTGTTTACTATTCACAATACATGTCATCACCCTAGAATTAGGGTTTACTATTCATCATACATGTCATCACCCTAGAGTTAGGGTTTACTATTCACCTAATGGTCAATTGATCTCATAACATCACCATGTATGTGAACCACCACCATTAAAGCCCTCAGATAAGATTAAGATTCATCAGTTATCATAATTAGGGTTTCCATGATCTCACTTAGTGGATCATACCCTAATCATGCACATTCATGTATATTGAAGGTATTTTACTTGAGTTTCCACCATAAATGGTACTTTCTCTCTCCTCTCACTAGTAGATGGTGATTACACCACTCTATATTAGGTTGGGTTAAGTCCCCTTTGATCTACATAAACCAAATCACCACTATCAAGTGATTAGGATTTGATTAGAACAAGGTATCACTTAATTGAACCTCTCAGGGGCATTAGGTAAAAAACATTACCCATTGATCATCATCATGGGTCGATTCATTAGTCACTTAGTCCCTTAGTATTTTAAGTTACCATTATGGTTTAGATTAGATCATCATTGAACCAATTATACCTTTAAGTGGTTAAGTATAAACAATCATGAAAATCTCCAATTAGGTTAGGGTTTAACCTTCAACCTTCAACCCATTTGAACCCTCAAACGAGTGTGGACTCACTGAGTTGAAACGGGTGTGAACCCATTTAAGATGAAACGGATGTGAACTCGTTTGAGAAGAAACGGGTTGAACTCGTTTGGATTGAAACGGGTTGAACTCGTTTGGATTGAAACGGGTTGAACTCGTTTGGATTGAAACGGGTTGAACTCGTTTGGATCTAAACGAGTGTGGACTCGTTTGGGTCTAAACGAGTGTGGACTCGTTTGGGTCCAAACCGCATGGATATGAAAGGTGATACAAAGGTCATGATTGAAAAGGATTTCTTAAGTTGAAGCCTTCAATTGGCCCAAGCCATGTTAACCACTTACAAATTGAGTCAATTAGGATGAGCTTCAAACAATTGGACACCAATTTGACCTTCAATTGAAAGCCAATTATGGTTAAGTCTAACTCAATTAAGGTTTCCAACAAGCTACTCATCAATTTTCAACAATGTGAATCAAGACAAGGTTGAACCTATCAAATGAACTCCAATTGGGCCCAAACTTGGCCCAAACGGTCTTGGGATCATTTGGATGATATCCAAATGGTCTTGAGACCGTTTTCTCAAAGTTTGACCAAAAATAAGTTGATTTGATAAGGGTTGAGTCCTAATTAAATTACAATTCAGCACTTTTCATCAATTTATCAATATCTTGTGATTGGACCCTCAAACCATCACATTTCTTTAACCCTAGACCTTAAAACGATCTAGGTGTGTCACTAAACGAGCGTGAGATCGTTTGGATGAACCCCCAAATGGGTTTGAACTCGTTTGGGTCCTTCAACCCAACACTCATCAAAATCTGTATGAAAACAATCAGCAAATTTAACCCGATTAGGGTTAGGGTGTTGAAATGCCTTCAACTCTTAATTGGTTAGGAATTAGATCATGATTCTTGATAGAAATGAAATTCAATATATTATGAACAGGAATCCCAAACAGTCAATGCTTGGTCAACTCCATCAAATGGGTTGGAACCCGTTTGCCCCAAAAATTCAAGTTAATTAGTTTAGAAAACAGCACTTAATTCAATTCGATTGCCTAATTGATTGGCCTTCAACCTATGATTCCTTTGGAGTTAACCCCTAAAATTTGGTGGGTCATTAGCCTACATAATTGTGAACAGAAATCCGAAATGGTCAATGCTTGGTCAACGCCCTCAAATGGGTTGGAACCCGTTTGGCCAAACCTACCTATTGAACCCGTTTGGATTGAAACGAGTGTGAGATCGTTTGACCTATTGGTCCAAGATCGTTTAGTAAAGTTGGATAAGGACCAACATAGGTATTAACGCCCCTTGTCTTCAACCTTGAAACCAAGGTCTGTTCTTCACGAAAAAGCTTGCAAGGGTGCAAAGAAGGATGGGGAAGAAGAAGAACTAACTATTATTTGAACGAATAAAAGTATGCATAACAAAGAAAAAGGTTTAGAATTATAAAACCCGCCTTAAGGTCATTCCTTGAGCTCCAAGCTTCCAAGCTTCAAGTCTTTAATGATGTGTTGAGCTCCACAGGTCGGCCAAGGGTGTTTCTCCAAGGAAAGGTTGGGAAGAGATGGCTAGAACGAGAAAGCCAAGTGAGTTATCCACAAAACCAAGCTTGCATGATGAATTCACCCAAGAATCCGAGCTTGAAGATGGTTCTTCTCACCTTAGAACTACTTGGTCGCCTCCCTGAGCTCCAAAGCTTGCCTTAGACGTTTTGTGAAAGAAGAGAAGTGAAGAGAAATGAATGATCGTTCACATGGTTTACAAGGAAAATGGCTTATATACTTTAGGCCATTTTACACCATAAGGACCTCTAAAGCATGGGATTTTCATCTAAGTCCCTCCTTTCTTCATAGGCACGTCCAAGCCATCTAAACTCAAACCAAGTTCATCAAAGCTCAAGATTTAAGGGTAGAAAGGTCAACTTTCAACTAGGGTACACATATGAAGGTCTTCATACCCATACATGGTGAATTTTATGCACAAGGATTACTTTTCTTATATGATTATTTATTGATGCATCTCTTTCATCATTTCTACTCTAAATAATGCCAAGAGTCATATAAGATGCTCTAGAAGGTGTACTTCCCAAGTTTTACCCATAATTTGGGTAAATTGCACTTTACTCCAAATTAGGGTTTTTAAGCACCAAGATCATTCCACAAGCTGCATCTGAACGCCCAAGCTTGGAAAATCCATCATGCCTCACCAGATTCACTCTTATGATGTTTCATCATCAAAGGTACATCTTAACCTGTGAACTCTGCAAGGTAAACCTCTTAACTGGATAATTTCACATAGGTCCTTGTATTGCAAAATAATACTACCACATTGTTCCTAGGGGACAGGAATGGAAACATATGTTCCTTAGGAGCTTTTATTACCTGCTAAAAGATGATTACATGTGTTTAATTACCTATTTAAGAAAAACTTCTAGGGTTAGGTTATAACCCAGTTCAGGGATGTTACAGTTGGTATGTATGCCTAGAGAGTCAAACATATGATGAGTGGAAGTGGCATTAGATAATTGATTTTATAATAATAAAGGTAATTCTGTCTATTATTGTCTCAGTCAAGAGATGATGACATAGAGGTAGGTAGATGTCTAACAAATGATATTACTCAATGACATATGTCTTCAATTATACAAATGCTAAGAGTACATGCATTCTTGTTATCTCCCTAGTGAGATATTACCTTGGAAGCAAAATAGAAAATTGTAATACATAAGATTAAAGTGTGTGTTGACTAATGACAAAGTCTAATTAGTCATGATATATGATATCAAGTCACTCATGTAGATACATGTTAGAGAATAGGGTATCAGACAGAGCCTCCATGAGTGTGATAGAATGGAGACCATGGAATGGTAGTCAGAATCATCTCTCATAGTGACAGTGGTGCTTATAGTTCTTACACCTGAAGTCACTACACTTATCACATGTCATTGGGTATACTTTGACATCATCAAATGTAATCCATAAATACAAGCTTCTATAAAGGTGATGATTGGGTAGCTTTGACACACAAGGACTTGAGTGTGAGTGATGTAGATGGGATTTGTCCCTCCTATAGGAGATTGATATCTAGGGCCTCTTCTAAGGGAAATTCTCACTCTAGAATCTCTCTATTCCATCTCTATGACTGAGGCCCATGGTGGATGCGCAAGGGGGCGTGGTAGCCCCCCAGCCTCGTCCTCATCCGGCGGAGCGGAGGGTACCTGGGGTAATCTGACGACGGACGTTACCCTAGGTCGGAGCTGGGCGACCGCTGCGACAAAGCCCTTGGAAGTGAGACGCACCCATCAGTCGGTGTCTAAACCAGGTGACCCCAAAGGTCTGTCGTTTAGGGCGGAAGATAGTAGGCCATGGATGAAGGTTTCGCTGCCTGTGGTCGAGGAAATGAACGCCTTCAAACATGTTCAGTGATCGTCCAGGTGATGGGGGCCAAATGCATCCTCCAACAACTCTATGGCTAGATGCTGCGTTCCTGGCGGCCATCGGGCGAACACCAATGCTCCCCTCTAGTTGGCAGACTCTTTCTGGCCCAATTTGCGTCTGAGGAGGATTTGAAGGTATCTCTGGAGCATGGTCCTTAGTTTTTTGACCGGAAGTTAGTCATTACAAGGCGGTGGTCACCTGACGCGGACATTAGGAGGGCCTCCTTGACATTGGTTCCTGCTTGGGTGACATTACCGGAGGTGGGGCATCACTGGTCTAGGCGTGCCATCACCATCATCAACCATGGTATTGGTGAGCCTAAGGTCATCGATTTCCTGACCTCAGGGCGCTACGCTGGAGCAGCACATGTGTGTATCGAGGTGAAGGCTGACAAATCTCCTCCGTCGGTAGTCATGCTGGATATGCCTTACGGCAAGGAGCTGACCATCAAGGTGGTTTATGACGCCCTTCTAGAAAGGTGTGAGCAATGCAACGTTTTTGGCCATTCCCAGGGTGGCTGCCCTGACGAATGAGTCTCATACTCATAGCCACCCTTTGCGAGAGGCAGGGGCAAGAGCAGAAGGCCAACCCATAGAAGATGTGAGAACAGGAGTAGACTACTGACAGTGACAAATTAGGCTATTGAGATAGGGGCTGCAGATACGGTTGGTCAGGAGTCCAACCAGGATATGGGCACATCTGCTCCTCTCGCTGGTCTTGTGAGTGAGGGTGTGCTCATAGAAGAAGCGGTGATAGAGATTGTTGAACCTTCTGTGAGAGATGGTGGGAGCATAGAAGAACCTATGTTGGAGATCATAGAGATCAATGAGAAGACCCTTGAGGAAGGCAAAGTGGATATTGGGGTGAGACCTCAGGTCCAAGCCATCAGTAACCAATTCTAAATCCTAGAAAATTTGGACCCAGATGAATTGTTGGATGAACTCTCTAGTTTGGGATCTAGCAGGAGGAAAACTACTGGCAACAACAGCACCTCTAGAGGTAGACGTACATCACCGAGAATGACCACTCCTGGAAAAGGGGGGTCCAACAAGAATTAGATGTCCATCCTCTCCTGGAATGTGAGGGGGGCGACAACGCCTGAAAGGCAGAGGAGGGTGAGAAAGATAATCAAGGAGCTGAATGCTTCCTTGGTTTTTTGCCTCGAGACCAGAATTAGGAGACAGTATAAGGAGAAAATTGTAGGGTTATTCCCCAGGGGTTGGGGAAGTACTTCAAACCTGGAACAAATTGATGGAGGTCGTATAGCCCTTGGCTGGAACAAAGACATCTGGGATGTTCAAATCATTCATGAGACTGACCAAGTTATGGTTGCTAGATGCATCAACCATGGTGGGTTCCATTGTGTCGTGTCGGGAGTCTACGACCATAATGACGAATCGAGAAGAAGGCACTGCTGGGATACCATAACTGAGACTACTCAACAACCTATTCCGCACCTTGTTATAGGTGATTTTAATCATGTTAGGCAGGCTGGGGAGAAGTATGGGGGCAAACCTATCCCAGATTCCATTTTGAGCAGATTTAATGAGGCTGTTGATGCGGCTAGTCTCATTGAACTTAATATGGAGGGTGGAGTTATGACCTGGCAGAACAAAAGGGTCCCAGTGCACAGAATATCTAGTCACCTGAACAGGGGGCTGGTTAATTCAGTGTTGCTGGACATTTTTGCTAAAGGTAATGTCAGACTGGGTGGCCATCCCAATAGTGACCATGTGTGGCTGTTGGTGAAGCTGGAAGGCACAATTACAAGAAACATGCCGTTTAGATTTCTGAATTTCTGGGTGGATTGGTCGGGCTTCAATGATGTTATTCTTAAAGCTTGGGAGGAAAGAGTGGTTGGCAATCCTATCTACTGTGTGTTGGAGAAGTTGAGAAGAACTAAAGCTAGCCTCAAAGTTTGGTCGAAAGGTCTTATAAATATGAGAAATTTGGTGATAAAAGAAGAAGAGGAGTATAGGGTGGCGGCTCTCGCACTGAGAAACCACCCCACTGACACAGATACAATCATTAAGGAAGAGCAGAAAGGGATCAGACTGTCACAGTTGGAGAAGGTGGAGGAACTCTATCTTTGGCAGAGGAGCAGATTGAAGTGGATTAGTGATGGCGACCGTAACACCAAAGTTTATCATAATGCTACGAAGAAAAATCACATGAAGGACTACATCCATGGCTTGATCAAGGTTGATGGGTCAACCACCAGAGGGCCTACTGAAGTGGCGGATGAAGGGGTAATTTTTTTCAGAAACTTGTACAACAAAAACCACCACACTAATGATTGTATTCTCCCTTGTAGTAAGGTGACGGATGACATGAACATGATTTTGTGTGGACCGCTATCGGAAAAAGAGATAAAGGATGTATTGTTTAGTATTAGTCCTTCCAAAGCCCCGGGACTGGACGACTTCAATGGAAGGTTCTTTCAGGCTACCTGGGAAATCATCAAGCAGGATGTGTGCCACACTGTTCGTTGGTTCATGGTTGGAGGCAAGATGGTTAAACAAGCCAACCACACTTTTATTAGACTCGTCCCTAAAACGAACATTCCGGCTTCGATGACTGACTATCGTCCCATAGCCTACTGCTCAAACTTCTACAAGATCATAACCAAAGTCCTATCGAACAGACTCAAGAGTATTCTACCATATGTTATCTCTCCAAACCAGCTTGCGTTTATCCGGGGCAGGTCTATAGCTGATGGGACGCTTCTTGCTTCTGAGTTCCTCAGCTCATTTAATCAATCGAACTCTACTAAGAAAGCCTGCTTTAAACTTGACATCAGTAAAGCTTATGACCACGTTGAATGGTCTGCTCTATGGAAGATCATGAATGCTATGGGTTTTTCTTCCAGATGGACTAACTTGATCAAACAATGCGTCGAGATGACATCCTTCTCAGTCTTGGTGAACGGGGTTCCTCATGGTCCATTCATTGCTTCTAATGGTCTCCGTCAGGGTGACCCTTTATCACCCTTGTTGTTTACAATCATTATGGAGGGCCTATCTCACATCATTAACAAGGAGGAAGATGAAGACACTATCAAGGTTTTCAAACTTAGAAATATGCCTGCCATCTCTCATCTGGTGTTTGCTGATGACGTCATGGTTTTTATAGCTGGTCATTGTAAATACCTTCGGAGGGTGCGAATCATTCTGGAAAAGTTTGGGAAGCTCACTGGTCTTTACATCAACACCATAAAGTCTAAGGTGTACCTCTCCCGCTCGTGTGACAACGGACGTGGTAGGCTCAGAACTGCAGCTGGTATAACCCGAGGGCGCTTCCCCACGATGTACCTTGGTATTCCTTTATCAGGAGGTAGGGGTAGAGGTAAATATTTTGGGCAGCTTGTGGACGATCTCCGAACTGCCATAGACAAGTAGGCAGGGATCTCAATGTCCTCCGTGGGGCGTTTGGTGCTATGCAAGTATGTCTTGACATCCAAATTTTGCTTTTGTTGTAATCAGACTGAGCTTCCATGGTTCATCACTGATAAAGTTCAGAGCCTCATCAGCGGGTTTTTGTGGGGCGGTAAATCCCATGGTGTTGCATGGGACACCATTGCCAGGGATCGGAAGCAAGGCAGCTTGGGTTTGCAGGACACTAGAGCTTTGGTGGAAGGTTACACGCTCAAAAGAATTGATAGATTCTTGATGGATACCAAGTCCATTTGGTCAAGGTGGATGAAGCGGCGGTACGACAACCTAGAGAGTGCTGAAGGGGACTATGGGTGCTCGCTTACCTGGCGGAGAATGAAATAGGGGTGGCCAACTGTGAGGAGCAAGTGCCTATTTGATGAAAATGATGCGTGTAAAAGAATAATGGAGAAACCTTGGATTCTCAAGTTTCTCGGACCTGAGGTTCCTTGGGCGAAGCTGATCTGGAATAGGCTCCATTCGCCTAAGTGGAGCTGTTGCTTGTATAGAGCGATTTTGGGCCGTCTCCCCACTACTGATCGATTGATAAGGTGGGTTTTGGATGTGAACCCCCTCTGCCTTATCTATAAGACCGAGGAGGAGACACATGGTCATATTTTCTTCACGTGTTCTTTTTCCAGATATGTATGGACTCGTTGGTCCTTGAAATGTGGATGGGGCGGGTTGCTGCCTCTTTCTTTAGCCGAAGGGATTCCTTGGATCATGTCCTCGACTACCAGGAACAAGAACATGTTGGCATTCGGGGGAACGGGAATGGCTGCCATCATCTATCTCATCTGGCAGGAAAGGAATAGAAGACTTCATGGAGGTGATCAGGTGGATAGAGTGGCCTCTTTTGGCGTTCTCTTTGAGAGGTTAGCCATGGCTTGTAAGGTTAGACCCGAGATTTATAAGGGTCTTGACCATGTTGTCAGAGTACAATGGTTTTTTTTTTAGTTATTCTACCCAGGTTCATAACTTGTTGTTTGGCCACAGTGGGGTTTTGTCGTTAACCTCCCTATGTACAGTATAGGCTCACCTATACTTTTATGTGATTAGTAATATTTTACCTTGTCCAAAAAAAAGAATATGTGATATGTGAACTCACATGCATCTTAGATATGCATCTCTAGTTCAAGGAACACGGATTGAACATTGGGAGAATGAGAATTCCATGCCTCGAGTTCAATCTAGATATCAGAGACAAAGGAACTATACGATAATTGTAACACGAATCACAAATTGTAGGTTAAAGTTGTTCCCCAACTTTCTGAATTCTGGGTAGCAATGATGTGTGACTAGGCACCACTCTTTGCTTGTGATGTCATAATTTGTTATGGACATACACTACTAACGTAATTCTGGACCTATAGGGTCACACACGTAGCATACACTTGGATTAAAGGTTTATATGCATGAATGATGTTTGGATTGAATGCTAAAGGTGTTTAGGTATTCAATTAAACAATATGTCTACCGATTGGACTCAAAATCATCAAGTTCAAGTGTTGGACTGACTGTTTTGAGTGTCAGGTTGATTATAAACTAAATTGGCTGAGTTCTACCAGAACTAGGGTACGAGATGACTATCTTGTGTGAACGAGACAACCATCTCGTCTGAGCGAGACAACCATCTCGTGTGATGGTCGTGAGACAACCATCTCGTGTGAGAAAGAAGATTAGTTTGTAGTCGTGAGATGACCAACTCGCGTGAGCAAGACAACCAATTTGTGGTCTTGAGATGACCACATCGCATGAGTGAGATGCCTAGTTTGTGTGGAAATTTGATTACATCAAGGATTAGTATTGACGTCATGTTGTGCATTAATTGGATTTGAATTGCCTATTTGATTTAGAATAGGAAACTTCATGAGACGATTGTCTCACTATGCGATATGATCATCTTGCTCACAAGATGACCATTTCATTGTGTGAGACAACCGTCTCACAGTTTGCAGGTTCTAGAACATTCATGATTCTAGACTCTTCTACTCCCACGCCGATCAGGAATCCTGACCCTGGCATCTACTGTAAATAGAGGGGTATTGGGGACTTTCCAAGACACACAATTGAGAATTAGTTGCTCTAACAATTGTTGTCCTCTATTGTTGTGGTAACCAATACAATGCCCAAGCAAGTCCTAGTTGTTAAAGGGATGGATAGGATGGGAGAAAAAAACTAAGGATAAGTTGTGGGAAAGAATGTTGGTGACTAATATGCGGATAGAAGGGGACAACTCCTTCCTGTTGGCTTTGGTAGCACAACGTGGAGTTCCCGATGGTCTGTGTGGTCTACTCTAGAGGCGGGAGGGCTTTTTGTGCCGCTTGGAGGATAATGTCATCTTGGAGTCTATGATGAGATCGAAGCAGCCATTGTAGACATTGTTCCAGTCTATTGTCTGTGGTGAAGACCAGGAGCTGCACAAACACCATCCAAGAGCAATTAGGCGACAGTTGCACACTTACACTGCTAAGGAATATGTCGCTAGACTTTCTCTAGGACGAGGCATATCCTCAAAACCATCCTTCCATTATATAGTTGTTGACATGATCTACTAATTTATGAGGAATATGGAAATAAATGTTTATTTTTGCTGCCTATTTTGTATGCCCTACTTCCCAATAGGTATGACCTTGATGGATGCACCAGAAGGGATAAAACCCATCTTCAAGAAGAAGATCGACATGGATGGTAGTGTACAACCTATAAGAATATATCAATTGCAAAGGGTTTCAATCTCGTTTAAGGTGTCAAACATGATGAAATCTCTTCACCAGTTTCCATGGTTGAATCTGTCTGTTTCATGCTTGCTATTGCAGCTTAATATGACTATGATATTTGACATATGGATGTTAAAATTTCATTTCTTAAAGGGAATAATTATGAGGATATGTGTGTGAAACAACCTGAAGGTGTTATAACTCCATTAATGCAAATAAAGTCTATAAGATACAAAGATTAATCTGTAGATTTATGCAAACATCTCACAGTTGGAATCTTTGATTTGATAAGATAGTTAAAGAGTTTGATTTAGTAAAATTGATGATGAAATATGTTATTACATAAGATTTAGTGGGGGCATATATATATATTCCACATAATGATGGGGAATAACATCCATATACCTACAAATGCTAAAACCTGACAAGGAAAGTACCTTCTCTATGAAGGCTTTAGGAGAGCTTCCTATGATATATTAATTGAGATCTATGGATATAGATTTGGAAATATTCATGACCTTAGTAAAAGCATATAATTGACAATATTCTAAAGGGGTTCATCATGTAGAACTCCTTAAGAGAAAATCTATCCATATTCCACGAGATTAGTCTCTTCAAATCCTAATATCCCAATTATTGTGAAGAATGGGGAATAATGAGTAAGATTCCTTATGATTTTGCAGTTGGATCTATCATGAATGCAATATTATGTACTCACCCTGTGCCTCATATGTATTGGACATGATGAATGAATATCTGTCAAATGCTAGTGAAAGTCACTAGATTGTCATAGATAACATCGTTAAGTACTTGAGAAGCACTAAAAGGATCTATTCCTTAGTTATGATAATAAGGAAGAGCTGGGTGTAAAGGGTTACACCAATGCAAGCTTCTAAAATGAAAAAAAAAAAATTATGATCGCAATCTAAGTTTGTGTTTGACCAAAAATTGAGAACTGTAAGATGGAGAGGTTCTGAGCAAGAGATAGTTGTTTAATTCTACAATAGAAGTCGAGTACCTTGCTATTTTTAGAACATCAAAAGGATAATGTAAGGATCAAGAAATTCATTTGGATGAACTTGTGGGAGGTTCCAATCGTTGATGATACAATAGAAATACTATGATAGCAATGGAGCTACTAGATAGGAAAGTAATCTCAGATAGCATACTATGGTACTTCCATCTCATAGGAGAAGCCATACAGTGAGGAGATGTAAAACTTGCAAAATACTGACTAAAAAAAAAGTTGATAACCTCCTATAAAAGGGCTTACACAGTAAAAAGATGATGGACATGTTAAGATCACTTGGTATAAAGATTCGTTGGTGATTGTCTCTAAGTGCAAGGGGGAGTTTGTTGGTATGCATGCCTAGATTGGCAATCATATGGTGATTGGAATGAGGCATTAGAAAATTGATTAGATAATGATTAAGGTATTTTTTCTATTATGTTTATCTCAATCATGAGATGATGACACAAATATAATATATGTCTAAAGAATGATGTTACTTGCTGACATATGTCTTTAGGTTGAGGACCTAAACAATGAGATCATATGTGCATTAAGGTTAAGCACATTCTTGTTATGTCCCTAGTTAGATATTATTATGAAAGCAAAATAAATGACAGTAGTACATAATACTAGAGTGTGTGTTGACTGATGAGAGAGTATCATTAGTCACGATATGTGATATCAAGTCAAGAACACATGTACATGTTAGAGAATAGTGTAACAAACATACCCACCTTGAGAGTGATATATGCATACCATGGAATGGTAGTCAGAATCAACTCTCACAATGATAGTGATTATTGTTGTTCTTATACCTAAAATCACTCAACCATCACATGTTGTTTAACGTACTTTGACATCATCAAACAAGACCTTTAATAAGGGTTGCTATAAAGGTGACACTCAAATACATTATAACACATGGGAATTGAGCGTGAGTAATATTAATGGGATTTGTCTCTCCTATAGGAGATTTATATCATGTCAATTTGATAAGTGAGATTGAGAAATGTATTGTCATACTCATGTGATTCGATATGTGATATGTGAGCTCCCATGAATCTTTGACAGTTTGTTCTAGTTCGAGGAAAAAGGATTAAATGTTGAGAGGATGACAATTCCATGCCTCAAGTTCAATTCAGATATCAAAGACAAAGGAATTATACAATCACAGTAACACTAATCACAAATTGTAGGTTGAAGTTGTTCTCCAACTTTCCTAATTACTTGGTTAGCAACAATGTGTTTCTAGATACCGCTCATTGTTTTGGATATCATAAATCAATTATGGACATTCATTGTCAATGTAAACTGGGACCTATGGAGTCATGCACAAAGGATGCACCTGGAATAGAAGTTTATTCAACAATGATGTTTAAGTTAATTAGTTAAAGTGTTTCACTATTCAATTTAAACAATAATGGTTGAAAATTGACTGAATGGACTGTGAACTGATTGGTTCAAGTGTTGAACTAACCGATGCAAGTGTCATGACAATTAGAAATAACAATGGCTGAACAATACTTGAATCGGGTCATGAACCGATCGATTCACTTAGTGAATCAATCAACTCAAGGTCTGAAACAACCAGTCCAAGTTTTGAACCACCTAGTTCAATGATCAATATGATTTGATCTAGGATAGATGTTGAAATTATGTTGTGCATTAATTGAATATTAATTTCCAATACAATTGCGATTGGGAAACATTATGAAAAGGTCAGTTCGTGAGTTGAACCAATTGACTCACATGTGAACCTACTGGTTTAATGTTCACAGGTTATGAAAAATTCATGAAAATCCATCTCTTCAACTCCTGCTCAAACTAGTTGTCCTGAACCTAACCCTCCTATTAATAGAGGGTTAATAATGGCCTTCCAGAGACACAACAATTTGCTTTGACAATTGTTGTCTTCTCACAGCTTTGATAATGTGAGAATCCGAGCAAGTCCTACTCATTAAAGAGAGGGATAGAAAAGGGAGAGAGAATTAGGTGAGTATGTCCGTGCTAACATGCTGACTATAAGGGACAACTCATTCTTGTCCGTTCATCTAGAATGATAGGAGTTCCTGGTGGTCCATGTGGTCCACTCTAGAGGCAACGAGGCCTTTGCCACTCGCTAGGAGTACATAATAAACTACTATCTATGGTGATCAACCAGGAAGCCTCCGCCGACAGCCGTCCAAGCACAACTTGATAAAGAATCATGTTGCAAGAAGTATTGACGTTGGACTTACTCTAGGACTAGGCATATGCCTTGCAAACCCACTTTCCCATAACATAGTTGTTTATACGATCTTCTATTCATGAGGAATATGGAAAAAAAATTCTATTTCTTTTTCCATATCTAATGCCATATTTCACAACAACTCTTGCAAAGGAAAATAATTTCTACAAACAACAATTAGTCACAAATGGTGGTGGCAAAATAAAAGCAATAACTACAACTCGGGCCATCATTATTTGAATGTAGAGTGGTTCACCCTATGTGCCCAAGGGCCCTTACTTATAGGATACGTAAGACACCCATAGTCACATAAAGCTTTCATAAAAGGATGCAAACACACACTAATTCTCGTAGAAGTACAACAATATAAAGAGACTATTCTTATTCTATTTAGAAAAATCATATAGGGAAGTATCATCATTAGAATGAAAATAGCGACGAGCTCGATACATATAGGCCCGACCATTACCAGACCCAATGAAGAATGGTGTGGGGCTTGTGTGTGTGTGTGGTGGTCACCATGTACACCCTATGACGAAGATACTCTCTCCTAAATCTTTAGGACAATAATGTTATTTACACTCTTATATAAAATATAGTGCTCTACCTTAGAGGTGGTCTATGTGGAACAAACATCTCTTCCATTTGTAAATAAAGAATAACAATATTTTATCTTACTCTTATATACTAGATGCACCAACTTTGAACATAATTCATGAAATCAGTAATTAGATCTAAGATAATAATTCCAAATATCCCCAAATAACTCTGAAACATAGAGTACTTTGTCAATCATTCATTGATATTATTTTTTCAACAATGGTGCCTTTTAGCTTGAACCATGAGCAAGAGTGGGTTTTGTGTGATTCAATGTCTAGAGAAAACTAAACAAACTACACTAACCCAGACTAATCCTATATCTCGACTAACCCCAACTAACCTCATCTAGTTCTAGTCTATTCTCAAAGAGGTGATAAAAGGTGCACTCAGACTTATTCATCACCAATATTACTCGAATTACATATAAATCCTTACCACACAATGATGATAGTTATCTTAAAAAAATCATGAAAGTTACTTTAAGATCATTAAAATTAATTTATGTCATGCATATAATATTTGGAAACAAAAATGCCCAACAATGTCTGAAATCGACAAGTACGAGATATGTTGGAACTAAATTTTTCGTACACGCATTAGCAGACAATTTTAAATCAGATCAATCATGTTTTATCCAGCCAGTAAACATATCAAAATAAATAAACAACTATATCATAAAGGAATATGAGAACAGAAAATAAAATAGAGGATTATAATTAATCCAATAAATTCTATTTTTATGATAAGTATGATACTTTAATAAATACACACATGGAAACAATAATTTGATTATCATATCTGTCTTAGTACCATGCTTTGAGAAATGAGTAAAATCACTTGCAAACCAAAGGCTTTAAGTAAGTTTCCTATTACATAAGGATTTGAATTGAGCTTCTCATATATATGAGGCTTGTCTTTTGTAAGAATTGGAACTAAATAGATAAATTTAGTTATTTTTGACATTTCCTAGATTGATGAAGCTAACATGACATGAGCAATGCTCAAAATGGATTAGAAAGGCTAAAAAAGTAGCATTCTGGGCCTGGGAGTCTGGTCTAGTCCGCCAACTCATGTGCAAGGCATGTGGCTAACCTAGGGATCTAACTAGGAGACTAGACCTGGTTCGGGTTTGTACCTAGTGCATGCTCACCCTATGCTTAATAATTATGGTAGGGGGGGGAGTGGACTGCATCCCCCACCCTATCATGTAAGGCGTATGCATGAAACCTGCCCCAACCTAAAAATGGCCTTGTGCCCATTTTGAAATGGAAATACAATGCACTTACCTTTAAGTGAGTTTGAGAGATTGTTAAAGGTAGAAAAGAATGGAAAGATGACCATATGGTATTTGGGAGTATCTAGTGGAAATACAATGCACTTACCTTTAACTGAGTTTGAGAGATTGTGCATGGTAGAAAAGAATGGAAAGATGACCACATGGTGTTTGGGAGTATCTAGTGGTCTAGAGCTTTAGTGTAGAGCAAGTGAAGTAGATTCAATGCCCCATTCATGCACATCTAATGCTCTTTTCATTACAATTGGATCCATGTTATGGACAAGGAATAGATGTATGGTTTCTTTTCTTCTTGTCTTTTAACTTCTCTTACGAGCAACAACTGATATAGATTTTTTGTAGAATATCATTAGTAGAGATGCATGTAACCTTCTTGATTTTCTAGATTTTATGAATGCCAGTAGTTAAGCTGATTTTTTCCCTTTCTAATATATAACCTTTATGTTTTTCTCATATTGCACCTTGGATCCTTTCTAATACATAGGCCCGCTGTCCAAGTCTCTATTAGAGTATCAAGAATGACGACTGGCCATACATACCACCACTAGCCTTAAATACACATGTTTTCCTCACTAACATGTAAGTCGGGATAAACTTCTATAGTGATCACCCATCTTTTGGGTTGAGCACACTCAACCATAGAGTTCTTTAATGATGGTATCTATGAAAAGGAAGTGCACCCTAGTGATATGAGTAGTCCAATCATTATTTTTAAGATCATTTTATCCAAGGCCTCAAATCCTGGGATGTTACAATCTCCCCCACTTAGACTCTTGACATCCTCATCAAAGCTCAACTTTTTTTTTGATCCCTCAAAGCATACAAGGGGCTCAACTATATGACCTCATAATATTTTTCCATTTTAGTGGAGACCCAGAATGACCCATCAACACCCATCTCCCACACACTGAATACCAGCACAATGGTGGCACATCACCATAGACAATCCTTTCCAACGCATTTGGATTGCACGAATCAAGATTGCATGTCACATACCCATGTGGGTCCCACCTATTGTAGGGGTTTTGACTCTGATACCATTTGTAACACATTGGCCCACTTCCCAAGGCTCTAGTAGAGTTTTAAGAATCACAACTAGTCGGATAGACCACTACTAGCCCTAAATGCACACTTTGTCCTCACTCATGCACAAATCAAGATAAACTTCCCGAGTAGTCATCCATCCTAGCACTACTCTTGTCTAAGCATGATTAACCACATAATTCTTTAATGATGGGCTCCCTGAAAGGACATGCACCTTGGTGATATGGGTAGTTCAATTATTACATTTAAAATCATTGGTTCCAAGACCTCAAATCCTAGGATGTTACATCTTCCATAGGCTTCAAAGGACATTTTTTCCTCCATGTTTCACCATCCATTTTCTTTTTCGTTTTGCTTTGCCATCAGGCTCAAGGAATGCATGCGTTCCTATTTGTGTAACAAAAATGAGCAGAGGACACATGCCTGACCAGGATGCACATCTGATGCACTCATGTGCCCATGTTTGGTGGAACGAGATCACGGGTAGGGTGGTTTTGGGTGGGAGTGGGTGGTTTTGAAGGGTGAGGTGGCATGGGATAGGTAAGGGTGATAAGTTGACTCATTTGCTAGGATTATGGAGAGATATTAAGAGAGAAATAGAATACAAAACTTGTTTTGGTAATAAATTTTTATGGACAATAATTATTTGATAAAATAAAAGTTGTTGGATTTGTTATAAAAAATACATTCCAACAAAACCAATATTAACTTATTTTTGAGAAAATATTACACATGTATATTAGGAGGAGATATAAATGAAAATTTTCTTTGTGTATAACTTTTTATCTATAATGAATTTAACTACAAAATAAAAAAATTTAGATTTGTTATAAAAATGCATCCTAAAAAAACCAATATTAACATGTTTTTGAGAAAATAATGGAAATCATTATGCGGGAAGTAAAGCGAAGTCAGAAAACAAATATAGAAGAGACATTTGAGAAGTAAAAAGAAGAAGGAAGTTAAGTGAGGAGAGGAAAGAAGGAGGGAAGTAAAAGGCATGTTCAAGCAAATGTGGGTGCATTCAATCAAATGTAGGCACATCAAGATAAAAAATGGGAGAAAGAACCCTTCAGGAGGAAGGGGATGAATTCTCATTAAAAGACTGGGATACCTGTGGGTGGGCATGTTAAGTGTAGGGAAGTTGGGTCATTGACTAATTCCCTGGCCAACCCAACTAAAAACAAAAGATAAAAAGTAAGTGTTGACGTGTTTGTTTGTCATTAGTCCAATTAAGGTTAATATTGCAAAAATTGTAGTAATTGAATGCTTGGATGATGATAAGTTGTATATGAAAAATGACATGGAAAATGAGGGGAACAAAAAGAAAATATATTTGAGACCTGATTCTAATTGAAATTCCAAAAATAGTGTAAATATGGGTTAAAGTGGTGACTAAACCATAACAAACCTACTGTTTGATAGATAAGTTGTTAATCATCTGAAATGTGTTTGTTTGAGATGTAACCTGACATTATTAAACATAATGGAAACTTAACATGATTATGGTCATGATGGTGGTATAGGGTTTCTAATGTGAAGAGAAGTGCATATGAAGAATCAGGGTTATGAAGTTAAAGATGATAACTTTATGGAACTCAGACTAATCCAAGTAATCACAATGAAAGGAAATGTATCATATTGTAATTGGGGTTTCCATGATTAACATTCAACGGAAATAGGGTTTACACCCTTGTTCTGAATCCAAACCCTAAACCCTAGACTAGGACCGATTAGAGTTTAATGTGATTAATGAGATGGTGACACTTTAAAGTTGATTTCTTGGTTTACTTACTAGATTAGATCATATGTTTGAAATATGGTTACATAATTTGCATGGATCACCATTCAGGTACATGGTTACACTTATGACTACATGCATTAGTTTTCCAGTGTTTGCTAAGTGTTTCTTGATTGTTGAACAACTAAATTGTTGGATATTTATTTACATTATGTTCAACTATAATGCCATTATGAGTATCACATAAAGAAAAAATATTTGAAGAAAATGATGGTTCTTGTTGGCATGTAATTGTTTGTTATATGTCATTATGTACTTGCACATTTTTGCATGCACCCCACATACACAATATGGAAACATACTGATCCAAGGTTTTATTTCACTCCATTTAAGGTATATGATGAGATACATGATAAAGGACATGATGATAATGATGAACATATGAAATCACATGAAAGAATTAAAGATTAAAAAGGAGGATTAGCTAGTTACTTCTTCTCATATGTACAATTCCAGTGATGGAAAGTTATGTGAGTTCTAGGGGAACATCTTATAGAAAATTTATTTCAATTAATGGAAATTATTAACTTTTATAAATCTTGATGCTTGGGAAATTTTAGTTAATCACTATCATCTTTTTAGCCTTCCTTAATTTGGGGTTGCTAAAAAGTGTGGTTGTTACATTTTCTGTCTGTGCCCTAGATTTTGCAAATAATATTTGGTAGTTTATAATTTAAACAATCTGTAAAAATATGAGGGAATTATTAGGGTGTTTTGTAAAGACGATGGTGTCTAGAAGGGACCGTGACCCGAGGCTGGCAAAAGTTTCCTCCGCACCTCTATTTGGGTTATGAGGACTCTTGGGACCGTGCATCCTACCTAGTAAAAGTCAGAAGATTTTTCCTGAAGTAAAATACCATTAGGGTTTCTTCACATTTTGATTCATCCATTTCTCATCCCTTTTCTTAATAAACCCTAAAAAGGAACTTCCCTCCTCATTTGAAGTTAGGGTTTTTGATAAGAAGTAGGATTATGGCATCCTATTCCAATTAATGTACATGCAATGTGGAAATAATAATGCACATGTAATGGGGAAATGATGATAAAGAAAAGAAAAATGTTTTTGAGTTTACCCTTATGAGGGTAATCCTAGATGAAACTAGAACTGGTTGGGGAAAATACTAGTGGATTAAGGGACCTAGAAACCCTAAGAGGTAAGGTGTATTCTATGACTCAAACCTAAACCCTAATCTTAGAAATGGGAATGGTGTGGATGAGATGATAATCCTACCCATATGAACCTTAATTAGGGTAAGAGGAAACATGAGATATAAATAGGTTTATGTGACCTGTTTTGAATATAAATGAGAAATATAAGTAACCAATGGTTATACATGAAAAAAAATGAGAAATTCATTATGCATGTGAACTGTTTTGAATATAAATGAGAAATATAAGTAACCAATCGTTATACATGAAAAAAAAATGAATATAACATTCTCATCACCCTAATGCCATCTCTAGAGTAATGGATGAATAAATAATACCCAAGAGAGTGGGTATGCTACCCCCAATGAGTGCGTAAGCTACTGAGACTACCTCAACAGAATGGGTATCTTATTGAATGTGACCCCAATGAGTGGGTATGTAATTGAAATTACCCCCAATGAATGGGTATGTGACTAAAATTACCTTTAGAGAATATGTATGCTACCCCCATCAAGTGGGGATGCCATTGAAGTACTTGTTGACTCGAGGTCTAAATTGACTAAACCCTTGTTTTGATGATGACTAAACCATTCCAATTAATTGTGTCTAATGTCACTACTTGAGTGATTTTAGATTATGCATAGACACACTCCAAATGCCCTAACTTGTGCATCTCAACTTGGAGAAAAGACAAGTCAAAGTCTATAAAAGTGCACATTTTTGTAATATGATGTCAATCCATTAGAATCATGTTGTAAATCACATGTAATGATTGTATGACTTGTAATTAAGCTCAGAAAAATCAGGAGCACTTAGATCAAATGTTTAAGCACTCAAAAGCCATTTTCCAAAATTCACATCAGGTTGTTCATCGGTCGAGTTGCAAACTCAACCGATCCTGATTGGATCTTGAAAGTGACCTTTGTTCGATCGAGTTTACACTTCACAGAACTCGACCGATCCCTCTACTGACCAAAACTGATTTAAGTGAATCAGTCAAGTTACCGTAGGACAAACTCGATCGACGACCTAAATTGGTCTTTTCTTTTAGTGGGATCGATCGAGTTACCTTTATAGAAACTCGACCGATTCAGTGTACAGAAAAGTGCATAATAGTGTTTCTAGCTATTGTGGAGTTGCAACAAGTTAAAATATATCCGTTGCAAGCCACAAAATAAGTAGTTTTTTTTCGTAAGTGTTCCCAAAGGCTAAGAGGCATCCCCAACTATAAATAGGACCGCTTGGGCTTCATTCCAAGGTTGAGCATTCAATGCAAAACTCTATGTGAGGTTCCTATTCTATAGTTGAGTGCTTCCCACTGCCTCCTCTCTCTCTCTAAGCTTAATCACTTGCTACATTCATTAGAGTGAGTAGGAAATCTGTAAGAGAGCTAGTCCATCATGTATATCTTGTGAGGCTCTCACTTCCACCACCTCCGTATCTCTCTTTTCAACCATGAAGATGAAGGTTCTCTCTCTTGGCTAAGAGAGGTGAAGAAGAACAAGGGAAGGAGTCCCTTGGGATAAGAAGAATGGTAATTTTTTTTCCTTAGCTAAAGTTCTTGAAAGCAAAGCCAAGACGATTCAAGAGGAGGTGGATGCTGACCCCACTAATGCTGCAAAACATGAGCAGTTGGTTTCCGTTAGACAGGATGTTTTGAAAGCCTTAGCTGATGAAGAGAGTTTACTCAAGAAGAAAAGCAGGGTTCAATGGCTTAAATTAGGCGATAGAAACTCCACTTTCTTTTATGCCTCCTTGAAGTCTAGACGGATTATGAATACTATTTCTGTTTTACATGATGATGGGGGTAATAGCATTTATGACACTTCCTCTATCAAAGACACGATTAAGAACTACTATGATGACCTATTTAATAGCTCTTCTAAAGATATGGTGACTTGGAACGATGAATGGATTCTTCCTAGAATTAATCAGAATCAAGCTGATGATTTAAGGAAGTTGGTCTCAAGAGCTGAAGTAGAGGAAGCCATGATGATGATGAAGGACTCTAAGGTGCCAGGGCCTGATGGCTTCAATGCGGTTTTTTTCAAATCCGTTTGGGATGTTATAGGTGATGATGTGGTTAAAGCTGTTCAAGGTTTCTTTAGCTCTGGTAAACTTCTCAAGGAGTGTAATTCTTCTCTGATTACTCTCATTCCTAAGAAAGTTGGTGCTACCTCTCCCAAGTACTTTCATCCTATTTCCCTCTGTAATATCATCTTCAAGGTGATAACGAAGATCATGGCTAATAGAGTGAAGTTTATTCTTCCCAAATTGGTGGATGAGAATCAATTTGCTTTTTTCCATGGCAGGAGAATTGGAGATGTGATTTTACTAGCCAACGACATTCTTAGTTCTTTTAATAGTTCTCGCAAGTTAATGTGTGTTAAAGTGGATCTGGACAAGGCTTATGACACTGTCCAGAGAGACTATATTCTCTTTCTTCTGGCCAAGATGGGATTTCCTTCTTGTTGGATTGAATGGGTCTCAGAATTATTCTCTTCTGCTTCTTTCAGGGTGCTTGTCAATGGTACTCCTTCTGAATACTTCTCTGCCTCTAATGGAGTGAGACAAGGCGATCCACTGGCCCCATTTCTGTTCACTATTGCTATGCAAGGTCTTTCTAGTATTTTCAATGCAGAGACCACTAAAGGTGGTTTCAAGCCAGTTGGGTGTGGAGGTGGCTATGGGATTTCACATATTGTCTTTGCTGATGATCTGCTTATTTTCTCTAGAGCTCAGGATAAAGATGCTCTGTGTGTGAAGCACATTCTTGATTCTTTTGGGAGGATTTCGGGTTTGCAACTGAACAATGAGAAGAGTCATATTTTTCTGAGCAAGGGAGCTGAGGATAGTAACATTGGTGATATTCTTAACATTCCTATTTGCTCTTTGCCTGTCAAGTATCTAGGTCTTCCTCTCTTCACAGGGAGGTTGACTACAGCTTTGTGTAGCCCTATTGTGGACAAGATCAAGAATAGGCTTTTGTCTTGGAAATCTCACTTTCTTTCTCAGGCTGGAAGAATTGAGCTAGTGATTTCTACTATTTCCTCTTATAGCATGTTCTGGACGGCTGCTTTTCCTCTCCCTAAGTCTACTATCTATGAGATTGAGAAACTAATGAGGGATTTTATTTGGAATGACACGACGGAAAAAAAACATATTCATTATGTCTCATGGAGTTCGATTTGCAGGCCTAAAGATGAGGGAGGCCTGGGCATAAGAACGATTGATGATTGGTCTAATGGAGGTATTATTAAAAATCTCTGGAGCATTGCTTCCAAGAAGGATGGTTTGTGGGTCAAGTGGGTGCACGAGAAGTATATCAAATCTGAGACCATCTGGACAACTGAGATTAAACCTGGAGCTTCTTGGGTCTGGAATAAGATGCTGAAATTCAGGCCTATGTTATTAAATCATATTAGTTTGTGCCTGGGTAATGGCAGCACCTTACTGTTTTGGTTTGACCCTTAAGTCAATGGAGGGGAAAGACTGATCGATCTTGTGGATGAGCAATTTGTCTTGAGATTGGGTAAAGGGAGGAATTGCAGAGTTTCCTCTTGCTTTATTAATGGTGAGTGGTCTGTGCCTGATTTCAGGGGTGCAGAGATACTGAGGGGAGTTCTTCAAACCCAAAATTTCAATATCGAAGAAGAGGATGAGATTTTGTTCAATGGCAGTAACAAGAACCTTTTGTTAAAGGACGGTTGGGCTATTTCTAGAAATAAGTATCCTAAAGTTCAATGGTCTAAATGGGTTTGGTCTAATTCGTTCCCCAGGAAGTGGTCTATTCTTTTCTGGAAGCTGTTATTGGGTAAGCTACCCACTTTGGACCATTTGAAGAACATTGGTTTCCATTTGGCTTCGAGATGTTGTTTGTGTGAATGCTGTGAAGAAGATGCTTCACATCTGTTCTTTGAATGCCGATTTGCTAGAGATGTTTGGAAGAAGTTTCATTTGAAGTATAACATTCAGATTAGTTCGTTGATGGATCTGTTGTCTCTGAGGAATGATGGAAAGGTCCAAGCTGCTTGTGCTGTCTATATGCTCTAGTTAGAGAGGAATAGAAGGATGTTTAATGGTGTTGGTTTGGATGTGGATCAGTTTTGGCTGGTGTGTGACAAAGATAGCGTTTTGCTTATGTTTTCAGATAGTAGTTAATCTGTATAGATAGTTCTCTATAGTCTGTACATTTTGTCTTTTGATGGTTGTACCTTGCAACCTCCGTTTTCTTTCTTTTGGTAGTTACACCTTGTACCTACACAAACCTTATTTCTCAGTAAAGAGGCACCCCACCCTTTTAGCACCAAAAAAAAAGGAGTCCCTTGGTGAAGATCAAGGCTGAAAACTTGGAGAAAGAGTGGGTAAGCCCTTGGTGAAGGCAGAAGACTCCTTGCTGAAGTGGGTAAGTCCTTGGTAGAAGATTCTCTGAGTGAATGTGAATTCAAAGGCTGAAGATCAAAGAAGAGTGGGTAAACCCTTGAAGGATGAAGACTTGAGTAAGAGTAGGTAAGTCCTTGGAAGAAGGCAGAAGACTCTTGCAAAGTGGGTAAGTCCTTGGTAAGGTTGAAGACTCTTTGTATTAGATAGGTAAGTCCTTTGTTTGGTCATGTATTGTAAGTCTTATGAATGAATATAAGAGTGCAATGGTTAAGAAATCCTAGAGGTTGACCTCTCTAGTTTTGTGGACTGACACACTTCTAGTTTGAAGTGTGGAACCACTCTAAAAAGCTTGTCAATTGGTGTATGTTCAATCTCTCTCTCCGTTGCTATGTATGCTTTAGTTGCACTCAAATTTTTTATTTATCAACATTATTTTGTGATATATCTTGAAGGTCTAATGAATTTTTTTTAAGTGCATTTAGCTCTATTCACCCCCCCTCTAGAGCAACTAATCTCCCATCTAGGATCCAACAATTGGTATCAGAGTGGGATTCTCCAAGCATACTTCAACACGTAGGAGAAGATGGGTGAATACCAAGGTGGGAGATTCTTGATCAACCTTCCAATCTTTGATGAGAGGAATTTCCTCTATTGGAGAAGAAGGCTTCAATTCTACATCCAAGGGTCAAGTCTTGAGATGTGACAAATGGTGAACAACCCATACAAGCTACCAAAGATAAAGATTGAAGAATGGGACGAGGTTACCTTGAAGAAAGAAACCTTGAATGTTAGATCCATGCACATCCTCTATGCCTCCATGACCCCCACCTAGTTCAACCAGATTTCTACATGTGAAATAGCCTATGAGGTATGGAGAAAGTTATGCATCACTTATGAGGGGACAACTCAAGTGAAGGAAAGCAAAGTCTAGATGCTCAAAGGGCTTCTTGAGAACTTCAAGATGGGAAAGGCGGAGAAGATAGCCAACATGTACTCAAGTCTCAACATCATTGTGAATGGCCTTGCAGTTCAAGGTCATCCTATGTCTAGAGGAGAGATCAACTCAAAGATCCTTAGGAATCTCCCCAAGAGGTGGGAACCCAAGGTGACTTCCATTAAAGAAGCAAGGTCTCTTAAGGATGTTCCTATTGAAGAGTTCATTGGAAATCTACAAGCACATGAAGTCACACTTGACAAGAGAGAAGAAGCTGAAAGAAAAGAGGAGAAAGAGCTAAAGAGAATGAAGAAGGCTGAAATGAAGGCTCTAATTGAAGCTATTATGGGACACGCCTCTCCATCTGCTCATGTTGAAGAAGATGCCATGTACTCCAAGGGTAGATTCTACAAAGGCAAGAATTCCTCCTCCATCTGGTGCCTCAAGTTCTGAAAGAAGGATCACTTCAAGATAGATTGTCTACAAGGCAAGAAGACCCATCATAATAAAGAAAGAGAAGAGAAGTACATGAAGAAGGAGAAATGGCACTCAATCTCAAGTGACTCCTCCAACTCAAGATCAAGTGAAGATTCAAGTGGAGGATCCAAATCAAGCTCTAGTGTTGAAGGAGAATGCCATTTTTCTCTTATGGCTTCTATAAGAAAAGACTCAAGTTAGGTAAATCTAAACTCTTTAGATAAAGAATCTTTGATTGCTATTATTTATGATACTCGTGTCTCTCTTAAGTCTTCTAAAAAGAAAAGGAAAAAGTTTTCTAGAATTGTTGAGAATATGCATGTAGAATTAGATGATCTTGAACATACTCATTCTTGCTTGCTTGATGACAAAAATACCTGTCTTAGCCAAGTAGACTCTCTTAAACTTGAAAATGCTAGTTTGCGTGATAAGATTAGATTTCTAGAAGCGCAACCTCTTCTGCCTCATTCTAATGAAGAACATTCTTTAATTGTTGATTCTCTCATGCATGATATTGATGTTCTTAAATCTGAAAACAAGGACAAAGATTATGTTTTGCAAGGATTAAAATCTAAAAATGGTGTCTATCTTTCTAAGATTGCTTTGCTTGAAAAAGAAAATGCCTCCTTGCTTGCTAAAATCAATGTGCTTGAATCTTGTTCTAGTTCTACTAGTAGAGAGAATAATGTTGGTGCTCTTTATATTGATGGAGATTCTTATTTAACTAAAGTTTTTTCTTAGAAAATGATCTTTTACATGCTAGAGAAAATATAACTCATTTGTCTTCTACTATTTGTTCACTTATGCATGATAATGATAGTTTGAGATCTTCTTTGCAAAGATTCTTAGTTGGTAGTGATAGTTGATAGTAGTCAAAGGAACAATAAAGGTAAATGACCTCCAATCTTCCATGGAGAATCCTCTAGTTCCAAGACTATGGGAACATGCAACTATTGCAATGAAATTGGTCATTATTGTACTTGTTGCCCTTTTAGGAAAGCACCCAAGAGCACTTGGAATTGGGTTGCTAAGCTAACTCCTCCGGACCCAAAAACATGATTTGAGACCATTTTATCTTTCTTCTTGTAGGTACTTGAAAATGGATTGACTTGAGCTGTTGAATGGAAAATTAACTTATCAATCCACATTAATGAAGAAAGGTGAGATGTGCATGGGGTGGCAACAAGTGGAAAAGGAATGGTAAGAACAAAGGTAGATGTTGTCACGGGTTAACAACCTAACTCCACTGTACACCTCAGGCGCCAACATAAGGGGTACAATAGAGTTAAAGTTGCCCGTCCCTGAGTGGATCAAACACATGAATATATAAATGCACCGAATAAGAAGCTTCCATACATAAACCAAATAGTTCATTACATAGGGGCCCGAAGGCATAGGAGTTCTACAGAAGAAACTTAATACATGAGAAACTAAGTACAGAAGAAAAAGAAACATAATCTAGGAGTCCCATTTAGCTTTAGCATCCCCATGACAGATTTGAGTTGTAAGCCAGCATATAGAGTAGCAACATCATCTTCTTTCATCATAAGCATCATGAGTAGAAGGTACCTATAGAAAAGCATTTGCAATGGGTACACGTCAGCACAATATATAAATATATTGTACTGAGTACGCCTACGTGTCTTAAAAACCACTCATCATATCTTGGCAAGGCAGAAGAATAATAATAAACATGGCAGGAGAAATAAATTAGGACTTTAGCACAGTTTAGTAAGAAAATAGACATATTCCTTAATCATAAAGTTTGCATAGAAATTCAAAGACATGTTTTAGGTTTATTTTTCCATTATATACTTATGCATCCGCCTACCAATGGGATAGATGCTTTATGGCCTCATGATCCACTTACCAAAGAGATAGATCATTTCCTATGGTGATCCGCTTACCAAAGAGATAGGTCACCTTTAAGCACTATGCTTACCAAAGAGATATAGTGCTTACAATATAATGGAACAAGCCCTTTATGTTCATGTGTGGTAATATACCATATACAAATAAATATCATTCCAAAACAATCATACCTCAAGATCCAATACAACATCATCATATGCCCAGACTTTACTAAGTATAGTACACCCAATCACTAATATAAGCCAAATGAGGGTAATGGCGTACCTTCTACTCAGAAGTGGGGAGTCTAGAGATGCTCCTCACTGATACCTTTGATTTCCTGAAATCATTGGAGATTTGGTATTTATTAGATATATTATTTGAATTACACATATTCTAAAGAGTATATAAAAAGGCCCTTTATAGATTTGGAGTCATGAGATTAGAGTATGGGTCAGAGAGTATGGGGTTGAGTCCAAGACTATCATTGTCTCATCAGAGTAGGATCATACAGTCAGAATCAGAGTTTAAAGATCATAATAACTATTTATGCACATTTTGATAGGTCAGAGTAGGGAAAAGAGGAAGTAAATAGGTTTTACTGGTAATTGAGTCATAATAAAAAGATCTGATTGTCCTAAGATGATAAGGGTGCAAAAAGATGATTATCACAGATTTTTGGTGATTTAAACAGATTCGAGCATTTTCTAACTAATTAAACAAGATATGAACATAATAAAAAAAAATGAGAGTTTACTCGAGTCATAATTAGGGTCAGCTGATGCCATAATCGTGATCCTCGTATTTTTCTGATCAAAAAGGAGTATTTATTCATATTTTTCTGACACTCCTACTAATTTCTACGAATTTCCCAAGATTAGGTCAAAAACTGAAATTCAAGTTAATAAAAGAAAAGAAAGGAAAAACGCGGACCGTTGGATGTTCAGATCCAACGGTCGAGATCGCACGCGTCTAAAACCAAGCCGGCTGAGGCGGGTCACGGGTGGCTTACTTGGCGGACCGTGGTTCGCCCACTTGGATCCGAGTCAGCCCAACGTGGACTCGCGCGATTGGCCCAGCTAAGCCAAGCGGGTCCCCTTCCTTCTTGCTCCACTCGCGAGCAGCAGGTAGGGGAGAGGAACTCCGGCGAGCTCGGGCGATGGCTGTGTTGCTTCTCGCGAGAGTTCAAGACCAGGAGCACCTTCGCGGGGATGAGCCGAGCTCAGACAGCTTGCTTGGGGACCGTGGCTCCCCGCGAGGTGGCGGGTCGACTAGGAGTCCGGCGAGGTGTAGAGCTCGCGGCGGAGGGTGAAGGAAGAGGGAGGAGCAGGCGATTAATCTTCGCGGTGAGGGGCCGCCAAGGTAGGTGGAGGTGCCTCGGAGCTTCGGGTGTACCCAATTGGGGACGAGCAGGCCGATAGGAGCCTCGTCCAGCAACTCGACGGCGGCGGACAGACTGGAGGGGAAGAGTTTGAGGATGGAGCGATGCCGGATTGCTTTGGGCAAATTGGAGGCAGGGGTGAGCTAAAGAGGCGTCAGAGGAGCTTCGAGGGGGGTTTAAGTAGGCGTGAGGTTGGTTGAGGAGTGTATGCCCAATTGGGCTCAGCTGCGGTTGGAGACGGGGACTCACTGGTGAGGTCGTGCGAGGCGATGTTCTCGTTTCTGGAGGTCGTGTGAGGGATCAGCGAGTTCGTGGAGGTGAGGTGGAGGCAGTGCCTCGGTTCGTTTGGTGCGAGGTGGCGCGTAGAGGCGGGGAGTGGGTCGCCCCTTGCTCGAGGTGGCTGCATCCACGATCTCGCGGATTGACCGGAGGTTAGGGATGACCCCATGGCCGTCCGATCTCTGGGCGCGCCATCGGGCGGTCGAGATGGCTCGCGAGGAGAAGTCCGCGGATCGCTGACGTCAGCACCACGTGACAAAGAAATTCATAGGGTAATTGATCTGAATTGTGACAATTTATTAGGTAAACCTTAATCAAACTTGTAAAAAATCATAGAGGGAGCTAGGAATGTCCAAATGACATGAAATTTGGACCATAGCCTCATCATAGCATACCCCACATGTTGGTAAAGTTTGGGGTTGAGATTCTTATCATTGAATGACTAATTAACTTTTAGGAAAAATAGGGTTTTAAGATATACTGAAGATTAAGGAACAAAGTATAAAAGGATTAGAAAATTCACTTTATCACATCCTACTCACCTTAAAAGAAATTTTTGTCCTCAAAATTAAACTGGATGAAAGAGGTGAGGAAAACGTTGTTCCATGTCTGCTCGTAGCTCCCAGGTGGCATCTTCTGCACCGTGATGGTTCCACTGTACCTTCACCATCGGAATCTGCTTATTCCTGAGCTCCTTTACCCTAGAGTCGAGAATCTTTGTAGGTTGTTCTGGATAAGATAGGTTCTCCCGTAACTCAAGAGGCTCATGATTCAGCACATGACTATCATCCTTCACATACGGTTTCAAGTTGGATACATGAAAGACATTATGCATCATGCTATACTGCGGAGGAAGAGCAAGTCGATAAGCACATTCGCCAATGCGCTCCAGAACTTCGAAAGGACCCACGTATCTCAGACTAAGCTTCCCCTTGTTCTTGGCCATGGCACGGATAGGTCTGATTTTCAAGAATACATAGTCACCATCATTGAACTGTCTGTCCGTTCTGTGTGCATCTGCATATGACTTCTGACGATCCTGGGCCCGTTTCAACCTCTGCTTGATCAAAGACACCTTATCAGCATATAGTTGTAACTCCTCGGACTTTAGCATCTTCCTTTCCCCAACTTCATCCCAATGGAGAGGAGATCTACATGGCCTACCATAGAGAGCTTCATAGGGTGGCATATCAATACTAGATTGATAGCTATTATTGTAAGCGAACTCTGCTAATGGAAGGTAGTAATCCCAAGATCCTCCCCAATCTAAGACACATGCTCTGAGAAGATCTTCTAAGATTTGGATAGTACGTTCTGATTGGCCATCAGTTTGGGGATGATATGCTGTGCTGAAGTTCAACTGTGTGCCCAGTTCATTCTGCACCTGCTTCCATAAATGTGATGTGAACTTTGGATCTCGATCTGAGACTATCGAAACTGGTACTCCATGTAGTCGTACAATCTCCTTTATATACAACTCAGCAAGCTCAGGAACCTTGTTTGTAGTCCGCATAGGTAAGAAATGTGCAGACTTGGTCAACCGGTCTACTATGACCCAAACCGCATCATGACCCTTCCTGGTCCTGGGTAGTCCCACCACGAAATCCATGGTGATATTTTCCCATTTCCATTCAGGAATTGGTAAGGGTTGCAATAGACCACCGGGACGTTGGTGCTCGGCCTTAATCTGCTGGCAAGTGAGACACTTAGAGATAAATTCAGCGATATCATTCTTCATACCTCTCCACCAAAAGTGTCTCTGCAGGTCCTTATACATCTTAGTAGATCCAGGATGTATGGAATACTTAGACCCATGTGCTTCTTGCAGGATACGCTTCCTAATCTCTGACTCTTCAGGTACCCACATCCTATGCTTGTATCTTAGTCCACCGTCCATACCAACAGATAGATGTGTCTGGGGCTTTGCTACAAGAGCTGTCATCTCCTCCAAACCAGGGCTGTTCTTTTGAGATATCAGGAGTTCAGAAAGAAGACTAGGAATAATATTGATGTTTGCCAAAATAATAGAGCTCGATTCTGCTTGAGATGACTCAGAAGATGAAGGTCCCAGATGCATTGATGCACAAATCGACTTCTTACGACTAAGGGCATCAGCTACAACATTGGCTTTGCCTGGATGATATGCAATAGTGAAATCATAATCTTTAAGGTACTCCAACCATCTCCTCTGTCGAAGATTGAGATCCTTCTGAGTCAAGAGGTATTTGAGACTCTTGTGGTCTGTGAATATATCAAAAGTAGCACCATACAGATAATGTCTCCAGATTTTGAGAGCATAGACAATGGCAGCTAATTCCAAATCGTGAGTTGGATAATTGACCTCATTAGGTTTTAACTGTCTAGAGGCATAGGCAACGACTTTACCGCTTTGCATAAGGACACAACCCAGACCCATTTTAGAAGCATCAGAATAGATTACAAAGCCATCATTCCCAGAAGGTAAGGTCAAAACAGGAGCAGAAGTCAAGAGAGATTTCAATTCTTGGAAACTAGCTTCACACTCAGGAGTCCAAATGAATTTTGCATCTTTTCTGGTAAGTTTAGTCATGGGTAGGGCTATTTTACTAAAATTAAGGATGAAGCGTCGGTAATAGCCAGCTAGACCAAGAAAGCTACGAATTTCAGAAGCATTGGTAGGGGCTTTCCAATCAAGGACAGCTAGAACTTTGGCAGGGTCAACAGAAATTTTCCCACCCGAAATGACATGGCCAAGAAACATGACTTGGTCAATCCAAAACTCACATTTAGATAATTTAGCATACAATTTCTGGGCTCTCAAAACATCAAGGACTTTCTGGAGATGTTCACGATGTTGATCAACAGAATTTGAATATATAAGAATGTCATCAATGAAGACCACAACAAAACTATCCAGGAAAGGCTGGAAGACAGTGTTCATCAGGTTCATAAACACTCCAGGAGCATTAGTCAAGCCAAAAGGCATCACCATGAATTCATAATGTCCATATCTAGTTCTGAAAGCTGTTTTTGGAATATCACAATCTTTTACTCGTAATTGATGATAACCTGATCTAAGGTCAATCTTGGAGAACACAGTGGCAGTGCGAAGCTGGTCAAACAAGTCATCAATTCTTGGAAGGGGATATTTATTTTTAATGGTGGCTTGGTTGATCATGCGATAATCAATACACATTCGCATTGACCCATCTTTCTTTTTGACAAAGAGAACGGGAGCACCCCAAGGAGAAGTACTAGGACGGATGAAGCCTTTATCAAGAAGTTCCTCTACTTGTTTCTTGAGATCTGCAAGCTCGGCAGGTGCCATCCTATAAGGTGCCTTAGAGACTGGTGCGGTACCCGGTGCTAACTCAATTGAGAACTCAATCTCACGATCTGGAGGCAGCCCTGGAAGCTCCTCAGGAAAAACATCCGGGTAATCTCTCACCACATCCAAGCTCTCTATAGGTCCCACCTTAGGATCAGGCATGGATACAACAGCAAGATAGGCTCTACATCCCTTGGCTATCAAAGTTTCGGCTTTAAGAGAAGAGATAATCATATTTCGGTGTCTTTCTTTTCTCCCGGAAATAGTCAAAGGTTTTGAATTGGGTGCACAAAAGATTACTTTCTTGCCTCGGCAATCAAGCATAACAAAATTGGAAAAAAGCCAATCCATCCCCAAAATTAGATCAAAATCTTCCATATCAAGAAGGATAAAAGCAGATTGAAATTTATGACCACCAAAAGAAAAAGGCAGGGTTTTGGTTTTCTGAAGAGAAGTATAAATTTTGCCACTGGGAGTTGTCACATCCAAGATATAACCTAGATCATTGATCTCGAACTTGAGCATGGAAGCAAGATTTCTAGATATGAACGTATGTGTTGATCCTGAATCGAATAGGGCCACAACAGGATGATCTTGGAGACATATCATACCTACATTATGATTTTATATGAGATCATGGTTTTCAAAGATTTATTAAAAAAAAAATTTAACATTATTACCTTCAATCAGATGGTTATCATTGACTTTAGCTTCCTCTGCATCAATTGCAAAGACTCGACCCTGTCGATGTTCTGGCTGAGCCTGAGCTATAGGAACAGCTGGTTGAGCAGGTGGAGCTCCAGGCTGAGGTAATGGGGCAGGACGATTCTGAGGTGCCCCTTGGACCAGATTTGGGCAATTGTACCTCATATGCCCTTCATTCTTGCAGTAGTAACATACAGGCTTCTCAAACTTGCATTTTCCAGCATGTACTCCTCCACAGTTTCTGCAACGGTTGGGGTTTGAAGATGATCCCCTGTATGGTCCACCTCGTCCTCGGCCTCCCCGGTTTGGTCCTCCCCAGAACGATTGACCCCTATGGTGATTTCCTCCTCCTCTGCCCATGCCATGGCTGTTAGGCTTCTTCTTATCATTTTCCTTCTCCTTACCCTTGGTGATGCATGCATCGGTTAGACCCAGGTATCTCAAGCTTGGTGCTTTGCTTTTTCCTAAGGTTCTCTCTTGGGTAAGGGCATTGTTGATGGCAGCTTCAAAGGTAAGATGGGTGGTGGTGCAAAGGTGAACTTTGATTTCTTGGTTAAGGCCATCTATGAAGTGTTCAATCTTTTCATCTTCATCAAGGTTGCGAGCATGGCGCTCTAGGAGTCTAAAGGCCCTAACATAGTCAGCAACAGATAGGTTTCCTTGGGTGAGGTTATTGAACTGTTTCTTCTTCTCCTTTCTAGCTGATATGGGCATGAAACGGTTGGTAAAGATCCCCTTAAACTCCTCCCAACCTATGGGGGCATCTGGAAGTTCTCGTGTATGGTAATAATTTTCCCACCACAACTTCGCGGACCCCCTAAGTTGGTAGGTAGCAAAGGTGACCTTATCTTCCTCAGGACACTTAAGGGCTCTAAAGGCATTTTCAACAGATATGATCCATGCATCGGCTTTATCTAGGACTTCACCTAAGTCTTCTCCATGAAAAGTTTCGGGTTTGAGTTTAAGGAAGTCACTAATGGTGGTTTCATGGTTGGTCCTAGAGGATGAGGCACTATTGCTGGTTTCTTTTAGGGCTAGGGCATGCATGCATTCCAACATCACCTTCTTTTGTTCTTCCCAATTTCCTACAGCCATGGTCTTATTAGGACGGGATTCAGATTCATCACCAGAACCATCACTAGATCTTGTTCTCTTGGACCTAGTTTTTGGAGGCATCTGCAAGGTTGGTATAAAAGACAGTTTAGAGATTTATTTGTAATAGATCATAAAGCAGGTGTCAAAGATTTAACAATCATATCATATATTTTTCCAATTTTTCATGTCTTTTAGTTGTTCCCATTTTCCTAACCTACCCACATAATAGAGAGAGTATGTCATCGATCATGGTCATGAGAGAGAAATTAGATGAGAAACCTAGGGTGTATTACTCACTAAATAGGTTGGTTGGGGGGGGGTAGTCCTTAATTGAGAAAAGATGAGAGGAAGGATTTTTCTAAGGTAAGGGTGCCCACTTTAACAATAATTGCGTTAGCCATCAGATAGCTTGCGACAGGAACCCTCGCACCGTGAAAACGGATGGGGAGAGTATTATGTCAGAACCCTCCGCAAGGTACCCTTCTAGACACCTCGGCAATTTACTGCTAAATGTGGGTTACCCTAGGTCTAGGTAAGGTTGCTAATTATTTGATACATCTATATTGATTCATGTGACCGCTCTGATACCATCTGTCACGGGTTAACAACCTAACTCCACTGTACACCTCAGGCGCCAACATAAGGGGTACAATAGAGTTAAAGTTGCCCGTCCCTGAGTGGATCAAACACATGAATATATAAATGCACCGAATAAGAAGCTTCCATACATAAACCAAATAGTTCATTACATAGGGGCCCGAAGGCATAGGAGTTCTACAGAAGAAACTTAATACATGAGAAACTAAGTACAGAAGAAAAAGAAACATAATCTAGGAGTCCCATTTAGCTTTAGCATCCCCATGACAGATTTGAGTTGTAAGCCAGCATATAGAGTAGCAACATCATCTTCTTTCATCATAAGCATCATGAGTAGAAGGTACCTATAGAAAAGCATTTGCAATGGGTACACGTCAGCACAATATATAAATATATTGTACTGAGTACGCCTACGTGTCTTAAAAACCACTCATCATATCTTGGCAAGGCAGAAGAATAATAATAAACATGGCAGGAGAAATAAATTAGGACTTTAGCACAGTTTAGTAAGAAAATAGACATATTCCTTAATCATAAAGTTTGCATAGAAATTCAAAGACATGTTTTAGGTTTATTTTTCCATTATATACTTATGCATCCGCCTACCAATGGGATAGATGCTTTATGGCCTCATGATCCACTTACCAAAGAGATAGATCATTTCCTATGGTGATCCGCTTACCAAAGAGATAGGTCACCTTTAAGCACTATGCTTACCAAAGAGATATAGTGCTTACAATATAATGGAACAAGCCCTTTATGTTCATGTGTGGTAATATACCATATACAAATAAATATCATTCCAAAACAATCATACCTCAAGATCCAATACAACATCATCATATGCCCAGACTTTACTAAGTATAGTACACCCAATCACTAATATAAGCCAAATGAGGGTAATGGCGTACCTTCTACTCAGAAGTGGGGAGTCCAGAGATGCTCCTCACTGATACCTTTGATTTCCTGAAATCATTGGAGATTTGGTATTTATTAGATATATTATTTGAATTACACATATTCTAAAGAGTATATAAAAAGGCCCTTTATAGATTTGGAGTCATGAGATTAGAGTATGGGTCAGAGAGTATGGGGTTGAGTCCAAGACTATCATTGTCTCATCAGAGTAGGATCATACAGTCAGAATCAGGGTTTAAAGATCATAATAACTATTTATGCACATTTTGATAGGTCAGAGTAGGGAAAAGAGGAAGTAAATAGGTTTTACTGGTAATTGAGTCATAATAAAAAGATCTGATTGTCCTAAGATGATAAGGGTGCAAAAAGATGATTATCACAGATTTTTGGTGATTTAAACAGATTCGAGCATTTTCTAACTAATTAAACAAGATATGAACATAATAAAAAAAATGAGAGTTTACTCGAGTCATAATTAGGGTCAGCTGATGCCATAATCGTGATCCTCGTATTTTTCTGATAAAAAAGGAGTATTTATTCATATTTTTCTGACACTCCTACTAATTTCTACGAATTTCCCAAGATTAGGTCAAAAACTGAAATTCAAGTTAATAAAAGAAAAGAAAGGAAAAACGCGGACCGTTGGATGTTCAGATCCAACGGTCGAGATCGCACGCGTCTAAAACCAAGCCGGCTGAGGCGGGTCACGGGCGGCTTACTTGGCGGACCGTGGTTCGCCCACTTGGATCCGAGTCAGCCCAACGTGGACTCGCGCGATTGGCCCAGCTAAGCCAAGCGGGTCCCCTTCCTTCTTGCTCC
This sequence comes from Alisma plantago-aquatica, assembly GCA_963693085.1. Taxonomy (NCBI): domain Eukaryota; kingdom Viridiplantae; phylum Streptophyta; class Magnoliopsida; order Alismatales; family Alismataceae; genus Alisma; species Alisma plantago-aquatica. The sequence goes on along the minus strand of OY856414.1, from coordinate 597,601,719 downwards.
ACTCGCGAGCAGCAGGTAGGGGAGAGGAACTCCGGCGAGCTCGGGCGACGGCTGCGTTGCTTCTCGTGAGAGTTCAAGACCAGGAGCACCTTCGCGGGGATGAGCCGAGCTCAGACAGCTTGCTTGGGGACCGTGGCTCCCCGCGAGGTGGCGGGTCGACTAGGAGTCCGGCGAGGTGTAGAGCTCGCGGCGGAGGGTGAAGGAAGAGGGAGGAGCAGGCGATGAATCTTCGCGGTGAGGGGCCGCCAAGGTAGGTGGAGGTGCCTCGGAGCTTCGGGTGTACCCAATTGGGGACGAGCAGGCCGATAGGAGCCTCATCCAGCAACTCGACGGCGGCGGACAGACTGGAGGGGAAGAGTTTGAGGATGGAGCGATGCCGGATTGCTTTGGGCAAATTGGAGGCAGGGGTGAGCTAAAGAGGCGTCAGAGGAGCTTCGAGGGGGGTTTAAGTAGGCGTGAGGTTGGTTGAGGAGTGTATGCCCAATTGGGCTCAGCTGCGGTTGGAGACGGGGACTCACTGGTGAGGTCGTGCGAGGCGATGTTCTCGTTTCTGGAGGTCGTGTGAGGGATCAGCGAGTTCGTGGAGGTGAGGTGGAGGCAGTGCCTCGGTTCGTTTGGCGCGAGGTGGCGCGTAGAGGCGGGGAGTGGGTCGCCCCTTGCTCGAGGTGGCTGCATCCACGATCTCGCGGATTGACCGGAGGTTAGGGATGACCCCATGGCCGTCCGATCTCTGGGCGCGCCATCGGGCGGTCGAGATGGCTCGCGAGGAGAAGTCCGCGGATCGCTGACGTCAGCACCGCGTGACAAAGAAATTCATAGGGTAATTGATCTGAATTGTGACAATTTATTAGGTAAACCTTAATCAAACTTGTAAAAAAATCATAGAGGGAGCTAGGAATGTCCAAATGACATGAAATTTGGACCATAGCCTCATCATAGAATACCCCACATGTTGGTAAAGTTTGGGGTTGAGATTCTTATCATTGAATGACTAATTAACTTTTAGGAAAAATAGGGTTTTAAGATATACTGAAGATTAAGGAACAAAGTATAAAAGGATTAGAAAATTCACTTTATCACAGATGTTTTCTTGCTTATAACCATTTCTAACTTGATTTTGTCAAGTTAGTGTGCACTATACATATGGTTTTTGAATCAAAAGTGGCATTTTGTGTTTCTCTTCACACTCTTGCTCAAAAATTGTTTCAAATACTTTTATAGTGCATTACTAACTTGCTTACACATGTTTGGATATGGTTTGTATTTTTAGCAAGTCTCTAAATATGTTTTTATGAAATATATGTGCTTTTTGACAATAGCTTCTTCGATTGAGTTTATCATGTTTGAAACTCGACCGATAGGCACCAATGGGTGTTGCCAACAACACAGAACTCGATCTACCACACTGTGCACAGAATATAAAATTGGGTTTTTGGATGAGAATTTCCCTCTCAACTAGATTTTCTCAACAAATTGCTTTATTCTATGGCACTCCCTTTGGTACATTTTATATGTTTTCATTGCCATGTCCTATATTGTATATCTTGCTTACAACTCTATCTTTCTAATTGCTCTAAATTGGCATATCTATATCTTGCAATTACTTGCTTTGAGTTGTTTTTCAAGTTTTGATGATGATCTATTTGGATCTCTTGGTTGTGTCTTAAATTGCTTATGTTGTAATCTAACTTGCTACATATATATAGTTGTATATCTTTTTTGGATACAACATTGAGGTTCTTAGTAGTGATCATCTTTTGGTAATGGTACATACTTGTTAGTGAGTTATATCCTTTCATGATTATGAAATTACTTATCCCTTTGTTTGGATATATCTCTACATCTACTCATAGCTACCTTTATCTTGTGTATCTTTTGGTATCTCTTACTATGATATAGATCCTACTAGTAGTCCTAACTTGTTATAACATCTACTAGTAGTTCACATACATGTAGTTCTAACCTCGTTTATAATTGTTATCTTTGCTCATCTAGTGGTGTTTCAACTATATGCTATGCTTGTATCTTGTTTCATACATGCTCAAGCTTGTTCCCTGAATTGCATATCTACTATCTTGAGTTTCTTGTATAACTTTGTGATGCAGGGCATATAGAGCTACATTGTTTGCAGAAATTGGTGTATTTTTGAATTTCATGTAGATTTTACTCTAGTTTCAGTTTTTAGTGCAAGAATAGTGTTTTTTATGCAGAAATAGCCTTTTGAGCGGGACTCATGGCTTTGCCATGAGCCCGGATACTTTTTGGGCAAATTCTGTTATCTTGAGGGTAAGAAGTGTGTTTTATTATTTTTCTGTAGCTCTTAATCTTGCATTTGTGGGTTGTTCAAGTGCATGCTTTAACGTGCTTTTATTCTTTGCTTGGACAAGCCCCTAGCTGTTCTCTTCTACTCTCCTTTTATAACTTTTGTTATCTCCTTTCTCTTAACAAGTGGCATTTCTTATTTCTTCATAACCCCACTTTTTGAAATGACAAAGGGGGAGAAATGTATGTCTTCTTTTGGAAAAATAGAGAGAAGGCATGTCTTACATGAAGAAGAGAAGTATGCACATGTAAAGGAGAGAAGGTAAATGGGAGAAGACATATATGTGTAGAACATATATGAGTTGAAGGCATAGTATTCTACAAATGTTATGAAAGCTAAACATGTAGGAGAAATAGCATCAATTGAGGGCGAGTATGAGAACTCCACTAGCATCAATTGAGGGGGAGCATATGAACTCAATTATATTGAAACCCCTAGGTTTCTCTAAAGGTATGACTTTACTTAAATGCTTTCAATAAATTTATGGAATGGTTTGTCATCTTCAAAAAGGGGGAGAACGTTGACTCAAGGTCTAAATTGACTAAACCGTTGTTTTGATGATGACTAAACCATTCCAATTAATTGTGTCTAATGTCTCTACTTGAGTGATTTCAAATTATGCATAGACACACTCCAAATGCCCTAAATTGCGCATGTCAACTTGGAGAAAAGACAAGTCAAAGTCTATACAAGTGCACATTTATGTAATATAATATAAATCCATTAGAATCATGTTGTAAGTCACTTGTAATGATTGTATGACTTGTAATTAAGCTTAGAAAAAATCAAGAGCACTTAGATCGAATGTTTAAGCGTTCAAAAGCCATTTTCCAAAATTCACATCAGGTTGTTCATCGGTCGAGTTGCAAACTCGACCGATCCTAATTGGATCTTGAAAATGACATTTGTTCGGTCGAGTTTACACTTCACATAACTAGACCGATCCCTCTACTAACCAAAATTGATTTAAGTGAGTCGGTTGAGTTACCCCAAGACAAACTCGACCGATGGCCTAAATTGGTCTTATCTTTTAGTGGGATCGGTCGAGTTACCTTTATAGAAACTCAACCGTTTGCACTGTACGGAAAAGTGCAGAAAAGTGTTTCTAGCCATTTTGGAGTTGCAACAAGTGAAAATATATTCGTCGCAAGCCACAAAATGACTAGAGTATGTTCTTAAGTGTTCCCAAAGGTTAAGAGGCATCCCCAACTATAAATAGGACCCCTTGGGCTTCATTTCAAGGTTGAGCATTCAATGCAAAACACTATGTGATGTTCCTATTCTGTAGTTGAGTGCTTCCTACAACATCCTCTCTTTGTCTAAGATTAATCACTTGCTACATTCGTTAGAGTGAGTAGAAAATCTATAAGAGAGCTAGTCCTACATGTATATCTTGTGAGGCTCTCACTTCCACCACCTCCCTATCTCTCTTTTCAACCATGAAGATGAAGGTTCTCTCTCTTGGCTAAGAGAGGTGAAGAAGAACAAGGGAAGGAGTCCCTTGGTTAAGATCAAGGCTGAAGACTTGGTGCAAGAGTGGGTAAGCCCTTGGTGAAGGAAGAATACTCCTTGCTCAAGTGGGTAAGTCCTTGGTGGAAGCTTCTCCGAGTGAAGGTGAAATCAAAGGCTGAAGATCCAAGATGAGTGGTAATCCCTTGAAGAATGAAGACTTGTGCAAGAGTGGGTTAGTCTTTGGAAGAAGGCAGAACACTCTTGCAAAGTTGGTAAGTCCTTGGTAAGGTTGAAGACTCTTTGTATTGGATAGGTAAGTCCTTTAGTTGGTCATGTATTGTAAATCTTATGAAAGAATATAAGAGTGCAATGGTTAAAAAATCCTAGAGGTTGACCTCTCTAGGTAAGTGGACTGGCATACTTCTAGTTTGAAGTGTGGAACCACTCTAAATAGCTTGTCAATTGGTGTATGTTCAAACTCTCTCTCCCTTGCTATGCATGTTTTAGTTGCACTCAAATTTCCTATTTAGCAACCTTATCTTGTGATATATCTTGAAGGTCTAATGAATTGTGTTTAAGTGCATTCAACTCTATTCATCCCCCCTCTAGAGCATCCAATCACCCATCTAGGATCCAATAGTACTCCCAATGAGTGAGTATGATATTATGAACACCCTATCGAGTGGGTATGGATGGAGATCACGTCAAAGTGGGTAGATCATTGAAATGCTCCCAGCAAGTAAGTATGAACACCTCCTAGTAAGATTATTTTCCACAAAGATTTAGCAAGTATAGGTTGCTAGTTATTATATAAAGTGTATGTTCAACATATTATAGTTACATAAAAATATAAATTCAACTTTTAGGGATGGCATCTTTACTCAACCCAAGAATGGAAAGGACTAATTGGGGAGGAAAAACCCTAAAACCTAGGGGTTAAGTTGTGGCTAGAGACCCTAACCTCCTATTATGAGCCAAGAAGGCACCCTAGGTTAGGACCATTCCTAGATGGGTAAGATGATAAACCAATGTAAAGATTGAGGTAACCATAAATGTCACCTAAAGTGTAAAGAATTAAGTATACAAAATATGAGAGCACATATATTGAGTTTAAGAGTTTGAACTCAAGTATGCCATCTCTATGGAACATGATGAAAAGTCATCATGGATGTGGTAAAAGGAAAGTATGCCATGAGATCAATGAGGGGACATAAAGTGAATAATGAGCACCATAAGAGATGCAAGAAATTTGATTCAAAGAATTGCATATGAAAATAATGAACCCTTGACAAACCCTTAGAAAGGGTAGAGACTTAGGTAAACCCTAAGGTTAAGTAGGGAGTATTAAAGGTACATAAGACCAATTAGACTAGGAGATGATTGTACCCTGAATGCATAAGACCATATGGTCTGGAGGTAACAACTATGTTTTCCTGAGGCCCATGACTCAGGAGATTGGCCACCTTCATGATGTTTTCATGGCCCAATGGATGAATGTGAGAGGCCCTCCCTACATGCATAAGGATGAGATCACTCCAAAATTACCGCACCCCTAGAGACCTCAAGGAAGTGGCTAAGGTTCATAATACATGAGGTGTAGATATAAATGATATAAGAAGTCATGTAATAATCAAATCTTAAGAGGAGTTATGTACAAACTCAAAAGTGAAAAAAGCATTTGAATTCATGAAATATACAAATGTTATGAGATTAAAAGGCAGTTATGGTTTGAAATTAAGGCTATGGATAATTCAACCTAAAATATGAAATTTTAAGGTATACAAAATCAATGGTATTGGAATGGAATGAACTTTGTTTTTGGGCTACAGTCAAGTGCTTATTTCATCTCATTATGAAGAAGAGAGATTAAGTAGTCTCATATAAAGCTTAAAATTGACATGTGAGGATAGAATACCTTAAGTTGAGTTTAATGACATGATATAGGGTTTGAGGTGTTTCCTCACCTTTATATGAAAATAAATCAATGATAGGTTAGAAACCTAGGTGAGAAGGTTTTCACCAACTGAAGATAAAATCACAAATGAAAATATATTTACCAAGAAACATTATCATGTAAATACAAAGGATGTGGATATACCTTGAACTGAATTCAAGTACCAATTCTAGTAATGATATAAGGAATTTCAATGTTAACAAAATATGTTAAAGATGTTTAAGTAGGGGCTGCCAACCCTTATTTTCTGAGATTAAGATAGCTTATCTTTTACCTTAACCTTAATAGGTGTGAATTTTGGGGACAAAATTCCTTTTAAGGAGGGGTGAATGTAATATCCTCAGTTTTGATAAATTGCATTATATAAATATAATCCATGAATTGATTACTAAATTCTCCAACGATATTATAGATATAATGATAATGTACTTATGAGACTATTTGTGTTGCAAATATATCCTTGGACCACAAGATTGTGAAATAAGAGATTTTGTGCATAAATAAATAACAATAATTTATAAATTTTTGAATAATATAATTATGGAATATTGGACAAGTTCCCTAAAGAAAATAAGATGTGTGATATTTTAAATAATTTAAAGAGTAATTATCTAGCCAGTTTGGTAGCACATGTTTTGAGACAGTTAGTATCTAATCTTTCTATACTTTAAAATAATAATGAAAAGATGTAGATTATCGAGATTTGGAGAGAAATGATATTCCATGAGATCATGGTTTGTTTTAAAATAATGTTGGAAAAGAGCATGTTTTGGATATGAAAAGACATTTCAATAGAACCTGACAATGTAATATAACTGGGAAAAAATAATGAATTACTATAATTGATTTAAGAAATATTTTTGAAAATAGAGATAAGAGAATAATCTAGAATTCATTAGACAATAAAGTGCCATGTATATATGTCTTTTCCCATTTTGGCTTTTAGTGTGTCAATCAAGTCAATTTGGTAAATTAAGTAAGGAAACACTCAAATGAAAAGTATGAATGCCTATGTGTTATCTATCATATATATTCATCATGACAATTGAACATACTTTTCCTAAAGGTGCTTTACCATAATCGTGAGAGAGGGAAAGGAAATAGTATGGAGTAATATAGTCATGTATATGGTAGTGAACAAGGAGGTTGGAAACCAACTAAAATAAAAGAAGGGAATTGGCAAGTGTTATGGTTTATGAAAAGAAAGAGAAAATAGAAGAAGGAAGGATTGACATAGAGTTTACTTGAAAAATTATACCTATATATAGCCATGTAGGGTTCCTACCCTTAGCTATGGTTTTCCTTAGATGTTCTAGTGGAAAAGGAAGACTCCCTATATGAGGATGATGATAGTTGGTTAGAGAGATGTGAGGCAAATATTCAAATGCCATAGTTGAATCGGAATACCCATTTCCACAGAGATTGACAGAAAGTGGGGATGCTCATCCTAGGAGTCCACTACATCTTAATTGACCAATGAACATCATGGCCTACTACCATCGATGGCCTAAGAAGCCTAGACAATGGCTTCATCTTTGCAACAACAACATGCATGGTCAGGGTGATGGAGGAATGAGGACTTGCAACACACTCAACTTCCTCAGAGCACGAGCTTCTTCTTCTACTTCACCTATACGCACCAGGGAAAGTGCCTCACCCATATGGCTCCCTAAAATAATTATAGGAGATTCTTCATTAGATGCTACCTTCGCACTAGGGTCGTGGTGCCCTGTAGTAGGGCCGATAGTAGTGCCTCGTTGAGGCATGCGAAGAACCACATGCGGGAGTCAGATAGGAGCATGAACCCGTCACAAGGAAGGGTATGAATTCTAATTAAATGAATGGTACACCCTTGGGTGGGTATATTAAGTGTAGGGTAGTTGGGTCATTTACCAATTTCCTAGCTGATCCAACTACAAAATAAAAGAAAACAAGTAAGTTCAGACATGTCTGTTTATCATTAGTCCAATAAGGTTAATTTTACAAAAATTGAAGTAATTTCTCAAATGCTCAGATGAAGATAAGTTATATATAAAAAATGACTAGGAAAATGATAGGAAAACAAAGAATAAATATTTGAGACCTATTTCTCATTGAAATTCTAAAAATAATGTAAATATGGGTTAAAGTAGTGATTAAAGCATAAAACCCTAGTTTTTTATTAATAAGTTGTTCATCATGTTAAATGTGTTTCTTTGAGATGTAATCTATCATTATTGAACGTAATGGTAACTTAATATGATGATGGTCTTGATGATGATATTTAGGGTTTCTAATGTGAATGGCTATCCATATGAAGAATCAAGGTTTAGAAGTTAACAATGATATCTTTAAGGAACACAGACTAATCTAAGTAATCACGATGAAAGGAAATGTTTAATATAGAAATTAGGGTTTCCCTTAATGGTTAACATGCAATGGAAATAGGTTTTATACCCTTATTCCTCATCTAAACCCTAAAACCCTAGATTAGGTCTGAGTATAGTTTAATGTGATTAATGGGATGGTGACACTTTAGGATTTACACTATTAGATGTTTATTTACATCTTATCCACTATAATGCCACTATGAGTATCGCATAAATAAAGATTATGTGAAGAAAATGATAGTTCTTATTTGCAAGTCATTGGTCGTTATATGTTGTTATGTACTTGGACATTTTTGCATGCACCCCACATACACAACATGGCAACATATTGATCTATGCTTTTTTTTTCCATCCCATTTTAGATATATGTTGAAATACATGATAAATAACATGAAGATAATGATGGACAAATAAAATTACATGAAGGCATTAAATATTTAAAAGGAGTATTAGCTACTTACTTCTTCTCATATGTACAATATGGTGATGGAATGTTGTGTAAGTTATAGAGGAACATCTTTAAATAATATATTTAAATTCATGGAATTTTTTTACTATTATCTTTTATTTGGTAAATACGGATCCTTAAGAAAAGTTTGGGTAATGACTCTCATTTTTTAACCTTCCTTAATTGGGGGTTGTTGAAAAGTAAGGTTGTTAAATTGATCATTTGTGAGTCCCTTCATAACAATGGTGAAGAGGAAGGGGGACAATGGCCCCATTAACTAAGTCCATTTCCTGCTTAATATGGCCAATAACACCCTCATTTATAAATATAGATAATGAACATTTCATAACAAACTATTTAGATCCACCTCCCTGAGAACCCCAGCAAATTCCTAACTTCCCATGGTACATCCCAATTGCAGTAGTCATATGATTTCATTTAATCTGTCTTGACATATGCTTTGGATTTGGACGTGTTGACCATAACCCCTATGAGAAATTTAGTAGCATGGAGTGTACTGTATGACATTCCTCTACCCTTGATGATGGCACATTACTCTTTGGAGATGATATGGGGCAGAACATCTTTGATTTGTCCTGTGAGAACCTTTGCCACAATTTAATATAACTCACTATTACAAGCTATATGTCTAAAGTCTAAGATTTATCTAGCCTTCTTCTTGTTTTGGAATTAGTTGAATGAATGTATGATTGATGTCAAGAACCATTTTACCTCCATTAATAATCCACCATGTGGCCTCAGTGATATCCCTTTCAATAAGGTACCATATTGGAAAAGAACCTCCCATTAAACATGTCTGTCCCAAGGGTCGTGGAGGGGTTAAGGCACAAGGAAACAACCTTTATCTCCTCATTAAAAATAGGTGTGCACAAAGTAGCATTCATGTCTTCATTCACTCTTCTACTGGGAAGAAGGCCCTCATAGCTATTAGTTTCTAACTGAGGTTGGTTTTACAACTACCATAAGTATTGGATGGCATTATGAGTGATGTCTTATCTATGACAATTTTCCCATGTTAATTGATTAGTTCATGAATTGTTTTCCCCGTATCCTTCTTATTAACAACTGCATGATACATGCTGGTGTCTAGGTCACATCCCTAAACCACTTCATACAACTACACTGATTGTAGTACACTTCCTCTACCATCGTCTACTTTCTTAATATTTCTCTAGTCTCTTACTCTTTATTGGTGGTTGTTGTGCTATTTTTTTTATTCCTAACTTCTTTGACTGCATCATCATATTCATTCTTGGCTTTATTGGGCATATTCCTAAGTTGCACTTTCTCTTGGTTCCACTTCTCTAATGCACTCTTTGTGAGTAGAAGTTTCTTTAATACTCTATACAACAAATTGCCACTGACTTCAATATCCCAGCAATCCTCAACCACTTTCTTAAATTTTTTCTACTCATACTATTAATTAAGCAATCAGAAAGGGCATTGATAACACCCATTTTATGGCTGCTAGAGCTTATATTTTATTATCAAAACTGCCTCCAAACCTTACTTCCTCTCTTTTTTATCTTATTTGTTGAATAGAAATAATGCCCACTATGCTCCTAACAACATTTCCTATCTTTTGTAGAGTATCTATTATTTTCCCATCAAAAGAATGCTAATGGGCCCGTCCAAGCCCATCTACAACAAGTTAACTGCCCCAGCCCATCAAGCCGCAAAGAGATACGCCCCTTACCCATCACAGTCACTACCCGATATGGCAGCAACCCGACACGGATGTGTCGCACGTGAGCCCTAACAGACTGCACACTATTACCCGACAAGGAGCCTTGCCCACTATAGTCCGTTGGCCGATGGAGTTGATCGCATGACACAACCACCCCTCAGTGCAGCAGCCCGCCAGAATCCTTACCCGACATGATCTAGCATGATTTACTTGCAACCCGGCATGACACGGCCCCCACCAACTGTGCTGGGTGACAGACGTGTCGACCCTCTCCGAAAGCCATGTCAACAGAGCAGATAAAGGACACGTGGTCCAATGAGAACCACAACTCCCACTAACTACTACCTATAAATAGCAACTATAGGACTCCGATGGGATGGGTTAGAACCCTAGGAGATATAACTCTTAGAGTAAAAGGAGCAAGTGTGCCAAGTTCCCAGGCCTGTCGGGTGATACTAGGTGAGCACACCCCCAACTTGAGAGGGATGGGAGGAGTTCACTTAGAACTCAACCTGGTAGCATCAACAACACAACATGACCTTCAAAGCTACTTCAAACATGTCGGGTCTCTAGTTGGGCTTCAACCTAAGATGACTCGCCCATCTATACCTGACATGAGGAGCCTGAGAACCTAAGAAAAAGCTAACCTGACACATGTCCTAACACGACACGATACCTAACCCGATATGGCCTACTCATCACGGCTGCAGCCCGACAGGGCTTGCCGCCTGACATGACCATATCAGGTACGGAGTCCTATCCTAATACAATCTTTACCCGTAACAGTTTGTGACCCAACACGGTCAAGAACCCGACACAATCGTATCCCAATAGGGTTCCTTCCCGGTACCGAGTTAGCGTTACCCTAGGGGTCCGCTTCTATGTATATCGACCTCCTACATCAAGGAGGCTGATACTTATCTTCCTTTTTTTCAGCAATTTACTTTCATTTACTATTGCATTGTAACTAAACCATTTTACCTCCTTATGTTTATGGAAACTGTGGAATTTATCTCATGTTGTCATGTGTATGGTTCTTTTTTGTTGGATGATTTCTTTATATCAACTGAGCTCTAGTCTCTTCTATTTGAATCACGCTTTTGACTAGCTATCGAATCTTGTTTCTCATTTTGACTCCTTCGAGAGAAGGATGTCGTAAACTCTTGAGTTTGGTCTGATTTGGGTGTATGAGAGTACCCAGGATCGGGGTTGCCCCGACATACCTTTCCACTCTAGTCTATGCCCAATACCCTTAAGAGAGAGAATTGGTGCATGGTTAGAGGCACCTTCCTTGAGAGAAGAGGGTGCAAGATGTATTCCAATCCTGCTTGTTATGTTTAAGTTTTCCTCCTCCATGCTTTATCCTAATGATTGTTTTATCTCCCTGGTTTCCAATATACAAAACCTCTATAAAAATTGCTAAACCTTAAAACACTAATTCTGCTGGTAACTCCCCTTGGAGATAGGCTTTTTGTTTGATTCTTTATAATTCTTTCTCGTTATATCAAAAACTTATCCTTCGACCTTTTTCGACATGCTTAGAAAAGTAAAACTTGAGTTCTAAAGTTTCGTTCTTCCTATCCCTATGTTTGGCCCCAAACTATTTCGACCCTGTGCTAGTTGTAGGATGTCTTAAACATTTGGGTATTATAAATTTCTAAAGTCCGATAACCTAGACATGACTCCATTCTTGGACCAAGATTTAAGGCTTGTCAACCTTTTTGTGTCGTTGCCGGGGATAGGCAACGAAAACTATTCTACGAACTCGAGTTTTTCTTGCACTTTTCCAGAAACCTTATACATATGAATATAATACTACAAATATTTACAGCACATAGTTCATACAACGTACTAATACTTTTATAATTTTCTTTCTTTCTAGGTACGTTCTCACCTTTTCAAGCCATCATTGCTTTTGACAAGTCATGGCTAAGCAACCTCTGGAAGCCCGCTCCCTGCGCTCGTTTGTCCAAGTCTAGGAAAATAAAGAGAGGAATCCAGTGGTTGTGCAACCCCTCAATGTAGCCAACTTGGAGTTGAAGCCTTCTTTCCTCCAACTGCTACAACATAACCAGTTTGGCAGGAATACTACTGAAGAAAACCCATACAACCATCTCACATCTTTCAAGAGGACTTGCAACACCTTCAAGATCAATAGACTTCTAATAGCCCACATCTGCATCCAATGCTTCCCTTTCTCTCTGAGAGACAAGGCATTGGAGTGGTACACAAGTCTGCAAGATGGGAGTCTTCCCTATTGGGAACACCTAGCCAACACATTTATCGCCAAATTCTTCCCCATTGAAAGAACAATCAAGTGCCAGAACATGATAATGAGGTTCTCACAGAAACCCTCGGAGAACCTGCACAAGACCTGGGAGAGGTTTCAAAGTTACCAGCAAGAGTGCCCACATCATGGCTTTTCTGAACCTAAGTTGATCACCACATTCTATAATGGGGTGTGTGCCGCAGAGAGGAAATCCCTGAACACTGCAACTGGCAGGGATTTCTTAGGACTCAGTGCTCAGAGGGCCAGAGAAATTATCGACAACATGGTGACAAATCAGCTGGACAGCGAGTACAACTGGGAGTCTATGTGCCATACCACTTCGGGAGAATCCAAAGTGTTGGAAGCCCTTGAGGCTAAGTTGGACAATATTGTAATCAATGTCTAAACCCTAAAGGAGTAGGGGTATAAAGGAAAAGTCTGGATGGAAGTGGTGAGAAGCTGTGTCACCTATGGAGAGCCAGACCACCTGTCTGACTTCTTCCCGCACATAGCCGTTCAAGGAGATCTTGATGAGGACAATACGGAAAATGTCATTTATGTCCAGTACTGACGCCTTGATCACCCTGGTTTTTCTTACGAAAACACAAGCGTAGCTGAGAACTCTCATCAGCTGGTGGGCGGAAATCCCTCGGGAGGACCGTCGAATCAGTAGCGTCAAATAGGGTTCCAATAGCAACGGACTTTCCGGCAGTACCAGCCGCAGGGACCGTTTATGATGACGAAGTTGATGTCCTTTGCCAAAAAGAAGAATGATTTGAATGAGAAGATGCATAAAAGATCTGTGGATAGAACAACCATGCTTAACTTGATGCAACAATAGATAGGGGGATTCTCTGCCCAGTTAGGGGAGTTCCAATAGCATAATAAATAGATCGACTAACAGCTGGCGAGCCTTGCCCAAAGCATCAATCATCAAGTGGGGCGTTTTCCTTCCAACAATGAAGCGAATCCATGTGGGCATGAGACCGCAAAAATGGACATCTTGAGGTCAGGTACAGTGGTATGACTAGTAGTTGAAAAGGAAGTAACAACAGTGACAACACCAGGTAAAGATGATAGCCCTGAGGAAGTTGAAGAAGAAGTCCCCGCAAAGTTAAGGAAAGTGACCAAAGAAAGAGTCAACGACATTTCTTCTTAAGAGCGTCCGGACAAGTACGCACCCCGCGTATCCTTACCGCATAAGTTGGTGAAAGCTCAGTTGAAAAAGAGGTACAAGAAGTTTGTGGTCACGATAAAGAAATTGCACGTTGACATCCCGTTTCTGGATGCCATTGAGTAGATACCTACTTACACCAAGTTTCTGAATGATATAATTTCAAGGAAGAAGAGAGGTGAAGATGTGGAGACTATAAATCTAGCACAGATATCTAGTTCCTTTGTCAAAGCAAGTATGTCGTCGAAGAAGAAAGATTCTGGGGCCTGTATCATCCCCTTCCAAGATGAGGATAACATAACTGTAAAGGTCTAGCAGACCTAGGGGCAAGCATCAGCCTGATGCCGTTGTCCCTTGCTAAGAGGATTGGAGTCACTGATATGGTAAGAACCAACATGAGGATCCAGCTAGTCGATCACACCTTTACTAGACTAGTTGGAGTTGTAGAGGATGTGCCCATTCGAGTTGGGTGATTCTTTATACCATGTGATATAGTTTTGATTGATACAGTAGAAGATCCCAGCTGCCCTATTATCTTTGGGTGACCTTTCCTAGCAACACGCCAAACCATCATTGATGTAGAGGCGGGTATGATTACAATCAGGGTTGGAGGAGATCACATCGACTTCAACATCAGAGATTGTATGAAAGCCCCTTTGTTTTTTGAATCCTCTTATTTCGTTGAAAGCTATCAGCAGCTATGCAATGAAGTAAGGAAAGAAAAGGACATGGTAGACCCGCTGATGCATGCCTTATCTGGAAAGGAACAAGAGGTCGAGGATCTGGAGGTCAAGGAACTGTTGGCTTTTCTGGAAGTTGAGGGTTTGCCTGAAGAAAAAGACCCTGTGGAGACAGTTATGTATGCTACCCTCTGTAATGACCCTGCCGATGGATAAGAGAAGGATACCCAGCCCGAGTTGAAAGTTTTGTTGAGATACTTGGAATACCATTTTCTAGACGAAGAGAAGATGAATATGGTGATCATCAACTCAGAGTTGACTGATAGCCAAAAAGATCAGTTTCTTGACGAGTTGAGGCTATGAAGAAAGGCCCTAGGTTACTCAATTAGAGACATGAGGGGGATCAATCCTTATATGTGTATGCACATGATCATCTGGAAGAGGACTCCAAGCCATTTGCCCAGCTGTAGAGGAAGTTGAATGAGAAGCTTTGAGAAGTGGTTAGTAAAGAGGTCGTGAAACTCCGAGACACAGGAATAATTTACACCATCAGCGATAGCACATGGGTAAGTCCCATCCAAGTGGTTCCAAAGAAAGGAGGTATAATGTTGGTTAAAGGAGATAATAGAGTCAAGGTGGCTACCAAGACAGTCACCAGCTGGCAGATGTGCATCGATTATCGAAAGCTCAACACCACCACATGCAAGGACCATTTACCCCTTGCATCGATTATCGAAAGCTCAACACCACCACCTGCAAGGACCATTTACCCCTCCCATTTATCGATCAGATGCTGGAGCGCCTTGCCCATCACTCCTAATTTTGCTGGTTGGATGGGTAATCAGGGTTCTATCAGATCTCTATTCACCCTGATGATCAGGAAAAGACCACCTTTACATGCATCTATGGAACTTTTACTTTCAGGAGAATGCCCTTTGGGCTTTGCAATGCACCTGCCACCTTTCAGCGGTGCATGAATGCCATCTTCACTAATTTTTTAGAGGATAAAATGGAAGTCTTTATGGACAACTTTAGTGTTTACGGAAGCTCCTTTGATGATTTCCTTATTAACCAATATCTGGTGATGAAGAGATGTGAAGAGAAAAACCTTACTCTCAATTGGGAAAAGTGCCACTTCATGGTGCAAGAAGGAATAGTCCTAGGACACAAGGTGTCCAGCAAAGGTATCGAAGTCGATCGATCCAAGGTGGAGGCAATAGCCAAGCATCCACCTCCCACATATGTTACATGTATCCTAAGTTTCTTTGTTTATGCTAGTTATTATCGACGATTCATTAAAGACTTTTCAAAGATAGCAAAGCCCCTATCCAACCTATTGACAAAAGATGTGAAATTTTATTTCACGGATGAGTGCATGAAAGCGTTCTCCACTCTGAAGTATGCTTTGGTATCTGCACCCATTCTCTAGTCCCCCAACTGGAATCTTCCTTTTGAGCTCATGTGCGACGCCAGTGACTTTTCCATAGGCGCAGTCCTTGGCCAGAAAAAAGATAAAAAGCACCACATGATCTTTTATGCAAGTAAGACCCTGGATGAGGCATAGCTGAATTATACTACTAATGAGAAAGAGATGTTGGGGATTGTATATACTTTTGATAAGTTTCGATCCTATCTCGTGGTCTCTAAGATAATAGCTCACACCGACCACGGGTCCATCAAGTACTTAATGTAGAAAAAAGAAGTTGTGACGTCCCTTGATTTTCTTCTTGTTAGCCTAGTGTGGGATGTTTAAATTGGGATGCTCGCTGAGGTTGATATAATGAGGACCTGATGGTGATATGTAATCTTGTCATAATTAGGGGTTGACCAAGATATAGATGACATCAGTAATATGGTTTAGAATGATCTATCTCTTTGGAAGGTACACCATCACCTCTTACTTGGCTTATTATACAATATGATTGTGTTATAAGGTAGTAAATACTTGGCATATGATATTGAATGAAATGATTGTTCTTGTATGATATCTTTCTTGATTTTTCGTACTTATGGCTATGAACACATGAAGCATAAGATATTTGATCCATCATATGATAACACTAAACTCTTTGGTAGTACAATGCATTGAAGTGATCTCAAACTCTTTGGTAGTAGATCACATGTGTTAGATCTCAAACTCTTTGGTAGTAGATCACACGTAAAATGTTCTCAAACTATTTGGTAGTAGATCATAAGGCCTAAAAACATCAAAGCCCTTGGGGGAAGATGTACGAGATATATGATGGAAATGTGCTTAAAATATATGTGTTCTCTTTTGTTAATGAACATATTTTGCACAAGTATATGCTTTTCTTATATTTGTTTATTTCTGCCAAGTATTAGTTTTATCTTATTGCCAAGATATGATGAGAGGTAAATAAAACACACGTAGACATACTCAGTACAATATTCTTGAATATTGTGCTGACGTGTACCACATGTAATCTTTTGTTTAGGTTGTGGTTATGCTCTTGAAGATCCTGGATAGTGAGAGTTGTGTAGCAAGCTGATGTACAAGTGGACCTGTTGTCTTAAGATCCTATAGTTTAGTGGTAGTACATGTACATGTAATACTTTACCTTTCAATATGTAATATCAAACGTTGTAACAATTCATGTTGTAATTATATGTGTAATGGTGAACATGTGTGTATTGTTTTATTATTGTTCATGTGCATGTGCTACTGATTGTTTTCCTTCTGACTCCCTCGATTTTCTTCTTCTTATCCTAGTGTGGGATGTTTAAATTGGGATTCTCACTGAGGTGAAGGTTTTAATTTGGACTTCACACATCAGATTAAGTTTTAGAACATTCGGGGACGTCGCAGACGTGAAGACTAGGCTGTTGCATTGGGCGTTGTTGTTACAAGAGCTCGATTACAAAATAATAGATAAGAAAGGTTCTGAAAACATCATCACCGACCACCTTTCAAGGATATGGGTGGAGGACGACCATCGACTGCCAATCAATGAAAGTTATGCTGATGAATCTATCTATGTTGCCAACTTGGCCAACCCTGAAGGGCCATGGTATGCAGACTTTTGCAATTACCTGGCCTGCAAACAACTACCCCCAGAAATGTCCTACAATTAGAAGAAGAAATTCTTCTCTGATCTGAAGAACTATTACAGGGATGACCCTCTATTGTTTAGGCGTTGTGCTGATGGCTTGTATAGAAGGTGTATACCTGAGGATGAAGCCTTGAAGATTCTATTTAAGTGTCATTCCTCCCCCTATGGAGGGCACCTGGGAGGTGAAAGGACCGCAACTAAGGTACTCTAGTCTGGCTTTTATTGGCCAACTCTCGTCAAAGATGCACACGCCTATGTCAAAGCTTGCAATGAATGACAGAGAACTGGGAATATTTCCCGTCAAATTGAGATGTCACTGCCAGAATGGATTGAAGTAGAAGTCTTCGATGTGTGGGGGATAGACTATATGGGACCCTTCTCCTCTTTTTATGGTTTCAAATATATCCTTGTTGTAGTTGATTACATCTCCAAATGGGTAGAGGCTATACCCACCACCACTTGTGATGCCAAAGTAGTAATAAAGTTCTTTACTAAGATAATCTTTTGAAGGTTTGGAGTGCTGAGAACCGTCATCAGTGATGGTGGATCCCAATTTGTAGAAAGGAAGTTTGAATCACTTTTGCACAAATATGGTGTTCGTTACAAAGTCACCACGCCATACCACCCGCAGACGTCCAAACAAGTCAAAGTTTCTAATAGGCAGATCAAGTAGATCTTAGAGAAAATGGTCGACAAGTCTCACAAGGACTGGTCAACCAAGATAGATGATGCTCTCTAGGCATAAAGGACTACCTATAAGACGTCTCTCGACACTACACTGTATCTCCTGATATATGGGAAAGCTTGTCACCTACCCTTTGAGTTGGAGCATAAAGCATTGTGGGCCATCAAACTCCTTAACATGGACCCAACGCTAGCTGGAAAGAAGAGATTTCTTTAGCTACAAGAACTTGAAGAGCTTAGGCTTGACACCTACAAAAATGCAAGGATCTACAAGCTAAGAACCAAAGTCTAGCATGATTCCCATCAACGAGCAAAGGACGTCAAGGAAGGTGATAAAGTGTTATTGTTTAAATCTTCTATTCATCTTTTTCTAGGAAAATTGCAGACCAAGTTGTCTGGACCATTCATAGTAGCAAAGATATACCCATCTGGATTGATGGACCTATATGACAAAGAAGATCCAACGAAAGTTTTTCCAATCAACGGACACTAGGTCAAAAGGTTCTATGAAGATGAAACCTTTGTGTGGAGATCTGAGATACCCCTAGAGGATGCTAACGCTACACCTACCAAAGAAACACAACAAGATTCGAAGATGTCGAGCTGACGACGTGAACCACAACTCTCCTCGGGAGGCAGCCCAAGCTTTTAATTTCCTAGAATAGGATGTTATTTCCTTTTCCTGCAAAGAACATTATGAACAATCTCATTGTAATAAGGCATGAGTCTGTGCCCACCCCATGAGCATAGACTTCGTTTCATGGGCCACTGACTTAGTTTTATTGACTTGGTGAGTAATACTATCTGAGTCTGAAGTTTACCCTTATGCCTATGATGTTTTACCCATCAAGTGCCTTATGATCTTTAGTTTTTCTATCCTCGTTTTTGTTTTTCCTTTAAGCTCTTTGCTGGCATACCGGGTACGCATGATACTTTTCCTTTACCTTTGCTCAGCATGACAAGTTTTGTGATACTCATGTCACCCAACCCACGTTGATGAGTAATGGGCAACCCCTTGGCTTTAATTTTGCATGATTTTTTGTAGAGACATGCCGAACAAGAGTTGTGTCATGCGATAACCGTGTCGGGCTTCCGTATCGCCCATGCCATATTGGCTTGCATGCCCCATGTTTGTAAGATTTAACCAGCTTCTCGACACCCATGCTGGGCAGACCTATCACCCAGAGCATTGCATGTCGTGCGACGAGCGTCTCGCGAAGACCCATGTCACAAAAGGAGTGCACTGGGAAATGGTTATCGGGCGCCTGAGACATGTGTCGCACGACTCTCAGCCTCCTCAAAATTTTCATGACAAGACGGATTAGACTAATTTTACCGTGCTTTACAAGGTGATTCGCCTTCTCGCACGACATGTGTCCCAGTTTTACCCCATATACCCGCTCCCGACCGGCTATATATAGTATCCCAAGATTCACCGTGTTGGGTTACCAAGTTCTCTACTTTTGCTCCCGTATCGCGGATTCTCTTCCCCTTTCAAAACTCCTGTGCCGGCCTTTGCCTATTGACCTTTGTGTCACGTTAAGGATCCCCTTACCCGATATAGGTAAAATCTGTGGTGCCCTACTTATCGCATGACTTTGTGTCGCATAGACCGCATCAGCCAAACCATATCGCACGCCACCCTATCACATTCTTTCCCATGTCAGGTAGAACCTTTTAATGCGTATCAAGTTTCTTTTATTGTGTGATAAGCGTGTCAGTCTTCCTTACCACTTTGTTTTACATCGGTCTTTTAGCTATGTCACGTGACAGCCGTATCGCACAACACGATGACCAGCAAATCTTATCAGGTAAAGAACTCGAGCTTGCGATGATGCCTGTGTCGCTCGGGTTGTTTAGCAACGCTTTCATCTGTGCTGCGGGATAGCCATATCACGCGACACGACACATCACATGTCATTCTCTTTATCACGTAGAGATGTTATCATGTTTTCACCTTAGCCGCATGACCCTCATATCGCACGACACATCTACCGATCATCTCGTGAAGGCCCGTAAGAGAGTTACTTGATACTAGTTTGTCGCGTAAATCATATCGACCAAACCTTATCATTTCTTCGATGTCGACTTCTGCCCGATATCAGTTTGCCCTAAGTACCCTTTGAAAACGTATCAGTCTTTTGATATCAGGCATCTACGTATCACGCGCCATGTTTTCTATATGTGCCTGACCCGATACTAGTTTAAAAGCATATCACCCAACCGTATCGGGTGACACACTCACTCTTACCTTCTTCCCGATATTGGGCAATGTAGCTTGATCGAACAACTTCTTTTTACTTAACCCCTTTGTTTAATCGTTGCAGAAAATGGCCTGCACCAAACAAAATGTCATCCAGGTTGACAACCAAGACTGGAGGACCAACCCCAGGCCACAAATGAAGCCACCACCAGGCAGAAACACCCAAACCCTGAGGTGGATGGGCCCTCTAAGGCCGAGAAGCGGCCAAGAATGGAAGCAACACCGACCCCAACAACGTCAGCTGAACTGAAAGTCATGGCACACTTTCTAGGTCAGTTTGTTCCTAGAGACGAGGAGCACCAATGATGCTACACAGAGTTGGTAACAAAAGTCTACTGGCCAACCTAGTTCTACCATCAAGCATCCTTCCATCAGATCGACATCTTCAACATACTTGAGAACATCGTAGAAGCCGTCGGACTACAGAAGCTTTGCTTCATCTACTCGGCCTCATACACCGAGCTCACCAAGGAGTTCATCTCCTCCCTCTGCCAAGTCCCAAATACCCATGAAGAGACCAAAATATTCAGTAGAGCAAACTGACTACAACATCGCCTCTACAACGCTGAGCATGACATCTCAAAGAGGCTGCTCAATGAGATATTCTCTTCCAACGAGGCTGAGAGAGAGAGTTGCTGAACAATGGTGCCTGGATTACTGAAGGCGATAGCTTCAAATCAGTCATGCTCTGGAAGAAGCTGACTTGTGAATCATCCTTCAAGCTGGGGAGCAAGGTGGCAGTTGTTCCCTCGTGCTTTTAGAGGATTATACACAAGATCATGGCAAGCCTCCTCTTTAGTAAATACAAAACTAGCAAGTTATATACTAAAGAGATCCATCTTATCTGTTACATGATGGAGGGTAAGATGATCAACTTGGAGCATTTCCTGCTAAACCGGCTGCACCCGATAAAGGATGCCACCAAGGAGTACAACATGGGAGGGGTTGTCAACCTGATTGCGGTAGCACTGGGGTACCCGAAGGACCCACTCAGCCTGTCACACACTTGGGGTGATGATTCAAGCTATGATTGTTGAAGCCGCTTACGCCGCCACCAAGATCATCAAAGAAATAATGGCCACTATAGTGAGGCCTGCACCCCTCGACTCTCGGTGGGATAAATCATCGACAGTCATCGTTGAAGACTCACATGTAGACGCCACCACTGAGTTGACTGCTATTGCCACACAGCCAGCAACCACCACTCCGATGGTCACTTCTGCCTCCACCGAAACAACCGTGGAAACCACAACAACACCCGACGTGGCTACAAAAGAAGTGTCGACCATCAGGGAGGTCATTGACACCACCGAGGCTGCTACAACTGTAAGGACCCTGATCCAGGTTTTGGTCTAACGCTCTTTGCTTTGCTTATGAAAGGTGCTTAGAACCTTAACCTAATCTTCTAAGAAGTTTTGGTATCATGTGACAAGCTCATGTTTCCAGTTTGGTCCCGTTCGGATGTTGTTTGAGCAATGTTTGCTTATTTTGGACCAAAGTGCAATTTACCCAAAGTAAGGGGTTATATTGCCATATGTCACATGTAGAGCATTCCTTTAGTTATCTTGCATCATTAGAAAGATAATGATGATTTGGGACACCTTGTGGAGTACCTATGCTTCAAGTTTGAGCTTGGTTGGTTGAAGCTTGTGCTTTGTGTGCTAGTTTTGGTGTAAATTGCAATTTACCCAAAGTGGAGGGGTCAATGTGCAATTTATCAGCTCTAGAGTCCTCTTTCTTGTGTGTGACATCATATAGAATGAGTATGGATGATGGGGCGCCATGTTTGGTTGATAAATGAGGAATGACATCTTTATATGGTCTTTATAACACATATGTGTCACATAGGCCACCTTGTCCTTTAGTGTATCGGCTAAGGCTTGAAGGTGTGTCACCCAAGAGAGGTGTGTTGGCCATGGCAGCTGCCCAGATACACGATAAACATCCTAGAGTGTGTCACCAGGCCATGCATGAGCTTCTAGGGTGGCAACAAGTGGCGTTATGAGCTAGAGCAAGTGACACCTTGGTTTATGTGGTTATGACACCTCTCCCTTGCTACCTCTCTCTTCCTTGGTGTATATAACTCCCTCCCTCCTTGACCAAGTGATCCCTTTCGTCCACCTTCCTTCCCCTACCTGTATGTGACGAGCATGGGAGCTTTGGGAGCTAAGGATGACTCCCATGGAGCATGGAGGGGCAAGCTCCTTGACCATGGAAACTCATTGCTCAAGATCCAACCTTGGTGAGTCATGCTTCTTTTCTAGTTTTTACTTATGCTTTTTTCTTCACCTTCCTCTTCCCCTCTTGGCCATGGATAGGCCCTGGATAAGAGTAAGCAAGGTCGTGGTTATATTCCCACCTTCCTTCTTCTTGAGCTATACATAACCATGGTTTCTTCTTCTTCTTCTTCCTTTGTTTCTTGAGGTGATGATGATGGTGCCGAAGGCATGTTTGGAGCTTTGGGTAGGTGCTCTTCATGGAAGAGAACATGTGCTTGCTGCTGGGATTATGAAGCTTGACATCTGTCATGGAAATCCTCTTAAGGCGGGTTACAAAACTCTCAACCATCTCTATTGTATATACTCTCCTTATGCTCATATTTTGATCTTGTTCCTGATTTTGGTACCCATATTTTATGATGTTTATGCATGTGGAGCTTGAGATCTGTTTGGATAAAGATGGCCACGGTTTACTACTGTCCATATGTTGTTCTTGTACTTAATGCTTTGAATGGCTAGAGGTTAAGGATGACTTGCACGATATGAGTCTTTGTCCGATACAACTAGGTTTCCCGATATGGGTCTTTACCCGATACAATACCTTGTTCTATAGCCTATGCTTTGGTTGATGGTTATGGCAACACCCCTTTCTCTCCTTTGGACTTGAAAGGTGAGCCTATGACCTAGATATATGGATGATATGATGGGTCAGTAATAGTTGCACCTTGATGCCCAATATCCCCTATCCACCCTAGAGTTAGGGTTTGGACGACATGGTTGCTAGACCCTTGGATGGGCTCTTGGCCGATATATGTTTCTATGATGACTCTTTGAGTGCATTGCTCGATACCCTCATTAGGGTTAAGTCTTGGATGATATGAGAGTATTAGCTTCTTATTGATCTTGTGGTCGTTATGCCCTTCCTATGATGAGTAGCTGCCCGATATACCTTGTATAGGCGGTTGCCCGATACACCATGTAGATTGGATGTCTGATACACTCCCTTGTCTCGAGATGATTTTGGTTGTTATGTCGTGCTAGCTTAATTCCCGACATGGCCTTGGCCGATACACTTTGATAGATTGGTGCCCGACACAAGCTTTGGACGACACCACCTTGTCTTAGGTGAGCTTGGACGATATGGGGGGATGGACTACATGGTATGATGCCCGATATGCTAACCCTAGATGCTAGCCATTATGCTGCTTCATGGCTATGCACGGCATGGTTCTTGGTGCCCTAGCCGATAGAAATTGTCCATGGATGATACAAAGATGATTGTGTAGTAGGGGCACCTTGGGCGACACGCCTCTGACCGATAGGGTTGCTGTGGTGGTTAGCCGATAGCCATGCTGGTAGTGCACCTTAGTGAGTATCTTAGTGGTTATGTTCTTCTGACTGATATGCTTAGTTGGGCTTGGCCGTTACCCTTTGTGGAGTTTGGGACTTGGGCGTTACACCTTGATGTGTGCTCTGCACGACACACCATGCGATAGGTCTTGGCAATATGAAGTGGTCTGTGGTGCCCGAGATGATGGTGGTTTAGAGAACCTTAGTAGTGTTGGCCGATATGTTGTTTAAATAGCCAACACGTCCAAGACCAATATGGTATAATGGACGACATGGGTGCCCTGGCCGATATGGATGACCCTTGAACGACATGGAGATGTTTGCACAATAGAGGCGCCTTGGGCATTGTGCTTTGGCTGTTATGGTCAAGATTGAGGGTTAGTTGATAGAGGAACCCTAACTCTAACCCTAATCCTTGTGCACGATAGGCCCTTGGGCCGATAACATCTGTTGATGCACGGTACACCTTGCCCGACACCATGTAAACTGGTGGGTTCTAGTTGCATGATAGGTGAAGTGATGGGATTGGGAAACCCTAGTCGATGCATCCTTTGGTGAGAGTATGGCCATACCCGATATACCTTTTGGTGAGGGATGACGCTACCCGCCAGACCTTTGGTGAGGGTTGTGGGAGCCTTGGTGAGGGTTCTGATGACCTAAAATGCATATAGCGAATATATGTGGTCACATTTCTGTTAATAACAATGATACATGTGATATGGTTTAATCACCTTGGACCCTGCACCTATGATAATAATGAAATAAGATGATAGGTTGTGAACCCGGTATGTTGATATGATGTTACTACACATGATAATGTGGCACATATATGCTCATAAGATAGGGGCCATGATGTGTGCTCATGTTTAATAGTAAAAGTATGATGAGGCAAGATGAAGTGGATTGTGGACCTTTGTGCAATGGTTATTTATGGATATGACAGATGAACCTTTGAAAAGGTTGGACGGTGGGTTATGGTGTATGATCCTTAAGATAATCCTTAGGAATGATGACTTGACAGCTGTGGTGTATTGATGAATACACCAGTCATGACATTAATCTACATATGTTCATAATGATGAAAGAATATACCAATGTATAAACCTTAACTGTGATGATATGATAATCAAAGATATGCTCATAAGATATGGGGCATGATGGGTGATGATAATGTAATTGCGTTGCTTGCATTTACAACCTTGAATATCATGTATGTATGAACATGGATGATGTTCCAATTCTATACACCTGAATTCCTGATAGCATAATGATCCCAATATATTCTATGCTTGGTAATCTGATTATCTCTTTTTATGCAAGCTAACTATGCAGGTATATTGAATTCATAGCCAGGTAAGAGCTATGGTGATTATATGATTATGTGCTTTATGTAGCACTTGATGAATGTGCAAAGACTGAATAATAATGATGATAACTCTGTTGAAAAGATAATATGTAGCAGCAAGTATAATGTGAAAGGTCTGAGGACCTGATTAAGGCTGAGTGCCTAGTTGAGGTGTTATCCTCTGATGTTGAGATAAGGGATTGCTATCCCATGGTGATGTTGTAAGCCTTGAGAGGCAGTGGCATTATGTGATGAGGGATTGAGATCCCATGGCAATGTGATGATCCTTGAGATGGATCTAGATTATTGGCAAGAGGCCAAGTGGTAACATGTAATGTTGGATCCTTGTGATGGATCAGGATGACGTTAATGACAGTAAAAGCATGATATTGAGTTTCATGTTGTTTATTCTTGTTATAGTTTGCATGTTATACAATTTGGATGAATCTTGCAATCCACTTAAAATATGTTAACTAAATTACAGATGAACCTTCATGTAGTTTGCCCTGGCCATAGATCCATCATCGTCAGGAGCTGGTGATGGTGAAATGGGTTCTCCTACAGGTTAATCCGGAGCGCATATTGTTCAATATGCGAGGTTTCTCGTAGCCTAAAATAGAGAGGATTCGAGTGCAGCTGCGGTTGCAGACTCGAGATAGAAAGAGCATGGTGAACAGGTCCATGGCTCAGTGTGATAGAGCATGAATGCGTTCATGGCTCAGGGAGCACGGTGAACTGGCTCGTGGCTCAGATATACTAGCGTCGTGACCTGTACCTAGGCGGCCTAGAGAAAGGGTAGCCTACGGGAGCTGACCATGTGGCTGAGGCCACTTAAGCACGAGACTATGGTCCTGCTTTGGTTCTCATACACTGACTACGAGGTGGGAGGTCATGGAGTCTGGCTCTTCCATTGACCTTGTATGGAACCAGCTCCGGGTTTTGCATCTGTCAGTTGGATTTGAGCGGTACAGCTCACTTCCTCAGAGCATAATAATTTGTAAGCAAGCTGTATAGTATCTTTGCTTAGGGCAAATACGAAACATTGGTTGAGGCCTTGTTTGTATAGTTGCTCTAGTTATAAACTTGCAGTTTATCATATATTCCTTATATCATGTGATAAGATCGTATAAAGTTTATCTTGTCAATCATGTTCCATACAGAATGCCTGGTTATATGCCTCCTAATGTTTTGATTGTAATAAAGTTAGCTCTGCTCAGTATGCTGCTCCTATGATCTTCTTATATCAGTTATCTGTGATCATAATAAAGCTGGTAGAGGGTTATGCTTCTCGTTGGGATTGTGTGACTCATCTTGCTGGTTAATAACCCTTTTTAGGTGGACGTGCCTGGCGAGATGAAGATCGTGTATCTACGGATGATATGCAGATGTATCATACATGGTGGATTAGATAGTGTCTAGTAGTAGAGTCCTATGTGTCGTCCCTGTACACTCAGGTCTTCGGGAGAGATTTTTGATGTTTCTTGTACAATAATCCATGTACGGTTTTCAGTATGTATCCTAATGTAAAGCATCATGGCAAACATGTAACGAGATGATGGGAAATCATGTTGTAGCATCTTGGAAATATGCTATGAAATGAAAAATGTTGGCTCAGATATTATATGTTGCACCTTGTGGTGCTTGTTGTAAATCAGTTTTAATTTCCCGTGATTTTTGGTAATTCCACTGGTTTGCATGTAATCGTGTTTTGTTGTGGATGAGGTGTTACAGTGTTTGGTATCAGAGATCTAGGTTCTCCGAGTCTACAGGGACACTAGGACTAGGATTAGGATGGTGTCTAAGGTTGGACCGTGACATAATATATGGTGCATACTACCTAATCTCAGTACTTGATGCCCTGGCCAGGTATTCAAATATTGAAGACAAAGGTAAGTATGGGGCATTAGATTGTTTCCTCCTTGATTACTCTGATCAAGTAGTCATTCTGGAGCAATCTAAAGAGCATAACAAAATTAAGAATATGATGAGATAAGTTCTTGAAACTGTAATCTCAAGAGATATATATGATAAAAGATAGACTGACTTGTGATAACAACGTAAGTTAAAGCGTAGAACTTACACATGATGAAAAAAGTACCTGAAAGCAAAGATAAAGTTAGAAGAAAGAGAAGAATAAGTGATGAGTAAACAAGATGGAACCTGAGATAATCTCAGACTAACCAATGAACGAAAGAAAAAATGTGAAAGAATAAAGTGCAAATTCATGATAAGAAAAAGAGGACAAGGGAGATGATCCTTGTTCAATAAAGAATATGTGAAGAATAACAACCTTTTTCACAAAGAGAAAATAAAATCTGATATAATCAGGAACTAATCATGATTATGATGAACGGTAACGAGAGAAAGAGAATAATAACATGTAATGGTCTTGATGTTTCCTATGCTGAGTGCAAGGAACCCAAGAAGATACAAGATAAAAACTAGATGGAACAAGGTTTAACGTTGTATAAACGGTTGGAAACTCATGTAAGGATCAAAGAAAGTGATAATATCCTCCCCTTTGATATGAAACCATAGATGTTGATGGGTTGATGGGAGGAGTTTGTTCTTTTGCGTCCCTTCCTTTCGAGAGAGTGGCAGTCAAGTGGACCTTGTGTCACTAGATAGGTGTGCCTTTGAAGTGATCGTTGTCTGGATACTTTGAAAAGTATCAATTGATCTTAGACTTTGGTTTCCAATATGGGGATGTATGTGATGGATGATGGTAGTAGGATCCTCTTGGCATGCTTTCTGAGAAGGGGTTGAGAATCAAGATGCCTAGATCATGGGGGTATGAAGGTGAACCGTCCTAACCGATCATCCTTGACCTTGAACCTTCCAGCTGGAAGCTTGTTTTGGAAGTCTAGATCTATGTGGTGACCCTTGAAGTAGCATTTCAAAATCAAAGAGGAACGTTGATAAGGATAAGCAAGCGAGGACTGGATGGTTTGATTAGGAAGCAGATGTCAACAGGCAACAGTTAGATCTTGTGGCATAAGCTGGCCAGAAACGGTAGAATGACCAGTGTGTGGTGACAGGTTGAATGGAGTCACTCCATTCTGCTTTTGCCTCTTATCTTCTCTAGTTGATCCAGTTCAAGATGTACCCTCCTTCGAGCGCTTGTTGTACATTTGGTAGATGTTTCCTTCCTGTTAGTCAGAAGAGAGATAGTTTGTTGTCAAGTGCCTTGTTGATGACCTGGTTGTGCAGGATGAAGTATACTCTTCTCTGTATCCTTTCCTTTCCTGTATGTGATAGTCGAGTGATTCCCTTTCTTTGTGACATGTCAAGGATCATTATAACCCTGGGAATGGATATCCTTGGAAAGCTGTGAAGTTGTCTCAGATGGTAAGGTTGGGTTTAGTTTGATCTAGCTAAGTGCCTATAGTGTGGCTATCATATGTTAGGGGTTTATGCTCTGCATAAACATGACATCGGAAGGTATGCACCCAATGGAAAGAAGTGTTGTAAGGTCATCTTGGGAAAGTTCATCTAGTTGAGGCAGATTCCTTAGAATACTCCTAGCCAAGTTTCGATTAACGAAAGATCTAGGTGGGATGTACACTGGTTAGAGATGGACGAATAAGGGTTGAGAATCCTATCCTGGTCAGTTGGGATAGTGCATA
Source organism: Alisma plantago-aquatica (assembly GCA_963693085.1). Taxonomy (NCBI): domain Eukaryota; kingdom Viridiplantae; phylum Streptophyta; class Magnoliopsida; order Alismatales; family Alismataceae; genus Alisma; species Alisma plantago-aquatica. The sequence continues at coordinate 597,572,784 of OY856414.1, read as the reverse complement.
TCTATTACCATCTGAGTTGGTACTCGTTGTGCTCTTGGGAGCTGACATGAACACATGACAGGCTTGAAACCGAGGAGATATGGTTGCCTATAACCAAAATGTTTAACTCCTTTTCGTGTTCAGCCTTAAGAGATGCATAATGAGGTGCGTCATGAGCATTGTCTTATGCATGCATGTGTTTTGTTGAGTATGTATCTTGTGATAATCTCTTCTAAGATAGATCTTCCTTGGATTAGAGACATCCTTTGTGAAAAGAGAAGGAACAGTTGAAACATATATAGCACAAAGAATGTGATACAAGTTATGTAAAGCTTAATTGTCAAGGCTGTGAGATCAGAGTAGTGCAACGAAAACGTAATGAGGAATATGATACATCAGTAGAAGGAGCTGATACCTAAGTAATTCGAGTTAGATATGATTTTCCAGTATCTAAGAGTGTTACTAGACAAAGGATAATGAGACTGAGGGTTGAGTCTATGACCAATTCAAGGAAACCTTGAGTGGCTCTGGGAGAAGAGCAAGTATGTTGGTCACAAATATGTGACACTTAGGAGCTTTACGGAGTTGTATGATGCGACACGTGAGTAACACTTGTCTTCCTTCCGCTTAGGATTTCAGGGACGAAATCCTTGTTAAAGGTTTATGACTTGTAAGGACCCTGACCCAGGTTTTGGGCTAACCCTCTTTGATTTGCTTATGAAAGGTGCTTAGAACCTTAATCTAATCTTCTATGATATTTTAGTATCATGTGACAAGCTCATGTTTCCAGTTTGGTCCCGTTCGAATGTTGTTTGAGCAATGTTTGCTTATTTTGGAGCAAAGTGCAATTTACACAAAGTAAGGGGTTATATTGCAATATGTCACATGTAGAGCATGTCTTTAGTTATCTTGCATCATTAGAAAGAGAATGATGTTGTGGGACACCTTATGGAGGACCTATGCTTCAAGTTTGAGCTTGGTTGGTTGAAGCTTGTGCTTTGTGTGCTAGTTTTGGTGTAAATTGCAATTTACCCAAAGTGGAGGGGTCAATGTGCAATTTATAAGCACTAGAGTCTTCTTTCTTGTGTGTGACATCATCTATAATGAGTATGGATGATGGGGCGCCATGTTTGGTTGATAAATGAGGAATGACATCTTTATATTGTCTTTATAACACATATGTGTCACATAGGCCACCTTGTCCTTTAGTGTATCGGCTAAGGCTTGAAGGTGTGTCGCCCAAGAGAGGTGTGTCGGCCATGGCAGATGCCCAGCTGCACGATACACATCCTAGAGTGTATTTCCAGGCCATGCATGAGCTGATAGGGTGGCAACAAGTGGCGTTATGAGCTAGAGCAAGTGGCACCTTGGTTTACATAGTTATGACACCTCTCCCTTGCTGCCTCTCTCTTCCTTGGTGTATATAACTCCCTCCCTCCTTGGCCAAGTGATCCCTATAGGCCACCTTACTTCCCCTACCTATATGTGATGAGCATGGGAGCTTTGGGAGCTAAGGAAGACTCCCATGGAGCATGGAGGGGCAAGCTCCTTAACCATGGAAACTCATTGCTCAAGATCCAACCTTGGTGAGTCATGCTTCTTTGCTAGTTTTTCCTTATGCTTTCTTCTTCACTTTCCTCTTCCCCTCACTACCATGGATAGGCCCTGGATAAGAGTAAGCAAGGTCGTGGTTATCTCCCCTCCTTCCTTCTTCTTGAGCTATACATAACCATGGTTTCTTCTTCTTCTTCATCCTTTGTTTCTTGAGGTGATGATGATGGTGTTGAAGGCATGTTTGGAGGTTTGGATAGGTGATCTTCTTGGAAGAGAACGTGTGTTTTCTGTTGGGATTATGAAGCTTGACATCTTTCATGGAAATCCTCTTAAGGCGGGTTACATAACTCTCAACCACATCTATTGTATATACTCTCCTTATGCTCATATGTTGATCTTCTTCGTTATTTTGGTACCCATCTTTTATGATGTTTATGCATGTGGAGCTTGAGATCTGCTTGGATATAGATGGCCACGTTTTACTACTGTCCATATGTTGTTCTTTTACTTAATTCTTTGAATGGCTAGAAGTTGAAGATGACTTGCACAATATGAGTCTTTGGCCGATACAACTAGGTTGCCCGATATGGGTCTTTACCCGATATAGTACTTTGTTCTATAGTCTATGCTTTGGTTGATGGTTATGGAAGCACCCCTTTCTCTCTTTTGGACTTGAAAAATGAACCTATGACCTAGACATATGGATGATATGATGGGTCGGTAATAGTTGCATCTTGATGCCCGATATCCCCTATCCACCCTAGAGTTAGGGTTTGGACGACATGGTTGCTAGACCCTTGGATGGGCTCTTGGCCGATATATGTTTCTATGATGACTCTTTGAGTGTGTTGCCTGATACCCTCATCAGGGTTAAGTCTTGGATGATATGAGAGGATTAGCTTCTTGTTGATCTTGTGGTCGTTATGCCCTTCCTATGATGAGTAGCTGTCTGATATACCTTGTATACGTGGTTGCCCGATACACCATGTAGAGTGGATGTCTGAAACACTCCCTTGTCTCGAGATGATCTTGGTTGTTACGTGGTGCTAGCTTAATTACCGACATGGCCTCGGCCGATAGACTTTGATAACTTGGTGCCCAACACAAGCTTTCGACGACACCACCTTGTCTTAAGTGAGCTTGGCTGATATGGGGGGATGGACTACATGGCATGATGCTCGATATGCTAACCCTAGATGCTAGCCGTTATGCTGTTTCTTGGTGCCCTGGCAGATAGAAATGGTCCATGGATGATACAAAGATGATTGTGTAGTAGGGGTACCTTGGGCGACACCCCTTTGACCGATAGGGTTGCTGTGGTGGTTAGCCGATAGCCATGCTGGTAGTGCACATTAGTGAGTATCTTAGTGGTGATGTTCCTCTGACCGATATGCTTAGTTGGGCTTGGCCGTTACCCTTTGTGGAGTTTGGGGCTTGGGAGTTACACCTTGATGTGTACTCTGCATGACACACCATGTGATAGGTCTTGGCGATATGAAGTGGTCTGTGGTGCCCGAGATGATGGTGGTTTAGAGAACCTTAGTAGTGTTGGCCGATATGCTGCTTAAATAGCCAACACGTCCAAGACCAATATGGTATAATGGACAACATGGGTGCCCTGGCCGATATGGATTACCTTGAATGACGTGGATATTTTTTCACAATAGAGGCACCTTGGAAGTTGTGCTTTGGCCGTTATGGTCAAAATTGAGGGTTAGCCGATAGAGGAACCCTAACTCTAACCCTGATCCTTGTGCACGATAGGCCCTTGGGCCGATAACATCTGCTGATGCACGGTACACCTTGCCCGACACCATGTTAACTGGTGGGTTCTAGTTGCATGATAGGTGAAGTGATGGGATTGGGAAACCCTAGTCGATGCATCCTTTGGTGAGAGTATGACCATACCCTATATACCTTTTGGTGAGGGATGGCGCTGCCCGCCAGACCTTTGGTGAGGGTTGCGGGAGCCTTGGTGAGGGTTTTGATGACCTAAAATGCATATAGCTAATATATGTGGTCACATCTCTGTTAATAACAACGATACATGTGATATGGTTTAATCACCTTCGACCCTGCACCTATGATAATAATGAAATAAGATGATAGGTTGTGAACCCAGTATGTTGATATGATGTTACTACACATGATAATGTGGCACATATATGCTCATAAGATAGGGGCCATGATGTGTGCTCATGTTTAATAATAAAAGTATGATGAGCCAAGATGAAGTGGATTGTGGACCTTTGTTCAATGGTTATTTATGGGTAATGACAGATGAACCTTTAAAAAGGTTGGACGATGGGTTATGGTGTATGATCCTTAAGATAATCCTTAGGAATGATGACTTGATAGTTGTGGTGTACTGATGAATACACCAGTCATGACATTAATCTACATATGTTCATAATGATGAAAGAATATACCAATGTATAAACCTTAATCATGATGATATGATAATCAAAGATATGCTCATAAGATATGGGTAATGATGGGTGATGATAATGTAATTGCATTGCTTGCATTGACAGCCTTGAATCTCATGTATGTATGAACATGGATGATGTTCCAATTTTGTACACCTGAATTCCTGATAGCATAATGATCCCAACATATTCTACGCTTGGTAATCCGATTATCTCTTTTTATGCAAGCTAACTATGTAGGTATATTGAATTCATAGCCAAGTAAGAGCTATGGTGATTATATGATTATGTGCTTTATGTAGCACTTGATGAATGTGCAAAGACTGAATAATAATGATGATAACTCTTTTGAAAAGATAATATGTAACAACAAGTATAATGTGAAAGTTCTGAGGACCTGATTAAGGCTGAGTGCCTAGTTGAGGTGTTATCCTCTGATGTTGAGATAAGGGATTGCTATCCCATGGTGATGATGTAAGCCTTGAGAGGCAGTGACATTATGTGATGAGGGATTGAGATCCCATGGCAATGTGATGATCCTTGAGATGGATCTAGATGATTGGAAAGAGGCCAAGTGCTAACATGTAATTTTGGATCCTTGTGATGGATCATGATGATGTTAATGACAGTAAAAGTATGATATTGAGTTTCATGTTGTTTATTCTTGTTATAGTTTGCATGTTATACAACTTGGCTTAATCTTGCAATCCACATAAAATATGTTAACTAAATTATAGATGAACCTTCATGTAGTTTGCCCTGACCATAGATCCATCATCGTCAGGAGCTGGTGATGGTGAAACGGATTCTCCTACGGGTTAATTCGGAGCTCATATTGTTGAATATGCGAGGTTTCTCCTAGCCTAAAATAGAGAGGATTCGAGTGTAGCTACGGTTGCAGACTTGGGATAGAAAGAGCATGGTGAACAGACCCATGGCTCAGTGTGATAGAGCATGAATGTGGTCATGGCTCAGGGAGCACAGTGAAATGGCCTGTGGCTCATATATACTAGCGTCGAGACCTATACCAAGGCGGGCTAGAGAAAGGGTAGCCTACGGGAGCTGACCCTGTGGCTGAGGCCACTTAAGCATGAAACTGCGGTCCTTTTTGGTTCTTGTACACTGACTACGAGGTGGGAGGTCGTGGAGTCTGGCTCTTCCATTGACCTTATATGGCACCAGCTCCGGGTTTCGCATTCGTCGGTTGGATTTGAGCGGTACAACTCACTTCCTCAGGTCATAATAATTTGTAAGCAAGTCGTATAGTATCTTTGCTTAGGGTAAATACGAAACATTGGTTGAGGCCTTGTTTGTATAGTTGCTCTGGTTATAAACTTGCAGTTTATCATATATTCCTTATATCATGTGATAAGATCGTATAAAGTTTATCTTGTCAATCATGTTCCATATAGAATGCTTGTTTTGATTGTAATAAAGTTAGCTCTGCTCAGTATGCTGCTCCTATGATCTGCTTATATTAGTTATCTGTGATCATAATAAAGCTGGTAGAGGGTTATGTTTCTCACTGGGATTGTGTGTCTCACCCCGCTGGTTAATAACCCTTTTTAGGTGGACGTGCCTGGCAAGATGAAGATCATGTATCTACGGATGATATGCAGAGGTAGCACACCTGGTGGGTTAGATAGTGTCTAGCAGTAGAGTCCTATGTGTCGTCCCTGTACACTTAGGTCTTCGGGAGAGCTTTTTGATGTTTCTTGTACAATAATCCATGTACAGTTTTCGGTATGTATCCTGATGTAAAGCATCATGGAAAACATGTAACGAGATGATGGGAAATTATGTTGTAGCACCTTGGAAATATGCTATGAAATGAAAAATGTTGGCTCAGATATTATAGGTTTCACCTTGTTGTGCTTATTGTAAATCAGTTTAAATTTTGAATGATTTTTGGTAATTCCGCTAGTTTGCATGTAATCGTGTTTTGTTAGGGATGAGGTGTTACAACAACGGTCATTGACCCAGAGGCCAATGCGGCAGATGAAATAGCTGCAGCGCCTGAAGCTTCAACCATGCCAGAAACGACAGAGGCATTGGTATAGCCGGACACCTCCTGCAACAACGACGAGGCATTCATTGAGCTCTTGGAGGCAGAGCTCAGGGTCGTACCATCGACGTAGAAACCGCAACCATCTACGCTAGTGATTGGTATGGAGGAGGTGTTGGGTTTTAGGGGAGACAGAGAAGGCAGCGGAAACAAAAAAAATTTCTCCCCAACCCATACCGAGGAAATGCGTCAACGTCCATATAATAGGAAAGGATGGTTTGCGGAATCATACCTTGTCCCGAGGCTTGCTCGGCGACAATACCTCGCGCAATGCGCGGTCTTCAACTCCGGACTTCGACGGTGTCTGTGCAGCTCCTGGTCACACCGGGACTGACAACTCCTACTCGAACCGGACTGTCGGATGACGGTTGTCCTCCTAAGCGGCAGTGTCCTCCCGCCTCTGTAGTAGTCCACACGGACCACCTGGAACTCCACTTTCCTTGTCCCACAAGGAAGTGGAAGGAGTCACACCCTCCTGTTGACGTACTAGTCACCAACACGCTCTCCTGCCTCATGTTGCAACTGCAGTTGTCTTCCCTTGCTGCACCTCCCTTTTGCGGGAAGCACTTGCTCGGGCTCTCTCACGGTTACCAAAACCAGAGAGAACGACAACTTGCAGAGCAACTGGTTGCACTGAGCTGTACTGTGAGAAGCCCCCAATACCCCTATATATAGGAGAGTCATGGGACAGGGTTCTCCATCCCGGGCAATGCGGGACTAAAGCAGGAGTAGAAGGGTTCGAGAATTTTCCACAAAAAGCAACCAGTTCGCAACTTGAAATGATCGGTTCACAACTGAACCGATCGGTTCGGCCATTGAGCCGATCGGTTGGACCTGAGCCGATCGTTTGGGGCACTCCAACCGATCGGTTGGTGCCCTGAACCGATCGGTTCATGGTCTTAATCCGGCTCAAAAAGACTTTCCTTGTTTTTTTCCCAATTGGTATCGAATACCAATGTTATTCCCAATCGAATTGGATAATTTGAAACGAAAGGAAAATCCTTGCCGACATGACTTTCCCAACTGGTCGGTTGCACCAGTTGAGCCGATCGGTTCAACTCTTGAACTGGTTGTTTCAACCTGGGCATGAGCCGATCGGCCTGGACACTCCAGTCGACCGGTTCAGCAACCTCAGCCGACCAGTTCATCACATGAGCCGATCGGTTGGGAGCACAGGTTGGGCAAAATCAGTCAATTGCGATTTCAATCAATCCGATACTCCAATCAATGCGTCCAACACCTTGAACCATACGATATTGAGCTATCGACTGATTGACTGTTTAATTGAACTACTAAACTCCTTTAGTAATCAATCTAAACATTGCTTTGTGGACAAAACTCCTCTTCCAGGTTAAATCCTATGTGTGTGACCCTGCAGGTCCATTTCACGTTGGCAGTGAAAGTCCATAACACTTATGACTTCACAAGCAAAGAGCGGTGCCTAGTCACACATCAGTGCTACCCAAGTGAAAGTAGAAAGTTGGAGAACAACTTTCATCCTACAATCCGTGAATGGTGTTACAACGAATGTATAATTCCTTTGTCACTGATATCCCGAATGATCTCGAGGCATGGAACAGTCATCATGTCAACGTTCGTTCACTTCCTTGATCTCAGAGTAGACTGGAAGAGATATGTATGACATCAGTATCACATACTGATTCACACATGCATGCACGCCTTTCTCAATCCTACTCATCAAGTGGCCATGGATATCAAACTCCCTCAGGAGGGACAAATCCCATATCTATCACTCACCCCTCAAAAACCCCATGTGTCAAACCCACCCAATCATCACCTTTATAACAACCCATGTTTCAGGACTGCGTTTGATGATGTCAAAGTGTGCCCAACGACATGTGTTGAGTGCAGTGATTTCAGGTCTAAGAATCACATTCACCACCATCACTGTGAGTACTGACTGTGACTGCCATCTCATGGTTCCATGTGTCAAACTCACGGTGGGTCTGTCCGGTACCTTGTTCTCTAACAAGTACCTATGTGTTTGGTTTGATATCTCTATATCATGACTAATGAGATTCTATCATCATCCAATACCACAATCTAGTCTTGTGTGTCATTGTTGTCTATCTACCTTCCACAATGACATCCGACTAGGGACATAACAAGAATGTACAAACTCTTAGCATCTGTATGATCTCATTGTTCATGTCCTCAACCTGAAAGCATACGTCATTGAGTACTGTCATTCTCTAGACATTCAATCTGTTCTATCACTATCTCATATGACTGAACCAGAATGAATTGGAAGCTTGCCTTTGATGTTTATCAAATCAATCTTAATGTATCCCACCAATCATCCCATGATTGGCTCTCAGGGCATACATACCAACAGACTCCCACTTGCACTGCGAGCCAATCACCCATGAATCATATTCATAGTGATCTTCAAACATGTCCCACATGTTACTGTGCTCTAGTGCCAACATAGTGAGTAATGACAACACCTTGCCAAAGTCTGTACAAATTGCATGTCTCGCATCTCTTCGCTGTACATCACACGTATGAGATGGAGTTGCCGTAATATGCGATCTAGCATTCCATTTGCTAACCTTTAGCCACATTGCATGATCAAGGATTCCAGACTTGTCATCAATGAGTGGAATATAAGTTCATCTCATGAACTTTTAGATCCATATAGTATCCACTGCTGTTCACTAACACATAGATACTCGACATTTCCCTTTTAAATGGCTTTATTGGAACACTTCCAATTATCAACAAACATTCACTTTTATACATCTCATGTATATATATTGTGATTAATTTTCTGTCCTTTCGGAAGTTCGCATCAATGTAACTCTTTACATCGAACTCTTTCTTATCTCCATAGAACTAGTACTTCACAAGAACTCATCAAGTTCTCATGGTATTCCAGTAACCCTTACTGGAAGCGGACAGACATCCACTCGTCATGTCCCACATACGAGTTATCAGGATGAGCACATCATATTGCCATGTCCTACATACAAGATGATGAATGCATTTTATTCTTGTCATGTCATACATGCAAGATAATGGGATGATTACATACATGATAGATCCATATCTATTCTTACTGTTCCCATTCTTCATAAGAATTGGACACTTGGCCTTGGGATACTAACTCCATTTAATATGGACAAGTTTTCTCCCACTGAATCTGTGCATACTGAATACTTCAGTACAGATTGCCAATGTATGCTCTCTCTTTCCAGGTCAAGAGATTTTCGAGAACTATCTCTATAGATCTCTATTCCTATCACATAGGAAACATCTCTATCTTCCTTAAAGATAATTTCCACATTCAGATTTCCAATCTAGAACATTTCCATTTTACATCAATATGTGGAATGTGAATATGCTCCCACTAAATCACAGATCCCTTCTTTATCTTTGACATATCAGTCAAACCCTTTGACTATATCATCAAAGTAAAGATCCAATTTTGAGTTGCTTGTACTCAATCAATCACATTGATTAGTCCATTGTAACTTATAGACTTCATTTGCATTAGTGGATTCATAAACCTTATAGGCTGTGTCACGTACACATCATGTTTTTATTCCTCATAGGAATGCGGTTTTAGTATCCATATGCCAAATGTCTTAGTCATTAATTTGCAATCAACAAGCATCATCCTTTTCAAAATGTTATCCATGTGTCTTAACACTTAAGACTCATTTGCACTTATGGATATGATCCAATGAGTGCTACCATCAAGGTCATACCTTATGGTTCACATGGAAGTCATTTAGGATGTAATGGTTTTAAACCATAACTCAAGATTCGGTTCCTCATATTCATCTTGATAGTTGACTCATCACATGAACAACTCATCACATAGATAATTGAGGTGTATCTATTGAAGATATAAGAACTCACAACCCTTGTGATTCTTAATTTCTTTTATTAGTGTGGGGTATTCATTTATTAAGAAGAATTCAGTTATTTGATAATCATTCTCTAACTCCTTAGAGTATGATTCCTTCTTGATTCAGACATCACCATGCCTTAATCATGAGTTCACTATGATACACTATCATAATCACTCATAAGGATCTCAAACATTTGGTCCAAGTATTTCATTCATTGATCTCATCAAGAATTAATACTTTACCAAATTTGTACTTCATTTATGATAATCTTGAACATTTCAAGACATTCATATTGGTATTTCACCATTTGAAGTATTAGCATTTATTCCAATAGGTATGTAAATACATCACATGTATTATACCTAATAGGATAATCACTCTTCCACTACTTTAGTGAAGATTGATTAATCATGTCCAAGATATTCATGTCCCTTACTGGTTCTCTAACCAAAAGAGTCTAGTTTTATCCATCACATGGAAACTAGAAATGAATTTCTCATGATTAATGCTAATTAAATTGTTTGAGTTATCTATAACTTTTAGGTATCGTCTTATCTTATGCATATCAAATATCACAAGATAAATAAGGCATTGCCACAAAGATCACATCTTTATAAATTGAAACATCTCTTTATTAATTGCTATCATTGTCATACAATATGCAAAAAATAAAGTGTTTCTATCTATTGGCAAGTATGAAATAGCAGTTCATAACTGTATTACATGCCTTATTGGCTGGAAATAAACTAAAGTATTCCTATCTATAAAGGCAACACTTGCCCCAAGTAAGAATGCTTTACACTTTACATCTTGATATCATATATCTCAAAAAGTGTTACAAGTTTATTTACATGACACCTTCAAGTAGAGGCTTCAGTCGCCTCCTTCTTCTTTTGTTCTTCCAGGTAGAGAGGACAATTCCTTTTCCAATGTCCTGGTTTTTGACAATGGTGGCACTTTCCTTTCTTGGTCACGCCTCCCTTGGCCTTGAGAGCTGAAGATGGCTTGGACTCCTAGCTAGCTTCAGAACCTTTCTTAGCTTTTCCCTTGCCCTTGCGCTTGGACTTGCCTTTCTTGCTCGTGATCACCATCACGGACTTAGGCTTGTCCTTCTTCATCTGTAACTCGGTTGTCCTCAACATGCCCAACAACTCTGACAGTGGCCTATCAAAGTTGTTCATGTTGTAGTTCATCACAAACTGACTGTAAGATTCTGGCAACGATTGCAGTATCACGTCAGTAGCCAACTCTTGGCTCAGTGGAAATCCCAGTCTCTGCAGGTTCTCCACATACCCAATCATCTTGAGTGTGTGAGGACCAACTGGATCTCCTTCTGTCATGACGCACTTGAACAGCGCCCTAGAAACATTGTACCTCTCTTGCCGTGCCTGATCTTCATACATGTTCCTGAGATGCAGAATCATCTCTATGACACCCATGTTCTCATGTTGCCTCTGCAACTCATGGTTCATTGAACATAGCATCAAGCACTTTGCATCAATGGCATCATCAAAATGCTTCTTGTAAGCATCCCTTTCTGTCCTTGGTGCATTAGGAGCGGGTTCCTCTGGAATTGGAGTATCCAAGACATAGAGCTTACGCTCTTGAGTGAGAACAATTCTCAATGTCCGATACCAGTCGTGGAAGTTTGTCCCATTTAGCTTGTCCTTGTCAAGGACCGATCGCAAAGAAAAGTTGTTGTTGTTTGTTGCCATTTGAACTACAAAAGGAAAATATGCAATTTTAGTCCAAAACTCATTTTTGACTTGTTTGATTGATTTGAAAAGTTGACGATAAAATTAGGCCTTTAATTAATTATCGCTCCCACTATTTTACTTCAAATCGATAGCCCTCACCATCAATTCGGAAGATTGCAGCGTACATCCTTCTAGTGGGCAAGATCCTGAAATCCTCTAAGTCATGAGTCAGCTTTGGCTGATCGCCCACAACTTAGATCTCTAAGGTAGGCAACTCTTTCCAATTGCATCATATGCAACTCTTGTTGAATGAACATGCACAACACCTTGCCATGAACATTCCTTGCCTCTGGGCCTAGACGCTCTAAGAATCACCAGTTAAGTCTAACCCAAAAGCCGACACGGTAAACATGCACCCTGCTTTGGCGGAACCTACATGTCTACCCTTCACACTTCCAAAAGATAGACGGCGCACCACGCTTTGGCGTAACCTACGCTTGGTCGATCAAGTTTGCCATGTGTGTTGCTAATGGAAGGCATATAAGACTTAATATTTTAATGAGGGATTTGGTTTTATATACATATACATATCCAATCACCACAATACATAGTACGTATCATATACATGCTATATCCCATAGAAAACATGCACAAATGATAAAAAGCGATGATTATGGCCATCCTAATGTGATTCCTCGAGCCAAGAGGAATCACGGTCATCTAGGTCTACATCATATGCAACCTATACAAGATGAACTCTGTGCCTTGCTATCCGAGTTGATCAACTCATCACATGAATGATCTGTACTCTCCAGCCGATCGTCTGGGTGCCACCAGCCGATCGGTTGGCTCCTCCAACCGATCTGTTCGCCTGGTCGTCGTGCATCATGTCATTTCTGCCACCCGCTCGTATCGCTCCTCGAACTGGTCATCAACCAATCGGTTCACTCCTTGAACCGACCGTCTGGAAGGTCAACCGATCGGTTCACTCCTTAAACCGATCGTCTGAGCAGTCGTCTTGATGTCCTCCGGTCTTTGACATAACTGGAAAAAAAATCTAACCTATTTATTACATTGCTTAAAAAAGAGAAACCCTGAGTTACATTCGGGGGGAGCAAAGGTAGGAAAGAATCTCGAATTATTTCGAGTTACATCAGGAATAAAAGAGGGAAGATCGGTGCGCAGACCATGATGCAAGCAACCACAAACAACCACACACAGAAAGGGGTTTATAGGCCATAATCACGCTACACACATCCACCACAAAACTCGTTTAAGGGCGACGCGTATCGAGTGCATTAATAATACATATCATATATGTAATTAGGGATTTGTGGATTTAGGATTGGACATGCATAAAGCCGATATTATTCGCATCACATGCAATAAATAAAGGCGACAAACCAAAATCGATCATATCGATATTCCTAAAATATAGAACAGCTGACCTGGCTCTGATACCACTGTTGGGTTTTAGGGGAGACAGAGAAGGCAGCGGAAACAAAAAAAAATTTCTCCCCAACCCATACCGAGGAAACGCGTCAACGTCTATATAATAGAAAGGATGGTTTGCGGAATCATACCTTGTCCCGAGGCTTGCTCGGCGACAATACCTCGCGCAATGCGTGGTCTTCAACTCCGGACTTCGACAGTGTCTGTGCAACTCCTGGTCACACCGGGACTGACAACTCCTACTCGAACCGGACTGTCGGATGACGGTTGTCCTCCTAAGCGGCAGTGTCCTCCCGCCTCTGTAGTAGTCCACACGGACCACCTGGAACTCCACTTTCCTTGTCCCACAAGGAAGTGGAAGGAGTCGCACCCTCATGTTGACGTACTAGTCGCCAACACGCTCTCCTGCCTCCTGTTGCAACTGCAGTTGTCTTCCCTTGCTGCACCTCCCTTTTGCGGGAAGCACTTGCTCGGGCTCTCTCACGGTTACCAAAACCAGAGAGAATGACAACTTGCAGAGCAACTGGTTGCACTGATCTGTATTGTGAGAAGCCCCCAATACCCCTATATATATAGGAGAGTCATGGGACAGGGTTCTCCATCCCGGGCAATGCGGGACTAAAGCAGGAGTAGAAGGGTTCGAGAATTTTCCACAAAAAGCAACCAGTTCGCAACTTGAAATGATCGGTTCACAACTGAACCGATCGGTTCGGCCATTGAGCCGATCAGTTGGACCTGAGCCGATCGTTTGGGGCACTCCAACCGATCGGTTGGTGCCCTGAACCGATCGGTTCATGGTCTTAATTCGGCTCAAAAAGACTTTCCTTATTTCTTTCCCAATTGGTATCGAATACCAATGTTATTCCCAATCGAATTGGATAATTTGAAACGAAAGGAAAATCCTTGCCGACATGACTTTCCCAACTGGTCGGTTGCACCAGTTGAGCGGATCGGTTCAACTCTTGAACCGGTCGTTTCAACCTGGGCATGAGCCGATCGGCCTGGACACTCCAGCCGACCGGTTCAGCAACCTCAGCCGACCGGTTCATCACATGAGCCGATCGGTTGGGAGCATAGGTTGGGCAAAATCAGTCAATTGCGATTTCAATCAATCCGATACTCCAATCAATGCGTCCAACACCTTGAACCATATGATATTGAGCTATCGATTGATTGAGTGTTTAATTGAACTACTAAACTCCTTTAGTAATCAATCTAAACATTGCTTTGTGGACAAAACTCCTCTTCCAAGTTAAATCCTATGTGTGTGACCCTACAGGTCCATTTCACGTTGGCAGTGAAAGTCCATAACACTTATGACTTCACAAGAAAAGAGCGGTGGCTAGTCACACATCAGTGCTACCCAAGTGAAAGTAGAAAGTTGGAGAACAACTTTCATCCTACAATCCGTGAATGGTGTTACAGCAAATGTATAATTCCTTTGTCACTGATATCCCGAATGAACTCGAGGCATGGAACAGTCATCCTGTCAACGTTCATTCACTTCCTTGATCTCAGAGTAGACTGGAAGAGATATGTATGACATCAGTATCACATACTGATTCACACATGCGTGCACGCCTTTCTCAATCCTACTCATCAAGTGGCCATGGATATCAAACTCCCTCAGGAGGGAAAAATCCCATATCTATCACTCACCCCTCAAAAACCCCATGTGTCAAAGCCACCCAATCATCACCTTTATAACAACCCATGTTTCAGGACTGCGTTTGATGATTTCAAAGTGTGCCCAACGACATGTGTTGAGTGCAGTGATTTCAGGTCTAAGAATCACATTCACCACCATCACTGTGAGTACTGACTGTGACTACCATCTCATGGTTCCATGTGTCAAACTCACGGTGGGTCTGTCCGGTACCTTGTTCTCTAACAAGTACCTATGTGTTTGGTTTGATATCTCTATATCATGACTAATGAGATTCTATCATCAACCAATACCACAATCTAGTCTTGTGTGTCATTGTTGTCTATCTACCTTCCACAATGACATCCGACTAGGGACATAACAAGAATGTACAAACTCTTAGCATCCATATGATCTCATTGTTCAGGTCCTCAACCTGAAAGCATACGTCATTGAGTACTATCATTCTCTAGACATTCAATCTGTTCTATCACTATCTCATATGACTGAACCAGAATGAATTGGACGCTTGCCTTTGATGTTTATCAAATCAATCTTAATGTATCCCACCAATCATCCCATGATTGGCTCTCAGGGCATACATACCAATAGGAGGACACCGAGAGTCGGATGGTTGATCATCATCTGCCTACTCTGCAACCTTCTCCATGACCCCAAGTTGAAGAGGTGGAGGCAACCACAAGGGTGCTAACGCCCCATCCGGATGCCATGCCCTCGCATACTGTCCAGGTTGACTCGACATCGATATACAATGCTTATTTTTCGGGTCATGCAACCAACGCAAGGAGCACGTCGTGAAGCTAAAGCCAATTAGTGGCAATCCCCTCCTCATTGGGACATGCCTTCAGCTTCGAGTTCGACAACTTGTGGGAGGTAACAAGCAACCACACAACTACATTTGCTTCCCTAACCCACAAGTTTCAGGTCTTCTAGAGGAGGCTAAATGAGTAGGAGCGTCAGCTACTGACTCTATTTGGTCTCCCCCACCAACTGGAGGCGTTGAATAACATTATGCACATGTCGCTCCAATGGCTCGAAACCATCGAGCAAAGGTTGGACGAAAGGGATGGCCACCACTGCCAAGATGCCCCAGGAGATTGACATCACTGCCAGCCTTCAATTCTCCACCATCATTGTCATCATCCTCCTCTGGTATTTCATCATCATCCACCTCCAACGGGCCCTCCACAACGACCGAGGAAGAGACGCTGAAGAAAACCACTGACGGGAGTCCCGCAGAACAAGAGAGTGCCCACGACGTCGATACATCTACTCCCTCAACCCCTCTAGACCCATCTGAAGACAAAGAAGAAATATCTATAAGATGAGTGGAGGGTTCATTTGAAGAATCTGAGGGAGTGGGGGGGATCTGTATAGCTCAATTGTTGAGCAACCCCCTAGGGAGAGGACTTCAATGAAATGTGTGTTTTCTATGCCTTCGGAGATCCCTGTCTTCGAGATGGATGATTTTGATAGGCGTGCTATTGGCTACCTGTCGATCTGGGACCGACAACTACTAAACATGGTCCTGAGGCCATAGGAAGAACAAAAATCCGTCGTCTAGAGCAACAGATGCTTCTCAGTACCATGCAAATCACTTCAAGGCATGTTCCTCTCAGAAGTCGTTGCAGGGAAGATTCTATTCAGGCTCCTAGAAGGCATGATGCTCGAGAATGTCACCATCACGACAGGCCGACATCCATTCTACAATGCCACCCTAGCCTTGACAAGAAGACTACTAGAAGGGGCATACGATTAAAAGTAGGTGGCCGACATGCTGCAGCATATCAAAGAGCACAATCCAGGCCTAGTGTTGGCTGCATATCGAAGAGCACAATTCAGGCCTAGTGTTGGCCCCTTACAAGATTAGAAAGCATTAGTTCCTCTATGTGGTGGACCTCCGCAACCATGACGTCACACTTCTCAACTGTTGCACTGTAGAGGTCCCACACAGAGGGCACATCTTTGTATACCCCGAAGACAAGCACCTCAAACTTCTTCCTATGCGTCTTCACCACAAAATCAAGCAAGGAATCCAACCCCACAACGGCGTATGGAACTTCTACGCCATCTGAGACTTCCCAATCCAAGAAGAGTTGAGAAGAGGAAATAACACCTGCATTGTCCTGCACACCATGGAGCTGCTAAACATCTTTAGATACGTAAGGCAGCTCCAGGACCAAGACTTCTATCAACTAAGAAGCATATGCACATTGTTGCTGATCAAGGACATGCACTATTTCCAAGACACAGAGCTTCTGGAGACGAATGTTGAATTCGAATCTTCTAACCCCGACAGACCTCCAAGGGAAGAAGTCGAGAGCACAGACGTCTATGGGACAAGAAAGCAGATAGAAAATTTGTGAACCGCACTCACCACTGAAGGCAATGCTACTAAAGGTGAGTCTACTTTGCCTGCCATCTCCAAATATCTAATTAGCAATTTCGACCATTCCACGTGCACTTCTCTATCTCAGGAATAGGTCAATGAATTTCTTCTCAGACTCGCTAATTCCAACACTATAGACATCATATATGAAAAAGACAACGCAGTAGTCCCCGTCGATGATCTGCGAGACTTAGTCAAGGAAGGAGGATGTCTAGCAATGATAGTGGTGTCAGCTTACATCCCCATCCTACAAAAGAATATTGAACATGCCTACATCGCCCATGCGATGTTGTTCAACGACCTGTGCCTTGCTGACGAAACATGAGTGTGCCAGCTGTTTTAGCTCCAAGTAAAGAAGTGTCTGCCGCACATCATCTTCCTACCTATGTTGCATGACAACCACTAGATGCTCTTGATGGTGTACGCTCATTTATGCTCTGGTTTCTTCTACAATAGCTCTGATGCTAACATCAACTAACCGATGGAGTGTACATCCATGTCGGCAACATCCCTTGAGTGGTTAGCAAGGAAATATTACGTCGAGGTGGTGTCTCTCATCCAGCCATATCTTGAAGACCCAGCGGCCAAGTGGCACAAACTTGAATACTGTGACTATAGTCTAAAATAAGCTAAGTCATCGAATGACTACAGTATCTATGTGTTGCACTGGATCTACTACACGGTATCCCTCAAACAGATGCCAGATATGCTCTACCACCTAGGCTACCACAACCAACGTGGAGACTATGTAATGGAGCTCTTATCTGTCGAGGGGGCACACATTTGCTGAACCCTCACCCATATATGCCTATCCTTTTCTATTTATCTCACAACTTTGGGACAAAGTGTGAGGTAAGTTTGGGGGGTGGATAATCCATAGTATCGGTGAGGGAGGTACTAAAATTTTTTCCCTTTTTTGCCCTTTTGCACTTTTCCTTTTCTTACCATACTTTGTGAACACACACACACAGATATATATATATATATATATATATATATATATATCTATATATATATATATGTGTGTGTGTGTGTGATTGATAGAAAACAATACATACACAACTGCTTGTTTCTCGAAAATTGTACAAATCACTTTATAGGAAATATTTGGTACAACTTCTTCCAGTTTGTTCTCTCTGTATCTAAGGCGGTGCACATTTGTGTTATGCTCTTTTGAAAGCACAGTCTCAAACGACAACGGCTACAACTTTTCTATGCCAACTTCGAAAAATAATCTCGCATAGGCTAACAGATGTGCATGTGAAGGAAAAAGTTGCCCAAACAACAAACTCTTTTTCTTTTACCTACCCATTAAAATCCCAAAAAGAGAGGAAATCCTTATGAGATTGAATAAAAGCATGAGAGTTGTACCAAAAAAAAACATACTTGTTTTCCCAAAAGTACCCATCTTTAGGCATGGTAGATCTGGGGCAGTGGTACGTAGGATGTGAAATCACTGCTCTAAAGCCAACTGGCTTGGACTGTAGGGACCACTTACCCGTTAATGGTCTCGTACCAGGATGGACCAATGGGAAGTAAGAAAAACCCAAAAAGCCTTAAGCCTTCCCAAAAATCCCACCTTCTACTCCCAGGATGTTTGGTGTGAAAGCTAACTTCGAAATCATGCATTGAAAATCTCACCAAAGCTGAAGAGAAAGTTTTTGCTTAAATAAGGTACGAAAAATAAATTCCATTGCTTGTAGTCAGACGTAATTTTCATCCAGACATCTAAAAAATTCTCTTAACCCCTTGTTCGAAGACTACGTCTAGTTTTGAAAAGTACCGCAAACAAAGTGTTAAAACAAGTACAGATTGATCGAGGACAATCAAAATGCTAAGTTTGGGGGAGTTGATAACACCCATTTTATGGCTACTAGAGCTTATATTTTATTATCAAAACTGCCTCCAAACCTTACTTCCTCTCTGTTTTATCTTATTTGTTGAATAGACATAATGCCCACTATGCTCCTGACAACATTTCCTATGTTTTACAGAGTTTCTCTTATATTCCCATCAAAAGAATGCTAATGGGCCCGTCCTAGCCCATCCACATCAAGTTAACTATTACGACCAATCAAGCGGTGAAGCGATATGCCCCTTACTCATCACGGTCACTGCACGATATGGCAGAAACTCGACGCGGGTGTGTCGCGCTGGATCCCTTACAGACTGCACGCTATTACCCGACAAGGAGCCTTGCCCACCATGGTCCGTCAACCGATATAGTTGATCGCGCAACACGACCACCCCTCGGTGCAGCAGCCAGCCAGAAATTTTACCCGACATGATCGAGCACGATTTACTCACAACCTGACACGACACGACCTCCGCCATCCATGTCGGGCGACAGACGTGTCAACCCTCTCCCAAAGCCATTTGAATGGAGCAGACAAAGGACATGTGGCCCAACGAGAGCTGCAACTCCCACTAGCCGCTGCCTATAAATAGCAACTACAGGACTCTGATGGGACAGTTTAGAACCCTAAGAGAGCTAACTCTTAGAGAAAAAGGAGCTAGTGCACCGAGTTCCCAGGCCTACGGAGTGATACTAGGTGTGCACACCCCCAACCTGAGAGGGACGGGAGGAGTTCACTTAGTACTCGACCTGGTAGTAGCAGCAATGTGACACGACCTTCAAGGCTACTTCAAACATTCTGGGTCTCTAGTTGGGCTTCAACCCGAGATGGCTCACCCATCTATACCCGACATGAGGAACCCGAGAACCTAAGAAAAAGCTAACCGACACATGTCCTAACACGACAAGATACCTAACCTGATATGGCCGATACCTATCTTCCTTTTTGGCGTTACCTTAGGAGTCCGTTGTTATGTATATCAACCTCCTACATCAAGGAGGCCGATACCTATCTTCCTTTTCTTCAGCAATTTACTTTCATTTACTATTGCATTGTAACTAAACCTTTTTACCTCCTTATTCTTATGGAAAATGTGGAATTTATCTCATGTTGTCATGTGTATGGTTCCTTTTTGTTGGATGATTTCTTTATAGCATCTGAGCTCTAGTCTCTTCTATTTGAATCAAGCTTTTGACTAGCTCTCAAATCGTGTTTCTCATTTTGACTCCTTTAAGAGAAGGATGTCATAAATTCTAGAGTTTGGTCTGATTCAGGTGTACGAGAGTACCTAGGATCAGGGTTGGCCCAACATACCTTTCCACTCTAGTCTATGCCTAGTACCCTTAAGAGAGAGAATTGGTGCATGGTTAGAGGCACCTTCCTTGAGAGAAGAGGGTGCATGATGTATTCCACTGTCGCTTGTTATGTTTAAGTTTTCCTCCTTTGTGCTTTACCCCGATGATAGTTTTATCTCCTCAGTTTCTAATATACAAAACCTCTATAAAAATTGCTAAACCTTAAAACACTAATTATGCTGGTATCTCCCCTTAGAGATAGGCTTTTTGTTTGATTCTTTATAATTCTTTCTTGTTATATCAAAACCTTATCCTTTGACCTTTTTCGACGTTCTTAGACAAGTAAAACTTGTGTTCTGAAGCGCCATTCTTCCTATCCCTGTGTTCAACCCCAAACTATTTCGACCATGTGCTAGTTGTAGGATGTCTTAACCTAGACATGAATCCATTCTTCGACCCACATTTAAGGCTTTTCAGGCATTGGACATGCAACTTGGTAGAAAAGTCCATCTTCATCCATGAGTGGTTGGTCAAGTTTTTTAGCATCCAGTTTGATGGCTGCATTGGGACATTTGTTGAGCCATTCTTCATTGACCGACACTATATCATTGTCACAAGAGATCCTCCTACCAGGGTTTTGCTTATTTGACCATGTTTTCAAGCCCATAATCTTGTTTACTTCAATGAGTCTAGATGCCTCCATGGTATCATTAGAAGATTCCAAGAACCTATATAGAATCTTGAGCTCTCTGTATTTCTCCTTTGCTTTTGTCATGTTGTTTAAGTCCCCTAGAACCTTCCAAGGATCTTTGTTTTGGGTCATGCCTTTGATCATCTTTCATATATGTTCCCTGTCAATCTCCAGATTCTCTTCATATACACCAATGACAATGCAAGCCATTCTTCCATTTTTATAACAAATGAGAGTATCCACTTGATCAATGATGTTAATAGGATCACCATCCCAAACCAGAGGATGCCATCCCACAATAATTCTTCCTCCATCTCTCTGATCAAGATTAGAGCAATCATACCATCCTATGTGAAAGAGAGTACTATTGTATCCCTTACATTCTTTCCAATCCTAGTCTGTAGGTAGAAGACCAATCTTACCTCCTCTTTGACTATTACCTTTACTAGCTCAAACTATCACCCCACCAATGATGCCCCTCACATATTCCATGAAATAAATGACATTATTTAAGGTTTCTTGTCCCATTCTCATATCGGGAGAAGGTGTGTTTCCTTGTCTCTAATGAACTCCTAGGTTCAGGGATAGGAGTATCAACTTTCACAGAATCGTGAGACACCATCACTTGTTTTGTCTGAATGCTAACTTCACTTTTGGTATCACCTGAGGCTCTAGATGACTATCCTTCTTCAGCAATGAATTTCTCCTTGCACTCTGGTCTTGGGCAGAGGCTTGAATCAAGAATTCCTCCTTGGTCCCACTCTTGCTTGTTCAATGACAATTGGGGGGCAATGTTGATGATGACTCTCTCACTCGGGTAGTTTCCAGTGTTTTGTCCTAAAACGTTACAAGAGGTGCATCTATCGAGTAAATCTTCATATTTGATCCACACTTCGCATTCTTTAGTTTTGGTAAGCTCTACCATGACTTCAAGATGTGGTTTGGTTTCTCTTGAGATGTCAACACAAAACCTCACACAACCCTGGACTGATCCATAAAAGCATTTGTCTATTGTGTGTGACTCTTCAATCACATGTGTGATGACTCCAATAGCACTTGGTGTCCAATGCTTCCTACATCTGGTAGGGAAACCCAAACTAGAGTAATGGTGGATGCCTTCCTTCAACATCATTTTCGTGGTTCCACCTCCTCAGTAGGATTTGCTTGTCATAAAAAAACTAAGGTCCTTTAAGTAGAGCACCCTTCAGGTCTACTTCACTAGAGAAGAGAGTGAAAGAGGCCCCAGTGCAAAGTGAAGACGTTGAGTTCACCTTTGGGTCTCCAACTACAGATCATCCACCCCTTTAACTATAGATGGTGTCATTTCTTATCAAGGATCTAAATGATTGTTGAGTGTCGATGGTAGTCCTACACCCTCTCCATTATAGGGTCATTAAATCTTGTTTTGAGTCACATGTCTACCTCCTTGTAGAATGGTACTTTAGGGATCCGCCATGGCTCCACAAATCATCAAAGGAAGGCCAACCATCGAGCACACCCAATCCTTGGGCATTATGACATTGATCTCTGGTGAAAAATAGTCTCCATCATCTTTGTTACCATCGGGTGGTGGAACACTATGGGTAGAAGCAGGAGGGAGTTTAGTTCCCCTACCTACCATGGGTGAGAACCCTATCCTAGAGAGGGATTAGAGCTTCAAACCTTGAAACTAGAGAGAGAAAGCTCAACTATGATGATTGAGATCATGATGATGACTAGTATCATTAAGTATCATCATTTGAAGATTAGAGAAGTGACAAAAATTATAATCTGATAAAATGGTATCATATCAGTTCATAACAGTCCAACCTTCAGGTTTAATATTCAGGATTGGACAATATAATGGCATTTTTGAAATACTTAAGCCAAAAATACAAGTCCATTCAAGGAAGGAATTAGAAACGAGGATTAGAATGTGTGATGAAGGTCTCCTCTCTATGATATCCATTATATCAACCTAAAACATCATCATCAATCTATACATGGATCCATGTAGCTAGATATAGCCTCATCTAGGTCAAAATGAGAGAAAAAGAGGGTTGTTCAGCTATATGAAGCCAAAATTAGCATGGAAGGTCATGGTGATCAGCCAAGAAATAAAAATAGACAATGAACAACAATAAGTGAGTATGTGGAAGGAAGGTATTTACATGGTTTGAGGTTAGACAAAAATGACAAGAACTTCAATCTGCCAAGGATGGTTAGATCTCCAACATGCATCCACATACAAAAATATTTGTCCTACCATGACAAGCTATTGAACCAATGTGAAAGGCTAGCTATTATCCTAGATAATTAGGGAAAACTAAAATATCCCCACATCAAGTAGGCGTTCGTAGGACAAACATGCAAGTATTATCTAGGTGCATCGAACCAAGGGATTTTGATGTACTCATCCTCTGTTATTTATGTTTAGCCAAACTACGAAGGCATTCAAAGCTTGACCATATATGTATCACAGCTTGACTAAGATCAAGGTTAGGTAGGAATCAAGGAAAGGAACCTAATTCAATATAAGTTCAAAACAGTCCAAAGAAAAACAATAGTGAGCACAATTATGAAGGATAAACATATTTAGTTAATTATACACCAGTTTCAATTATTTCCTCATTTTTTGTGAAATTAAACATCAGTTCACGAACGTACATGAACTAACAAGGTCAAGGCAAGCAAGGTGGAATTGATGCTAGAATGGAGTGTCATAATCAATTCATCTAAAAACTTAATATAGCACGAAATAAAGGAAAACATAAAATTATATAATTATAGAAATATTATGTCCTTACATTATGGTAAATTTGCAATTAGGACCTCAATCTTGAAAGGAACATGAAATCAGGGCCAAAAAAGTGCAATTAAAATCAATTTTGGTTTTTATCTTAACCAACTGATTCCAAGTCCTAATAAAGATAAGTGTGAATGTAGGGTTAAGACAATTTCGTGGTCTCATATTCATAAACCCATAACAAAGATTTCCCCCAAATCTAAAATAGGGAAAATGGAAATAATAAGCAACACCAACTCACTATCAAAAGCACTTAGGCATTAAGTATTCCACCTCTTCATTGTTAGTGTATACTAATAGTGAATTTATTTTGAATTCTCATATTATCTTCTCTGTAGTTGAATTCAAGATTAAACTTCTTAAATGTCATTCCTTGTATTATCTAGGTACATTTACATACACTTAAAGATCAATGATATCATTATTTCATGTTGTCCTTACTTCTTTTGTGAACTTGTTGTGTTCCCTTGTTTCAGTATTGCCTCAATAATATATGCAATTTGGAGGAGGTGAGAAATGATTTGTAAAGTATCAGGAAGAAAACAAGAAGCATATGAACTAACTATACATCATATATGATTCCCTAAATGAATGACTCTAGATAGTATCAATCTTCCTAGTATTACTAATGAATATTATACCATTCCTCTCTCTTATTATCTCCTTATCTTTATTAGGTGTCTTTATTCATTACAATACTTATCACATACTCATCAAAGGCATGTTTGTCATACTTCATGCACATTCTCATGTAATTACTCCCCTTATTAGGTATTTGTATTAAAGTTTCTTGTAATAAGAAGATTAGTTCATGTGCTTCTAAAACTCACCCAATCAATGGACACTTATGTGCATATATCCATTCCATTCTTTTAGGTTTCAAACTTTGTCTTGTTAAATATTCAAAGTTCACTCATATTCACATTATTGCATTGGATATTATCTTACTTTTCATTCTAATCATCACCATCCTAGATTTGTTTTGTGGCTGAACCATACCCTTTACTAAACAAGACTTCCTTTTCAAACATTCAATTCTCATGTTTGACATCCTCTATCATAGAAAGGATTTGTGACAATAGCGTACCCAATTGCAATTTTACAATTTATTCTTGTTTCTCTATGGCACCAACTAATTAGATTCATTATTATTGTATAAAGAAATATAATATTTGCTCTTCATTATGCCATACAAACCTCAAAATTATCTTAATTACCATTATATGTCTTTGATAGGAATTTGATTTTATATTGGATTAGGATTTACGTTTTCTTCTCTTTATTCAACTTTTGTTTATTCTTATCATATCATCTTGATTTGCTATATTATTTCATCCTCAATAGATCACTTCCTAAAGTCTTGTATCTAATTTCCTCATCCTGTCATGATTATTTACTTTAATTATTTCATGACACTCATTGACAAGTATTAGATTATCTCAAGTTTCACATTTCTCATATATCATAGTATATCTTATCATTAAAAACATCCTTCCTTTCTAATAACTACCTTAACATTCACCCAAATGTTGCATATCTCTAAAGCTTCTAATACTGTGTCACTCCTTAATCTCTTCCTTCGATTGGATCTCAGTTCCCAACACTGGATTCCTTGTCCATAGAAGGTAACGTTAAAGTTTCAAGAACTCCATTTTATACTGTTTGCATTCAATTTAACAACCATGGTGTCATTTCATTCCATTTAATCATCAAATATCTTAGGTTTTGATGACTTAAAGCACAATATTTATTCTACTCAACACATTAGTGCATTTCATCAATTATTTATTAAAATTTGTACTCACTCTATAACAAACTTGGACTTGATCTAGTTTATGCATGTAACTAACTAAAATCTAAGTAATATTCATTATTATCATGTCCAAATTTATAAATCATATTCTTTAATGTTTAAATATTTTTTCTTGAATATGATCAATAATAAACATCCAAATTAAATTTTAAAAAATAATATAATATTTAGCATACATTTGGAGATATTATCTATTTACATCTTCAACTTATGTCTAAAGTGATTTTTATGAGTCTATTATATTAAAGTTTCTTATTTATTTTAACATATATTTGGAGATATAATCCATTGACATCTTCAATTTATGTCTAAAATGAGTTTCATAAGTCTATTATATTGAAGTTTCTTATTTGTTCTAAAACACCAATAATTTATTTACATTTATGTGAGTTAATGTCTAATATGGTCTCTTTCTCAATTTTAGTAATCCATATATTTACAAATAATTAATAACATGACTCATTTACACCCTTCTTATAAATACCAAAGTTTGATTTTTGTTAATTTCTAAAATAATTTAAATGTTCCAAAAATTTATTTTTATTAATGCACCTTAAATACCAACCTTTGGTATCTTATCCAAGAGTGAGGATGCCATTATGTTTTTTGATAATCATAAAATGCTTATGAAAGCCAAATAATAAATGATGATATGTTAGAACCTAAACAAATTATATTTTATTAAAACCTCCTATACTCTACCATAATCTAAATTTTTGTGTCTTTCTGAGTCCATTTGAAGGGCCATTCAATCCCTTGAAGATTTTCTATAAACTTCAATTTATATACATTTAATGCCACTACCACGCTTATTTCTTTTAACAATTGTGCCCCTGGATCAGGCTGTGCATTTTCCATCTTCACAGATGCATTACATGCAGTAGTGACTCTTCTCCTTAGTTGTTTTCATTCTCTCCACTTCACCTTCCTCTCCCTCTCCTTCTCGTCTTCCCCTTCCACTTCTTCTCTCTTCATTTTTCTATTTCTTCCCATCCATACATCTTCTAGTTCATGTGTGGTCTACAATTGAAGCCTTATCCATTGATGTCATCCTTCTCAATCTTGATCATCGTCAACCTGTGTTGATGGTACAAAACCATTTTCAAGCACTAGTACCAATTCCTACTATACACCATGATCTGTATCCCTTCTTCTATCTTGTCTTCATGGCTTGCAGCCCTAGTTGCTGCCCTTCTTCTTCTTCTTCTTATCATCCCTTCCTTTTTTCTCCATGATCATCGGACTGAGAGTATCCTAATAGAGAGAAGTTATCCACCATCAATTATTGATTCTTGTGGAGTTTACAATAATGACAGAAAGCTATTAAAATCATATCCTCCCTTTGACTTATGGGCCATGCAACTAGTTAATACAACCATTGCCTGACTTGCGCCCAACTTGTTGAAATAGAATCATGCAACTTAGCCAACCTGCATCCTCCTCCCTATTCCAACCTCCAAGGATTCCATGGCTAGAGACTGCTTAGTGGCAACAAACTTCCATGGTTCTATTGCATATCTCCTCCACCAGTGGTAATTGACACCCCCAAACCCAACCTGGTCGCCAACTTCTTCCTTTTCTTTCTCCATTTGCACTAATGCCAAGGATAGACCAAAGATGACCACTGCCAACATGAGTATACCACACTCCTCTGAGTCTTGCCTAGGTGTGCTCTAGATTGGAGACCTCTGTTGATGTGTATACCTCATCTTGAGCTTGAAGGGATGACTTGAGGATCTCCTCAGGTGACCATTATGATGGTATGATAATTGGGTGTTATAGATGGAGAAAAAACATGTGCTCCAATCTAAATACCGCTAGGTTTCGATCAAGAGAAGCATTCCTACCAGAAACTTATGCAGAAGATCAAAACCAACTATTAATATATTAGTATTATCTTTCCTATGACAAAGTTCATTGTTTATTTCATGAAACTACTAGATGATCTCAATGATTAGAATAATGGGTGAAAATTATTTATATTTGAAATAGATAAGTATCTATGGGTAAACCTAACCCTTTGGCATAATCCTTGAACTTATGATAATATGATGTACATATGTTCATGTGAACTAGTTATTTATCTAAAGGATGTGATAGTTGAATAATGTTAATCTAAACTAACTGAATTACTATTTTAATCTTGTCATAGTAAACAAAAAACCTATATTCATAAGTCTATTTTAAGATATTAGGAAGTATATCTTACTATATTGGTTGATTCATGGATTCAATGGTGAAAGATATAAAGAACATGTATAAGAATGCACTTCAATATACATAAATGTAGATGACTTTATGTTTAACAAAATTGACATCGTATGGCATGTTAGTTTGGACTATATCTAAATAACCTTAAAGTACTTAAAGTTAGTAGAGAAAGATAATGTTAGAAAGAGAATAAAGTCGATTACAATAGAAATAGTTATTAGGGAAAGAGAAACAACTATAGTAGCATGAAATCTAAATATTAAACCTTATGTGTTATGGACACACAGATATAACTCTTGCTAATTTTTTGAAACCCTAACATCACATTAAGTAACAAATATTATGTTTAGAAAACCATACAATCATGATTTCATAATTGTGGATTGATGTTGTACAAAACACTTTTAGTTTGAGAAGGAAAAAGGGTGGATTTCAACCCAAGAAATAGTGTTAAATGTGATGATCATGTACATTCTTCTAACATGAGATGTATGTTCTTACATTTCCTTTTGATGCCTTTTTCTCTGCATTCTTTTGGATAAGGCATAATCTATTATTTTTCTAAATTAATTGGTGATTTGTATATACTCTTAACTATTCAAATTAATGTAAAACGCATTCTTGATATTGTTGAATAGACATTCATGTTATGACTTAATACTACTTCCCACACTCTATTTTGTAAGCAATAGTGACACTTATCTAGTATAGTGTAGTTTATGAGTGGGGTGTATGGCCTTAGTTTCACACATTCCTTGCGGTTAGTCCGAAAATTTAGGGGGGTGTGGCCTAGTTGCACATGCTCCTTGAGAATAGCCTCTAAATTGGGATATGGACATGGTTGCACACACTCCGTGGGTGTTAGTCGCTAAATAGGTAGTTTGTGGTGGTGCATCTACTACTTTGCATATTGTTAGATGTTACTAGGTGAGTTGTTCACATTTGCATTTCTTATTTTATATTTATTTGTTGTTACATTATTATTGCATGTTAAATTGATTAATTAATTAAGTATCTCTTGAAAGGCCTCATAATCAAATTTACTTGATCCTAATTCATATTTCTTATTTCATTAAATTATACTATTTGCATCTTATTTATTTCCTTGAGTTTTCTCCATCACGCCCAAACAAAATTTGTAGTATATACCTACATTTTCTGGTCTCTATATTTTCTTAGGTATAAACCTATACCCATTTCAAAGTTATTTCAAGGACATGTACACGCATGTTGGACATGAAGGTAGATTATCCTAGATAGTTTTTCTTGAAACTTAGACTAAGGCATTTAGGTGTAGTCTTTAGTTAGTTTCATGGATTAATGTAATCAAATTATTTATGAATATGATGTATTTGATATAGAATATCTTAATGTTACCAAATGTTGTTAATGATTGTTGATGGATTTTATATAATACCTCATTTATCCTCTTGTTGCATAATTCTCTGAATCCCGTAGTATTAAATGATTTACATGATAAAATTAATTCCACAATGAACCAATAAAAAAATAATTAGTGGGATTCTATTGCTTTATCGTCAAAAGTAAAGTCAGGGACCCTAAAAACCCCATCTTTATAGGATGGTATCAAAGCCATCACAATCGACACATTAGACTATCTGAAAGCATAATTTAATTCCTCATACCTATTATCTATTTCTAGATGTCCATTATATTGATATTTTAGCCATGAATCTTGTGTGACCATATCTAGTAGAGTTACATCTTTGGACCTTGGGGTTTTGTACCTAGGATCTTAGACAGTGTTTGAACATCAATATTTTGATCGATGATTTTGGTGAGAGAATTCTAGGCCAACTTGTTTTTACATATATTCCCCTCACTCCGTGTGATTTATACATTGATGGCTCTCTTTCAAGACCCCTTCTCTTTGAGATAATCATATACATTTTAATCTAATATCTCACATTGCGGATCACCTCTATATGGATGCACATAAACCTTAATGACAGATTGCAAACCAAGTATCTATGTCTACCCTTGATGTGTGTCTTTTTGTCCTGGAATAATCCTTATGTATATGTTATGACCCTAGACACGATAAACTATAATGTTATACTCAATATGGTCTTGAGAAGCATCTTAAGAAAATAATGATTATAAAAATATACCTATGAACATATGTATAAATATTCAAATGTAGAACTAGGTGATCTATGAAGACCGTACTAGTATGATCCCAATGAAGGTAAACATGGTAATTAACTATTAGGGACCTTATGATCCAATTGAGATATGGAGTTTTAGGGCTTATCTTGGTATTATATAATATTAATACAAGACTCTCAATGTAACGCCTCCTACTCATGTATTGAAACAAAAAAATAAATGACATTGATGAGGTTTACTTATAATAAATCTTTCACAAGGTTAAGAACACACTTACCCATGCACCCTACATAGATTTAAAAAAAACTATGAATTATACAAGATGAACCCAAACACGGTTGATTTGGTGGTAGATATACACCAAGTCGAAACAAAGATTTTATTGGTGCCTTGTTCATTGACTTGTGTATGAAAGAAGTGATTGTATGAATTATTATGTGTCATTAACCTCATTACCTATACAAATAGGACTCCATTAATAATTACAATTCTGGATTGTGATGTTAGTTCCTCTATCCTTAAGGACAATATGTCACTTAAATACATACTAAGTGATGAATTGAAGATCTGATGGTATTGAATTGTTTAAGACATGAAGGTGAACAACTGTGAGAAGTTACTGCAATTTGATCCTCGCATTGATTTGGGATCCTTTTTTTATACCTCATGTTGTTTTTATTATAAAAACATATTTTTTTGTATGAATATATGTAAAAAATATTTCTTGGTTTTGATCAACATTTTTTAGACCAAGTCATAACTTTTCCCAGATGTGAATTTGATATAGTAACCCTAAATGACGTGGACCGTAGGTTTTCGTTGATCTAAGTAACACATCTACTAGGTTACATGATGGCCATAGAAGGTACATAGGGAAAAAGAAATTGTATGGTTGTTGATATATATATAAAACCTAACCCTATATCCCCCAATCTTAGACTTGGGATGACTTTTTCTAGGACTAGAAGGTAATGACATATTAAAATATAAAGAAATATTGACTAATACAAGTTTCATATTGCAAATTGAGGTACATACTTGGCTATTCATCCTGGGATATGTATTAGGTGTAATTTTGTATTAATTAAGTTGATCATTAGTTACTGGTTAAACCAATCTCACTAATAACTTTGAGTCATAAATAAGAAAATCACAATCCTAACTAAATTGAAAAAATATAATGGCATTGATGAACCGTGAATCAATATTGTATTCATAACAAGACAAATAGATCACACTAAAATATTGACTACTTCCAATGCATTTGATAAATACTACTGAATAAACATTTCCACAACCAAGACATATAGTTCTGAAGTATTTGAGTATATATGCCCAATGGATAAACTATTTTGTGTTAAAAAAACTTGTAGGTTACAATTGACTTTAATACTAATGGTGCAATGTAAAAAAATAGTTGTAGTGGAATTTTGTATATCTAGAATAGTGTAATCATTTTGAGATAGTAGACAACAACAATTATTTGTTATAAAAATTATTAATATTATATATTTAGTGGACATAATCCAATATATGAATATGTATCACCCACACACAACAAGTTGACCTAAATATACACAAAATTTATAGTAGGAAAAAAACTAGTTTGAGAAATACCTTGAAAATTTTGAGTATTGATTCTCGAGGACAAAATCTTTTGAAGTGGGGAACTGTTGTAATAGACTGAACTAAGCAATATTCATTATTACTATGTCCAAATTTTTAAATCATATTCTTTAGTATTGGAATATTTATTTTCTTGAATATGATCAACAATAAACGTCCAATTTTAATTTCAAGTAATAATTTAGTGTTTAACATATATTTGAAGATATAATCCATTTACATCTTCAGTTTATGTCTAAATTGACTTTTATACATTACTAATATTTCTTAATTATTCAACAACCCCAATAAATTATCTTCATTTATGAGAATTAATGTCTAATATGCTCTCTTCCTCAATTTCAATAGTCCAAATATTTATAGACAATCAATAACGTAACACATGACTCATTTACACCCTTTATATATATCTTGACATTTCATTTTTTAAATTTCTAAAATAATTTAAATGTCCTTAAAATATTTATTTTGATCAATACACCTTAAAGAATAGCCTTACTTATCTTGTTCGAGAGGGAGAAGGATTTTATGCTCTTTGATAATTATAAAATGCATATTAAACCCAAAAAATGTATAATGGACTATTCTAACCTTAAAATAAATAAATTTATATATTTTTTTAAATACTCCTAAAACTACTCTACCACCATCTAAATTTTAATGTATTTGTAAATTTGTTTGATTGATCATTTAATCCCTTGAATTTTTACTCAACTTCTAGTTATATACATCTAATCCCATTGGCATTTAAATTTCCTTTAACATCAACACCCTTGAGTAGGCTATGAATTTTCCATCTTCATACAAAGCATCACATGTCACAATGGCTCTTCTCCTCTGTTGTTCTCATCCTCTCTGCTACCCCTTCCTCTCCCTCCCATTCTCCTCTTCCACTTCTCCTTCTTCCTCTCTTCCCTTTTCTATTTCTTCCCCTCCATCCATCTTCGTATTCGTGTGTGGTCTGCAACTGAATCCCTAGCTACCATTGTCCTACTTCACAATCCTGACCAGTGACAACCTATTTATTTAGTATAAAACTATTTCCAGGCACTGTGACCAGATGCCATAGTACAAGACAATCTCTTCCTCTTCTTTCATCTTGTCTTCACGGCCTACAACCCTAGCTACTGCCCTTATTCTTGTTCTCATCCCTTCGTTTCTCTCCATGATTAGGTCTATGAGTAGTGTTATAGAGAGGAGTTAGCCTCCATCAATTATTGATGCCAGTGGGGACTAAAATAATGATTGGAGGCCAAGAAAATCATCTCCTCCCTTTGACTTGTGGTCCTCTACCACCAGTCAATACAACCACCACCTGACATGTTCTTAGCTTGCTGAAGTACTAACCTAAAACTCATCCACCTTGCATCCTCCTCCTGGTGCTAGATTCTAGGGATACCATGGCCAATGACTACTTAGTGGTGACTGAAGACCATGGTTTTATGCCATCTCACATCTACCAACAATATCTGATACTCCTAAACCCAACCTGGTCATCAACTTCTTTTTATTTCTCCATTTGTGATGCTACCAAGGATAGACCAAATATTAGAACTACTGATAAGAGTATACTACACTCCTCTCAGTCATGTCTAGGTGAACTCTGGCCTAGAGTGTGGGCTCTGATCTCCAAAACACAAGATAAACATAGCAGAAGCGATTCACTTAACAGCGGATTACAAAAAATCATGAGAAATTAAAACTTTTTGAAAACGAGATCTCAAAAACCTGAAACTCCTTTTATAAAAGTAAGATGAACTATTTAAATCTCTGATAAATCACTTCTTGAGTGATTATATACATCATGATACAAAATCTCAAGACTTCAACATTCTCAGATCAACAAACTCCTAGGACCTGAGTGTACAGAGACGACATAAGACTATTCTAACTACAAGACTAGACAGCACAGTGTTTCCACCTGAAATCACTGCTGCTCCTGGTTTTGCTGTTGCTGCTGTTGTCCACCTGCAGATCGGTTCCTTCGACCTCGACGTCCACCTAAAGGTAGAAATCTACGGGGTGAGACAATTTCAAATAATTGTCCCAGCGAGAGTTATAACTCTCCGCCAGAAACTTTGTTAAAAGCAATCAAAGGAATATCATGAGCAGGTAACTTAGATTACTCACAGCAGGCTTGATAACAATTACTCACCTTTATTAATGAATATGAAGAACATGTATACTAATACTTGAACAGGATATTAAATGCAAGCAATGTAATATCAATCAATGTTCTTCGTAGTCCAACCTAAGCAGTTATGCTACGCGGTTGATTATGTTTTACAAACATCATTATGCCCTGCGGAGATGAGGTATACCGCTCATGCTCCAACCGATCACTAGTAAGTCGCATCGGTATCATACTAGGTCATCGAAAGAGCCAGATTCTCATGACCTTCAACTACCTCAGTCAGAATGAGGATAAACATGCAGGACATCTAGTGTCTCTGCTATTATAGCTCACCAGGGTATTCTGGTACTTCGCTATTAGAGTCACAGTGGCATTTTGCACTCTCTTCGCTATCGAAAGATTTCATGTTTATCTCTCATCGATGCGGTATAAAAGATTCCTTTGGGAGAATAGTGTTACATCATCCCGGTGTAAACATATAGTGAAGGGTTGATGGATTAAGATATATCCACATCAACACCTACAGTAGGATGTAAGGATATGCACATCCATATTCCCCCACATACTCTAAAGTATGTGATCCAGGAGTTTCCTTAGGAAAACCTATTTCACCATCATTTAAACTCTGACAATGATGGATCTATGATCAGGGCTCTACATGATATGATTATACTTGGTTATTAGGTACATTTTAATATTCTTTTAGCATCATACATGTTTCCAAACATTCAAGTACTAAACATGGCTATAACAGAAGAATACTAAATGTGACAGGTATTACTCATATCAGTTATCAGATGGATATCAATTCTTAATCATCTTATCACTATGATTCAGGAACATGGGTGCTCACACCCTTATATCATCAGAACACTAGCTATCAAGTGACATGTCAGCATCAAGTCATCTATTAGCATGAACTTGATGTCATTCATGGCCCTTAAGGCATATTAGTTTCATATGATGCCACTTGCATCTAGGCAACATAGTTATATCTGTTCATAAGCTATTGGCATGCTTTCAATGAAAATAATGTCATAACCGTTACCCTAGCTATGATTACATCTTTTCTAACCACCTGCACGATTAGTATAACTGAGGTTATGCATGTTTAACAACATCCTTACAAATACCAAGACTTTTCAATTTGTTTCATAAAGTACCACGGTCGTGCTTCCTTGCACGGTCATGCAAAGGAAGGTTACCACGGCCGTGCTCCATAGCACGGGCATGCTATGAATCAGTATACCTCTACTGATTTTAGGGTTTGGATGCATTCCTCCTTATCATGGGGTTATTGAATCTCTTTAGTTTACAAGGTAAATAGATTCCTCATGCTACAACTTGTAATTAGGGTTTCACACTCATAGGTATAACCTAGAGTTACTTCTTTTTACAACCTCACCCCAAA
The DNA here is from genome assembly GCA_963693085.1 of Alisma plantago-aquatica. Lineage (NCBI taxonomy): Eukaryota > Viridiplantae > Streptophyta > Magnoliopsida > Alismatales > Alismataceae > Alisma > Alisma plantago-aquatica. The sequence continues at coordinate 597,537,723 of OY856414.1, read as the reverse complement.
TTAGGGTTTACTATTCACATTACATGTTATTATCCTAGAATTAGGGTTTACTATTCACCTCATAGTGAATTGAGCTCATATTATCATAATGTATGAGGAACATCATCATTGATGCCCTCTATTTAGGTTAAGATTCATCATTCATCATAGTTAGGGTTTCCTGGATCTCACCTTGATGGATCATACCCTAAACCTGTTCATTCTTATGCATTGAAGATATGTTGCTTGATTATATTAGGAGCCCTCTCTCTCCTCTTACTTCTAGATGATGATTACATCACTCTAGATTAGGTTGGGTTAAGTCCTCATTGACCAACACAAGCCAACACATCACTATCATGTGATTAGGGTTTGATTAAAACAAGGTATCCTTTAATTGAATCCATTGAAGCTTAAATGAGTGTGAACCCACTTGAGCTTAAACAAGTGTGAACCCACTTGAGCATAAATGAGTGTGGACCCACTTGAGCTTAAACGAGTGTGGACCCACTTGAGCTTAAACGAGTGTGAACCCAATTGAGCTTAAACGAGTGTGGACCCACTTGAGCTTAAACGAGTGTGGACCCATTTGGGCTTAAACGAGTGTGAACCCACTTGAGCTTAAACGAGTGTGGACCCACTTGAGCTTAAAAGAGTGTGGACCCATTTGAGCTTAAATGAGTGTGAACCCACTTGAGCTTAAACGAGTGCGGACCCACTTGAGATTAAACGAGTGTGGACCCACTTGAGCTTAAACGAGTGTGGACCCATTTGAGCTTAAACGAGTGTCGACCCACTTGAGCTTAAACGAGTGTGGACCCACTTGAGCTTAAACGAGTGTGGACCCATTTGAGCTTAAACGAGTGTGGACCCACTTGAGCTTAAACGAGTGTGGACCCACTTGAGCTTAAACAAGTGTGGACCCATTTGAGCTTAAATGACCTTAAGGTCGTTTGGATCCAAATGGGTTCAAACCGCATGGACATAAAAGGTGAAACAAAGGTTATGTTTGAATAGGATTTCCTATGTTGAAGCCTTCAATTCGCCATGCCCTTGTTAACCATTTACAAATTGAGTCAATTAGGATTAGCCTTAATCAATTGGACACCAAATTGATTCTCAATTGAAAGCTAATTGGGGTTAAATCCCACTCAAATAGGGTTTTGCAATCGGCTAATCATCAATTTTCAACAATGTGAAACAAATTGTAGTTGAACCCATCAATTGAGCTCCAATTGGGCCCAAACTTGGCCCAAACGGTCTTGGGATCGTTTGGATATCCTCCAAACGGTCTTAAAACCGTTTGCCCAAAGTTTTATCAAAAACTAAATCAATTTGATAAGGATTGAACCCTAACTAGGTCCAAAATCAGCATTTTTATCAATTCATCAACCTATTGAAATTGGACCCTCAAACCATCAAATTTCCTTAACCCTAGACCTCCAAACGGTCTTGGGTTGTCACCAAACGGTCTTAAGACCGTTTGAGTGAACCCCCAAACGGTCTTGAGACTGGTTGGGTCCTTCAACCCAAAATTCACCAAAATCTATCATTGAAAAACTCAATTCAACCCGATTAGGGTTTAAGGAGTTGAAGTGCCTTCAACTTGTGATTGGTTTGGAATTGGGTTATGATTCTTTGTAGGAATTAAATTCAATATATTTACAACAGTTCCTTAAACGGTCTTCCCTTGGTCAACCCTATCAAACGGTCTTGAAGACCGTTTAAAACTAAACGATCTTGCAAGATCGTTTGAGATCAAACGGGTTGAGCCCCTTTTTAATTTCAAACGGTTGCAAACCGTTTAGACCTATTGGTCCAAGATCGTTTAATAAAGTTGGATAAGGACCAAAATAGGTATTAACGCCTTTCATCTTCAACCTTGAAACCAAGGTCTGTTCTTCACGAAAAAGCTTGCAAGAGTGTAAAGAAAGATGGGGAAGAAGAAGAACTAACTATTATTTGCAAGAATAAAAGTATGCATAACAAAGCAAGGTTTAGAGTTATAAAACCCGCCTCAAACGTTGTTCATAGAACTCTAAGCTTCCAAGATTCGAAACTTTAATGGTGGCTTGATCTCCACAGGTCATCCCAGGTTGTTTCTTCAAGGAAAAGTTGGGAAGGATCGGCTAGGAAGAGAAAGCTAAGTAAGATAACCATGAAACCAACCTTGTAACCTGGTTTCCTCCATGAATTCGAGCAAGATGATGATAAAAGCTTACCTAGATGAACTTGGTAGTCTTCCTCTACTCCTGAGCTCTATCCTAAGTCGGTCTAAGCAAGGGAATAAGAAGGGAAGAAAGGAAACGTTGCCTTTGGTTGCAAAGGAAAGGATCATATATACTTTGAGGTTATTTTCATCATAAGGACAACTTACTCCTCCTTTTCACAACTAGGTCCTTCCTTTCTTTTAGGCACGTCCCTCCTCTTCATATCTAAGGTAAAACTTCTTCTACGACCAAGGACTAAAGGCAAGGAAGGTCAACTTGTCACTATGGTGCACATATACATATAAGGGTCTCCTTTACTTACTACTTTGGTGGTTTAATTTCAAAGGTGTTTCTTATTATATGATTATTCAAATGAAGTGCCTCCTTCATTATTATAATTTTAAATGATGTCAAAAGTCATAAAAGATATTCTAGAAAGTGTATATCACAAGTTGCACCCCACAATTTGGGTAGATTGCACTTTACACCAAAATTCGGGTTTTAAGCACAAGGATTGCTCCACAAGCTGCACCTTGGTGCCCAAACTTGGGAAATCCATCATACCTCATCATATTCATTCATATAATGCCTCATCATCAAAGGAACATCATAAGATGTTAATATTGCAAGTTAACCCTTCTAATTGGGTAATTTGCACATAGGTCCCTACATAACAAAACAATACTACAATCATTGTTTTTAAAAGGACAGAAATGAAAATGTATGTTCCTTAGGAACTTAATTACATGCCAGAATTTAATCACAAGTATCTTAATTACATGATTTAAGTAAAACACCTAGGGTTAACTTATAACCCAGTTCAGGGATGTTACAATTTATCCACCCCTCAAAAGGATTTCATCCCCGAAATCGATTTAGCATATTAGGAGAAAAGAGCAGGGTATTTCCTCCTCATCTCTTCCTCCAGCTCCCAAGTGGCTTCTTCAACACCACGATGATTCCAGAGGACTTTTACAAGACTTATATCTTTCTTCTTTAACTTTTTGATTATGTTATCAAGGATTGACACTGGTCCCTCCTCGTAAGTTATATCTTCATTCAATTCTACTTCCATAGGTTGTAGAACTGACTCGGTATCAGGGTGACATTTCCTCAACACAAAAATGTGAAACACAGGGTGTAACTTCTGCAATTCTGGTGGCAATTCTAGTTTATAGGCTACCTTTCCAACTCATTCAATGATTGGATAAGGCCCCATATATCTAGGAGCTAACTTTCCTTTCCTTCCAAAACGAAGGACTCCTTTCCAAGGTGAGACCTTGAGGTACACTCTATCTCAAACCTAGAACTCTAAGGGTCTACGACGTCTGTTATCGTAAGACTTCTGTCTATCCTGTGCAGTCTTAAGCTATTGTTGGATTACCTTAATCTTTTTTGTGGTCTGCTGCACAAGATCAGGACCTAACAACTGATGCTCACCAGTCTCATACCAGCATAAGGGTGATATGCAATGTCTACCATATAAGGCTTCATAAGGTGCCATATCAATACTATGTTCATAGATATTGTTATAGGCAAACTCTATCAAGCTTAAGTGTAGATCCCAACTTCCTGTGAACTGGAGAACACATGCTCTCAACAAGTCTTCCAAGGTCTGTATAGTCCTTTTCGACTGTCCATCAGTCTGTGGATGAAAGGATGTACTAAACCTTAACTGGGTGCCTAGTCCCCTATGTAGTTGTTCCCAAAAACGACTTGTGAACTGAGGACCTCTGTCAGAAACTATGGTGACAGGGACTCCGTGCAAACGCACTATCTCTTGAACATATAACTGGGATAACCTTTCAGCAGAATAGGTTGTTTTGACAGGTAAGAAATGCACTGTCTTAGTCAACCTATCAACAATTACCCAAATGGAATCATGTCCTTTGTTTGTCCTAGGTAGGCCAACAACAAAGTCCATGGTTACATGATCCCACTTCCATTGTGGTATGGGTAAAGGTTGCATTGTTCCTGCAGGCTTCTGGTGTTCAGCTTTAACTTGCTGACACATCAGACACCTCAGAACAAACTCAACTACATCCTTCTTCATCCCAGGCCACCAATACATATCTTTCAAGTTTTGATACATCTTGGTGCTCCCTGGATGCATAACATACATAGAAGAATGAGCTTTCTCCAAGACTAACTTCCTCAGGTTATCCACATCAGGCACTATCATCCTCCCATGATAGCATGCAACTTGATCATCTGATTCATGAAAACCTTCTCGCTTCTCATCACCATTCTCAGATCTGATCTGCTGAATTGCAGCATCAACTTGTTGTGCCTCCTTAATCTTCTCTCTTAGGGTGGGTTTGATATGCATCCCAGCCAACAACCCGACAATCCATGACACCTTTATCTGTACATTGTCTTGCCTTAAGGAGATAAGCATATCTCTCCTAGGGCATACTAAAGAGTTTAATTGTGCCCTATCAGAGGATGATATTGCTGATTTTCTACTCAAGGCATCTGCAACTACATTGGCCTTCCCTGGATGGTAATTTATCGTACAATCATAATCCTTGATTAACTCCATCCAGCGATGTTGCCTCATATTAAAGTCATGGTGAGAGAAGATATACTTAAGACTCTTATGATCAGTGAAAACCTGGAATGTTTCTCCATATAGATAGTGTCTCCAGATTTTCAAGGCATGAACCACAGCAGCTAACTCTAAATCGTGTGTCGGATAATTCTCCTCATGTTTCTTAAGCTGTCGAGAAGCAAAAGAAATCACATGCTTATCCTGCATCAGCACACATCCGAGTCCATTCTTGGAGGCATCACAGAAAACTATGTATTCTTTACCTTGCTTAGGTAACACAAGTACAAGTGCACTTGTCAACCTCTCCTTCAACAACTGAAAGGACTGCTGACACTTGTCACTCCAAGTAAAAGAAACATCTTTCCGGGTCAACTTCGTCAAGGGTAGGGCTATAGAACTGAAGTTCTTAATGAACCTTTGATAATAGCCAGCCAACCCTAAGAAACTACGAATCTCTGTCGGTGTCTTCGGTTGTTCCCATTGTAGAACAGACTCTACCTTTTTAGGGTCAACACGAATTCCAGAGGCAGATACCACATGTCCAAGAAAAGATACCTCCGGCAACCAGAACTCACACTTGCTAAACTTAGCGTATAACTCATGTTGTCTTAGCAAAGTTAGAGCCTGGCGAAGATGATGTTCATGCTGCTGAGCATCTCTACTATAGATCAGGATGTCATCTATAAAGACAACTGAAAACTACTAGAGGGGGGGTGAATAGAGTTTTATAGATAATTTAACAATTATTGAATTCAAGCAACCACAATGAAAATATTGGACAAGGAGACACAAGGTTTAGAGTGGTTCCAACTATAGCAAATACTATAGCCGTCAATCCACTACCCGGTTGCTTACCCAACCGGGATTTGAAAAGAAATTTATTTTATTACCTCTTCAAGGAATTTACATAAAATACAATCTCTTTTCCTAAACCCTTCAAGCAGCCTTCACCTAGAAGTAATCGCCAACCTTGAAGCAGCCTTCCCTTAAAGTAGATGCACCAACTCCCGTTGCACCAGCCTTCTCAAGTAGCTTCCCTTGCGATAGCCTTCTTGAAGTAGCTTGAAGTCCCCTTCTCCACCTGAGAAGTCAACCCTCTCCAATCCGCAGCCTCCAACCCTAGGAGTAGCAAGGATAGTACAAAAGATAAACAGGAACAAGAAAGGAAACGGAAATTACAACTTATCCTTTAAGTCCAAGGCTTGATATGCCTAGATCAAGCGTATAGATCTCCTAGCCAAGTGTATGAACTTGTGATTGCTGTGGGTAGGAGAATCTAGCCTATAGGACACGAGATTGAGCTAAGGAGAATGTAGGCCAATGATCACATTGCTCAAATTGCTTGCAAAAGATTGCTCAAGTATACTCAAGTGTATTCTCAAGTGTAACAAGTGAATTCTAGTGTCCTATGGCTTGTCCTATTTATAGGAATGGCCTAAGTATACTTAAGGACGTTCTAGACAACTTCTAGGGGTTTCTAAGTGCTTAACTAGCCGTTAGGTACAAAGTTGTTGCTTTAACAACGGCTAATTAATTTATTCTGCAGTTGCTGTCAGAGACCATCTCGGTCGACAAATGGTCGACCGAGACACCTACTCGGTCGAACTTTTGTCGACCGACAGGCTCTCTGGAACAAGTGATTTGCAACGTCTTTCTTCAACTACCAACTAACTTGTTTGTTGTGTCTAACGGCTACTTTGGATCTTTCTCGGTCGAGAAGTTTGTCGACCGAGAGTGTCTCGGTCGAGGAGTTTGTCGACCGAGAATGATCCTGTTTCAAGGTTTCAATTTAAGCACAAATTATATGTGTGAGTGTGCAAAGGTGATCCTAATTAAATGGGATGACATGTCTAACTATGGTGTTTGGCTAAGGAAAATCTAACGCTTGATTTACATGCAATTCTAAGTACTTGTACATTATATATTTGTACAAGTTTTACAACATTGATTACATTGCATGAAAATATAACTAAGTAAGCTCTTGGATTTTCCCTTGCTATTTTGTCATCCTGCACACTGAAGTAGCTCGTTAGATTAATAAGAATGAAATGTTTGTCATCATCGAAACAAAGGGATTTATCATAATATCCAATTTATCCAACAATCTCCCCCTTTTTGAAGATGACAAACATTTCCTAAATATGAAATAAGGAAATATAAAGCATGTGAGTTTCATACCTGAAAATTACCTTTTGTAGCCATATAAAGCATGTTATGAAACTCATTTATATTTTTGATTTTTATATTCTTTCTCCCCCTTTGTCATTTCAAAAAGATATCCAAGTTGAATATTGTATTTTTCTTCCCCCCCTTAATATTATGCTCCCCCTTAACTAGATATCCTATTAGAAGCATGGATTTTTGTCTAATTTATCCACAATTTGTTTCTCAATCATTTGCAAAGGATGTTAAGCCTTGAAATGATATGAGATTCCCTTAAGCGTATGATGAATGTATATTTATTTCTCAGTTATCAAAGGATGTTAAGCCCTAAATTAAATGAGAATCCTCTAATCTTAGAGTACATAAAAATGTCTCCATTCAAATGCAAGGGATGTTAAGCCCTGTTTTGGGTAGAGAGTTCCTTCAAGTACAAGATACCATTTTCAATAAATTCATAATTTTCTTTATAATCAATGAAAATTTCCAGCTACACATGGTGGTTACAATGTAATCAAATGGTCAAAGTTGTTTTTATGATCTCCCCCTTAGTCTTATGCTTTGCTCCCCCTTAGATAGATATCTCAAATGAAAGTTTGAGTACTAAGCAAATATATAAAATGTTGTAGATGATCTCCATGATTTAACAAAGATGTATGCAATTTATGTTAGTCTGGAAAACAGAAACCCGGTCGATCGACAATTGCTCGACCGACAGTGTTCTTCGGTCGACTAGTTGCTCGACCGAGGATGTTTCTGGAGAACTGTTTTGTCATTTGTCAATTTAGCTACAATTTTAATAGTTGCCTGTTTTAATTATTACTCCCCTTATTTGTTATGCTCTACAATAATGAACTTATAATCCATATTTTTGAAGATGTCTCATATGTTTTTTTTAAAAAAATAACCATTTGAATCAAGCAAAGATGGCAAACTTCATTCAATAGCATGGAAAATATTACAATCACATAGAAATGACCAATTTATAACAATCATTGTCATTACAACTAGTACAACTTCAGCACTTCACTGGAAAGATTTAAGAATTACATCGATGTCCGGATCTTTCCCAAGGAATGGCTCGGCTCCATAATATTTGACCAGAGTTTGCCAATCCAAAGCACCTATCGTAGTTAACGCATATGCTTCCAGAAATGTGGGAACTCGGTCAAATCGGAAGTGAGCAGCTATATCTTGCAATTGCATGGAGGAAAATTGAGTATGTGCAAGATCCATTGATGATGGAGGTGGAGTTTGATAGTAGTTGTATGAAGGGTTAAATGGGTTGAGCATGCCAGGATTTAAGGAATGCGGATATTCATCGGTTTGGCTCGGAGAAAGATTTTGCATTCTTTGATTTAAGTATGTCATGGCATGGTGGGTATAGTTGAGTTGGTTACTAAGATGATATTGGGAGCCGACAAGATAAGTGAGAGTATTTTGAATGGGATCAACAGAAAGATTAGTAGGAGGAGGGGGTGGTGGTATATCTTGATGTGATGATTCTCCTTCTACTCTTGCCCTTTTATGACCAAAGTCAATCCCCATCTTCTCTACGGTATTCTTACTTATCTTTGGTGGTCTACGCTCCCATGTATACCCCATATCTTCAATTTGTAACTTAAGACAATGTTGAGTGATCTGGCATACAAAATCGGCATACGGTGGATTGCCAGAAAACTCAAGCATGTTTTTAAGTATTATGCGAATGAAGTTTATAGGAATTTCTTTTATGATAGCATAAATTAGACACATGCGGAAAATAGGGACCTCAGATTTATTGGCTCTAGGATGTATGTTTGTGGAAACAATGAGGTTTACTATCCTACATGCAGGTTTCAGGTTTATTGCATAATAGGTTCCCCTATCTTCATGACAAGTGGTATTGGTTTGAAATATGACTCTTTTTATATCACTAAGGCTAGTGGAGTGGTCATCATGGGATAATAAATTTAGTGGATTGCCGGTGGTAAAGTCAAGGAAATCTTGGTATTCATCTATATCAATTTCTAGCATATCAAGAATATCCCCTTCGGTAAATTTAAAACTACACCCATTGACCATGGTGTAGAAGAATGTGGTTTCATTTTCGGTGTGGGATAAGAGATTGGCATAGAATTCGTTGACTACCTTAGTGGAATAGGAAGGAAAAGAAGGATTGATGAAGTCCTTCAGCTTTTGCACTCCAAAGAGATTCTCCAGATCGACTATGTTGATGAAGTCCATAGCTTCGACCGGGCGTCGGGGAAGAGGAGCTTTAGAGGAAAGCCGTAGATATCGATCTCCAGCATCTCCGTCGACGAAGGCGATGTCGTTGATGATCGTCAGTGGCGGAGTGGCTTCCCGATCTTCTCTTCTTTTTCTTCCGGCGACTTTCTTCTTCCCACGGGCAGCTGAGGATGAGGCCATTTGTGTTTCTTGAGTGTGGAGAAGAAGCAAGGAAGATTGGAGGATAAGAATGCTGAAGGGTTGCACGAAAATGCACTAGAGATGGACTATGGAGGCAAGGAAATGCAAGTGTGAGTAAGTGACTCGTTTTTGCTCCTATTTATAGCATTCCAGCGACCTGGTCGGTCGACGATTCGTCGAATGAGCGTCCGCAACGGTCGAGTTGCAGACGCGCCACTTGGTTCCCCAACGGTCAAAAACGGTCATAACGGTCAGTTTACAACGGTCGTATCCAACGGCTATTTCTCGGTCGAGCACTTGTCGACCGACGTTGTCTCGGTCGAGCATTTGTCGACCGACAGTTCGTCTGATATTGAATCTGTTTAGTATTTGTCGGTCGAGAGAGATGGGCTGACCGAGAGGTTCTCGGTCGACAAATTCGTCGACCGACAGACTTACTGAGTACAACTTTTAAAGCTGATTTTTAAATGCAAATGGTAGATCATTTTTGTAGAGCATATATATGGATATTCTAAGGGAGTAATATTGGGATAATTTAAGGCTTAAATGATAGCAAATGTTAAAAAAAAATTTATATTAAGATTAGGTCCAAAGAGAGAATTTCCAAAATAAGCAATTTTTGTCGAAGCTTATTTTAGGTCACCCTTGACTACGACCATAGCGCCCTTTAGTCAAGTTTTATTTTGACCAAGAGGCAAATTTTGCAGATATTATTCAGATTTGAATATATTGAGTCTAATATCTGCATAAAAATTTAAATATCAAGTTGAAGCATACTACTTAATTGGAGACATAATTAATTATTTCAAAAATACTGAGTTAGAGATTTTGTTGCAAGCAATAACATATAACTTAATAAGTTATTTTGCTGGCTTGCAAACAATTTTCTATGTGCACCCAATGATGAAAGCATGGTATAAAGCATACAATGATAATTCCATTTTATAATTAGTATATGTATAGACCAGAAAATACTTTTACGAAAAATCATATGAAAATAGGAATTTTCTTTTCATTTGACTTAGACTTTAAATCATCTAGGGAACAAATTAATATTAATTTCATTTACATTTGTAATTATGTAGAGTTGAGATAGACATAGAAATATGCAACTAATGTCTTTGGTCATATCTCAACTTGATTTTGTTCATTTAGTTTGGAGGTTTTGGAATCCAAACTAACTCTACATCTTTTCTCTTATAAGGACATGAAAATGAATAGTGACCAAGGCGCAAATAGTAATGACAACATATTGAGTCAACTTCATATCTTTTTCTATGGTTGTGTCCTATGTTGTCATTGGGTGAGGATGTCCTTTTAGGTACATATATAGATTGGGTTTGTGACTTTCTCTAACTAGGTTGTTGATGAGATTTTCCTTTAGGCTTGTAACCTAGTCCCCTTCTCCCAATTTGTTGATAGGGATTATCTAGAATTTGATCAAGAATGCCATGGTTATTCAAACTACGAACTTGTTGTTGTAGCTTGGCAATCTCATCCATTCTTTTCTTAATGTCTATTTTTGCTTGGTCTAGATTTGATGACAATAAATTTCTTTCTTTAACAATAGTGTCATAATCTATATGGGTGCACAATAATGGTTGTTTCTGAAGATCGTTTACTTGAGTCTGTAAGTTTGAATTTTCAACAGAAAGGAGCTTGCAATCGGCTTCCATAGATTTTAACTTAAGATCAGAAAATTTATTTCCCTCTTTAAGATTCTCATTTTCAGATGGAAGAGCAAGAAGTTTAACATTTAGATCATCATTTTCCTTATTTGATTTCTTTAATTTCTTTTTGCACTCAACATATTTATTATGTGTTTCTTCAATAATAGCAACTAGTTGTTCTTTAGATAAATCAAAAAGACTTACCTCTTCTTCTTCTTCTTCTTCACTAGTTGTAGCAATAAGGCATTCTTTGTGCTTATCCTCTTCCTTTGATCTCCATGGGCATACGGTTGTTTTGTGGCTTGTTCCCAAACACCAATTGCAGCATGTAGTGGTTTTGTCCAAGCACTTTTCACCATTTCCCTCCATTCTTCAAGACCTGGTTAGGGTTCCTTGAAGCCCGGCTCTGATACCAATTGAAAACTACTAGAGGGGGGGGGTGAATAGAGTTTTATAGATAATTTAACAATTATTGAATTCAAGCAACCACAATGAAAATATTGGACAAGGAGACACAAGGTTTAGAGTGGTTCCAACTATAGCAAATACTATAGCCGTCAATCCATTACCCGGTTGCTTACCCAATCGGGAATTGAAAAGAAATTTATTTTATTACCTCTTCAAGGAATTTACATAAAATACAATCTCTTTTCCTAAACCCTTCAAGCAGCCTTCACCTAGAAGTAATCGCCAACCTTGAAGCAGCCTTCCCTTGAAGTAGATGCACCAACTCCTGTTGCACCAGCCTTCTGAAGTAGCTTCCCTTGCGATAGCCTTCTTGAAGTAGCTTGAAGTCCCCTTCTCCACCTGAGAAGTCAACCCTCTCCAATCCGCAGCCTCCAACCCTAGGAGTAGCAAGGAGAGTACAAAAGATAAACAGGAACAAGAAAGGAAACAGAAATTACAACTTATCCTTTAAGCCCAAGGCTTGATATGCCTAGATCAAGCGTATAGATCTCCTAGCCAAGTGTATGAACTTGTGATTGCTGTGGGTAGGAGAATCTAGCCTATAGTACACGAGATTGAGCTAAGGAGAATGTAGGCCAATGATCACAGTGCTCAAATTGCTTGCAAAAGATTGCTCAAGTATACTCAAGTGTATTCTCAAGTGTAACAAGTGAATTCTAGTGTCCTATGGCTTGTCCTATTTATAGGAATGGCCTAAGTATACTTAAGGACATTCTAGACAACTTCTAGGGGTTTCTAAGTGCTTAACTAGCCGTTAGGTACAAAGTTGTTGCTTTAACAACGGCTAATTAATTTATTCTGCAGTTGCTGTCAGAGACCATCTCGGTCGACAAATGGTCGACCGAGACACCTACTCGGTCGAACTTTTGTCGACCGACATGCTCTCTGGAACAAGTGATTTGCAACGTCTTTCTTCAACTACCAACTAACTTGTTTGTTGTGTCTAACGGCTACTTTGGATCTTTCTCGGTCGAGAAGTTTGTCGACCGAGAGTGTCTCAGTCGAGGAGTTTGTCGACCGAGAATGATCCTGTTTCAAGGTTTCAATTTAAGCACTAATTATATGTGTAAGTGTGCAAAGGTGATCCTAATTAAATGGGATGACATGTCTAACTATGGTGTTTGGCTAAGGAAAATATAACGCTTGATTTACATGCAATTCTAAGTACTTGCACATTATATATTTGTACAAGTTTTACAACATTGATTACATTGCATGAAAATATAACTAAGTAAGCTCTTGGATTTTCCCTTGCTATTTTGTCATCCTGCACACTGAAGTAGCTCGTTAGATTAATAAGAATGAAATGTTTGTCATCATCGAAACAAAGGGATTTATCATAATATCCAATTTATCCAACAACAACAACATTCTGATCGAGGAAAGGTCGGAAAATTCTATTCATAAGCTCCATAAATGCAGCTGGTGCATTAGTTAGTCCGAACGACATAACTGTGAACTCATAGTGACCATACCTTGTCCTGAAAGCAGACTTGGGTATGTCACTGTCCTTAATACGAAGTTGATGATATCCAGACCTCAAGTCTATCTTCGAGAAGATGGTTGCGCCACGCAACTGGTTAAAAAGATCATCAATCCTCGGCAGAGGGTACTTATTCTTTATCGTTACTTTATTTAGTTGTCTGTAATCAATGCACAACTGCATTGATCCATCCTTCTTTTTAACAAACAACACTGGAGCACCCCAAGGTGAAGTGCTTGGTCGAATAAAACCCTTCTCAAGCAACTCTTGAAGATGTTTCTTGAGTTCTGCCATCTCAGAAGGTGCCATCCTATACGGTGTTTGTGCTATGGGTTGGGTATCTGGGATCAAATTGATTTCAAAATCAATTTCCCGAGGCGGTGGCATACCTAGAAGTTCTTCAGGAAATACATCTTCAAATTCCCTGACTACAGGAACTTCAACAGGGTTGGGACTCGCCTTGGTGGTATCTATCACATGGGCCAAGAATGCATAACATCCTTGCCTCATCAGCTTATCAACAACCATAGCAGTCACAAGACAGGTGGGTAGAATCTTTCTCTCTCCTTGAAAGATCCATGTGTTGCTCTCATCAGCAAACACAACCTGCTTGGATTCACAATCCAAGACAACTCTATACCTTTCTAAGGTATCCATTCCAAGGATTATGTCAAATCCTTGCATATCAAGTGGTATAAGATCCACTTGAATGTGATGATCAGAAAAGAAGAGGATGCATGGAGAGCATACCTCTTGCAAAATAGCAGAACCTCTCAACGGAGTCTCGAGCAACAAGCTATCTGCCCTATGACTAACTGTCATATTGCAGTTACGAATCACTCTTCGAGTGATAAAAGAGTGCGTAACACCCGGGTCAATCAAAACAACTACAACACATGATTTAGACATATCAGAATATAAAAGTTCCATCTGACCTGCCACAACCCGTGGATTGACCACTGCTTCTGGTGGGTTCATAGCATAGACCCTCGCTATCGCCTGGTGTTGAGTTGGTGTTGATGATCCAGCCTGAGACGCTTGCCCACGTCCTCTAGCTGCTCCTTGAGACTACCTTCTCTGTGATCCCTATTGATTCTGCCTCTGAGGCTGTGTCACAATGACAGGCCTAGACCTACAGTCCTTCATCAGATGTCCCACCTTCCCACAGTTATAACAGCTTCTTTCTAGTTGTTGTGGTCTTGGTGGTCCTGTGACTGACATTGATGCTGAACTGCGAGTCGCTTGTGGCGGTAAACCTCGTCCTCTACCTCTACTTGGGGACCACTGAGTCTGAGAACTAGATCTGGGTGGTGGAGGTGTAGGTGCAAGGAATCTAGGCTTCTTAAAGTCTCTAGATGAAGATCCCTGGAACTGTGGATATCTCTTTTGGGTTTGCCTTTTCTCGACTAAGGATCTCTCTATCCTTCGGACTGACTCAACGAAGGTAGAGAATCTCTCCCAGTTTTCTAGTGCAGACACGGGAGTAGTCATGTCGGCATTCAAACCCTTCTCAAACCTCCTAATCCTTTCTTCATCTGTGGTAGCCATATGAGGACAGAATCGCAACAACTCCATGAACTTAGCCTCATACTCGCTAATGTTCATCATACCTTGCCTCAGTCTCTCAAACTGAGAGATCTTCTCGTCCAGGAAGGTCTTTGGAAAATATCTGTGAACAAATTCCCGACGAAAGTCTTCCCATGATATCTCTATTCCAGGCCTCTTCTTCTCTTCAATGGTCCACCAGTGACCAGCACTACCTTTGAGAAGATAGACAACATGTCTAACCTTCTCACCTTCGGGGATGTTAAGGATTCTGAAAGATTTCTCCAACTCAGTTAACCACAGATCAGCATCACCAGGGTCAGCTGTACCAAAGTATTCAGTTGCTCCGACCCGAAGAAGTCGCTCAAACGTCTTACCGATACCTTGACCCTCAGACTGGACAGGTGCCCTTGGTGCAGGCATGGGCATCCTGTCGGTGATGTGTGTCATGGAAGTCATAAACTGCCTGAACATAGTTTGAACAGCTGGGTTTTCCATGTTAGCTGGGTCAAACTGAGGTGGCTCCATAGGTGGCTCAGGTACAGGTTGCTCTATTTCTAGGTTCCTTGCACCTTCTCGAGGTGCAGCAACACTACTTTCTGTCTCGTACTCCTCCTGTGGTCCAGACATCCTTAATTATCTTCTTCTCCTGAGGAGCAGAAGACTCTATTAGATAAGAAAGAAGTACTAAGGATAGACTTGACACTCTAAGTCCTATGTCTCTGTAGACTCAGCGAACCTAGAGCTCTGATACCACTAATTGTGGGCTCTGATCTCCAAAACACAAGATAAACATAGCGAAAGCGATTCGCTTAACAGCGGAATATGAAAAATCACGAGAAATTAAAACTTTTTGAAAACGAGATCTCAAAAACCTGAAACTCCTTTTATAAAAGTAAGATGAACTGTTTACAACTATGATAAATCACTTCTTAAGTGATTATATACATCATGATACAAAATCTCAAGACTTCAAAATTCTCAGATCAACAAACTCCTAGGACCTGAGTGTACAGAGACGACATAAGACTATTCTAACTACAAGACTAGATAGCACAGTGTTTCCACCTGAAATCACTGCTGCTCCTGGTTTTGCTGCTGCTGCTGCTGCTGCTGTCCACCTACAGATCGGTTCCTTCGACCTTGACGTCCACCTAAAGGTAGAAATCTACGGGGTGAGCCAATTTCAAATAATTGTCCCATCGAGAGTTATAACTCTCCGCCAGAAACTTTGTTAAAAGAAATTAAAGGAATATCATGAGCAGGTAACTTAGATTACTCACAGCAGGCTTGATAACAATTACTCACCTTTATTAAGGAATATGAATAACATGTATACTAATACTTGAACAGGATATTAAATGCAAGTAATGTAATATCAATCAATGTTCTTTGTAGTCCAACCTAAGCAGTTATGCTACGCGGTTGATTATGTTTTTTAAACATCATTATGCCCTACGTAGATGAGGTATACCGCTCATGCTCCAACTGATCACGAGTAAGTCGCATCGGTATCATACTAGGTCATCAAAAGAGCCAGATTCTCATGACCTTCAACTACCTTAGTCAGAATGAGGATAAACATGCATGACATCTAGTGTCTCTGCTATTATAGCTCAGCAGGGTATTCTGATACTTCACTATTAGAGTCACAGTGGCATTCTGCACTCTCTTCGCTATCGAAAGATTTCATGTTTATCTCTCATCGATGCGGTATAAAAGATTCCTTTGGGAGAATAGTGTTACATCATCCCGGTGTAAACATATAGTGAAGGGTTGATGGATTAAGATATATCCACATCAACTCCTACACTAGGATGTAAGGATATGCACATCCATATTCCCCGACATACTCTAAAGTATGTGATCCAGGAGTTTCATTAGGAAAACCTGTT
The DNA here is from genome assembly GCA_963693085.1 of Alisma plantago-aquatica. Lineage (NCBI taxonomy): Eukaryota > Viridiplantae > Streptophyta > Magnoliopsida > Alismatales > Alismataceae > Alisma > Alisma plantago-aquatica. Next base: position 597,521,353 of record OY856414.1, on the reverse strand, counting down.
TCACCATCATTTAAACTCTGACAATGATGGATCTATGATCATGGCTCTACATGGTATGATTATACTTGGTTATTAGGTACATTTCAGTATTCTTTTAGCATCATACATGTTTCCAAACATTCAAGTACTAAACATGGCTATAACAGAAGAATAGTAAATGTGACAGGTATTACTCATATCAATTATCATATGGATATCAATTCTTAATCATCTAATCACTATGATTCAGGAACATGGGTGCTCACACCCTTATATCATCATAACACTAGCTATCAAGTGACAGGTCAGCATCAAGTCATCTATTAGCATGACCTTGATGTCATTCATGGCCCTTAAGGCATATCAGTTTCATATGATGCCACTTGCATCTAGGCAACATAGTTATATTTGTTCATAAGCTATTGACATGCTTTCAATGAAAATAATGTCATTACTGTTACCCTGGCTATGATTACATCTTTGCTAACCACCTGCATGATTACTATAACATAGATTATGCATGTTTAACAACATCCTTACAAATACCAAGACTTTTCAATTTGTTTCATAAAGTACCACTGCCGTGCTTCCTTGCACGGTCATGTAAAGGAAGGTTACCACGGCCGTGCTCCATAGCACGTGCGTGCTATGAATCAGTATACCTCTACTGATTTTAGGGTTTGGATGCATTCCTCCTTATCATGGGGTTATTGAATCTCTTTAGTTTACAAGGTACATACATTCCTCATGCTACAACTTTTAATTAGGGTTTCACACTCATAGGTATAACCTAGAGTTACTTCTTTTTACAACCTCACCCCAAATTAGGGTTTACTATTCACATTACATGTTATTATCCTAGAATTAGGGTTTACTATTCACCTCATAGTGAATTGAGCTCATATTATCATCATGTATGAGGAACATCATCATTGATGCCCTCTATTTAGGTTAAGATTCATCATTCATCATAGTTAGGGTTTCTTGGATCTCACCTTGATGGATCATACCCTAAACCTGTTCATTCTTATGTATTGAAGATATGTTGCTTGATTATATTAGGAGCCCTCTCTCTCCTCTTACTTCTAGATGATGATTACATCACTCTAGATTAGGTTGGGTTAAGTCCTCATTGACCAACACAAGCCAACACATCACTATCATGTGATTAGGGTTTGATTAAAACAAGGTCTCCTTTAATTGAACCCACTTGAGCTTAAACGAGTGTGAACCCACTTGAGCTTAAACGAGTGTGAACCCACTTGAGCTTAAATGAGTGTGGACCCACTTGAGCTTAAACGAGTGTGGACCCACTTGATCTTCAACGAGTGTGAACCCACTTGAGCTTAAACGAGTGTGGACCCACTTGAGCTTAAACGAGTGTGGACCCATTTGAGCTTAAACGAGTGTGAACCCACTTGAGCTTAAACGAGTGTGGACCCATTTGAGCTTAAACGAGTGTGAACCCACTTGAGCTTAAATGAGTGCTTAAATGAATGTGGACCCACTTGAGATTAAACGACTGTGAACCCACTTGAGCTTAAACGAGTGTGGACCCACTTGAGCTTAAACTAGTGTGGACCCATTTGAGCTTAAACGAGTGTGAACCCACTTGAGCTTAAACGAGTGTGGACCCACTTGAGCTTAAATGAGTGTGGACCCATTTGAGCTTAAACGAGTGTGAACCCACTTGAGCTTAAATGAGTGCAGACCCACTTGAGCTTAAACGAGTGTGGACCCACTTGAGCTTAAACGAGTGTGGACCCATTTGAGCTTAAACGAGTGTGGACCCACTTGAGCTTAAACGAGTGTGGACCCATTTGAGCTTAAACGAGTGTGAACCCACTTGAGCTTAAATGAGTGCAGACCCACTTGAGCTTAAACGAGTGTGGACCCACTTGAGCTTAAACGAGTGTGGACCCATTTGAGCTTAAACGAGTGTGGACCCACTTGAGCTTAAATGAGTGTGGACCCACTTGAGCTTAAACGAGTGTGGACCCATTTGAGCTTAAACGAGTGTGGACCCACTTGAGCTTAAACGAGTGTGGACCAACTTGAGCTTAAATGAGTGTGGACCCATTTGAGCTTAAACGACCTTAAGGTCGTTTGGATCCAAATGGGTTCAAACCGCATGGACATAAAAGGTGAAACAAAGGTTATGTTTGAATAGGATTTCCTATGTTGAAGCCTTCAATTGGCCATGCCCTTGTTAACCATTTACAAATTGAGTCAATTAGGATTAGCCTTAATCAATTGAAAGCTAATTGGGGTTAAATCCCACTCAATTAGGGTTTTCCAATCGGCTAATCATCAATTTTCAACAATGTGAAACAAATTGTAGTTGAACCCATCAATTGAGCTCCAATTGGGCCCAAACTTGGCCCAAACGGTCTTGGGATTGTTTGGATATCCTCAAAACGGTATTAATACCGTTTTCCCAAAGTTTTATCAAAAACTAAATCAATTTGATAAGGATTGAACCCTAACTAGGTCCAAAATCAGCATTTTTATCAATTCATCAACCTATTGAAATTGGACCCTCGAACCATCAAATTTCCTTAACCCTAGACCTCCAAACGGTCTTGGGTTGTCACCAAACGGTCTTAAGACCGTTTGAGTGAACCCTCAAATGGTCTTGAGACCGTTTGGGTCCTTCAACCCAAAATTCACCAAAATCTATCATTGAAAAACTCAATTCAACCCGATTAGGGTTTAAGGAGTTGAAGTGCCTTCAACTTGTGATTGGGTTATGATTCTTTGTAGGAATTAAATTCAATATATTTAAAACAGTTCCTTAAATGGTCTTCCTTTGGTCAACCCTATCAAACGGTCTTGAAGACCGTTTAAAACTAAACGATCTTGCAAGATCGTTTGAGATCAAACGGGTTGAGCCCCTTTTTAATTTCAAACGGTTGCAAACCGTTAGACCTATTGGTCCAAGATCGTTTAATAAAGTTTGATAAGGACCAACATAGGTATTAACGCCCTTCATCTTCAACCTTGAAACCAAGGTCTGCTCTTCACGAAAAAGCTTGCAAGAGTGCAAAGAAAGATGGGGAAGTAGAAGAACTAACTATTATTTGCAAGAATAAAAGTATGCATAACAAAGCAAGGTTTAGAGTTATAAAACCCGCCTCAAACGTTGTTCCTAGAACTCCAAGCTTCCAAGATTCGAAACTTTAATGGTGGCTTGAGCTCCACATGTCATCCCAGGTTGTTTCTTCAAGGAAAAGTTGGGAAGGATCGGCTAGGAAGAGAGAGCTAAGTAAGATAACCATGAAACCAACCTTGTAACCTGGTTTCCTCCATGAATTCGAGCAAGATGATGATAAAATCTTACCTAGATGAACTTGGTAGTCTTCCTCTACTCCTAAGCTCTGTCCTAAGTCAGTCTAAGCAAGGGAATAAGAAGGGAAGAAAGGAAACGTTGCCTTTGGTTGCAAAGGAAAGGATCATTTATACTTTGAGGTTATTTTCATCATAAGGACAACTTACTCCTCCTTTTCACAACTAGGTCCTTCCTTTCATTTAGGCACGTACCTCCTCTTCATATCTAAGGTAAAACTTCTTCTAAGACCAAGGACTAAAGGCAAGGAAGATCAACTTGTCACTATGGTGCACATATACATATAAGGGTCTCCTTTACTTACAACTTTGGTGGTTTAATTTCAAAGGTGTTTCTTATTATATGATTATTCAAATGAAGTGCCTCCTTAATTATTATAACTTTAAATGATGTTAAAAGTCATAAAAGATATTCTAGAAAGTGTATATCAAAAGTTGCACCCCACAATTTGGGTAGATTGCACTTTACACCAAAATTAGGGTTTTAAGCACAAGGATTGCTCCACAAACTGCACCTTGGTGCCCAAACTTGGGAAATCCATCATACCTCATCATATTCATTCATATAATGCCTCATCATCAAAGGAACATCATAACATGTTAATATTGCAAGTTAACCCTTCTAATTGGGTAATTTGCACATAGGTCCCTGCATAACAAAACAATACTACAATCATTGTTTTAAAAGGACAGAAATGAAAATGTATGTTCCTTAGGAACTTAATTACATGCCAGAATTTAATCACAAGTATCTTAATTACATGATTTAAGTAAAACACCTAGGGTTAACATATAACCCAGGTCAGGGATGTTACATAGAGACCTCTGGCGATGTGCATACCCCATCCTGACTTTCACAATATGACTTAAGGACCTCCTCGGGCAACCATTATGGTGGGCTGGTCATTGGACATCAGATATGGAGAAAGAACATGGGTTCCAATCTAAATATAGACTGATTTTGATCAAGATATGCATGCTGACCTAAGGATTATGGAGACTGGTGGAAACCTATTGTTAACATGTTAGTGTTTACTTTCCTATAAAAAAGTTCATTGTTTATTTCATTAACTGAATAGATGACAATGGTTAGAAAATGAATGAAAATGATTTAGATTTTAAAGATATATAATTATCTATGGGTAAACCTAACCCTTTGTCATAATCCTTGTCCTTATGATAATATGATATACACGTGTGAATGTGAACCAATAATTTAACCAAAAGGATGTGATAGTTGAAGCATGGTAATCTAAACTAACTGATTTAATATCTTAATTTTGTCATAGTAAATTAAAAACCCCATATTCATAAGTCTTTTTGAAGATACTACAAGTAAATATGACTATGATGTACGAATCATGGATTTAATGGTGAAAGATAGGATGAACATGTATAAGGATTTACTTCAAAAAACATACATCTAGATGACTATATGTTTAATAAAATTGGCATTGTATGACATGTTAGTATGGACTATATATGAATAACCTTTATGTAGTTAAAGTTAGTAGAGAAAGACAATGTTAGAAAGAAAATACGGTTGATTACAATAGAAATACCTATTAAGGAAAGAACATCAACTACATTAACTTGAAATCTCAATACCAAACCTTATGCATTATGGACACACACATACAACTATTAATAATATTTAGAAACCCCAACTCCACGTTAAGTAATAAATATTAGGTATAAATATGCATACAATTATGAGTTGGTAGTTGTGGATGATTGTTGTACAAACCACTTTTTGGTTGAGAAGGATAAAGGGTGGATTTCACCCCTAGAAATAGAGTTAAATGTGAAGATCAAGTATATGCTTCACAATTGAGATGTTTGAAGTAACATCTCCTTTTGATACCTTTTTCTGTTGAATTCTTTTGAATGAGGCATAATATGTTGATTTTTCTAAAGTAAGAGATCATTTGGAAACAATCTTACCTATATAATTTAATGTGGAAATAATTCTTTACCGTTGAATCATCACTTATCTTATGACTTAATTAATACTTCCATGTTGTATTCTGCATGCAATACGAACACTTACTTGTTATAGTGTATGTATGGCCTTAGTTGCACTCATTCCTTGGGCTTAGTCCCTAAAGTTTGGGGTGTACGTCCTATTTGCACATACTCCTTGAGCATAGTCTCTAAATTGGGGGTATGTGGCCGTGGTTGCACATACTCCTTGGTTATTAGTCCCTAAATAGGTAGTATGGGGTGGTGTATCTACCACTTTCCATGTAGTTAGACGTTACTAGTTGAATTTTTTATGTTTGCATTGCTTATTTTATATTTATTCAATGTAGCATTATTTTTATGGCAAGTGAAATTGATTTGATTAATTCAATATCTTTTGAAAGGCCCCATTATCAAATTTTACTTTATCATAATTCATACTTCTTATTTCATTAAATTATACTCTTTGCATCTTGTTTCTTTTTTACACTTTTTCTCCATCACGCCCAAACAATTTTTTAGTACATACCAATATTCATTTACGTCTATATATTTTCTTAGGTATATACCTATACCCATTTTAGGGTTATGTCAAGGACATCTACATGCATGTTGGACCTATAGGTACATTATCCTGGATAGTTTTGCTTGATTACACTGAGCATGTCAGGTGTAGCCTTTGGTTTGTTTTATAGATTGATGTCATCATTTTATTTTTGAATATCATGTATTTGGTACAAAATATCTTTTTGTTGCCAAATGATGGTTTTTGTATGATACCTCATTTATCCTTCTACTACATAATGCTTTGAATATGTTATGATCAAATGGTTTACATGATGAAATTAATTCCATAAAGTAACTAAGTAAAAAAAGGAATTAATGGGATGTCATTGCTTAATTGTACGAAAGTAAAGTCAGGGACCCCATCTTTACACTGCATGTCTTGCAATCTTTTATCTCAATCTTTTCATCATGAGTTCTAATCTTATTGCACTATAGACTATTTTTTGGCTGATTACTTGGTTTGAGTAATTATACTATGAACAAGCTAAGAGTTCACATCGAGTCTCCCTTAATACTTGGATACCTATCTAGGGTGTCCAAACATTAAGACATGTAGAATGCATTGTACTTGTGTCAAGTTCATCATTTAGTCATAATTTTTGTTGTGTTTATTATTGTCCCTTTAGACTAAAGAAACCAATTCTCTTATACTAGACTTGTGAGGACTCATCCCATTGATCAGACACAAACTGAACAATAGGACAAATTCTCAGGGTAAGCCAACATAAAACAAAAAATCATATAAAGCGGAATTGAAAATTAAAAAAAATCCCCATAAAGTTCCAATTGCAAACAATTATAATAAAACCTAACTGGATCTCATGTCAAAATGTACCAATTCTCATTTGCACCATTCCACATGTAGACGTAATAGAGAACAAATGAAACCTCTATTTTGATTTGTATCAACAAAAAGAATTACACGTTGGTCTATAATTATGAAACCATATTTACATAAGATGGCTGATTCAGGTTACAGCTCGCAATTGTAAAGAAACACTAAGAGAAACAAACTATCACATACACCATCAACTACCCACTAATTACATAAGAAGTTGAGTTTATACATAAAACTACAGATAATTAAATATTGTATCTAGTAAATTATTATTATGGAAAAAAATAGAAAAAAATAATATAGAAGACTAGGATGTTTGTTGATTGGAGACAAAGTCTCATTAGTCAATATATTAGATATCGAGTCAAACACAAAGGTACTTGTTAGAGAATAGTGTACCAGATAGTACCACCTTGAGAATCATACATGAAAACCATGGAATGGTAGTCAAATCCAACTCTCAAAGTGATAATGGTGGTTGAGGTTCTTAGAACTGAAGTCACTAAACTCATCACATGTCATTCGATGAACTTTGACACCATTCAACATGACCTTGAATGAGGGTTTCTACAAAGGCGATGCTCGGGTTCATTGTGACATATGGGGATTTACAGTGAATAATGTAGATATGATTTGTTTGTAAGGAGTGGGATCCAAGAGAGGATCTACTCCCTACTAAAATAGAAAGGCATCATCCCATATAACCAAACACCAACATAATTTTTTTGCAGAAGGGATGATAACCAATTCATTCAACATGTATGTATCAAATCACCAAAAGTAGCATCATAATTTAAAGAGCATCTAATAATTACAAGCTTGTTATCAACACTAGTCTTTCACCATACAGGGTGAAAAACTAACTAAACATAGGACTAGCTGAGGATCACCTAACCACTTCAAGAAAATAACCCACATGGCTTCAGTTAAACTTGATGAGGTCCTGGTCCAACTTGGTTGTCTCCTCCTTGACCTATACCTAGGGTTAGAAGCGTACCCCAACAAAATGGAGAAAAGTAGATATGTAAAAAAAGCAATGGTATGTGCATACTAAATATGATATTGAGCAATATTTTTTTTTGGTCAGTGAAAAACTCTGTTGCTATTAAAATTCCAAAACTATAGGTACAAAAAGACGCACCCCCTAACCCTTTGCAGGATTACAGAAAGAAAACTAAAGACCAGATTAAATCGGTCTTGAACATAAGATCTCTAAACAGAAAAAACTACAAACCAAAAGCAAACGTCCCAGAAAATACATAAACAAGAGACCAACTATCCATCAGTCTAAACATCTGAGGAGCTACACTAACAATAAAGACCACCCACAAATTGTGCAAGAACAGAATGAAGACGAAGGACACCCAACCTCTATCTACGCACCAAGCAAGGCCACACTTCAGAATTGGAATTTATCTATCTCAAACAGTTGCAAAATGCACTGTCTATCATGTCATACCATCATCTCGTAGAAGACTCCAAACATAGACTGATGACTAGAGCAGTGATCAACCCAACCATCATATCTTCCTTCGCGCATAGCAATATGATCATCCTTTGAAAGTAGTGGTCAGAAAAGATACAAAGGTTAGGATAAAAACCGAACAGCACAAATTAGTGTCTGGTGAACTCAACTAACTAATAACATCAAAATCCCGGTCGCAGGTCGAACACCTCGGGGGTGTCCCTACTACTACTGTGCACTAATGCACATGAATGCACAGAGGCATTCCAACGAACACCTTGCAGGTGTTCCATCTACACATATTCACAGCGACAGGAAGTAGCCATCAAACGCCAGGAATGCCTCAGCAAACCCTGTAGTCAGCAAACGCCAGGAGCGCCTCAGCAGAACCTTGCAGCAGCAGAGGGCCAGCCACTCCTGAAGTGCGAAGATCCTGGGGTCAAACGGTTGGAGAAGACCCGCAGCAGCTACCTGGACAGGGGCTCCCTCAAGCTTAGACTTCAAGAGACCAATCCAGATGGCGCCACGACCTCCGGGCCAAGCTCTGCCCCAAGCGGTGATGACCATGGCTGCTTGAGGTCCGGAGATCACTGCTTGAGCACAAATCCTCGCCATGGCCCACAGGGACCCATCATCGAACACCTTGGGGGCATTCAAGACTCATGGCTCCAAGGAGTCACACACAGTAGGGGCGCTTGGAAGAGCTCCCCGTCGATACAGTTCCAGATACCAGAGACCATGGAGGCGCCTGCATCACTGGAAAAGGAGAAGCCCTGCCGTAGGGCAGCAAGGGTGACCCAGGCTACCCTACGAGGGACCGACCACCATCACCAACAAACTGGTCCGGCCACCACCTCCAGCGCGCAGCAACACGAACATCAGGTGGGACAGAGCCGAGGAGCACGCTTTGTCGTCATAGGTCTGTCGAAACCGAAAGGGGGCGGAATATCCCTGGGAGGTAGATCAAGAAAGCGGAAGAGCTGGAGCAGAGGCGAAGAGTAAGAGCCCCCAATCTCTGTGATGACGGAGTAGCACGCAAGAGCTTCATGACTGGGAGGTCACCACTCTTCTCCATCTACCTCTCCTGGTCGGGATGGAGCCGACAAAGTCGACTATGCCAAACCGCAAGCCCGACCAACCTCTAGCTGCACATTGCGTCCTCAACCCACCCGCCGCCAGGATACGCCCAGAGTTATCGCCCACTGAGTCTTATCGAGGCAACTTTGACCAGGAGCTTCACTCGTTCTCCATCTCCAGGAACCCTACGGATCCAAAAGAACCAACACTGATGAGGCCAGGGGGAGGAAGAAACGAGACACCTCTCCCTCCCCACAGCGATGGCTGCCGGAGGGGTTCTAGAGAGAGGTGAGACAAACCCTAGAGAGAGAGACCAAGCGGCTATGATAAGAGTATAGTATGTCTAGTAACCAATGCTTCACATAGAAAAGTAAAGGACTACCCCAATGGGCATCAAGAGAAAGGAATTGCAAACATATGATAGCAAAAGAGGTACTTGCCATTAATAAAATAATAATGTTGTGCCACATAAGCACATATAAAGAATGACGGCACATAACCCATCACTAACAATCATCAACCTACATGCATGTGAAATAATAATTGCACTATAACAATATAAAGATAATAGAGACCATAACCCAAAACTTGAAACCTGATAGAGAATGGCACAATACCAAACTCCCCAATATATAAAGTATGGGCACAAAACCTAGGTATGGGGCATGTAACCTCCAACTCAAAATTATAATAAGGATACATAACCCAAAAACTAATGCAATTACACTACTCTATGGCTATTGAATCACATAACATGCTTGATGTAAATATAAAGTGTAGTCAGAATAAATAAGATTGCCATCACATAAATGGAAAATATAAACATCAACCACATAAGTGGCAAAATTAAGGTTTCTTCAAGAATAAAGCATGATTTGGAGTCAAAATAAAGTCAAATCAAATATGATGTTAAAAAATATCAGAGTAAACATAAATATTTCACATGAAATAATGTTCTCAAAATAAAGAGATATTGTGTAGGCTATCGATCCAAAGAATAAGAGAAAGATAAAAGTAGGACAATTGATCAATGTGAATAATAGTAGATGCAAGCATACCTTGAATTGAGTGTTAAGTTAGAGATCAATAGGAAGAGGAAGATACCATCTTGTTGTAAGAGTGTGTTTCCTTCACAATCTTAGGAAACAAATCATAATAGAAGGGTCGAGGAAGCAATCCAAGTTGTTTGTTGTGTGGATGGATATAGTCAATAGGGTGTGTTTATATAAGTATAGGATAAATATTTTGGTCCAACTTATTTTATAATTCAATTTCACATTGTGTTAAAAGAAACTCATATTTACTTGGTTTGACCATTCAAACAACTTTTTGGTCAAGGCATATGTTCCACAATGTAACTAATTCTTTACATGAAAATGTTTTTTTAAAACAAAACTTCTCCACCGCAATAGAAGTCTTATATTTCTTAACATAATTCCTTGGTGTAATTAAAATATCAATATTCCATACCATGTTTGTACATTATGTCTGCCGCCAACCTAGTACTAAAGTAAATTGACTCCTTTAAAACAACATTATACATAATACTTCCTTTTTCGAAATATTGTAACCTTGAAAACCCATAACTTCCAACATTATAAAATGTCAACCATATCTTCTTTATTATGTAAAACTTCTATGTCTCTCTCTCTATTTAATAAAGAGAGAAAATGGAAAGATTTGGAGGTCTAAATATTTCTCCTAAAAAAATATGTAAAAATTCATAATTATCATTATGATTCACCAAAAAATCAAAACATCATTCTCATTTTCAAAATAAATTCTTTTCTAACAAATTCATACTTATCCTTAAATAAATTAATGTAATGCTTCAATAACTGTATTTTCTTGTGAAGACTGTAATACATATTTCAAATCACATCATCCATTAATCATGATTTCAAACACTATTTATAAACCATATCTCCAAAATGGTGAATCCAAAATTTCTCCAAAATTTATCAAAACTCACAATTGTAATCAAAAGTCTCTGTTTAAAATTTCACCTTATTTGGACAAAGGAATGTCATGATATGAAAGTTCTACTATTTCACCAAAATAATGTAAATGATTTGAACCTTTATATTTAGTTCAAATTTAGTTCTTGTATATTTTTTTAACCATAAAATAAGCCCTTATTGGTCTGAAATTTTATATCACACTTCAATACCAGGGTAGCAACTCTTCCACTAATTTTCATTGAAAAATAAATTCAGTTAGCCATCAAACTAAATTATCTCCAAAAAATATTTTTTTAGAACATATGAATTTTATAATTATTCAAATGATCTCTTAAATTTATCACATATTAACCATAGATCTAATAAATGATTATAAGCTTCATGGAAAACTCCAAGATCATTTGGATACTCTGAAATATCAAAGTCATATATATGAAATAATAAAACATTGAAAATTGAGTTTGTCACACCTAAACATGATGAACATGATTCTATAATTTATTTTTTCTTTTGGAGTTATTGAACATGTTATTTAATATTTTGGGCTTAAAAGTACATTCTCTCTCCTAAATTACACTAGAGTATTTAATATTTTCCAAATTAGATAAAAATTTACAGATAGGTTAAATTGGTATGTGGAATTCAAATTTGAGGTTTAATTTTTTTTTTGAGACTTTTAGTAATTTATTTAACGCCTTTGCCGGTTATCCTATTTTATTTTACAAATGGAATTAAGACAGTTATTATTAAACAAATAATGTGAAACTTTGCTCCAAAGGAAATAGGCACCCAAGGAACAAGTTTTCACTATTATATTTTCATTTTGAGATTTCTTTTTTTGAGTTAGGGTAGCATTAGGAATTTTGACAAATTATCCTTGTATTTAAAAAAACATTAAATCAATACTTAGTTCATTAAGTCCTATTGATGTCACCTTGTTACAATTTTTTTATATATCCCACTTTAATTAAATTATATGACAATATTAATATGAAATTACCAAATACTATTCCAAAGCAAATTACTCATTTTTAATCAATCATCATGTTGAGTAAAAAAGATATTTGTAACATATTTCATGATTTTATTTACAATATTTTCACACACTTAAGTCATTATGTAAATGTGTTCTAATATTTAACCTTGTTTGGTAAAATATAAGGAACTGGCCTCACCAACTTTCCAATCATTGGAAGGGGTAGGATTTTAAGTTCTGGTTCGTTACAACACTCCACCCTTTTAAATGATTTCATCCTTGAAATCTAATCACCCTATCAAAATCAATCACCTATACTCCACCTCTTTATAAGGTTTTACCTAATAAGTCGAATTAAGAAACTCTTAAAGGTATTAGGGTTACATATTCATCTTTTAGTTGTAAATATTTTAATTTTTATGTAGGCCATCCATCTAAATAAAAGGCCACAACCACCTAGGGTTGAATTCCAGGTCCTTGTTTTTCTAACCTTACAACCTTAAGGTTCTCATGAACATGCAAAAGGTAATTGGTTACAAAGGGTAGGTTGCTACATAAACCTTATATTACAAAACATATCTTCCCAGTCGTCACTTGATGCATAAACTAGGGTCTAGGATAACCATCCTAAAGAGAAAAGGTTGTAATATTTAGATAATCGATAACCACTGGATCTGATACAATGTTGTAAGGAGTGGAATCCCAAAGGGTATCCACTCCCTACTAAAATAAAAAGGCATCATCCCATACAAGAAACACCAACATTTTGTTTTGAAAAGGGATGATAACCAATTCATTCAACATGTATGTATCATAACACCAAAAGTAGAAGAATAATTTATAGAGAATCTAACAATTACAAGCTTGTTATCAACACTAGTATTTCACCATGTAGAATGAGATAAAAGAAAAACTAACTAAGCATAGGAATAGATGAGGATCACCAAACCACTTCAAGAAAATCTTCCACAAGGTTTTAGTTAAACTTGATGAGGCTCTAGTCTACCATGGTTGTCTCCTCCTTGACCTATTCCTGAGGTTGGAAGTGTATCTCAACAAAAAGGAGAAAATTAGATATGTCAAAAAAATGCTAGTATGTTCATAAAAATATGGATATTGAGAAATATAAAGCATATAGGACATCAAATAAATAATGCTTCACATATAAAAGTAAAGGACTACCCAAGTGGGCATCAAGAGAAAGGAATTGCAAACATATGACAACAAAAGAGGTACTTGCCAATGATAAAGTAATAATTTTATGCCAAATAAGCACATATCCAGAATTAGGTAACATAACCCATCAATAATAATCATCAACCTGCATGCATGTGAGATAAGCATAACACTAGAACAATATAAAGACAATGGCGGCCAAGCCTCATAAACTTGTAACCTGATAGAGAATGACACATAACCAAACTCCCCAATATATAAAGCGTGAGCACAAAACACATGTATGGGGCACATAAAGTCCATCCCAAACATATAATAAGGACACATAAGCCAAAAACCTGCACTACTCTTGGGCTACTAAATCACATAACATGCTTAATGTAGAGGGAAGTATAAAGTATAATCAGAAAAAACAAGATTGCCATCACATAAATGGAGAATATAAACATCCACCTCATAAGTGGAAAAATTAAGGTTTCTTCAACAACAAAACATAAGTTGGAGTCTAAAGAAAGTCCTATCAAATAGTATGATAAAAAAATTCGAGTAAACATAAAAATTACACATGAAATCATGTTCTCAAAATAGAGAGATATTTTGTAGGCTATTGTCCAAATGACTAAGAGAAAGGTAGAAGTAGGCCAATTGCTCAATGTGAATAATAGAAGATGCAAACATACCTTGACTTGAGTGTAAAGTCAGAGATCAAGAGGAAGAGGAAGATTCCATCTTGTTGCAACAATGTATTTTTGCCACAATCTTGTGACAAAATCACAAGAGATGGGTTGAGGAAGCAATCTAAGTTGTTCATTGTATGTATGGACATAGTCAATAGTGTGTGTTTATATAAGTAGAGGAGAAAATTTTTAATCCAACTTCTTTTATAATTTAATTTCACATCTTTAAAAGAAAATCATATTTATTTGGTTTGAGCATTTAAAAAACTTTTTGGTCAAGTCATATGTTCCACAATGTAATTAATTCTTTACATGAATTTTTTTTTAAACAAAACTTCTCCACCGCAATAAAAGTCTTATATCTCATAGCATAATTTCTTTGTGTAATTAATATATCAATATTCCATACCATTTTTTATAATATATCAGCCACCAACCTACTACTAAATTAAATTGATGCCTTTAAAGCAACATTATACACCTCAATACTTTCTTTTTTGGAATATTGTAACATTGAAAACCCATATCTCTAAAATAGGGATTCCATAATTTCTCCAAAATTTATCAAAAATCACAATTGTAATCATAAGTCTCCACTTAAAATTTCACCTTATTTGTACCTAGGAATCCCATGATATGAAAGTTTTACTATTTCACCAAAATAATGTAAATGATTTGAACCATTAGATTTGGACCTAGGAATCGCATGATATGAAAGTTTTACTATTTCACCAAAATAATGTAAATGATTTGAACCATTAGATTTGGACCTAGGAATCCCATGATATGAAAGTTTTATATCACTTTTCTATACCAGTGTAGAAACTCTTCCACTAATTTTCATTGAAAAATAAATTCGCGTAGCCATCTAACTAAAATATCTCTAAAAACTATTATTTTTGGCACATATGAATTTTATAATTATACAAATGATCTCCAAAAATTTTGAAATATTATACATAGATCTAATAAATGATTATAAGATTTACAACAAACTCCTATGTCATTTGTATACACCAAAATATCAAAGTCAAATATATGAATATATAAAACACTGAAAACCGAGTTTGTCACAACTAAACATGAGGAACACAATTTTATAATTAATTTTACCTTTTAGAGTTATTTAACATGTTATTTAATATTTTGGGCTTAAGAGTACATTCTCTCTCCTAAATGATATTAGAGTATTTAAGATTGTCCAAATTAGATGAAAATTTATACATAGGCTTAACTAAGTATGTGGATCTTAAATTTGAGGTTTATTTTCTCTTTTTGAGACTTTAGTGATTTATTTAACCCCTCTACCTTTTATCCTATTTTCTTTTCCAACTAGAATTAAGATAGTTATTATTATGCAAATAATGTGAAACTTGGCTCCCAAGGCAATAGGCACCCTATAACGACTCCGCCTCCCGGTAACCCCCAATTAAAGGAGACTCGAAGGTCAGAGCCGTTATTCAATTAACAGGATCAAAGGTTCGACAAATAATCAATAATAATTATGAAATTCTACTAACTAACTGGAATTTGGTATAAAATTAAAACTTTACTTACCTTTGAAAACTTTGGAAATCTATCTATTCAGAGCTTGAATTATTCTATATAATCCTCCTTGCACTTTATTTCTTATTTCCAAAATGTGTCACTTTACTGTTTGTTCTTTCAATTGTTGTTCCTAAAATGCCGACAAACAAAATGTCGGTCAGTATATCGAAATATACAAGTATGTGGGAACAACCAAAAACTTGCAAATATGGCTAACAATATAATAATCACAATCAAATAAATTAAAAAGCCAAATTACAGTTTTCAGTATGACATTCTCCACCGCTTTTGCCCTAACCCTGGCATACCCACCTTACGGTTCCCTTTGCCAATGACTTAAGGCCACCTTCTCAATCCCGAGCTTGGTGCATGGGGGTCACCCCTCATGGTGCCCACTAGTCATGCAATATCATAGGCCACCTTCTCATTCCCAAGCTTGGTGCCTGGGGTCACCACTCAAGGTGTCCATTGGTCTACCCATCTGGGCCTGACCTTTGGCATCATCCACCAGGGTGGCATGTAGGTGTGAGAATACATACTTCTATTTTTAATTTGATAATCATAGTGACTTTATGATTTGCAAGTATGAACATCCAACAGATAATTAGCATTCAATGTGATTAACCATCCGGAAAATCCTCAGGAAACTAAGGCGGTTATTCATAATTAACCACATACCTGATCTGACAATTTGAACAGAAATATCCATGCAAATAAGAATCAAAGCAAGCTAGCATTTTCAACAAGATCCTGAAATAATCATGTAATTCCCTTTTTATTATTCATGTCATCAAGATCCATTAAACCTAGCTCCCTTCCTAGGGTTTCTAATTCACTTTTAGGGTTTCTATTTCAATTAGGGTTTCCCCTCATCTTTTACTATTATAAACCCTAATTTAACGCAATTGATCACAAACCCTAATTATATCAACATCTAATCCTCAGTTTCGAATTAAAGGCATAATTATCCATTAAATAAGTCCATTAAGCCTATTTTACATTAAAGCTACAATTTTCATCCTTTTAATATATAACAAGATCATTATGCTCATTTATCATCAATTCATAGTTCATTATGATCCAATTCACATATGAACTCGATTTGCCATTAATTCTACCTTTTATTCATGAGAAAACCCTAATTACTACATTTAGGGTATTTATTCACAAATTAAGAATTTTATTGCTCAAAATAGCTTAGATTCATCATATTCCAACTTTAATCACGAAATTAATCAATTAAAGCCATTAATAGTCAAATTAGTCAACATTAGGGTTTCAAGAACTATTAAAGCATATTCATGCAAATGAACTTTCAATTAAACTAATTACGTGCAAGATTCATCTTTTTCGATCTTAATGTATCTCTTTACGATTAACAGGTCAATATCAACTTTAATCATCAGTTAAACCCCACTAATCACATTAATCATCCCCAAATAGGGTTTCTTTAATCATCATTACATTAAAGTTAATAACTTCCATTACTTTTTGAATTGCAATCAGAATCAGGCTT
Source organism: Alisma plantago-aquatica (assembly GCA_963693085.1). Lineage (NCBI taxonomy): Eukaryota > Viridiplantae > Streptophyta > Magnoliopsida > Alismatales > Alismataceae > Alisma > Alisma plantago-aquatica. The sequence goes on along the minus strand of OY856414.1, from coordinate 597,504,266 downwards.
CAACTTTATTTTTATTAGATTCCCCTCGTTGTTCTGAGCAATTTTGATATGTTGTATGTTCTCATCGGAGCTACCAATATTTATCTATGAATTTTTCATTAAATCACTTACTTGGCCAATAGCAAGCTGCCACGTGACTCCTTCCATGCAATGTTCTCGCCCAAAAGGAAACATAACCAAATGATGCAAAAGCCCCTCCTTGAGTGACCAACTCTTCAATAGATGAAAGGGTAGAACGGTCCAAAACCCATCCATCCTTCTTCAACCTCGATCTGCCGGTTCACAACCACCCTAGCCGCCGACCTACGGCCTTGGCGTGCTCTTCCTTGCCTCTCCTGGCCTCGATGTCCATCAGGGAGGGTGCGCTTACCCCCGCCATGCCCTGGAACGGCAAAGCTTCTCCAAGTTGTGGCCACAACGGCTGTGAGCAAGCCCAGAAGGTTTGCGGCTCAAACTACGTTGCAGCCATACTGTGGGATCTTCTCCCATCTTTCCAAGGCATGAACCTCCTCAAAACTCTTTCCCTACCTCCGCCGCATCGCCACGTGTCCAGCCACACCTCGACCCATGACCGAGATTTCCAATCTAGGGAGGGATAATGCTGCGATCTACAGCTAGGTCGCATACCCCTTTGTAGGTTTTGCACGGGTTCAGAGTAGGAAGACAAGGGCAGAGCTTCCTTAGATCACTTGTGGGAGCATCAAGCCACCATCCAGGACCCTCCTTGATCCTCCGTTTGCACCAGGGTTCTCCCTACCTCCTTGGTTAGGTTTTGCTCAAAGAAGAACAAGAAGAAGATGGGGAATAGAGAGAAACATGTGGGATATCCCTTGGGGTCGACCCTGGGCTATTCCCTTATATAGGACTGAGTAGCAATGCCCTAGGACATTCCTCCAAGAGAAATCAAGTTCTCTCCGATAAGGAATCCTATTCCTTCATGGAAAAGTAGTTCTTCTCTCTCCTATTTACTTCCTTGATATTCCTCATCTCATGGACACTTAGAAATATGAGAATTATTTCTTTCACTCTCTTTATACTTGCCTTTTAATCATTAGTCACGAAATTCTATTTTTATTTAATAGAAAATACTTCCCTTTTTATCAATACCACAAAATTCCTTAATAATGTATCACATTATCCTTTTATTTTGCAAATTGGTATTTTCTCTTTCCTCTTTCTTCATTGGGACTCCTTGGATCCCATGAAACTCTATTATTTCGAAATCCTTTTTATTGGATACTCATTTTCCTTCTAGATGCATCTAAATGCATTATTCCACATTATCTTGTTTATTTCTCATTAAAATATATCTTTTTGAGGTTTTCTCTTTATTTCTCTTTTATTTTCCTCATTGGTATTCCTTTCAACATTAGGAATCCTTGGGATACGAAATACCACCAAGGATTACTCAATTATACCTCTTTTAACTTATTTTCCACATTTCATCAATATTTTCAATCTCTTTCTTAATAAAGAAATACTTAATTGATCTTTTCTTTTCTTATTGCTCTCTTTATGAAACTTTAGACTCCTTGGAACCCAAGGAACCCAAGAGACACGAAATCCCTCTTTGGATTTTCCTTCGAGAGTTTTCCACATTTTTCTTTTCTAGAATATTCAATTATTCATTCACTAATTGAATTCTCTTGTTATTTGGGCCCAATAGCCAATAAAGCCCACAACACAATCATCAAGGCTATTGTAAATGAATTCTATTTATATATTTTGTTGTGCAGATATCTTTAATAGGATAAATTATATTTCTCACCAAATGAACACAAAATTGGGGTTGTAACACACCCAAGGGATGCATTTTCACTATTATATTTTTATTTTGAGATTTCTTTTTATGAGTTAGTGTACCATTAGGAATTTTGACACATTACCCTTGCATTTAACAAAAACTAAATAGACACTTGCTTAATTAAGTCCTATTGATGTCACCTTGTTACGAAAAGATATATATATATATATATATATATGTATATATATATATATATATATATATATATATATATATATATATATATATATATATATATATATATTGAACAAAAATTTACCTTTTACATAATTAACATCTTTATTTTATTTATTCCACTTTAATTAAATCATATGACAATAATAATATGAAATTACGAATTCCTATTCCAAAGAAAATTACTCATTTTTAATTAATCATCCTGTTTAGTAAATAAAACATAACATATTTCATGATTTTATTTATAATGTTTTCACATAATTAAGTCATTATGAAAATGTGTTCTAATATTTAACCTTGTTTGGTCAAATCTAATCAAAGGAACTAGCCTCACTAGCTTTTCGATCATGGGATGGGGTCGGATTATAACTTTTGGTTTGTTACATTGTCCCTCCTACATGAATTTATATCTTGGCCACTTGATAAGTGAGACTTAGAAATGTATGGCCATATGCAAGTGGACCAATATATGATATATGAGCTCGCATGCATCTCAACAGTCTGATCTAGTTCAAGAATTATGTAATGGATGTTAAGAGGATGATGATTCCAAGCACCGTGTTAAACCGGGATATCAAATATTAACTATATGATCATGGTAACTCTGATCGCATATGTAGGTTGAAGTTATTATCCAACTTTCAACTACTTGGGTACCAAGAATGTGCTTCTAGATATCTCTCATTATGTGTGATGTCATAAGCTGGTTATGAACATTCATTGGAAACGTAATTTTGGACCTATAGGGTCACACACATGGGATGCACTTAGAAAAGGAGTGTGTTGATGGATAAGATTTAAGTTGATTACTAAATTGTTTAGGTACTAAAACTAAATAATGTTGTTTATCAGTTGATTGATTGGAACGTCCAGTCAACTGATTAGAGGTCCATTGACACAGTGAATGTCCAATCAAGCAACTAGATTGTATACAATTCAAACTGAATAGTTTGATTAGGTCAAACAAAGATTCAAACGATCAATTTGATTGGGTCAAACGATTAATGTTATGATGACATCCATTAATCACCAAATCAAAAGACCAGTATTATTGCTCTACTAGCCAAGTGAATTGACCATTTGGATTGTCCAGTCAACTAATAGTTGTTCCAGTTGAACAACTAGATAGTGTAGTCGATCGACTGACTATGCGCAACCACCATCCAATCAAGAAAAGTGACTTTTTGTCTCCCTGGGGTTTTAGAAACCCTATCACATCCACTCCTATGTAAGAAGGTGGTGGCCAAGGCTCTCAATAAATTTCAATTCTCACAGCTAGGGTAATGTGAGAGCCTGAGAAGTCGCATGCCCAAAAAAGGGAGAGACAACAAAGGAGAAGGAAATCAATGCTAGCACATTGGCAAACAAAAGAGCTTCTCCTTTTGGCCGACTCAATAAGAATGACTTTGAGTTCTTGGTTGTCCACAAGGATTACGTAGAGGCATGTAAGCTGTTGTTTCCATGCTAGGAGGACATCATCAACCACTATCTGAGGGTTTTACACCATAAGGATGTCATTGATTATCGTTTTTCTACTACTTAAGAAGGGAGTACATATCCATGTAAGGATAGTTTTTTAACTTGCTCTAGTACAAGGTAGATATTGCTCCCTCATTCCAGACACATTGTTGTTCACCCAATCTACTAGTTAGGGAATATGAATAGCAATTTTTGTTTCCACTGTCATCTTTGTCTCCATATATGCCAAAAAACAAGCATTGGTCATAATATATATATTATTCAGATGCTGACTAAATAAGAATTGGTCATCACTTAAACCATATCAGGATGCTGACGAAACAAGATTTGGACATCACACAAACCATACCAAGATCATGATGAAACTAGCATTGGTCATCACATAATTATAAAAGGATACATATGAAATGAGATTTGGTCATCAAATAACTATACAATGATGTTGACTAATAAGTGATGGTCATAAAAATTCTGATTTGGAATTCCTCATGGGCCTCAAATATGGGCCATGTGTTTACTCATCATTTTAAAAGGAAAGTGTTTGTTAACACATAAGATTGTATATTTTTTATTTATCATTTTACAACATTATTCATCATCTTATATTCTTATGGATATTTAGTCATGAATTAGTGTAGCGACCATCATCCCAATGATGACACTCATATCATTCCCTTAAACATATTTACCTCAAGGAAACAACCTGCGTATATATTTGACCTTAAGCATGCATCATATAGTTCCACATTTCATATCATATTTAGTTAACACCATGAGCTCATAGGAAGATACGAGATGAAATGTATAGGTCTGCATTTGATAAAGACAATTATTTTATTATAACTCTCAATCATGTAAGGATGCCATCTTTTATTAAAGTCTCATCATTAATTGACACCAATTATTTATTTCATGGAAGTTACTACATATATACTTCATGATCCATAATGACTTATACAATCATTAATATCTGAATTAAGTGTACACAACTTCAAGAGATATAAAATGCCTCATGTTAGTTATCGAAGTGGGACATATAAAGATCAAACCCGCATAGGGATTTCACATCTATGTAGAACATGCATTTACTTTGACATGTTAGCAACAAATCATAATGCACAGTTACACATTAAACCCCATAAGCATGTGAAAGTTACATGGTATGCAATATTAGATATAAAAACTACATTTTTCTGCATAAATGAGCAACCTTTATGTATCAAATCTACTTTTCCACACAAGTGATGTAGAACGGAAGTTAGTAAACATATTAAATTCATATTATTACAATTCCCAAACATAATGTAATATTATTGTATTTCATTTTCTCATCGAACATGTTAAGTTATCACAAAAAAAACATCTTTAGATCTCAAGTGCATGCATTTTAAAATTTTATCCTTTATGCAACTATGGTGGTGATTACCAAAATAATGCATGGTCTCGAATCAACTCTTAACATACCCACTTTTAGGCTTAATATAGATTAGAAAAGAATACAACCTTCTTTTTTTATTTTTTCCATACATGCAAGTTTAGCCAATGAAGGAGTATGAAACTTGCCTTAAAAATGTAATAAAGGTCTTGGCTTTAATATATCCATTGAATCAAACTCTAAATATCTAATCATCTGATCAAATACTCCATATAGGCTCCATGTAAGTAGGTATAGACTCACTGTGGTCGAAAGGAGAGAAAATGAGAGTTCTTTAACTATATGAAGCAAAAACCACCATGGAGGATCATGGAGCTCGGTTAAGGGAGAAGAGATAAATAATAGAAAAAATATAGTGTGAGAAAGTATGAATCTTATGTGTTTTAAGGTTAAATTTAAAAAGCAAAGATTGGGATAGATGATGAAATCTAAGATCTCCAATATGCATGGAAATGCAAGCGTCTTTCTCCTTCCATTGCAAGCTACTAAAGCTGTGACATCCCCAAATTTTCTAAAACTTAATCTGATGTGTGACGTCCAAATTGAAACCCTCACCTCAGTGAGAATCCCAATTTAAAGACCACACACTAGGCTAAGAAGAAAAAAATCAAGGGAGTCAGAAGGAAACAATAGTAGCACATGCACATGAACAATAAACAAACCACACAACATATGTTCACCATTCAACATATAATTACAACATGAATTATTACAACATTTGATATTACATATTGAACAACAAACTTCTAACATATACATGTACTACTACTAAACTACAAGATCTTAAGACAAAAAGTCCACTTGTACATCGGCTCGCCATACAACTCTCAACTATCCTAGATCTTCAAGAGCATAACCACAACCTAAACAAAAGATTACATGTGGTACACGTCAGCACAATATTCAAGAATATTGTATTGAGTACGCCTACGTGTCTTTTATATACCTCTCATCATATCTTGGCAATAAGATAAAACTAATACTTTGTAGTATTATAAGAATATAAGAAAAATGTATACTTGCACAAAGATATTCATTAGCAAAAGAGAACACATATTTTAAGCACATTTTCCATTATATATCGATGCATTTGCCACGTGAGGGAATAATCCATCATCTCAGCTACCAAAGAGTATGACATGTAAGGCCTTATGATCACTTTCCAGCACTATGCTATCAAAGAGAATTAGTGCTTTCATATAGTGGAACATATATATTATGTTTGATGTGTTCATAACAATAAGTATGGAAAGCTCAAGCAACATAGCATACAAGAACAATTATTTCATCCAATACCATATGCCAAGTATTTTACTACACATATAACACAAGCATATTGTATAATAAGCCAAGTAAGAGGTAATGGCGTACCTTCCAAAGAGATATCCTAATTATCACACATATTCTTGATGTCATCTATTTCTTTGTTAAACATGATTAAGACAAGACCACATATCACCATCAGGTTCTCATCATCTCAACCCTAGTTATGTCCATTTTAGGGTTTAGCTTTATCATTAGGATATGTGCATCATTACTTGAATTCTTGTCTTGGAATTATCTTACTGATGTCATATTCCAAATTATGGTTCATTATGTGAACATTAGCTTCCATATCCTTTTTATGCACGTATTAACCCTAGGTTACATTCATTAATCCAATTAGGGTTTTATATCACATGAACAGTCATTATCATGTTTCCATTAATTCCATATATATAAACTAACCTCAGAGTTACATATTATCTTATAATTACTGATATGATCTTACTCTACAAATTTCATCATTTATTGATCATTAACGTATTTTCTACATTTTCTTTAGAGTTATTTGCCCTAATTATCCATATTGAGCATATTATATGATTTTGTGCATCATCATGACCATATCTAACATCATATGCATTCTATACATAATTATAGACTTATTGGCATGTTATCATAATTTTATAACATCGTTTGATATTTATTATCTATGAAACACGCATTTCATAACTTACATGATATCACTATAATTACTGCATCAAAAGGCTGGTGTTATGATCTCATTTTGTTCTACTTATTTTTCTTAACATTTTGATACTTTATTTGTATTTTTCTGATCATCGAGCTAATTTCTATAAATTATGTAACAAATGTCGATTTACTGAGATATTACCTTTTTGGACAATCCAATTCTGCCACGTGGTCATTGACTTGGTCATATGGGCAGGGACCCACCTGAACTTGAGCTAGCTAAGATCATGATTGAACCGAGTGATCCAATCTTGGTCTGGGCCGGGTTTGGCTCCTTATTCTTTCTTCGTCCATGTTGAACGAGTCTATCAGGCCTCTGGTGTGTGGCCACCACCGCGGGACTCCAGAGATCTCACCCTTCAAGCGATAGTCTGCCCGCCGCCACCTAGTCCACCTTCAGTGAGCAAGACAGAGCTCCATTAGCTCCTCCCTCTTCATCTCGCGTGAACGTGATCTGTACGACACCTGTGTGAGGTCTGTCAAGTTGCCCTCACTGGCTAGACTCTGATCCACCGCGCTGGATGCTAGCCTGCATCCGTCATGCCTATAATTCCATGTGACTCTGATCTCCCGCCCGTCGTCGCTTCAGGGATCTCAATGTCGGCATTGGCTTTTTTTTCTGTCACTCCTTGCTGGGCGTGGGAGCCTAGTTGGAAGAACGGTGAGCAAACCTACCACCTCTGGGTCACCGTCTCACAATCAGCGCCTCACTAGCCCATCCAACGCCTACCTGCTTCCTCTCGCTTGAGTCCATCTCTGTTGGCCTCCATGCTAGGGTCTCCGATGAGAGTACAATGTCGCCCCGCTTGCCTCTTGCGGCTTCTTGGAACCCTGACGGCACCTCTATGATGCTACCAGGTTCGACGTCACTCTGTATGACATTGAGTGCCTCCGTTGATCTATTTTGTTCTCTGAGCAGTGGCATCTTGTCTCATTAGTCTGCTCGCTACTGCAATGCGGCTCACCTCCGATGGGATGGCTATGGAGGGACCGAGGCAACGTGGGGAAGGTCTCATGCTGTCTCTATTTCTTTGTGAATGACTGGGGTGACAGGTCTCGAGCGAGCTTTATCAACCATCCGGTTAGTTTTCATCCTTCAACGATGTTCAAAATGTGGGATGAGGTCGAGGCTTGCCTTATGTTTATTGCCTACGATCGCCCATCCAAGATGGTGTTGGGGACAAATTGATGATGTTGGATGGTCATTTAGACAGCTGGGTTACGCTGGTGTTCAGCCAATCTGTGGCACTCCTTAACGATAGGGTAGGTTAACCCATACATCTCCATGACTTAATGCTCACAGCACCGCATTGCTATTTGCATACTTAGACTAGAAATCGAATACAATGTCCATATTGCATAAATATACTCACAATTTCATAATATTCAAACTTTAACAACCTCCTCTACGAACTTTCAAACTTTATCAAATTTGAACCATAGCTTTTTCATCACCATATTTACATTCTATTAAATTATGGTACCAGGTTACCACTATTTGACCAACCAATCACTTAATCCAAAATGGCACATACTCAGGGCATTAATCATTATATTAACATCAAACCTATATACATCATCATCAACGTCGCATTACATATTCGCACATGTTTATTATTCTAATTTCCAAATCATGACTCAATCATCCAATTAGGTATTTAAGAACATCAAAAGTTCACTCCATAACATCCTACACACCTTAAAAGGAATTTCGTCCATAGAATTAAGCAAGAATCCACTTTGTCACATCATATACATCTTAAAAGAAATTTTGTCCTCAAAACTAAGCCATTCATATACTCCAAGGAAAAATCAAGGGTTTAGAAACTCTGATTATGTCATGACATATCTCATATATTAGGTTTTCTTCCTTATCTTAACCCATGCATTATTATTCAACATCATACTATCATGTTCCAGAGAAGTTAACTACGATTACCCCATATATCAATGTGCATCAACATTATGTTGTGCTAACTATCAAACAATATTTTTCATCTTTATTAAGCACTAAGGTTAACACCTCATGTAACATATTTCATTCATATGATCGTATTTCATTGCTCATAATAGATTTCAACATTTACTAATGATTTCATCACAAGATTAAACAATAATTTCACATTACTCATCATTATTCATGTACATGATTAACCATTTATGCATTTCCATCTATTAAACCATCTCTAGGTTTCCATTTTATCATGTCTATATATCACATCTCAAGATTAGATCACATTCTTACACATATTATATCATGGTTATGTAACAAACTTATACAAGTGGCTCGTTAAAGATGTATCAAAACTTTATCTAGTCCAACTGAGATTCTCCCAACCCTTATTATGAGGGTGGTGTCATGCTCTTTGAGCTCACTAATTTCTATGAGTATCTCACATGCATATACTTTATCTTTCCTCTCAGTCTAGGGTTCTTGGATTACCTCATTGGCACTAGTGATCAACTTCACAAGCTTTAGCTATATAAGCACAAACCAAAGCATGATATGATATTCTCTTCATAGGTATCTACCCATGAAACATGCTTACCCAAAACTCTCTTATACATACACCACTAGAGTCCTACATGGAACCACCAACCCGAGCATGAGGATATCCAAAAACTAACATAGTTGCCTCCTCCAAGGTCTTGGGACTCTCTCTCCCTCACCCAGATGGTAGGCACTCATATCCATGTTCACATATACACATATAACCAACATCTCTCTGTCTCTAGGGTTTGTTCCTCCCAAGGACATCTAGGGTTCAAGGAAACAATAGGAATCATACATAGAGCGACTCAACTCAATCACTCAGGAGTAGTCCAGTCTAGGACATATCATATCACATATTCTCATAATTCTCATATTTTGGAGTTTAGGTTCTCTAACCTTCTCCCAATGGGTCTCACTCTCTCTGGAGTTAACCCTAAAACTGGTCCCAACACTAGAGGTCCTCCTTTGTAAAAGAGCTTGAGGATCAGGCTGATCCACAACTTGTATTAACTTCACTTATCTTATCTCATAAAAGCCTATGTACTTGCATCATCAAGCTTATATCAAAACCTCAAAACTGAACCTTAAGTCCTCAAGGCAAACATGTATCATCATAAACTATCTTATATCATCTATATAAGACTTACATAATATCATCAAAACTTATCTCAACTATTCCATCTATCATATATTCCAACAAGTCTCTAGACATCTAATCTAGGACTATTCCCTCTTCTAGACTGATGTCATTCACTTTCACTTAGGTTGCATGATAAGCTCCTACTCTTACATGTGTGGGGACACAATTTTGTAATACATATACATAATAAAATATTATATAGTTTTTCTCTGATAAAACAAGAATCAGAGAAAACTATCGAGGTTTGATTCGATTGGAATCAAAAACCAAATCCTGAAAATGAGTTTCCCAGACATAGTAGAGAGTATAGAGTCATGAAAACTAGTGAAAAGGGTGAGAACAAGGGGTAGACTAGTGTAGCTACTCTAGACAATGTGCACAATATGACTAGGGTTTCTCTTCCCTTGATGCACGCCATTTCCAAACAGTGCAACGTCCCATACCGCTGCACTACAAGGAAAGAGCGACAACCTAAGGACTTGCTACTCAACAAGCACCAGTCTAGACCTAGTTCTCGGACATCTAGGTGCTAACCTAGAGGCTAGGTCAGATCTAGTCGCTAAAAGATGACTAATCTAGCCCTAAAGATTATTAAGTTCAAGGTTCTTTAGTTTTAAGTTGCGTAATGAGAAAATGGCAGGCTTTGCTATTGTTCATTCTTTGATACCACATGTGACGTCCCCGGATTTTCTAAAACGTATTCTGATGTGTGACATCCAAATTGAAATCCTCACCAGTGAGAATCCCAATTTAAACACCACACACTAGGCTAAGAAGATGAAAATCCATGGAGTCAGAAGGAAACAATAGTAGCACATGCACATGAACAATAAACAAACCACACAACATATGTTCACCATTCAACATATAATTACAACATGAATTATTGCAACATTTGATATTACATATTGAACAACAAACTTCTAACATATACATGTACTACTACTAAAGTATAGGATCTTAAGACAACAGGTCCACCTGTACATCGGCTCGCCATACAACTCTCAACTATCGTGGATCTTCAAGAGCATAACCACAACCTAAACAAAAGATTACATGTGGTACACGTCAGCACAATATTCAAGAATATTGTACTGAGTATGCCTACATGTCTTTTATATACCTCTCATCATATCTTGGCAATAAGATAAAACTAATACTTGGTAGTAATAGAAGAATATAAGAAAAGCATATACTTGCAAAAAGATTTTCATTAGCAAAAGAGAATACATATTTTAAGCACATTTTCCATTATATATCCATGCATTTGCCACCTGAGGGAATAATGCATCATCTCAGCTACCAAAGAATATGAGATGTAAGGCCTTGTGATCTACTACCAAAGAGTTAGATCATTGTACAATGTGATCTACTACCAAAGAGAATGATCACTTTCCAGCACTATGCTACCAAGGAGAATTAGTGAATTCATATAATGAAACAGATATATTATGTTTGATGTGTTTATAACAATAAGTATGGAAAGCTCAAGCAACATAGCATACAAGAACAATCATTTCATCCAATACCATATGCCAAGTATTTTACTACACATATAACACAAGCATATTGTATAATAAGCAAAGTAAGAGGTAATGGCATACCTTCCAAAGAGATATCCTAATCATCACACATATTCCTGATGTCATCTATTTATTTGTTAAACCTGATTAAGAGAAGACCACATATCACCATCAGGTTCTCATCATCTCAACCCTAGTTATGTCCATTTTAGGGTTTATCTTTATCATTAAGATATTTGCATCATTACTTGTATTCTTGTCTTGGAATTATCTTACTGATGTCATATTCTAGATTATGGTTCATTATGTGAACATTAGCTTCCATATCCTTTTTATGCATGTATTAACCCTAGGTTACATTCATTAATCCAATTAGGGTTCTATATCACATGAAGAGTCATTATCATGTTTCCATTAATTCCATATATATAAACTGACCTCAGAGTTACATATTATCTTCTAATTACTTATATGAGCTTACTCTACAAATTTCATCATTTATTGATCATTAACGTATTTTCTACATTTTCTTTAGGGTTATTAGCCCTAATTATCCATATTGAGCATATTATATGATTTCGTGCATCATCATGACCATATATGACATCATATGCATTCTATACATAATTAAGTGACTTATTGACATGTTATCATAATTTTATAACATCGTTTGTTATTTATTATCTATGAAACAAGCATTTCATGACTAACATGATATCACTATAATTAGTGTATCAAAAGGCTGGTGTTATGATCTCATGTTGTTCTACTTATTTTTCTGAACATTTTGATACTTTATTTGAATTTTTCTAATCATCGGGCTAATTTCTATAAATTATGTAAGAATTGTCGATTTACTGAGATATTACCTTTTTTGGCCAATCCAATTCTGCCACGTGGTCATTGACTTGCTCATCTAGGTAGGGACCCGCCTGAAATTGAGCTAGCTGAGATCATGATTGAACTGAGCGATCCACTCTTGGTCTAGGCCCGGTTGGCTCCTTATTCTTTCTTCATTTCCACGTGAAACAAGTCTGTCAGGCCTCTGGTGTGTGGCCTCTGCCGCGGGACTCCAGAGATCTCACCCTTCACGCGAGAGTGTGCCCGCTGCCTCCTGGTCCACCTTCAGTGAGTAAGATGGAGCTCCATTACCTCCTCCATCTTCATCTCGCGTGAACGCGATCTCTACGACACATGTTTAAGGACTGCCAAGTTGTCGCTACTGTCTAGACTCCGATCCACCGCGTTGGATGCTAGCCTGCATCCATCATGCCTATAATTCCATGTGACTCAGATCTCCCGTCTGTCGCTGCTTCAGGGATCTCAACGCCGGTGTTGGCTTCACTTTTTTGTCACTCCTTGTTGGGCGTGGGAGCCTAGCTTGAAGAACGGTGAGCAAACTTGCCGCCTCTGGGTCACCGTCTCACAATCAGCACCTCACCAGCCCATCCAATGCCTTCCTTCTGCCTCTCGCTTGAGTCCATCTCTGTTGGCCTCCATGCTAGGGTCTCCGGTGAGAGTACAACGCCACCCTACTTGCCTCTTACGGCTACTTGGAAGCCTGGCGACACCTCTGCGACACTGCCAGGTTCGACGCCGCTCTGTATGACATTGAGTGACTCCGTTGATCTATTTTGTTATCCGAGCAGTGGCGTGTAGTCTCGTTAGTCTGCTCGCTACTGCAGTGTGGCTCACCTCCGACGGGATGGCTATGGAGGGACCGAGGCAATGTGGGGAAGGTCTCATGCTTTCTCTATTTCTTTGTATATGACTGGGGTGATAGGTCTTGAGCAAGCTTTTGTTGGGTTTTAGGGGAGACAGAGAAGGCAGCGGAAACAAAAAAATTCTCCCCCAACCCATACCGAGGAAACGCGTCAACGTCTATATAATAGGAAAGGATGGTTTGTGGAATCATACCTTGTCCCGAGGCTTGCTCGGTGACAATACCTCGCGCAATGCACGATCTTCAACTCTGGTCTTGGACGGTGTCTGTGCAGCTCCTAGTCGCACCGGGACTGACGACTCCTCCTCCTACCGGACTGTCGGATGACAGTTGTCCTCCTAAGCGGCAGTGTCCTCCCTCCTCTGTAGTAGTCCACACGGACCACCTGGAACTCCACACTCCTTGTCCCACAAGGAAGTGGAAGGAGTCGCACCCTTCTCTTGACGTACTACTCACCAACACACTCTCCTTCTACCAGTTGCAACTACAGTTGTCCTTCCCTTGCTGCACCTCCCTTTTGCGGGAAGCACTTGCTCGGGATCTCTCACGGTTACCAAAACCAGAGAGAACGACAACTTCGCAAAGCAACCGGCTTGCATTGAGTTGTACTTTGAGAAGCCCCCAATACCATATATATATATATGCGGGTCATGGGACAGGGTTCTCTGTACCCGGCAATACGGGACTAAAAGCAGGAGTAGAAGGGTTCGAGAATTTTCCACAAACAGCAACCGGTTCGCAACCTGAAATGATCGGTTCACAACTGAACCGATCGGTTCGGCCATTGAGACGATCGGTTGGACCTGAGCCGATCGTTTGGGGCACTCCAACCGATTGGTTGGTTCCCTAAACCGATCGGTTCAAGGTCCTAATCCGGCTCAAAAAGACATTCCTTGTTTCGTTCTCAATTGGTATCGAATACCAATGTTATTCCCAATCGAATTGGGCAATTTGAAACCAAAGGAAAATTCTTGCCGACATGACTTTCCCAACTGGTCGGTTGCACCAGTTGAGCCGATCGGTTCAACTCTTGAACCGGTCGTTTCAACCTGGCATGAGCCGATCGGCATGGACACTCCAGCCGACCAGTTCAGCACCTCAGCCGACCGGTTCATCACATGAGCCAATCGGTTGGGAGCACAGGTTGGGAAAAATCAGTCAATTGCGATTTCAATCAATCTGATACTCCAATCAATGCGTCCAACACCTTGAACCATATGATATTGAGCTATCGACTGATTGAGTGTTTAATTGAACTACTAAACTCCTTTAGTAATCAATCTAAACGTTTCGTGTGGACAAAACTCCTCTTCCAGGTTAAATCCTATGTGTGTGACCCTGCAGGTCCATTTCACGTTGGCAGTGAAAGTCCATAACACTTATGACTTCACAAGCAAAGAGTGGTGCCTAGTCACACATCATTGCTACCCAAGTGAAAGTAGAAAGTTGAAGAACAACTTTCATCCTACAATCCATGAATGGTGTTACAGTGAATGTATAATTCCTTTGTCACTGATATCCCGAATGAACTCAAGGCATGGAACTGTCATCCTGTCAACGTTCATTCACTTTCTTGATCTCAGAGTAGATTGAAGGAGATATGTATGACATCAATATCACATACTGATTCACACATGTGTGCGCACGCCTATCTCAATCATACTCATCAAGTGGCCTTGGATATCAAACTCCCTCAGGAGGGACAAATCCCATATCTATCACTCACCCCTCAAAAGACCCATGTGTCAAAGCCACCCAATCATCACCTTTATAACAACCCATGTTTCAGGACTGCGTTTGATGATGTCAAAGTGTGCCCAACGACATGTGTTGAGTGCAGTGATTTCAGGTCTAAGAATCACACTCACCACCATCATTGTGAGTACTGACTGTGACTACCATCTCATGGTTCCATGTGCCAAACTCACGGTGGGTTTGTCCGGTACCTTGTTCTCTAACAAGTACCTATGTGTTTGGTTTGATATCTCTATATCATGACTAATGAGATTCTGTCATCAACCAACACCACAATCTAGTCTTGTGTGTCATTGCTGTCTATCTACCTTCCACAATGACATCCAACTAGGGACATAACAAGAATGTACAAACTCTTAGCATCCGTATGATCTCATCGTTCAGGTCCTTAACCTGAACGCATACGTCATTGAGTACTGTCATTCTCTAGACATTCAATCTGTTCTATCACTATCTCATATGACTGAACCAGAAAGAATTGGAAGCTTGCCTTTGATGTTTATCAAATCAATCTTAATGTATCCCACCAATCATCCCATGACTGGCTCTCAGGGCATACATACCAACAGCTTTATCAACCATCCGGTTAGTTTTCATCCTTCATCCATGCTTACGACATGGGATGAGGTCGAGGCTTGCCTTACAATTAGTGCCCACGATCGCTCTTCCCAGCTTACGTTGGGGAAAAATTGATGATGATGGATGTTCTTTTAGACGGCTGGGTTATGCTGGTGTTTATCCAATCTGTGGCACTCCTCACCGAAAGTGTAGGTTAAGCCATACATCTCCACGACTTAAATCTAGCAACACCACATTGCTGATTGCGTACTTAGGCTAACAATCGAATACAATGTCCATATTGCATAAATATACTCATAATTTCATAATATTCAAACTTTAACAACCTCCTCTACGAACTTTCAAACTTTATCAAATTTGAACCATAGCTTTGTCATCACCATATTTACATTCTATTAAATTATGGTGCCAAGTTACCACCATTTGACCAACCAATCACTTAATCCAAAATGGCACATACTTAGGGCATTAATCATTATATTAACATCAAACCTATATACATCATCATCAACGCCGCATTACATATTGGCACAAGTTTATTATTCTAATTTCCAAATCATGACTCAATCATCCAATTAGGTATTTAATAACATCAAAAGTTCACTCCATAACATCCTACACACCTTAAAAGGAATTTCGTCCACATAATTAAGCCAGAATTCACTTTGTCACAAAAGCTCTCAACAAGGCTATCAAGGCTCCTGGACTTTGTATCTACATTCAAGCAGGTGAGTAAGGAAAGGGGTCAAGGGTCTTATTGTTTATATAGGCTAGTGGTAGGAAAGTCCATAACATCGCCACTTTTATTGGGCTATCAACACTACCAATGGACTTGATATCAAGGCTACGAATCAATGAAATCAACCTTATTCAATCTAAAATACTGACAATTTAAAAAAAATTAACTAAAATAATTAATAAGATGGTGAAAATAGTTAATAAATTTCAATTCATTCCTCAATTTTGATGAAATTTCACATTAATTCAGAAACGCACATGAAATACAAGGTCAAGAAAAACAGGTTGTAATTGAATTCAAGATTGAGTTATCTTTCAATCAATTGATTTCAAAACATAACCAAGAACACATATAAAAGAAAATACAATCGAATATTCTTTTCACACAATTATATATAGGTCCACACATTATGGTGAATTTGCAACTGGGACCTCAAACTTGTAAGAAACACAAATTAATGTCCAACAAAGTGATATTGGAGTCAATTTGGGGTTTTATCTTAACAAATTGATCAAAAAATCTTAATCAAGTATTCAATTATGATAGTAAGGTATGATTAGAGAGAAAATTGTGTGAATCCAAGTTTAGCATTTATGAACGTAGGCATTTAAGTTCCCCTTTATCTGTTTCTCCTACGATTAATCCTCCCAAGTTTGAGTAACCACGTGAAAAACTATGAGGACATGTGTAACATCCCTTACCTAGGTTAAGGCCTAACCCTAGACGTTTTTCTTAAGTAAGTCATTTAGATTATTGTCTTTATCTTTTGAAAAGTAATTAAGACTAAAGGAGAGCTTATGTTTCAATTTTGATCATATTTGAATAATGTTGGAAGAATATTTTACCTATTCAGGACTAAAGTGCAATTTACCCAATTTAAGGGGTTACCTTGCAAATGTCACATGATAAATGTTCCTCAATCTTTATAGCATCATAGGAATTAGAATGATGTGAGGTATGGCTTCCACAAGCTTAAGTTCCAAGAAGGAGCTTGTTTGAATAATGTTTGTGCATTAAATAACTAGGTTTGGTGTAATTTGCAAATTACCCAAAACCTAGGTTTGAACATGTAAAATACCACTTCAAGAGTGTCCCTATTGTTTCTTGGTACCATTTGGATAAAACAAAAAGAAAGGGGCGTCTTGTTTGAGCCACCTTTGAGGAAAGATAATCTTGATAATAAAATAATCAAGATTTAAGCATAATTGCAACTCTAATTTAATTTATAGCAAAAATAAATAGATTAATTGAAGAGCCCATCAACTAAAAAGGCTGTGTTTGAAATCCTATAATTCAAGGACATCCAAATGCCTTGGTTCACACCGAAATGTCCTAAGTAGGTGAAGAAATCCACTCACATTTGTTAATTAAAATGTAATACCCACTAAAAATGGATAATAGTATTATATTAATTAAGGTGCTTAAGTGGTTGCTATTAATTCAATGATAAACGAGAGGATATTGAAGGAAAAGGTATATGTCTTAGAAGTCAAGGAAGGGAGGGGGCATGTGGCAAGAAAGTGGATGGATTTTCTCCTACTTTCTTTGTCCTAGAAAATCAATTACATATACTTGATTTTCTCCTTACTTGAAAGGCTATTTTGCAAACCACTTTTTTCCCTTTCTTTGTCCGACGACCAAGGAGCTGAGGAGCAGGAGGAAAATGTTCCCCAAGTTGAAGGTAAGCTACATGATCATCTTCAACCTTAAATTGATGGTTGAAATTAGATTTCAAAATTGATTTTCTTCTCTCTTCTATCCAATGCTCAACCTTGGACATCTTTTGCATCCAAAAAGTTGGAAATGGACCTTGGATAGTTGAAGGAGATTCTTTCACCATTAGAGATGAGAAGCTTGGAGCTTTGAAGCTACTTTGAAGGCGGGTTATATAACTTGAACCCATTGATGTTTTTATTGATTTCAATTTATCATCATATGTTTATCATTTATTTCTTCTTGAATAATTGCTAAATGTTTCATATATATGACAATAGAAATCAGAGGTATGAAGCTTGATTATGATGACATCATCTTAACACACACCTCAAGAAATATCATGAGCAAACGGTTTCACTTTGTGTTGGTCAATCAGTTTCAAACCATTTTATACCAAACAGTTTCAAACCGTTTGGTGACCAAACGGTTTCAAAATCGATTGGAGGGAAAACAGTGTCAAACCATTAGAGACTAAATGGTTTCAATAGGTTCAAGAATTGATTGGTATCATGAACTAATAACTTCAAACAAATCAAATTCAATTCATTTTAGAACCCTAGCTCAATTGGTTTCAAAGCCCTAAATCAATTGAGATCATAACCCTAATTTAGGGTTAAACGGTTTCAAGCTGAAATGACCAAACGATCTTAGACCATTTGAGGAATAAATAGTCTCAAACCATTTGGGGTTAAATAATATTTAAATAAAATAGTCTCAAACTGTTTAGGGATTAAACATTTTCAAAATTGATAAAATCAAACGGTTTCAAAACCGATTGAAGGAATTAGGGCAAGACCGTTTGAAGAATTGGATAAAGACCGTTTGGAGGTCAAGCACCTCAAGACCGTTTGTAGGTCAAGCACCTCAAGACCATGTGGAGGTCAAGCACCTCAAGACCGTTTGTAGGTCAAGCACCTCAAGACCGTTTGGAGGTCAAGCACCTCAAGACCGTTTGGAGGTCAAGCACCTCAAGACCGTTTTGAGGTCAAGTATCTCAAGAACGTTTGGAGGTACAAAAGGTTCAAGACCGTTTGGAGATTCAATTGAACCAAGACCATTTAAGGTCTAACGGTCTTCCAGATCGTTTGAAGGTGAAGTAACCTCAAGACCGTTTGAAGGTCAAATGACCTCAAGACCATTTAAAGGTTCAATTAGTTCAAAACATTTGGAAGGTCCAATTGATTCAATCCATGTAAGTACTAATAACCCCATAAGTGGTTGAAGAGTATCTCAAGGATGACTCCAATGGAAGTACTTCTAAAGTACTTAGGTGATTAATATAATTAGAGTGATTATTTTTTGATGCTTATGAAAGTAATTAATTCAATACACTATGATAAGTGTGGGTGCAAGTACTTAGTGAAAGGATAAGTCAATCGAATAAGGTATGAAGGTGATGTGTGTTCCTAAGTATATGGAACAATGATAAGTGTGGTTTAATACTGAAATAATGAAATGTGCTCTAAGATATGTGGTTGCACTGACTTAGAGTTTGGATTGATGAAGTAATCATAAAACCCTAATCAATGAAGAATGGAAATCCTAACAAATAAGGGAAATTACAATTCAGAAGTTTAATTGAATACTTATGAAGGTATTATGAAATTCTAGACATGTGGGGCAATGAATTAG
Source organism: Alisma plantago-aquatica (assembly GCA_963693085.1). Classification (NCBI taxonomy): domain Eukaryota; kingdom Viridiplantae; phylum Streptophyta; class Magnoliopsida; order Alismatales; family Alismataceae; genus Alisma; species Alisma plantago-aquatica. The sequence continues at coordinate 597,484,554 of OY856414.1, read as the reverse complement.
GTTTTGGATATTAATTGTAATATCAATGTTTTCTCCAAGATGCATGGAGTTTTGGAATTAGGGTTTGATCTTTTATAATGTGATCATGAAACCCTAATCGAGAATAAAGAGAAACCCTAACACTAATTTTGGGTAATGGGTTAAGAAATCCTAGTTGAAATGGAATGAGGAACCCAAACCATTATACTGGGTAATGTTATGTGAAACCCTGATATAGGCTAATGTTATGTGAAACCCTAATACAGGGTAATGTTATGTGAAACCCTAATACATGGTGATGTTATGTGAAAACCCTAATGTAGGGTGATGATATGTGAAAACCCTAATGTAGGGTGATGATATGTGAAAACCATAATGTAGGGTGATGATATGTGAAAACCTAATGTAGGGTGATGTTGTGTGAAACCCTAATATAGGGTGATGTTATGTGAAACCTTAATGTAGAGTGATGTTATGTGAAACCCTAATATAGGGTGATTCTATGTGGAACCCTAATATAGGGGGATGTTATGTGAAACCCTAATTGATAAAGATGGGAAACCCTAACTCTAATGAGGGAATAGTGAGGTTATCCTTGTATTGCATAATGTTGATATGTGATTAATATAGTTTTTATCAAATATACTAATCATGCAAATATCATGAGATGATGAGCATAACTACTTGTGAGTCATGTGAATAAGTTGTTACATAGTGAGATGTGACAAGATATAATGGCCTTGTGAGCCATGTGATAATTGTTTCTTAGTGAGAAGTGAGAAGATACTTAATGGGCCTTGTGAGCCATGTGAGATGCTTGTGTAACAAGTATCCTGAATACCTTGGTCAGATGACCTGGAGGTAATAGTTACCTGCTCTTTAGCAAACCATGAGTTAAGGAGTGGGATACCTATGGGTAGTGCCATGTGACTCAAAATAGGAAATTGATTCACCTGTTAGGTAGGATCATGAGGGGTTTAATGGGGATCTACCATAAGGAAGGTAGCATCCAGGTCAACTGCAGGGACAACATAGAGGCTAGGGTATGGATGGATTGAGCAGTTATTCTTAAAACATAAAGTTGTTTGATAAATCCTAATTGGTTGTAGTATGTTGTTATCGTTAATTGCATGATTATTTCTTTTCCCACATACTGTCATATTCATTTATGCTGACTGACATTTTCTTTGTCGGCATTTTAGGTACAATTTGAAAAGGACAAATAGTAAAGTGGCATATTGTGAAATTAAGAAATAAAGTGAATGGAGGATTAGTTAGAATAGAGTCCAGATTTGGATAGAAGTTAGATATCCACGTTTTTGAAAAAGGTATGCAAAGTTTTATTTTATTTCAGATTTCAATATAGTCATGGTAGAATTTAATAATTATTACTGATTATTTGTCGAACCTATGATTCGAGAAATTGGCATAACGGCTCTGACCTCTTGGTCTCCCTTAATTGGGGGTTACTGGGAGGTGGGGCCGTTCAATACTCCTTGTGGTTGGATGGGTAAGACCTTTGGTGGTTTTGTGTTGTCACTCTTATTAGTGATTATATAGAGAAAAGCACTTACAAAGTCCTAGAGGTTGACCTCTTTAGGTAGTGGATTGGCTCACTTCTAGTTTGAAGTGTGAAACCACTCTACATCTCTTTGTGAAGTGCTTACTATCAATTTCTCTCATCCTTTCTATGCTTGTTATATAGGAGTTCAAATTGCTCTTTAGCTATTGCTTTACACTTGATATAATTTGAAGGTTTAATCTATTTTGTGAGAAATTTTGTAGTTCTATTCACCCCCCTCTAGAACCCTTAGATCCAACAGGCCTTAGAAATAGTGACTGAGATGCACTTGTTGGAGGTGGACTACAAAGATCTTTAGTGGAATCAATAGGTCCACATGCTTCATTGAAACTAAAATTTGGATATGAAGACAATGTTGCTTCTTGGTGAGCAAGTATGGAAGACAGCTACTCTATTCTTTCCACAAGCCGTGTAGCATTATTTTGGACATCATCAAATGTTTTCAACCTAGAGAGAACCTCCTACTCAAACCTTGATCTGTATCTTGGACTTTGTTGTTCTAGATAGCTATAAGAATGAGATGTCTTTTCTTCTTCAATAAAGGACTCTAAAAAATTGACCGAGGGAGAAGGAACACTTCTCATTTGGTTCTTCATGAAACTCACCATATCTCCAAGAATCTTTACCATTTGTGGGTTTGAATCACTATGAGTTGGTGATGTCACATAAAAGGGGCAGTCACCATCAGTCATCATGCTAGAATCTTAGATCCTTGTACTTCCGCTAACTGCTCAAACTAGGGCCATGTCTGCTTAGGTAGCTTAGACATAGAAGCTCCTCCCCAAGAAGAATACATTGAAGCTTGACTCGTTGGAGAGAGACCAGAGTAAAGGGATTGAACTAGCTTCCACAAAAGGATCTCATGGTGTGGTAACTCTCTCATCATCTTTTGAAATCTCTCCCAAGTATCATGGAACCATTCATTACCCACTTGACAAAAACTCACTATGGCAAGCCACCTGTGAGTCAACCTTTCTATGGAGTAGATTTTTCTTGAGAAGGAAATCTTCATCTCTTTCCAACTCATGATGTCCATTAATCATACCAATCTTTGTCTTTGTTTTTGAAGGAGAATGAGAACAAGATCAACATGATTTCATCATCATTGATTTTCGACATCCTGATGGAGCATACTTCAACAAAGGAGTCCAAGTGCTTGTAGTGATTCTCACTCTTTGAGTAGTAGAAGGTGGGTCAGAGCCGAAGAAGACCTAGAGGGATGGAGAATTGCTCCCCTATCATTAGATCAACCTTAGTAGCAATCGACGATTTGTCAACTGAATAGAAATGTCGTCAGAAAGTTTGGTGCATTTTTCCTAGGTTCACAAATTAATCAACTGAATGGTGACTATATGCAACCCTAAGAGGTTTTCAAACACACTTGGGATCTTTCAAATTTATAAAGCCCTAATAGGATACTCACATGTACTAACACACATACCAAGAATTGTATGGGTTGTTTCGTAGTATAAGAGGGAAAAATGTTAGGCATCGAACCCAATAGAGAATGGAGGCAATAAATCTAGGTTAGTTTTGGTGAGGTTCCTACTGCGGAGTCTACGGTTGAAGGGTTAGATGGTTGATTTTTTTTATTACACAAATGGTAAAAAGGAAATTAATGAGAAAAAGAAAGATCAAAACCTAAGTTAACACTAGACAATAGTTCTATGAGCAAGAGAAAATAAGTTGAGCAAGAAAGGAACAAGAAAAGGGTAAACTATACTAAGGCAAACAAGAAGAGGTCTACACTACACTAAGCTAGCATTCTAAGCATCAAAGAAATTAAATACCTATACTAGCAAGAATAAGTCAAGAACAAGGGAAGAAGCTAACTAAGGAAGTAAAGAGCAAATTAGGCTAATTCTAACTAAGCAAGAAGGCAATTTGGGTTTTAATACAATTAAGAGAAGTGTGGGTTGTTTGTGGAAATGCACTTGTCAATTGTGTTCAAAGTTAAAATATGTTAGCATTACCCTTCCATTTAGATTACCAAACCAAACAACAAGCTAGAGTCTAATGAATTTTCCTAAACTACTAACTAACCATCGATGAGATAGATTGTATATAGGGGAACTAGTCCATAACACCTTTCACCTACCCTTACGAGGCTCAATTGGATTAGGGTTTAGGTGGAATTCAATTAGGGTCTATTCAAACCTAGGATTCTAGGATAGGAACTCTTAGGTGATTAGGGTCTGAGGGTTGTAATGTAGGGTGGAAGTGAGGTTTTAGACCCCACATCACCCACATTATAGCCTTGAGAAGGCTCCAAGCTAATTACACTAAATGCTTCTATACTATTTACTTATATCTCTCACTTAGGTGTTGGAGGACTGATTAGCATGTAAGAAGGTGAATAGCTAACTAGGAATCCATTAAATGGACTTAGGAGCAATTCATGAATTAGCTACATATAAGCAATTTTCCTAGAATCCTAAATGATTTCAAGCACAAACCACAAAGTAGTGGAATGATATATAGACACTACACTAAGCTATAAAACTAAGAAAAATAGAAACTAAAGACCTATATAGCAAGAACAAGTCAAGAACAAGGCAAGAAGCTAACAAAGCAACTAAAGAGCTAATTAGGCTAACACTAACTAAGAAAGAAGGCGATTAGGGTTTTAATGCAATTAAGAGAAGTGTGGGCTGTTTGGGGGAATGCACTTGTCAATTGTGTTGGGGTGATGACATGTTAATATTACTCCTCCATATAGCTTACCAAACCAAACAACAAGTAGAGGCTAATGAATTTCCCTAAACTACTACTTGGCCATGGATATGATAGGTTGTATATCGTAAAAGTACTCCCTAACACCTCCACCTACCCTTATGAGGCTCAATTGGATTAGGGTTTAGGTGGATATCAATTAGGTTCTAGTCAATCATAGGTTTATAGGATAGGAACTCATAGGGTTATTAGGGGCAGAGGGAAGTCATGTAGGGTGGAAGTGAGGTTTTGGACCTCACATCACCCACATTATAGCCTTGAGAAGGCTCCCATCTAATTACACTAAATTCTTCTATATTAGCTACTTTGATCTCTCACATAGGTGTAGGAGAATTAATTATCATGTAGGAAGGTGAATAACTAACAAGGGATCTATGAATTGGACTTAGGAGCAATTCACAAATTAGCTACATAAAAGCAATTCACAAAAAGTAATTCATTAGGAATGAGATACAAATAGATCATAATCATTATCAAACGAAATTATAATATTTACATATCATTTTCCCCAAACATGGTATCAAAGTAACATTTTTGTCCCCAAACATCCCTCTAAGGGGCCTAGATACTCATAGAACAAGAAAATACAAGAAGAAAGAAGAAAGAAGAACTAGTAGAGGAGTGAAATAACATGATGAGATTGATGAAGACTCCTTCTCCACATCCTAGTATTTGCATCTCGAGCAACTCCCTCCAAAGTAGGTAGATGTCATTGACGTATGGTGGAAAGTGGCAAAAAAACCCTATAATAGGTGTTTTTTAGGTGGACGATGATGGAATGGAGGTGGAACAGAGTGGGAATAGATAGGGAGAGAAATGGGGGAGTTGAGAGTGGTCTACTAGTGGCTACACTCATGCTTCAGCTACCACCTATGTATATATAGGTGGTGGAGAAGCACTAAGTCAAGTGGGGGTAAAATGGGGAAACCTATATAAATGTCGTGCTAGGTTTTTATGTAGCACAGCCATGTTGGGCAACACGAACGTGGTGGGTAGGGATAAATGCAGCAAGGTGGAGTGGAACGAACCAGGTGGAAATGGGAAAAGGTTACTATAGAGTTTTGAGAAATTGGAAGGTTGGTGGCATAGTCGTGGTGGTCACAATGGCCATGGTAGGGCACTAGTAGCACGACCGTGGTAGTCACCACAACAGTCGTGTCTTGAGGGAGCACTACCCATTCTCCAAGGAATGATCATTCTTATGTCTTGGAAACATGGGTGTGTTGTATGGCATGGATTTTCTAGGTCGTGTTGGCAGGGTCATGATGTGTTGCACATCCATGCTGCTGAACTTGAATCTCAGCCTTGAACTGAATGCTTTCTCTATGATTTTTCTTGGGCCAGCATGACCATTTTGATGTACCACATATGTGTTATCTTCTCCATTAGCACTTAGAGCTTGTACTTTGAGTTTCCTTGGACTTCTTTGCTTCAATTGACCTTCATCTACTAGGGGTAGGTTGAGGGAGCTTTTTACTTCTCTTTGGGTCTCTCTAAGGGTATAGAAACCCTAGGATCATTCTTTCTTTCTCATATCCAACGAAGCATGGTCCAAATACCAAAATTACATGCAAATAAAGTTCATAAGTTCATTTTACAAAAATATGCATATTGAGGGAAATAACATGTAATCTAGCAGGTATAGATGTGACTAAAGGGCAATAAGATACACAATGAAGCCCTAAAATAGGGTTGCATCACTACTCAAACTTGGGAGGATCGACTATAGGAGCAACAAACAAAGAGGAATTTGTATGCCTACAATGGGATACCCTAAACATAGATCAACCTTAATTTCACTTTAATCTTTATTGATTATTATAATTGAATGCTTGGTTAAGATTTGAATTAATTTATTAAGATAAAACTTCAAATTGACTTCAATTGCTCTTGTTGGAGATGAATTCATGTTTATTGCATGTTTGAGGTCATAATTGCAAAATCACAATAGTGTGAGGCCTAAATATAATTATGTGCAAAGTATAAAAGATTACGTTTTCTCTTATATTTGTGATTGATTAAATTTTGAAATTAATTGATTAAAGGATAAATAAATCTTGGATTCCTTTCCAACTTGCTTTCCTTGAACTTGTAATTTCATGTACGTTTGTGAATTAATGTGGAATTTCACCAAAACTGATGAATTTGTCTAAAACAAAATTTTCAGCTTATCTTTAATAACTTTCCTTAATATATTTTTCTAATTCTTTTTATGATAGTTAAATAAGGTTCATTTCCTTTATTCCTAACCTTGATCATAAATCTATTTGTGATGTGTGGATGGCCCACTTAAAGTGGGGTTGTTTTGCTCCTTTCTACCACTATCCTTTATAAACCATATAACCCTTTACTCCTTGTGTCATTCCTTCTTGAATGTGGATAGGAAGTCCAGGAGCTTCCATGGGCTAGTTGAGAGATTTTGTAGCTTGCTATTGAAGGAGAAATATGCTTGCATGTCCATGGATGCTGGAGATCCAAGCTTCTATAACGTACTAAAATTTGAGGACTATATATGTTAAGCTATGATTCTCAAATTGACCTTATTTTTAATTTTTCTTTCATTTTAAAATCATAGTTCACTCCTTTGATTAAACCTCATGGTTTTTTATATAGAATAGTCTTCAATAGAATTTCATTTTCCTATGTATAGGAATTCTCATCATTTGATATATAATTATAAATTGGTCCCTCAACTCGGCTTTAAGAATCATTTGATGTTAATTTGAATCCTTAATTACTAGGTATATCAATTTAGCCTCACATCAATGGGATATCCTCATTTTTTGGAATCTTGTAAAATATTTGTTATATCAAAAGATATACATTATTAATTATATTGAGATGATAATCCAAATAGCCAATGCTAGAAACATATTATAGGCATTGTTGTTTTCGGTTTGCCAAAAATATTGTACATGATAAATTTCATAATGAATATAACAATATAATTTAGGGATTACGAATTTAAAGTAAATAATAAAGGAACATTGGTAATGATGTGACGGTTTGCCTCCATGTTATTCTCCTTCCTCCAACCCCTGAGGGTTTAGGGTTTAAGGAGAGTGTTTTTCCTACTACTGAGCATACCCCCTTTATTTTGCACCCCACCTTAATGGATTATCTTTGAATTTTCATTAGATACAATATTTGAATGATCAAGAACCCTATATATGGCCACGAATATTAATAAAGAAATTAATGATCAAAAAATAGAAAAAGGGTCCATGATACCTGCCACACAGTCGGGCACAATACAAGCCGCCATTTTCACCCCCATGACCTTTGACTCCCTATCATGACTTCCCCCTCTAACACATTCTATAAACCCTAGACTCCTTGGTTGTAAGAAGGAAAATCCTCCATAGAACCAACAACATACCTACAACAACAATGGTCGAACCCTCTGACCTACAACATCATTAATATCAACCGCCCAATAGTAGACACATACATCTTTTTGATCCTAAGGATCAAGTGTCCAATATCCATAATCCTTGAAGCACCTTCACCTCGATTCAGATCACTTGCTAGCATCTGTTGTTCTTCTATTGATGCCCTCACCAACAAGCTGCATGTTTTCTTCGACTCTGATAGCCACCACAAAACAACTATCAACATGAAACCCTAAACTATCAGCATACCATTGTTGATCCCTGACCCTGCAAAACCTATAGATCCTATTCACATGATGCCCATCACATGCCCCAGATAAAAAACTGCTCATCCTATTAGCTTCTACTTCTCTAGACTCAACCTTGACAGCCAATTTACATAAATTCCAGTGTTATCAATGGGATCCAAGACTCGTAGATCGTCCATATATAGACAATGGCCACTAGGCCTTGGAAACACTTATCTACCACACATCACATATTCTAGGATTCCAGGGCATCCAAGAATTGGAAAGCCTTTATCTCAAGTCACCCACCGCTAGGTTGCCAACTAGATTTACAACTTTGATGACCTATAATCTCTACAACAAACATGATGCAAAGTGATGACCCTTTAAATCTTATAAATCACAAAAACACTTCCACACACCACCTTCGACCAAACTACTATCTGGTTCATTTTTTTCCAAGCCAACAGAGGGTTGACAAACCTGAATGAAGATACCCCAGCCTCCGTAGGTGTTCCACTAATCATTGAAGACCAAGAAGCATCAACCTAAATATGCCAGTTCCTTAGTTTGGAATGATACTTCCATGTACATGAAGGGAGTCAACAACTACAACACCTTCGGTTAGTCTAAAAGGAACTTGACACATTAGGATTTGGTTAGCTTATATCCCAATTCTGAAGATAAATTCAACACTCTGTGAGTTATCTACTTATTGTTTCTAAAATTTGAGATAATTAATAAAGGGTGTAAGGGTAGTGGCATACTAAAAAAGATGGAAACTTATGTACCAATCAACAAATTATGATATACTAAGTCCTGATTGAATAACCCTAGT